>CM076582.1:740824570-742024570 GCA_034641835.2 Pinus albicaulis | reverse complement strand
CCAACTATCATATATTATGTATCATGGAGATCATATGACAATCTAATAAAAACATACAAATCTTATCACAAGCTCTCAGTACAGTACAATCGTCATACACTAATCAGGACCAATCTTGCAAATCCATGCACCGATCTTTGCCAGCCTTTAGCCTGCCTCTACTGCGAAATCCCTGCTAAAGAATGGCTCTAGATGAACTCAAATTTCTCCAGCCTTGCTCACGCAATCCTTAAAGGCATCTCCACTAAATTTTTGGTGCAAAAAATGCAACACTATAGTCACAACTGATAGTCACACTTGCTCTTTCACCTACCTCTCCACTGGTCTCCACTGAACTGTCCATGCACTGTATTTAACTGATGTATTCTTCAGTTGATTAATGAGTTAATATTTAGTGAGTTAATTAATAATTAATTCACACCACTCTCACTAGTGTATCAATCAGTTAGACTAGATACAACTAGCTCAACTGTGTCTAACTGAGTTAAACTGAACATAACTCCACCAACTACTTCTACAACTCCACCAAACTCTGTCACATGAGTTCTAACTGAAGTCCTCCATGCAATAGCTCCAGTAAACCCTTAGGAATTGCGTAATTTTTTCTGTTAGCTCCTATGCCACATCTGTGCACTTAACTAAAGTGCTCCAAGAGAATAAGATAATGTTTAGAGTCCAAGTATTATTAAGAGCTAATAATATTCGACATGCATCTATTTTTTGGATCAGCAATCTATAAATAGAATTCGCCCAATATTCTAAAAATAGAATCTCATCTATTTTTCACATTTTACCAAACATCTACAAATAGCCTCCTGCTACATATAGAATATGCTCACCATGTCTAAAAATAGACATAGTCTAAAAATAGACATAGTCTAAAAATAGACTTTGCACCAAAAATCACTTGTGTGGGCCCCACCTAGTTTAGGTGATTATTTTCCAACTAGGATCAGGAATGATGTTTCAGGATGCCTCCTTCACTGTTTCTTGTTGCAATCTTCAACACCGTGCTTGATGCAAATTTACTTTAAACTTGATATCAAATAGAAATCACATAAACATGAAATTAAAATACTGATAGAACATACTAATAGATCGATAGAAGACAAGTCAAAAATACACTTAACTTGATCAACAAAATATGTGTGTGTGGTACGTTACTGCGGTCAACAAAATGCTTCAACCAACAAAGTCTCCTCACAGTCAGCCAACCAGAAATGTCACACAACCCTCAAGACAGCTCTACAACAGTCAACTCAAAGTCAACAAAAGTCAACACTATCTAGTCAATGGTCAATGCATAACAGTAGCAACAGGAAGTTAACGCAGCAAGGTCAAAGGTCAACGTCTAGCCTCGATTTTTGTGCCAAAAAATGTGAACTGTAGAAATCATAATTTTGGGAGAGTTTGAGGTCAAGTTGACCAATCGTTAACCAAAGTCAACGCTGGTCAAAGTTGCACTGAAAAAATCTATAATATATCTGAAACCCTAGTTTTTTTTTTTCCACGTGTGAGTGAAGAGAAGCCTCCAAATGATGATCGAACCAATCAGACACAAGAGAGAAGTGTGTGATGAGTGATGGTGAAAATGACCTCCAACGTTGACCAATATATATCCATCTGTGAGGGTGTGAGACACATCTGTTGGGGCTCCAAGCCTACATTACAATTCTAGCCGACCTTGCACATAAGTGAAATTAATTCAAAATATATGTTATGCTCATCCGATCAAGATGATCTTTGTAAGGTCGATCTTGCACCTCTCCGAAAGAGGAATCCAATAAAAATATTGGCATCATCATCTGAGAATCACAACATGGAGTTTGGAACTAGTTACCCAAAATTAACACTCCCTCTCAACTAGGGAGAACTCCATCCAACTGTGCCATACAAACATCGTGCGTCATTCCACCGTAAATTGCTTTGCTGGCTTCTTTATTTCAGAACAAAAGGTGAGTCACAATGACATCACTTCGAGCTGACCCGAAGTCATCTTAGAGGTTTGAAACCTCTATAGGACTCAAAGGACTCTCATACTAACCTGAAGTTAGTTTAACTGACCCGAAGTCAGTTGGAGGTCCAAAACCTCACTTGGACTCAAAAGAGTCATATACTAACCTGAAGTTAGTTTAACTGACTTGAGTCAGTTGGAGGTTTGAAACCTCACTAGACTTGATCCTAGAGCAAGTGGTTGGACATGTGCCATCCTAGACATAGAGAGTACGATAATCTCCGATGCGTCCATTGGTCTTGCTATCCATCTCTATCCACATTTCCCACCTCATTGGCAAAATGAGAGGTACTTCCCATGAGTCTGGGACTCCACGGGTAGGATGCATACGGGGCACAGATCAAAGAGAGGTAAACCAAATCAATATTATCATGGTGGGGAAAAAGCACACCAACAAGGTTCAACAAGCCTAACCCTGTGGTTGCTTATAGCTCCAAGAAGCTATCCCCAAAGCCCCCCTAAAGCTCCTAGATCTCATCGTCCAACAAGACCCTCAACATGGGGTCGTTCCACGATTCCAAGATTCTCACAGAAGGTTAGGAACTCGACCTTCCCCAAGGGCTTTGTGAGAATATCCGCGACCTGCTCATCAATTCCTATATGATTGAGCCTTACGACGCCTCGCTGTACCATATCCCGGATAAAATGGTACCAAACATCAATATGCTTGGATCAGTTGTGGAACACGAGATTCTATGACAAACAAATCCCCCTTTGGTTATCACAAAAGATAACGGTGGTATCTAGCACATGCCTGAACAACTCATTGAAGAGATTTCATAACCAAATAGCTTCACAAAAGGCCGTACACGTTGTAATGTATTCGGCCTCAGCGGTGCTTAAAGCCACCGACTTCTGCTTCCTGCTTGAAGTAGAACTAAGTGAAGCAGCATTCAAATGTGCTCTTGCGATCCACCAAACTGCCAGTCCAATTGGCATTATTATATCCATGAATTCTCAAACTCCATGTATTGTAGCCCATGGTATATCATGCCCCAAAGATATCTCAAGAGTTTCTTGGCACCAACCCAGTGAATGTTATGAGGATCAACCATGTGTTGACTCAAAGTATTCACTGCACAACATACGTTCGTACGGAAGTTCACTAAGAACTTCAGGGCCCCTACGAGTTCTTGATACTCAATAGGATTTGCTAGCATGGGCCCAGTAACATTTCCACTCAACTTCTTAAAGTTGAGCTCCATCAGTGTTGACACGGACTTACAGTCCACCATTCCAAATCTTTCCAGCAGCTTCACAATGTACTTTCCTTGAGAGAGGAAAATCTCGCCAGGTCTTTGCCATAGCTCCAAGCCTAGGAAGTAATGCATTAGTCCTAGGCCTTTCATTTCGAACTCAGAAGAGAGCTCCCTCTTACATTGATGAATGAGAGGGTCAACACTTTTCAGGAAGAGATCGTCCACATAGAGAACCATAATGAGAGGCTTTTCTCTATCAACCTTGAAGTAAAGGTTCAAATCAGCATTACTTCGAGTGAAACCCAGCTTCATCAAGTAGCTATCTATCCTCTCATACTAAGCCTTGGGGGCTTGCTTCAACCCATAGAGGGATTTATTCAACCTGCATACATGAGAGTCTCTATCCTGGACTTCGAATCCCAGAGGTTTCTCCACATACACCTCTTCCTTTATCGAATCATGCAGAAAAGAGGTCTTCACATCCATCTAATGAAGAATCCATCCTTGCGTAGCAACAAGTATAGCGGGCCACAGGTGAAAATATATCATCATAGTCTATGCCTTCCTTTTGAGAGAAGCCTCGGGCAACGAATCTTGCCTTGAATTTTTCAGCACTACCATTAGATCCATGCTTGATATTATAGAGCCATTTCGAGGTGACAATAGCTTTGTCCTCTAGTCTTGAAACCACATCCCAGAGATCATTCTTCATAATGGAATCATACTCTTCGTGCATAACATCCTTCCAGACTTGATGCTTTACAACTTCTTCAAAAGATCCAGGCTCAAACTGTACGATTGTACTCATGGCTGCTAGATACCCTTGGTATCTATTCAGCTTCTTGGTTTCACAGAATGTCCCCCTTGGGGCCCTATGTCTCTCGGCATCTTTGAGAGTATCCTGGAGCCATGAGGGTCTTCTCTTCATTTAAGGAGGTGGATCAATGGGGTGCATTGGTCCTTCAACATTGGGCATTATCTCAGCCTTCGACTCTACCTTCTTCCCTGTTCTTTCATCATGGTATTCCTTGGAGCTAGGAAGATTTATTACTTTTCTGAGGGAAGCATCTTCATCGAAGGTGACATTGAAATATCTCCACTTCTCTTTCGGCACAACCCTAACATATACCTTCATGATCATTTTTGAATTTCCCTATCACTGCCTTCCTTGCTTCGGGAAGAGCTTTGTAATGAAGGTGTCCGAACCTCTGGTGCCATATTTCAATTGACGAATTGTATCACATGTCATAGCCCCAAGTGGACTTCCTTCAACCTGGTAGAGTGTATCAACTCTAAACCCAATCATAAGAGCTTCCTTGAGACTCTTCTTCCAGATGCGTACCTTTCCATCGACGAATGCCACCTTGAAATATTTGTCTTCCATGGCCAAAATAGACACAAGGTTCTTCTTCAACTCAGGTACAAACAATACATCTTGCAAATAGAGGACTTGAACTTGAGATAAATGGAGGGTCACCGTCCCTGTCACTTTCACGGGATAGGTGGAATTATCTCCAAGGATAATTTTTAGATTAGTGTCCTTCTCAATCAAATCAGAAAGTGCTTCTTTGAACCCAGTGAGGTGCCTTGAAGCACCACTATCAATCAACTAGACATTCAAGGTGTCGGGTGGAGATGCAGCAGAGAGGGAAGATACAAGAATGAATTCATTTCTTTTATCATCAACAACATTATATTCCTCAAACCTAGAATTTCTTGACCTTTTGAAAGGTTGCCCATTTCCATTACGACCAGAGGGAGCCTTCCTCTTTCCTTTGAACCTGCTGTTCCTTTAATTTCCATTCCTGCTGTTGTTGTTTTCATCATCATTGGGAGAATATATTCTATTAAGGCATTCTCTAGGATAGTGTCCAAGATTGTTACATGTGTAACATCTTCCTTTCTTTTCTCGGGCCCCTGCTCTTCCGTGGTTCCTTGGACCACCGTTTTTCTTCTTCTTAGCAGGAGCGATGAAGGAAACATTACCTTCATTTTCATATTCCATCATTCTTGTTTCCTCTTGAGTGCATCTCGACAATACTTCGTCAAAATCAAGAATCACATTATTATTGAGAATGGTAGTAATGAATACATGCCATTCAGAGGGCAGACCTCCAAGTGCGGTGAGAACCATTTCTCGATCAGCTATTGTTTCCCCAATGGAAAGAAGGTTATTCCTGATTTTATTCAACTTCAGAAAATAGGATTGAATAGATTCATCCCTGCCCTTCTTGAGATTATTCAATTGGTTGTTAAAGAAAAGAACTTGATTTGCATTGTTGGCCCCGAACATATTGACCAATTTATCATACATCTCCTTAGATGTGACTAGCTAAGAGATGTAGGCAACCAGAATTTTATGGATGGAATCTCGGATGATAAACTTAGCTTTGATTTCCCCTTTCTTATACTTCGTCTTGCTGGCAGTAGGTGCAGATGATGGAGGCTCTTGGATTTTACCCTACACAGAGTCCATGACCTCTTGATCTTCCAAGATCAAATCCAAAGACATCTTCCAACCATGAAAGTCAGAATTGCGAGTCAAGTTGTCATAAGCTTTGAAGCCATTATAATTTAAGGTACCCATGGGTCCCTTACAAATGCTACTTCTTCGGTGACTGCTCTCAATACAAACTTGGGATTTGTCTTCATCTTAGCTTTGATACCATGTAAATTTTCGTAGATGTTCTATGATTGATACAAATTTACTTTAAACCCGATATCAAATAGCAATCACATAAACATGAAAGTAAAATGATGATAGAACATACCAATAGATCAACGAAAGACAAGTCAAAAATACACTTAACTTGATCAACAAAATATATGTGTGTGCTGCGTTACAACAGTCAACAAAATGCTTCAACCAGCAAAGTCTCCTCACGTTCAGCCAACCAGAAATGTCACACAACCCTCAAGAAAAATCTACAATAGTCAACCCAAAGTCAAAAAAAGTCAATGCTATCTAGTCAACAGGAAACGCATAACAACATCAACAAAAGTCAACGCAGAAAGGTCAAAGGTCAACGTCCAACCTCGGTTTTTGTGCCAGAAAATGCCAATTGCAGAAATCAGAATTTTGGGAGAGTTTGAGGTCAATTTGACCAAGAATTGACCAAAGTCAATGCTGGTCAAAGCTGCGCTGAAAAACTCTAGAACATATCTGAAACCCTAGTTGTTGTTTTCCCACGTGTGAGTGAAGAGAAGCCTCCAAATGGTGATCGAACCAATCAGACACAAGAGAGAAGTGTGTGATGAGTGATGGTGAAAATGGCATCCAATGTTGACCAATATATATCCATCTGTGAGGGTGTGTGACACATCTATTGGGGCTCCAAGCCTACATTACAATTCTAGCCGACCTTGTACATAAGTGGAATTAATTCAAAATAAATGTTCTACTCATCCGATCAAGATGATCTTTCGATCGATCTTTCACCTCTCCGAAAGAGGAATCCAATAAAAATATTGGCATTGTCATCTAAGCATCACAACATGGAGTTTGGACCTAGGTTCCCAAAATTAACAAATGTGAGGGATCCTTCATGGAGTCCAAGATGATTTGATTTGTTTTGGATATCTTCTTTTTATTTTTTTGTCAATTTTATAGATAGGTAGGTTGTTCAAATTTGGTCTTTACAAATGCCAAATATCATTCTCCTCCAACAACATCTATATTTTCACTTTCATGTTATGAAATTGGAGGGACCTTATAATCTATCTTTGTATCTAAGATTGAATGTAGTCAAAATTACTCTTGGATTACACTGTTTGAAAAAATAGATCAAGTAACTAAAGACAAACTATTATAGTTCCATAGTGCTTTTCTCAAGCATGAATCCAGGGCATCCCACTGTTGAAACCTTCCGACAGCTTCCTATCCCAAGTAGAAGTCTGGGGTTATTGAAAGGTTTCAAAAAAATGCTCTGATGTCATGTAAAAAATTAGACTTTAGTAAGCAAATTATGTTTTTTATAAATCCAAGCTGAGAATATATTTATATTTCATAAATCTGTGTTAGGAGCACAACTGCATAGCCTTTACAAGTATTTCTTGCTGGCACAAACTAATCAACGCCGTGTTAAGCTACAAAATTCTAAACTGTGATCCAAAACTATGCCTTGGAGTAGGCACAGGGGCATTACAGTGTTCTAAAGATACTAGCTTGTATATCCTAAAAAAATACCAACTGACGCTTACAAACACATGGAAAATACTTTTATTTAATCTCTACACAGGGGGAGACATGCCCTTCATCAAGGTAGAATTCCTTTACATCTATATGACTCAGATAACTAGGAAAAAATGCACAATTAGGATTGGTTTTGGACACCTTCTGGTTGAATTTGAGAGTGGGTCCATCTAGCATCAATCTTATGTAGGAAATTTCATCATCCATCTTGCTGAATTTTGATTGCAGATCTAAAATTGCTTCGTGTTGAAACTATAAGCTTTTTATTGTGAACAAGTTTCTTGACATAGTGTTGCTGAGAATTTACCGCCTCTTATATTCCTTGCAATATTGTTCCCCTGAACATTTCTTGAGAGAAGTACAAATAATTGATATAAACAATGTTGCTAGTTGAGATTCCAGTAAACACCAAACAATCCAACTATTTGATTGTGCCACCCTGACCAAGGACCATATGATCCAAGTGTCATTCAATTGAGAACTTCCAATTCCAACAAGAAACTAGGATGAGGCCTTGTCAGGAGCAGAGCTCCCCAAACCTCCAATACTACCCACAACACAGGCTAGACATGTGGTGTGAGAGCCCAAATGCGCATAAATTGAAGGATGAATTGATTGATAATTGATAGAGCCAGATAAAACCTCCCAAAAGGAGGGTGACTTGCCAGACCAAACTCATATTCATGTGATCTGTTGGGTATGTATTATATTCTTTCCACGACTAGCCCCACGCGCTATACGTTGCGCCGGGTGCAACAGGGGGGTCACAAGGGGGGAGGCAGCGCCCCAGCGAAAATTGTTTTGGTGTGCGGACCCACCCATGTTTTGTGCATGAGTTTGCACATGGTTTTGGGGTACGATGGTTTTCGGCCCCTGGTATTTTGTAGATCCGGTCAAGGGAACTACGATTATGTTCTAATCCAGGGTTAATGGATTGGGGTTTATGTATGCTTCGACATGTATATGCCTGTGTGTTGTAACACTAAAAGGAATATAATAATAATAAAGAAAAATCAAAATTTGGTCGTCTTTGATTTGGGATCAGGGGAAAATCTCTGTATTTATCTTTTTTATGTTTATGCTACAGCTGCATTTTATTATCATTATAAGATTTGTGTGTAGATAATTTACATTCGGAGTTTAAAACCACATTTGGTATCGGAGAGTTGGATTCTATTCAAGGACGCCTTTGCTACGTGGGGATTTTGCTTGGGCCGAGTAAGACCCCTGTTCGATGGGAGATTTGCGCTGCGGATCGATTCTTGCGGTGAAAGAAGATGGCGAGCAGCGGGAAGATAGATATCGAGAAATTTAATGGTCAGAGATTTGAGTTATGGAAGCTCGAGATGGAGGATCTACTGGTGGATAAAGATCAATGGATCGCGGTAGATCCAGGTACTAAACCAACGATAATGTCAAATGAAGACTAGAAGAAACTGGATCATAAGGCTAAGAGCACAATACAGTTGTGTGTCTCAGATTTAGTATTGTTGAATGTATTTAGGGAAGCTATGACGAAGAATTTATGGGAAAAACTTGGGACTTTGTACCAATCTAAGTCTCTGGTGAATAAGTTGTTCCTACGGAAAAAGTTGTATAACCTGAGGATGAAGGATGGAGACTCGGTGACAGAGCATCTGAACACCTTCAATACTGTGGTAAGTCAGCTGTCATCTGTTGATATTAAAATCTCAGATGAAGATAAGTACATCAGTTTTTTGTGTTCTCTACCAGACTCGTGGGACAATCTGGTGATTGCAATAGCTAGTAATACAACTACCTTGAATTTTGATGACATTGTCTCAGCCTTGTTGTCAGAGGAAATGAGACGGAGAAATATGGAGGGTCAAAATGGAGATTCCTTATCTGTACGAGGAAGGTCCAAAAATAGAAACAAGAATAAGGTTTTGAGAGGGAGAACTAAATCTAGAGGGAGATCTAAATCTCCTGGAAAGTTTGTAAAGGTATGCTGGAAATGCGGACAGGAAGGCCAATACAAAAAGGAATGCAAATCTAAAGCTCCTGAGAAAGGAAAGGGATATGATGATGCTCCATACTGCAGGAGGCAGGAAACCACCTGGGAGGCAGTGGGATGTGTATTTGGCTTCTTCTTCAAGTACTCATTTAGATCATGAGTCATGGTTGATTGACTCAAGTGCATCCTTTCACTTCACTCCCCATAGGGAGTGGTTCTGCGAGTATGAGAAATATGATGGTGGTGATGTCTTCTTAGGGGATGACAGGAAGGCCAGAATCATCAGACGTGGAAAGGTCAAGCTAAAGCTGCAAGGTGGAAGGATTAGAACACTTCCTGGTGTTCTGCATATTCCTTCATTGGCCAGAAATCTGATTTCTGTAAGCAAGATGGATGATGCAGGTGCAAAACAGTGTTCGAGAAAGATTCTTGCAAGATGGTTTGGGGAGCACTGGTATTAATGTGGGGAGTTCAGACTAGAACTCTATACAAGGTACAAGGTAGCACTGTTATTGATGGGTGTAACAGTTCCATGGTTCCTGAAAGTGGAGTGGAAAGCCTAGCTGTCTCTGGAGAAAAGACCATGTTATGGCATCAAAGGCTTGGACATATTGGAGAGAAGGGCCTTCAGATACTGCATAGAAATGGTATGGTAGAAGGTATGTCTAATTGCTCTTTGGATTTTGATTTCTGTGAACATTGTGTATATGGGAAGCAGAATCGGGTGAGTTTTCTTTTCGGTGCTAAGAGGGCGAACAAGATATTAGAACTTGTGCACAGTGATGTGTTTGGACCTGTGTCAGTTCCATCACTGGGAAAGTCTGTGTACTATGTTTCATTCATAGATGACTTCTCAAGGAATACATGGATATATTTCTTGAGGAAGAAATCTGAAGTCTTTGACAGATTTAAATAATTTAAGGCTTTGGTGGAAAACCAGACAGAGAAGAAGATAAAGGCGCTGAGGACAGATAATGGTGGGGAGTTCTGCAAGAAGGAATTTTAAGAATTCTGTAAGAAGTGTGGTATAGCACCGCAGAAGACTAATCCATACACACCTCAGCAAAACAGAGTTGCAGAAAGAATGAAAAAAAATGCTAATGGAAAAGGCAAGAAGGATGCTCAGTGGTACCGAGTTAGGACAAGAATTCTGGGCAGAGGCAGTGGAGACTGCATGCTACTTAGTTAATAGATCACCTTCATTAGCATTGGAGGATAAGACTCCACATGAGGTATGGACTGGTAAGCAACCCTCTCTTTCACATCTAAGGGTATTTGGATGTGATGCATATGTACATGTTCCAAAGGAGAAAAGGACCAAGTTGGATAATAAATCTGAAAGGTGCATCTTTATTGGGTATAAGGATGGTTTAAAGGGTTACAAGCTTTGGAACCCAGAAACAAGGAAGGTTGTGTACAGCCGAGATGTGGTGTTTAGAGAAGTGAAAGATGTTGTTAAACATGAAGTCCTACCAAAGGAACCCGAGAAGATAGAGTTTGAGCTAAAGGAGGATGAATCAGACTCTACAACAGAAGAAGACTCAGAAGATGAAGAGCCACAAACTCCAACTTTGAGAAGATCAGTTCGGGAAAGAAGGCAACCAGAAAGGTATAGTCCATCTGCTTTCTGTTCAGGTTTTGCCTTAACTATAACTAATGATGAACCCAGAACTGTCAGGGAGGCAGTTGACTCAGAGGATGGAAAACTATGGAAGGAGGCCATGGTTAATGAAATGACATCCTTGCACAAAAATGATGAATGGGATTTGGTGGAGTTGCTGGTTGGAAGGAAGCCCATTGGGAGCAAATGGGTGTTTAAGAAGAAGATGAATGTAGAAGGCAAGGTGGAGAAATACAAAGCTCGGTTGGTAGCGAAAGGTTATTCCCAGGTGCCGGGAATTGATTTTGGTGATATTTTTTCTCCTGTTGCCAAAGTTACTTCTATTAGATTACTTTTATCTGTTGCTGCTGCATTTGATTTTGAGATAGAACAAATGGATGTGAAGACAACATTTCTTCACGGGGATCTAGAAGAGGAGATCTACATGAAGCAACCCGAAGGCTTTATGGTGAAGGGTAAGAAATAACTGGTATGCAGGTTGAAGAAGTCTCTGTATGGGTTAAAACAGTCACCAAGGATGTGGTATCAGAAATTTGATACCTATATACGGGGACTTGGCTTCACCAGAAGCAAGGAGGATCACCGTGTTTATTTTAAATTAATTGGTGACCGTGTTATCTATTTGGTCTTATATGTGGATGATATGTTGTTGATTGGAAATGACAAAGAAATTATCCAAGATTTGAAGACCCAACTGTTCTCCAAATTCGACATGAAGGATCTTGGTGCTGCAAACTATATTTTTGGCATGGAAATTAAGAGAGATCGGGCAAAGAGGAAGCTCTGGTTAAACCAGAGGAAGTATGTCGAGACTATATTGCAGAAGTTCAATATGCCGAATAGTAAACCGGTGAATGTTCCTATTCCTGTAGGTGTAAAGCTATCTGTCGAAAAGTGTCCCAAGACACAAGAAGAAGAGGAGGATATGTCCCGTGTTCCATATGCAAGTGCAGTGGGTAGCCTGATGTATGCAATGGTCTGTACTAGAATAGACATTGCACATGCAGTGGGAGTATTGAGCAGGTTTATGTCAAACCCAGGGAAGGAGCATTGGACATTAGTGAAGCAGGTTTTTAGATATTTATGTGGCACTAGTGATTATGGCTTGTGCTACTAGGGAAGACCAGGATTGGAAATAATGTTGGACATTCGTGGTTTTGTTGATGCAGACTGGGCTGGAGATTTGGACCAAAGAAGATCTACAAGTGGGTATGTGTTTAACCTATTTGGAGGCGCAGTCAGTTGGATGAGTAAAAGACAGTCTGTAGTGGCTCTTTCAACTACAGAGGCAGAATACATAGCAACCACTCATGCAAGCAAGGAAGCAGTTTGGTTGCAGAGATTGTGTTCAAGTATGGGGTTGGTACAGCAAGCTATAAGGATAGACTGTGATAGCCAAAGTGCACTTTTCTTGGCTAAGAACCCTGCTTACCATTCAAAGACAAAGCACATTGATGTTCAATATCACTTTGTTAGAGATATGGTTGAGGCTAAAAGGGTGTTGCCGGTAAAGGTGGACACTTTGAAGAATGTTGCAGATGCATTGACGAAGTCTGTGAGCACTCAGAAGTTCTCTTGGTGTAGAGAAACAATGGGTGTTGAAGAATTGGCTCAATGACTAAGCTCTCCTGTGGCCCCCTGTGGAAAGAAAACAACAAGTGGGAGAATGTTGGGTATGTGTTATATTCTTTCCACGAATAGCCCCACGTGCTGTACGTTGCGCCGGGCACAGCAGGGGGGTCACAAGGGGGGAGGCAGCGCCCCGGCGAAATTTTTTTTGGTGTGCCGACCCACTCATAGGCGGACCCACCCATGTTTTGTGCATGAGTTTGCACATGGTTTTGGGGTACGATGGTTTTCGGCCCTTGGTATTTTGTAGATCTGGTCAAGGGAACTACAGTTATGTTCTAATCCAGGGTTAATGGATTGGGGTTTATGTATGCTTCGGAATGTATATATATGTGTTGTAACACTAAAAGGAATATAATGAAAAATCAAGCTGGTCGTCCCGATTTGGGATCCAGGGGAAAATCTCTGTGTTTATCTGTTTTATGTTTTATGCTCTCGCTATTGTTTATTTTATGTTATAAGATTTGTGTGTAGATAATTTCTGTTCAAGGTTAAAACCTACATGATCAAGGGAGAAAACATAAACACTATATAAATTGATGAGCATCCCAACTATCTCCAAACAAGCTTGTAGCCAAAAGTACATTTGCGAGATCAAAATTCACCCAAGAAGCACAATACACTAGATTGCGAATTGAAAGGGAGAAAATAGGGACACAAAGATGGCACTAAGTAACATCGCAACTAAAAGGACTATCTCTGTTTCTCTTTCCAAAATTGGATTTTAATTAAGCCACAACTATTTCCAACTTAAATCTCAAATAACATGGAAACATAAAGAACTAGAGCAGAGGTAGAGGGATAGAACAAGCAATTGTGGAGTTTGTGTTTACCTTTGTCCTATTGCCACCATACTTCCACAATCATGCTCAAAGCAACCCCATCACCTAGACTTACGAGAAACCAAGCTAGATTGAGTCGAACCAGTCACTCCAGGTGTTTCAAACTGAAACACTTGCAGAGGATAAGCTACTTGAAGACCAAACCAAGTCGAATGACTTGGACCTCAAGCTTCCTTCTCCTTAAAATTTCCCTCCCTATCAATTTATCCTTAAATACAAAATTATTTCCATCATCCAAACCATCCAATTCATCACCAACATGACTTAATCTCCTCTATAGCAACATGTATTTTGCAACTCTCCAACAATTGTCAACATTCAGCTCACTTCCTTGGGCTCAGATTATTGAGCCCCTTTCATACCATTACAAACATAGGGAAGTGATTAGGGAACTAGGGTTAAGATTAGAACACCATCCACTTTAAGGTTTTCTTTTGCTAGATGTACCCCCTCCTTCGCAAGGAGGTCGAATTTGTTGTTTTTTTTCCTATGGACATGAATAAATGATTTGGAGTGAAATCTTCCTAGCATATGATTAGAGCAATTAATGAGGTGACACAAAAGAATGGCTGGGTCACCAATGATAATGAGAACTTGAATTTTTCTCTTCGCATCTGGAGATACATCTTGTAGAAGCAGGCTTCTACTTGGTTGTTTGTGGCGATTCCTAGACCCCAGGACTTGGTAAGCAGGTTCTACACTTAGAAATTAAACCTAAAATTTAGATAGTTAAAACTGAAAACATCAATGAAAATAACAACAATAGAGTATGTTAAGCTACAGGCACATGTTGTTGATAATATGAACAACAAACATAGTTCCAACTACACAGATAAAAAACTAAAAGGCAGATAACCTATTTACATGCTTTTCCTCACACAAATATTTAATGCAACTACACTCCTTATGGCTTATTGAGTTTGGATATTCACTGAAAATTTCATCTTCATTCAATATTCTTGTTATTATAATCTTGTTCTTATGTTTGACATTGTGTGAAATATTCTATTACCAACATTGACCCAATCTATCCTTGCTTTCATTCTCTAGAAAATTTCTTCTTCCGGATCTTTTTGAATCGTTTTTCTTGATACCTCTTCTTCCTTATCGTTTTGAATAATTTTTCTTGATACCTATTCTTCCTTTGCAAGGTTTTTTATGAGGTCAAGATTCTTAGCTTCCTGCTGTAAGTGTTTAAGTCCTTTTTAAAATTTCCTTTGATAATCAAGCAACCTGGGAGGGGACCCAGGGTTTGTTAGCCTTAGAGCTGGGTGAAAGACCTTAACTAGGTTTTCATCATATATATAATACTATTCTAATCTAAGATGCCTAGTCAAAGGGAAAAAAAACAACAAACAAGCAATAAAGAAAGGTTAGGAACCTACTCTACATACTTGTGAGGTTGCCTTTTGCTTGGGAAAGAAAACCCAAAAAAATTCTCTCCAAATAGTTGAAACAAAGGCAACAAGAAAACATGCACATCTAATTATAACTCAAATGAAACTATGGGGTTGTTTGACCAACCAATGCAACAAAGGAAGATCTAAGCCAAATGGAGAGGACCTCCAAACAATTGGACGGTCGATAGAGATAACATATCCTAGCAATCCCAGGTGAATGGAAGGCGACAGGGAGAGAGGTAGTAATTTATAGAGTTTTGATGTATGAGAGGATCAGATTTGAGACCCTTAACAATGAGGAATTTTCCTTGACATAAATAGATAAGGGAATGCTTGAGGGGTGTAACTGATTGTTGCATGGGCATTCTTCTAGAAAAGTTATTGTAGGTATTTGAGGCAAACATATTTTTCTCAAAATCCCTCCTCTGTAATAGGAATGATAAAACCTCTAGAATTTGGCATGATAGGTTTAAAACAAGTTTCAATTTACAACTCATGTTGAATCTACTCAAGGAGGAAATATGATCAAGTGTGTACCTCAAAGAGCATGCCCTAATGGGTTAAAAATTAAAGATGTTTAAAGACCCTAGTGAGGTTCCTCAACTAACCAGATCCCAACTAGTGCATGAGAAGCATCCAAATTAGCAAGGCCGGAGGGACCCAAATGTATGGGCCAAGGCATCTCCCATAACCAAACATGTGACCAAAGTACGTCAAAAACTAGTAAATCTATTTTTGAGCCTCTAAGGCAGTATGACATATATTCTGATTTGAAACTTAAAATATTGATGTATATTCTTTGCTTTGCTGAGTAACCAAGCTTAGCTGTGTGTTCCTGTGAGCCCTTATTCTTCGACCATTTGATTGAAACCTTCTGATTTGGTAGATTAATGGCACTGTGGTTTAGCAAGTTAACATAATGAGTCCACTCCTTTTCTTTCTCACCTTGAAGATTCAAGGCATTTAATATTTTTCTTTCTTGATCCCAACCATTTTGTCCTTTTGGATTTGATACATCCAAAGAGAAAAGCACCATTGAATGCAAGTCATTTATAAGGGCTCTTGACATCCTGTAATCACCCCAAAGACCAATTGAAGGGTCTTCCGTTATCTTTATGTTATTTCCTTTGACTACTTTCCAATTTTCCCAATTAATAGTTAAAATTATCGCCCTTACCAAGGTTTTTCATACAATAGAAGTTCCTTGTGATTTTTTTTTTCTTTCACTTCTGAACCATTATTCCATGGACTGACCTTTCAAATACTTTTATCTTCAAAAATTTTCTCAGAGACCTTCATTATAGATACTAACCTCCATAACCTTTTTACAGGCAGAGTTACATTGAAAGCATTAATATTCTGTAAACCCCAACCTCCAGCTTCCTTTACATTTGTCACTCTTGTCAATTTGAACAAAGGAATTCCTTATTTTTTCTTTTTACTTTTTCCTTTTCCATAAGAATTTGAAACATATTTTTTCCTGATTTTGTCTAAAATTCCTTTGGGAATATGTGCTACTTTCATCCATGGACCATTATATAAGAATACTCTCTAAAAGAGCCATTACTAGAATGAATATTCCATCTTGAAACAACTGTATATTACACTAGACCAGATTTCTAGCTTCTTTTTTGTTATACAACTAATGCCAATCAACATAATTAGAAATATTTAGGGCCTTACCAAATATTTCTAGGGCCCAAATATTTCACACCTTGATATTCAA
Source organism: Pinus albicaulis (assembly GCA_034641835.2). NCBI lineage: Eukaryota > Viridiplantae > Streptophyta > Pinopsida > Pinales > Pinaceae > Pinus > Pinus albicaulis. Next base: position 742,007,972 of record CM076582.1, on the reverse strand, counting down.
AATAGTTTTTACTATTTAGGAAACAAATTCATAGCCCTCATATCTTACCTTTTCTTTTATCTCATTGAAAAACATCATTGGCATCCATCCTGTAGCTTTACAATGTATGTCCAGAACCTTGCCCAAATATTATGATCTATGAAGAACAAGTGGGATATAACCACAACTTCTAAGATATTCTTCATTTCATTTCCCTTTTTTCCCTTACATATTTTATTAACATACTTAAATTATTCTTCTACTAATATAAATAGGGAGGGAGAAAAAGGACACCCTTGACTAAGGCCTCTTGATGCATCAGAAAAACCTGAAAGGAGAACTATTTATGAGCACAAAAAAAGATGTTAATTTCAAACATCCCATGGTCCACTTAGAATTCTTCAAATTAAAACTTATTTTTAGAAGCAACAACTTGAGATATATCCAATTCAATTTATCATAAGCTTTAGCCAGATCAATTTTCATCAAAAATGCCGGAATTTTTAGAAACTTAAGTGTATGCAATCCTTCCTGTGCTATTCAAATAGCATCATGAATTTGTATACTATAAAGAGCCAAGAAGGCCAAATTGTTTATATGAAATAACACTGGACAAATACCCTTAAATATGTTAGCACCCAGGTCTGTCAAGTCATTAGAAAAACCCTAAAGCAGAACTGTTTATGAGCACAACAAATTATGTTGATTTCAAACATCCCATTATCCACTTAACAGTTTACAAATTCATATTTATTTGTAGAAGGAACAACTTGAGATATCATCAGTTCACTTTATCACAAGCTTTAGACAGATCAATTTTCATCGAACTGCTAGAATTTCTGGACCTTGATTGTGTGCAACTCTTCCTATGATATTCTGGCAACATCATGAATTTGTGTACTGTAAATAAAGCCAAATTGTTCATTTTAAATAACACCAAACAAACACCTTTAAGCATATTAGCAATGATTAGACCATGCTGAAGGAAAACTTGTATGGGGCACATGGTTGAAGATTGTGATTAAAGAACCTTGCTAAGAAACCCTCCTTGTCTGTTGCTTCACTGTTGTTCATGACTTGAAGAGAATAATAAGTATGAAGAGTGTGGAGAGGTAACCTAAATCGGGGCCTACCCAGAAGTATCATAGAGCACTTGGTTGAAATGCTTTGCTGCATAATCTTAGGAAAGAACCTCTGGATAGAAGTCTGGTCTAGTCTGGTTTGCTGAAATAAACCTGATGGTAGTATTTCACATGGAACAGACTTAGTGTTGAGGTGAAGGGTGCCTATTTTTCATGTGGGAGGAATTTTTCTGTCTCACTAAATTTGCAGTCAATGGACACAAGAAGTGGATAGTCTAGTTGCCTCTTATAGCTACAAGCATCTGAGAATGAAATAAAGCAGTGATGAGCTTGGTTGTTCTTGGTTTGGAAAGGTCATGCTAAGTTTTTTGCTTTGAGTTTTTTCCTTATGGAAGTAAAATGCAAGGCATCTTTTTTGGGGCAGTGAAAGAAAATTGTAAGGAAAATCCATTGTGTCTTGGAACTAGTGGAACCTCTCTTGAATCTTGTTGTATATGTGGCATTTGAGACAAATTATTCTTTAGACTTGATATTTGGATATGGTACAACTAGCAAATCCTCTTAAACTGTGGGATGCAGTTGGTTGTTCTTGATCCATAGATTGTCAGAGGAAACTTGTAATTGGCTGAGGGGGATTTTGAGTCCTGAACCTAATTGTGTTGAATGTAGTTAGGACGAACAGTGAGGCCATCATGAAAGTATATGAACTGATCATAATGAAAGGTCATCTTGAGGCCTAACATCTAAAGGTGGGGAGGCCCAAGTGAATTGAGTGTATGTATGATAGTTTCCATCTCTAAAAGCATTATTGATCTATATTTTATATGAAGGAGATTACCAGGGGGCATCCAAAGAGTACTTAAAAGGAAGGAGGCTTTCTTTATAAATGCCACTTATCTATAGAAGTGAAGTGCCCTTGGAAAACCAGCTTTTTCTGCAACCAGAAAGGACAATCCTGTTAGAAGAGAAGAGAGTGAGATAGGGGTATATATCCTTCACAAGTTAAAATAGATTGATGGCCAGGCTTTCAACAATCCCTCCAAGAGAATAAAAATCTAAACTTGGAAATTCATGCCATCTTTTATCTAGATGTGAATGTTCTCTTTTTAGGAGTATTGTTTTTTTCTTGCTGGGCAATCAGTGTCTTGCATAAAATTTGATTATATGTCTTGACTCTGATCGTAGAGGGGTCACTTCACAAAATATTTCTTGGATGGGGGCCTAGAGCTCTCTTCTAGAATGGACATGACATGTCAGAGATTAGAGTTCACTATCATACACGAGGAGAAAAGATACCTACCTTCCCGTTGCATATTCTTAATGTAGTTAGGCATAGGGACTCGAACAGATATGAGAAGCTGAAGATGAGAGGTTTCTATCAGACACCAGGAGCCAAGGCATCCACATTCATTTGCCTAATTCTTGTTCCTAGCAATTGCATTTGAAGGGAATCTGCTAATAATTTAAGGATTGCATACAATCAAGGTTCTAAAAATTATGGGAGGATCATTGTCCAATCAGTGGTTGTACCTTTGACTATGGATTTCCTCTCAATATTGGGAAAGTTTCCTTGCCCAAAACATATTCATCAAGCTTCTTAGAAACTTGTTATATTTATTGTAATTATTCCTTTGGTGCATGAGCCAAAGTCATCAATTTTTCCAGGGATTCTATAGCTCCCTTTGAAGTTGGACATCCAACCTTTATAAAATTGTCCTCATATTTATCCTGTAAATATATCCATAAAATTTTAATTACAAAATACTAGTAATATGTATTCACAGATAATATCTCTTGCATGTTGTGTTTGATCAACAAAAATTCTGAATAACAATGTATATTTTAGCCGACAAGACTGAACAACAATATCATGCCTGCATCAATAGTACCTATGAAATCATAGGTACTTCTGACTGTATGAAGATTCTTGGAGACATGTTCTGAAATTTACCTTACAATGATCTGAACGATTCCTTAGAATTTTCATCATCTTTTTCCATATTCTAGATAGAAAAAAGAGAACCCAAACAATGCATATCGAATCAAGATATGTCAAGTTTCTTTTCTTCCACAGATTTTAAACTTCAGAACATAAGGTCATCTATATACTTAGAATATGTATCACTGTTGATGTACCAGATATCTTGATGTAGAAGAATGTGGCAAATAGACAATGTACTTTGAAATGTCGATGAAAAACTAAATTCTGCCCTCAAGGAGCTTATACTGCCATTGATTGAGGGAGATGTAAACTGTGAACACTTGCTGTAGCCAGGATCGATGATATGGTGTTCACTTATTTCTCAGCCCAATGAAGGATCCAGACCAAATTTTATAGGTTTTCTTCCATATAATGTATGGTGGGCGGGAGAAGTGATTTCTGTCATAAGGAGGTATGACCTTAAAACAATCTTCAGATGTACACAAGTTTGAACATTTTCAGGACTGCTTCTTCTAGTGAGGCTACACTAGTATATTTTCCCCAATTTCCGACGACCACTTCGTCGCTATTCCGACACATAGGCGTCGCAAGAGCGACAGTTTGAGGCCGAGAAAAATGTGTTTAGCCATTACGTCGTAATTCCGACACTTCAATAAAGTGTCGGAAGAGCGACACATTTTCCGATGTTTCCAAACAATTGTCGCTCTTTCGATGTTTTCCAAACCGTCACTCTTCCGAAGTTTCCCAATCCGTCGCTCTTCCGACATTTTCCAAAGCATTGGTCTTTTGACGATCCATATGCGTTGCAATTCCGACGTTACCTCTTCCGACTTTTATCAATTTTTCACACAACTGTTGTAATTCCGACGTTTAAGGTGTTGCACTTCCAATGTTTATGAGACGTCGCTTTTCTGACAAAACAGTAAATTTTTTTTAAAAAAGAGACGTCGCTCTTCCGACGTTGAAAGCGTTGGTCTTACGATGCTTAGGAAACATCACTCTTCCGACGAAACAACAAAAATATTTAAAAAAAATATCGTCTCTCTTCCGACGTTTATGAAACGTCGGTCTTCTGATGCAAGACTAAAAATATTTAAAAAAAAACGAAACGTGACAGTACTCATATAATGTGCCACTAATTATTGAATATGTATGCCACTCATTTGACCCTTATCTTCCCTTATCTTTTTGTCAATTATCTTCCGTTTGATTCCCAAATGTTGATGCTCCTCTCACAGTCTTCCATGCCTTTAAGATATGGATCCTATTGCTATAGATGAGGCCATTTTAAATGAGTGATAAGATAAGACTCTCATGAAAGATAGGTGGCCTAAAATTGATCAGGCTTCTTAGGGCTACTGAGGCCCAAGTACTTTGATAGGTTTGACCTTAAAAATAACTTGGAAGATATTCTTAAATGGCTTGAAAATTGATAGTGAAATTATACTACACAGATGTTTCTAATACAAAAAATGGTACCAACACTTGTCCTTAGAGTAATATCATTATACCTCACTGAAGGATGTTTTAGGTGGCCTAAGGCAACTGCAAATTGATGCAAACAATTACCTTAGAGATGTCAATAAAGAATGTGTTAAAATATTCCAAAAAATTGAAAATATGCATTTGAATTTGAGGTGAAATTTTCCACAAGAAGACTCAGATTATGCCATAGAAAATGCTCCCATAAACCATTGTGAAATAACCCTTAATTTTGTGTGGAAAAGCCTCTCAAACAATGTCAATCTAGGGATGAGATGGTAAAAAAAACAACTTCACGTATCTAGACTTCCACATAATTCATCTCCCACAGGGCTGAATAGTACTTAGACTCTGATCAACAAGGTTGTAACACAGTTTACCCCTACCTCTGAAAGATGCCTCAAATGTAAGCACTAGAATGTCAACAAATTCATAAAAAAAAATGAAATGTGACAGTACTCATATAATGTGCCACTAATTATTGAATATGTATGCCACTCATCTGACCCTTATCTTCCCTTATCTTTTTGTCAATTCTCTTCCGTTTTATTCCAAAATGTTGATGCTCCTGTGACAGTCTTCCATGCCTTTAATATATGGATCCTATTGCTATAGATGAATCCCTTTTAAATGAGTGATAAGATAAGACTCTCATGCAAGATAGTTGGCCTAAAATTGATCAGGTTTCTTAGGGCCACTGAGGCCCAAGTACTTTGATAAGTTTGACCTTAAAAATAACTTTGAAGATATTCTTAAATGGCCTGAAAATTGATAGTGAAATTATACTACACAGATGTTTCCAATACAAAAAATGGTACCAACACTCGTTCATAGAGTAATATCATTATACCTTACTGAAGGATGTTTTAGGTGGCCTAAGGCAACTGCAAATTGATGCACACACTTACTTTAGATATGTCAATAAAGAATGTGTTAAAATATTCCATAAAATTGAAAATATGCATTTGAATTTGAGGTGAAATTTTCCACAAGAAGACTCAGATTATGCCATAGAAAATGCTACCATAAACCAATGTGAAACAACCCTTAATTTTGTGTGGAAAAGCCTCTCAAACAATGTCAATCTAGGGATGAGATGGTAAAAAAAACAACTTCAGGTATCTAGACTTCCACATAATTGATCTCCAATAGGGTTGAATAGTACTTAGACTCTGATCAACAAGGTTGTAACACAGTTTACCCCTGCCTCTGAAAGATGTCTCAGATGTAAGCACTAGAATGTCAACAAATTCATAAATAGTTTTTCCTCTGATCAAATCGCTTAAGAATAAAAATATAGACATTAAGTGAGCTCCAAATTGTACAAAAGTCCTGAGAAAGGTCTTCAAAATGCTTTAGAAACCACCTATGTTTTTCCTCAGAAATATCTCCCTCAAAGGGTTGTCTGGCCTCTGAAAAATGGTCTCACAAGGTCTGTCACAGAGGGTTGATTGGCCTAAAAAAGACTTGCCTCAAAAGGTCAATAAACTCACCCTTGATCTAGCACATGTTCTCAATGATATATGCCTTATAACCCTTTAGATTTGTCTCCTTGAAAAGAACCAAATACCCATTTTTTTTTTTAAACCCAAGATTCCTCTCAAACTTCGAACCACTGGTTCAAATAATCAGGACTACTTAAAGCCACATAGCATGGAAAATATCATAGAAGATAGCACATAAATATTGCCTCTTATGGAGGATTTGAGCCCCTATATATAGAGGAGAAGGGAAAATTTTCTTGTTAAGTCAACTTAATAAAAAATGAGGGAAACCAACCTCAAATTTGAATTTAAATTTGAATTTTTGGAGAAAAAAACAAACTGGTTTAGGAGGTAGACATAATTTCCAAATTTAATTAATTATTTTTCCCGTGACCATGACTTATTTTGCCAATTTTTTTTACTAAGAGGCCTATCATAATTTAATTTTTGATTGAATTAAAATGGCACTAGTAATAAACCAATCCATAAGTTGCTTGTAGAATCTTCTCTGGGGATTTTTGACCACAATTGGGGTTTCAACTTCAAGAATCCATATCTCCTCAACCAAGAAGACCCATGTGATGTGCCACATACCATTAGAATAAACACGACAAGGAGAATCAAATTAATATGGTTTTGGGACAAAATTCATTAATATTCATCCTCAAATTCTTCAACAAGTGCAAGAAAATAAGATCAGGCATTTGGGCTTCGAGGACATCCTGAGAATTAGCGATTAAATGAATGAAACCCATAGACACATATTAAGAGCATTCATAGACCAATGCTGACATCAATTACAACATCATTCAACAAGATCTGTATGAAAATTTAGTTTGGTTACAAGGCCATAACCTTAACATGTTCATCTATTTCATCCGCTTCATAATTTTTACAGAGCATGAACAATATCAGGACTGAAAACAATTAGAGGGATACCAAATGAGATTGATAGAGGATATCTTGTGATGAGGGGCGAGAGAAAAACACAGTGCAAATGTCTAGGAGTCAAATGGATTCTCATCCTCAAAGAACTGGAGAGACATATATCAATATTACATCTAAGCTCTATATAAAATGATAAATCTTAAGGATTCAACAAATCAGTGGCATGGCCAGGTGATGTTGGTTTTTGAAATCTAGTCATAATCAGAGACAAATAATATCGCTAACCTAAAATATTATGTGATATAAATATTGAATTAGGAGGATATATCAATCCTAGACTCTGACCAAGCAGGTCTGCAGAATACAAACTAGTAAGCTTAATTGATATTGCTTCACTTTATCTGTTCAATGCCAAGGCTATATTATAAATACCATAATACACATTAAAGAGTCAGTACTGCTTGGCAATGTATAGTGAAAATTTGAAAAACAATGCATCTGGATTTATAGCAGTTTGGGCCTACAGGTGATTCTTAAGCAAATTCAGTAGAGCTTGTTTTCAAAACATACATGCCATTAGGAGTTTACAAGGAAACACAAATAAACTTTCTAATTGATGAGAAATGTGTTTCACCAGAGGCAAAAACTGCTGAGGGTGGTCTTCAAAGCAGAAAGAAAATCATCTTTTGCAACTCATATTGACCCTATATTTATACCAAGATTTTTGGATTATTTGTATAAGTTAACTGTGTGTAGACAGATAAACACATAGCCCACCAAACAACATAAAAACAAGCCTCAACTGTGAACACCCATTGAGCATAAGGTTTTATCATTACATTATATAGAGATGTCAATTGGGTCCACCCTGGGTGGTTAAGAGGAAGAGTTGTTATCCTTCCCCTCCAATCCTGCTTTTGATAAGTTTTCCCTTAATTGGTCGGTTAAGATTGGCAAGGTATAAGAAATTTGACTCTTGATTAAGTGCTTAAGGATCAAATGAGATAGTTCCAAACATTTAAAAACTCAACGAGCTTGCTTAAGTTCTTATTGGTCAGATGAAATGTTTAAATGGGGTAGCTCAAGTAATTTTAGTGGTGATTTGAGTTTTATGTATGAGGTCTCAGGGTCAATGCCTTAGGCTTGCTGCCTCTGGTAAGTGACTAAATAGATGACATAATAGGGACAGGCATGAAAATCAACGACAACAGATTTACACTGAGTACCATCTGTGAAATGCAGGGAAGAACCTGGATGTTTATCCATGAGATTTCCATTAGAAAAGAGAGAGAGAGCGGGCGTACTGTTACACCAAATGCACAAAACGACACTAGACATATAAATCTAAGCCAATCTAAGACAACTTTGGAGGATAATAGGAGTACCTTATTTTTGGGCGCCATGGCTAGAATTAGCTGGGGCACTCTGGTCATAGTAGAACCTTGCATTAGTAGAGGGACTCGCAACTCAAGTTTCATGCCTCCATTGATATAGGTGGAGCTTGAAGAAGATAAGAGCAATCCCCCTCTCCTGCTTATTAGGGTTGAACCACATTGTACTGCTACTGCACTGGCCATTGAAGTGCCACAATAATTTAAAACCCCTTTGTTGTGTTCTGTTCCTCGATATATTCTACAATTCGCCCTCAATTCACCTACAACCTAAGATTTTATTGGGTTAGTTCAAAGGAGAAGAATCCATATCCCTATAATTTGAACAGACCCATAAAGATAGAGTGTAGAAATTCAGACCTACAACCATCTATATCTCATAACCAAGATAGCATAGAAGCATCTGTATCTCTTAACCAAGATAGCGTAGAAGAAAAAATAACAAATTTGAATGGGGTAAAACAAGGGAAATACCAATCTGATTCTTCCAGAAGAAGAGAGCATTCTTCCACGATCGATTTCTCTTCAGATTTCCCACAGATGTTTGAACATCGACAAAACTCGAAATATCTCCACCAGCTACTATGGCTTTTGAGACATTTATGGACTGTGGCCACTTTAGGGTTTCAGAGCGTCCATGCTTCTACAAGAATCTGGAAAAAAGCAAGCATCATAGGGAAGAATGGAATCATGGGAAAGAAGGCATAAAGATCGAACAAGCAGAGCGGGAAAAAAAATTGAATAGGTCGATTAAGAAAATTTGAACGATTTTGGCTCTAGGAGGGTTGTATTGTATGAATGATAATAATAATATACATAATGATATGGCACACAATTTTTTTAGTGCATATTCTAATCCTATGCAAACTTTTGAAAATAAAAATATTGATATTTAAATTCTAATGTTCCATATATTGAACCATTATATGTTATTCCTAATGAATAAGTAAATAAATTATGTCAACATACCTAGACATATGCCCAGGAAATAAATAAGTTGTGCATTAATCCATTACTTTTATTTTGTTATGTAATGTGAGTTTTGAGATGAGTTGCATGCCTAACATGTGATTTGAGTAGCCATGAACCAAGGGCTTTTAAGCCATCAAAATCACCTAGGGATCACATCCAACCTAGGCCACACCATCCCTTAGATTGACTGGAATTTTTCCCACATAGTTTTGAACCAATGATTTTCTCACCAGTGATTGTATCTTACCCGTTATTTCACATTCCCCAAGGCACAAATCAAATATTTGGATGTATCTTGGATGAGTACTTGTCACATTCCATGACTAGCTTCACGCATATTGAATAGGAATTCCCATCATTTAAGAATTTTTTGGAGGGTTTTCATGTCATAGTTTTAGGGGCTTAGGGGTTCGATGAATAGGAGATTAGGGGTTAGAGGTTTAGGGTTTAACGGTTAGGGGTTAGGACTAGAATAATGAGTTAGTGCAGGTTAAGGGGTTAGGGATTGGGGGCTTAGGGGTTAGGGGATCTAGGTACATTTAGGGGTTAGGGAGTAATGATTTAGTAGTGGTTAAGGGATTAGGGATTGGGGTTATGGAGATCATAATGATTTAGTGGTTAAGGTTTTAGGGATTGGGGGTTAGGGGTTAGGGGATTTAGGTGCATTTAGGGGTTAGGGGTCGAATAATGAGTTAGTAGTTAATATGCTTCACTTTGTACAACATCATTGCGGCCAATACTAATATTTGCTGCAATATTCTCTTGTATTGGTGCAACATCATCATCTAATCTACTACTATTTAGCTGTGGAAGCTGGTTGATCATCTACAAAAATTTGGGGGGCAATTGTGCCTTTATGAAAATTACAAAAAATCTGTGTTTATTGGAATGATCATTGGTTCATCACCAAGCATTGTTTCATCATTATGTGTTGTTGGATTTGGGGGTTAGGGGTTAGGGGATTTAAACGCATTTAGGGGTTAGGGGAATATTAATTATGAGTTAGTGGTTAAGGTATTAGGGATTGGGGGCTTAGGGGTTAGAGGATTTAGACGCAGTTAGGGGTTAGGTGAATAATGATTTAGTGGTTAAGGGTTAGGGATTATGGGCTTAGGGGTTAGGGGATTAGAAGTGAGGGGTTAGGGGAGAGGGGTTAATGGGTTATGGGTTAATTAGAATTAACGATTTAGGTGTTTAGGGGTTAGGGGTTTAGGTGTTAGTGGTTTGGGCCGGCAGGCACTCTCAACCGAAACGACCTGACCCGAATGCGTTTGGGCAAGCGCCCTAAACTGAAACGACCCGACCCAAACGAAGGTATAAGGAGAGGAAGGGAGAGAGAAGAAGGACAAGAGATATGAATTAAGAGAGAGGAACCAGTATCATAGAAGAAAGAATATGTGACCAAATTACTCTATATGGAGATGGGAGATAGGGGCACCCTACCTACCTACTAAATGTCTAAACCAAATGTGGTGTAAAAGTCTGTAATGGTGGTCGATTATATGAGGAGAGGATTTTATGAGGAGGCAATAGATTTTAAGGCGGTCACAATTTAGCATTTTTGATACGACCACCCTCACATGACCCAACCCAACCTGACACGACCCGCCTGAACGTGTTTCCTTGGGCGGCCTCATGACATGACACGACCTGACCAGACCGGACCTGACCCAACCCGCCCAAACGTGTTTCCTTGGGTGCCCTTACAATATGGCACGACCCGACCTGACCCGACCCGAATGCGTTTCCCTGGGCGGGATCACACAACTCGACCCGACCCACCCGAACACGTAATTTCCCTGGGTGCCCTCATGACACGACCCGACTCGACCCGACCCGGTCAGACATGTTCCTTGGGTGCCCTCACATGACCCAACCTAACCCAACCCTCTCAAACATGTTTCCTTAGGTTCCCTCACGGTACAACACAACCTGACCTGACCCGACCCAAACGCATTTCCTTGGGCGACATCACACGACTCGACTCGACCCGTATGAACATGTTTCCTTCGGCGGCCTCAGATGACAGGACTTGACTAGACCCAACTCGATCGGACTCGTAAGAACGTGTTTCCTTGGGCGGCCTCACACAACACGACCTGACCAAACCCAACTCGACACACCCGAACGCGTTTACTTGGGTGGCCACACACGGCACAACCTGACCCGACCCGACCCGCCCGAACGTGTTTCCTTGGGCGCCCTTACAATACGGCACGAACTGAACTGACCTAACTTGAACTCATTTCAACCTAATTGGGCACCATCACACGACTCGACCTAACCCGTACAAATCATGTGTTTCCTTGTGCGGCCCCACACGACAAGACTAGACCAGACCCAACCCGACCCGCCCGAACGTGCTTCCTTGAGCACCATCACACGACTCGACCCGACCCGTACGAACGCGTTTCCTTGGGAGGCCTCACACGACAAGACCTGACCAGACCTAACCCGACCCACCCGAACGCATTTCCTTGAGCACCATCACACGACTCGACATGACCTGTATGAACCTGTTTCCTTGGGCGGCCTTACACGACACGAATCGACCAGACCTAAGTCGACCCGACCAGTACGAATTTGTTTCCTTGGGTGGCCTCACACGACACGATCGGACCAGACCCAACTCGACACGCCTGAACGCGTTTCCTTGGGCGGCCTCACATGTCACGACCTGACCCAATCAGATCACCCGACCTGACCCGCTTGAACCGCATGTTTCCTTGGGCGCCCTTACAATACAACACGAACCGACCCGCTCGAATGTGTTTCCTTGGGCGGCCTCACACGACAAGACTTGACCAGACCCAAGTACCCCGTGACCCAACCCGACCCGCCTGAACGTGTTTCCTTGGGCGCCCTTACAATACGGCACGAATTAACCTGACATAACTCGAACTCGTTTCCAAGTAATTGGACGCCATCACATGACTTGACCCGATCCGTACGAATCATGTGTTTCCTTGGGCGGCCTCACACGATAAGACCTGACCAGACCCAACCCGACTCGCCTGAACGCGTTTCCTTGTGCGCTATCACACGAATTGACCCGACCTGTACAAACGTGTTTCCTTGGGCAACCTCACATGATAAGACTCGACCAGACCCAACCCGACCCGCTCGAACGCGTTTCCTTGAGCGCCATCTCACGACTCGTCCCGACCCGTACTAACGTGTTTCCTTGGGTGACCTCACATGACACGTTCGACCAGACCCAACTCGACTCAACCCGTACGAAGGTGTTTCCTTGGGTGGCCTCACACGACACGACCTGACCAGACCCAACTCGACACGTTCAAATGTGTTTCCTGGGGCGGCCTCACACGACACGACCTGACCCGACCAGATCACCCGACCCGACCCACCCAAACCGTGTGTTTCCTTGGGCGCCCTTACAATACGGCACGAACCGACCTGACCTAACCCGAACTCATTTCCAGCTAATTGGGTGCCATCACACGACTCGACCTAACCCATACGAATGTGTTTCCTTGGGGGGCCTCAAATGACAAGACCAGACCAGACCCAAGTACCCGACCGACCCGACCGACCCGAACGCGTTTCCTTCAGCGCCATCAGTACACGACTCGACCCGACCCGTACGAATTTGTTTCCTTGGGTAGCGTCACACGACACGACTTGACCAGACCCAACTCGACCCAACCTGTACAAATGTGTTTCCTTGGGTGACCTCACACGACACGACCCGACTAGACCCAACTCGACTCGCCCGAACGCGTTTCCTTGGGCGGCCTCACATGACGCGACACGACCAGACCCAACTCGACCTGCCCGAACGCATTTCCTTGGGTGGCCTCACACGACACGACCCGACCAAACCCAACTCGACCCGCCCGAATGCGTTTCCTTGGGCGGCCTCATACGGCACGACTTGACCTGACCCGACCCGCCCAAACGTGTTTCCTTGGGCGCCCTTACAATACGGCACGAACCGACCTGACCTAAATCAAACTCGTTTCCAGATAATTGGGCACCATCACACAACTTGACCCGACTCGTACGAATCATGTGTTTCCTTGGGCGACCTCACACGACAAGACCCAACCCGACCCAACCTGACCTGCCCGAACGCGTTTCCTTGAGCGCCATCACACGACTCAACCTGACCTGTACGAACGCGTTTCGTTGGGCAGCCTCACATGACAAGACCCGACCAGACCCAAGTACCTCGGGACCCAACCCGACTCGCCCGAACATGTTTCCTTGGGTGCCCTTACAATACGACACGAACTGACCTGACCTAACTCGAACTCATTTCCAGCTAATTGGACGCCATCACACAACTCGACCTAACCCGTATGAATCATGTGTTTCCTTGGGTAGCCTCACATGAAAAGACCCGACCAGACCCAACCCGACCTGCCCGTACGTGTTTCCTTGAGCGCCATCACATGACTCGACCCGACCCGTACAAACGTGTTTCCTTGGGCGACCTCACATGACATGACCCGACCAGACCCAACCCAACCCGTCCGAACGCGTTTCGTTGAGCACCATCACACGACTCGACCCGACCCATACGAACGTGTTTCCTTGGGCGGCCTCACATGACACGACTCGACCAGACCCAACTCGACACGCTCGAATGCGTTTCCTTGGGTGGCCTCACACGGCACGACCTGACCCGACCAGATCACTTGACCCAACCCGCCCAAACAACGTGTTTCCTTGGGCGCCCTTACAATACGGCACGAATCGACCTGACGTAACCCGAACTCATTTCCAGCTAATTGGGTGCCATCACATGACTCAACTTGACCCGTATGAATGTGTTTCCTTGGGTGGTCTCACACGACATGACCTGACCAGACCCAAGTACCCGACCTGCCCAAACCCGTTTTCTTGAGCGCCATCAGTACACGACTCGACCCGACCCGTATGAATGTGTTTCCTTGGGTGGCCTCATGACATGACCCAACCACACCCAACTCTACCCAACCTGTAGGAATGTGTTTCCTTGGGCGGCCTCACATGACACGATCCGATCAGACCCAACTCGACCCGCTTGAACGCGTTTCCTTGGGCGGCCTCACATGACATGACCTGACTAGACCCAACTCAACCCACCTGAATGCATTTTCTTGGGCGACCTCACACGACATGACCTGACCAGACCTAACTCAACCCTCCCGAATGCGTTTCCTTGGGTGGCCTCACACGGCACAACTTGACCTGACCCGACCCGACCTGACCTGCCCAAATGTGTTTCCTTGGGCGCCCTTACAATATAGCACGTACCGACCTGACCTAACCCAAACTCATTTCCAACTAATTGGGTGCCATCATAAGACTCAACCCGACCCGCTCGAACGCGTTTCCTTGAGCGCCATCAAATGACTCAACTCGACCTGTACGAACGTGTTTCCTTGGGCGGCCTCACACGACAAGACCCAAGTTCCCTACGACCCGACCCAACTCGCCCGAACATGTTTCCTTAGGTGCCCTTACAATACGACACGAACCGACCTGACCTAAATCAAACTCGTTTCCAGCTAATTGGATGCCATCACATGACTTGAACCGACCTGTATGAATCATGTGTTTCCTTGGGCAACCTCACACGACAAGACCTGACTAGACCCAACCTGACTCGCCTGAATGCATTTCCTTGAGCGCCATCACACGACTTGACTTGACCCGTATGAACGTGTTTCCTTGGGCGGCCTCACACGACAAGACCCGATCATACCCAACCCGACCCACCCGAACACATTTCCTTGAGCACCATCACGCGACTCGACCCGGCCCGTACAAACATGTTTCCTTGGGCGGCCTCACACGACACGACTCGACCAGACCCAACTCGACCCGAACCGTACGAACGTGTTTCCTTGGGTGGCCTCACACGACACGACCCGACCATACCCAACTCGACACGCCCGAATGTGTTTCCTTGGGTGGCCTCACATGGCATGACCTGACCCAACCAGATCACTCGACCCGACTCGCCCGAACCGTGTGTTTCCTTGGGCACCCTTACAATACGGTACGAACCGACCTGACCTAACCTGAACTCATTTACATCTAATTGGGTGCCATCACATGACATGACCTGACTCGTATGAATGTGTTTTCTCGGGCAGCCTCACACGACAAGACCCGACTAGACCCAAGTACCCCACGACCTGACCCGACCCACCAGAATGTGTTTCCTTGAGCACCCTTACAATACGGCATGAACCAACCTAACCTAACTCGAACTCGTTTCCAACTAATTGGATGCCATCACACAACTTGACCCGACCCGTACGAATCATGGGTTTCCTTGGACGACCTCACACTACACGACCCGACCAGACCCAACTCGACCCGACTTGTACAAATGTGTTTCCTTGGGCGGCCTCACATGGCACGACCCGACCAGACCCAACTCGACCTGCTCAAACACATTTCCTTGGGTGGCCTCACACGAAACGACCCAACCAGACCCAACTCGACACACCCGAACGCGTTTCCTTGGGCGGCCTCACACGACACGACCCGACCAAATCCAACTCGACCCGCCCGAACGCGTTTCCTTGGGTGGCCTCACACGACATGACCTGACCCGAACCGACTTTCCCAAACATGTTTCCTTGGGCACCCTTACAATACGGTACGAACGACCTGACCTAACCCGAACTCATTTCCAGCTAATTGGGCGCCATCACACGACTCGACCCGACCCGTATGAATCATGTGTTTTCTTGGGCGGCCTCACACGACAAGACTCGACCCGACCCAACCCGACCCGCTCGAACGCGTTTCCTTGAGCGCCATCACACGACTCAACCCGACTTGTATGAATGTGTTTCCTTGGGCAGCCTCACACGACACGATTCGACCAGACCCAACTCGACCCGACTCGTACGAACGTGTTTCCTTGGGTGGCCTCACATGACACGACCCGACCAGACCCAACTTGACACGCCCGAACGCGTTTCCTTGGGCGGCCTCACATGGCATGACCTAACCCGACCAGATCACCTGAACCGACTCGCCCGAACCGCGTGTTTGCTTGGGCGCGCTTACAATATGGCATGATCCGACCTGACCTAACCTGAAATCTTTTCCAGCTAATTGGGTGCCATCACACGACTCGACCCGACCCGTACAAATGTGTTTCCTTGGGTGGCCTCACACGATAAGACCCAAACAGACCCAAGTACCTGACCCACCTGAACGCGTTTCCTTGAGCGCCATCAATACACGACTCGACCTGACCCGTACGAACATGTTTCCTTGGGTGGCCTCACACGACATGACCCGACCGTACCCAACTCGACTCGACCTGTACGAACGTGTTTCCTTGGGAGGCCTCACACGACACGACTGACCAGACCCAACTCAACCCGCCTGAACACATTTCCTTGGGTGGCCTCACATGACATGACCCGACCAGACCCAACTCGACCCGCCCGAACACGTTTCCTTGGGTAGCCTCACACGGAACAACCCGACCAGACCCAACTCAACCCACCCGAACGCATTTCCTTGGGCGACCTCACACGACACGACATGACCTGACCCGACCTGGCTCGACCCGCCAAAACGTGTTTCCTTGGGCACCCTTACAATAGGGCACGAACCGACCTGACCTAACCCGAACTCGTTTCCAGCTAATTGGGCGCCATCACACGACTCGACCCGACCCGTATGAATGTGTTTCCATGGGCGGCCTAACATGACAATACCCGATCACCAGACCCAACCCGACCCACCCGAATGCGTTTCCTTGAGTGCCATCAGTACATGACTCGACCCGACCTGTACGAACGTGTTTCCTTGGGCGGCCTCACACGACACGACTCAACTAGACCCGTACGAACGTGTTTCCTTGCACGGCTTCACACGAAACGACCCAACCAGACCCAACTCGACACGCCTGAACGCGTTTCCTTGGGCGGCCTCACACGACACAACCTAACCCGACCCAACCTGACCCGACCCACCCGAACGTGTTTCCTTGGCCGCCCTTACAATACGGCATGAACCAACCTGACCTAACCTGAACTCGTTTCCAGCTAATTGGGTGCCATCACACGACTTGACCCGACTCGTACAAATTTGTTTCCTTGGGTGGCCTCACACGACAAGACTCGACCAGATCCAACCCGACCTGCCCGAACGCGTTTCATTGAGCACCATCACATGACTCGACTCGACCCATACGAATGTGTTTCCTTGGGTGGCCTCATACGACATGACCCAACCAGACCCAACTCGACCCGCCCGAACGCTTTTCCTTAATGGGTGCCTTCATACGACCCGATCACACGACCCGAAACATTGTTCCTAAACCATAAAATCGATCACATGACCCGACACATTGTTCCTAAATCCTAAAATATAACTCCCAAACCCTAAACCCTAAGATTGTTCCTAAACAATAACAACACTTGCCTCCTAAACATTGCAATACCGACACTTGACACAATTGTTGCAATACCGACACTTGTTCTAACTGTCGCAATACTGGCAGTTATCTCTGTAATGTCGCAATACCGATGCTTTTCCCCCAACCGTCGCAATACCGACGCTTTATTCCAAACATCGCAATAGAGAAACTTAGCTCTAAGTGTCGCAAGACCGACACTTTTCTCCAATACGTCGCATTTCTGATGCTTTTCTCCAAATGTCGCAAGACCGACACATACCTCTAAGTGTCGCAATACCGACACTTGACTCCAAACATCGGGATAGCAACAGTTGTGGATGGGATTTGAAAAATTGATAAAAATTGGGGAAATTTCTGACATTTGGTCAAAAGTGTCGGAACTAAAGTGTCGGATATTGGACCAAATGTACTAGTGCTACAACAACCTTGATTACAAAATATTAAATGCTCCCATTGCTTGATGCTTGAAGCTTTACATCTTTCCAATGTGATCACTATTGTCCAAGATTGAGATTAGGGTAATGATTTGTCATTTTATACATAGAATTCTCTTTCTTTATGATAGGGGATTGGATGAAATTGTGCTAGGGCCACTCTCACATCTGCATTTGATTTGCCTTATTACCATTTTTACTTGAAGGTTATCAAGGATAGTATGCAACAGGGTCAAGGTTATTGTAACACTATCACATCTCTATCATATATCTTTCCTTGATATAGAGGCAAACATGATTATTCTGATTAGAGAATATACTAGAACTCTCTCTTGAAGTTATAGTACCCCTTCATAAATTACATCTCCAGATTCTTTGTTGTCAAAATACATGCAGCCACAACAAAATCTCTCCTTCAACTCTACAACAAAGAAATTTCTCGGACTACTAGAAAGTGCCTTAGGATTGTGTTGGTTATAACTTATAATGGATGATATTACTTCAACAAGATTCAGAGGTCATCCAAATAGATTAGCTCAATCCCAATTAGGATCTTAGTTATTACAATACTGAGGATTATAATAATTTCTTTTAGAAACGTTATGTAAACTTATATTTGATGCTTCAAATATGATTCTATCCATGAGATGTATGCCTTAATATTTACTGTATGAACGTAAGTCCTCTTCAGAAAAACAACTACAGGTTATCATGAACTAGGTGAGTCATGATTTCAGGCCATACTTCAATTAAGGCTTTAAAGAAAATACTTAATAAAATCCTAAACTAAGTTTGCCTTAGATTTGGTTACATATACAAATCTATAACTTCACAAAATGAGTGCGATAAGCTGCCCATAAGACTGATCTTTTATAGAAATCTATCTTCATGAAAATATTTTTGTCCTTCTGAAAGGAGGATGAAGAGAATTTAAGCAATGGGAATTGGATTTATCTTGTGTTTCCTTATGCACCTCTTGTGTAACATCCGAGCCCTAATACAAGGTTGAAGACATGCCAACAACAATCTGCTGAGATTATTGTTGGGTACCGGATTTGTATACTTTCCTCTCCCATTTTACCCTATCTCTCTATCTCTTTGCACCATTATTATTCTTAAACGCATGAGGTAAAACCCTTTTCCTTATATTTCATGGGATATTTGATCAATGAAGTAATTTTCATGGAGGTTTTGCCTTTTTACATATTAACTCTGATATTTCTACAGATTCGGCCAAAATAGGAGCGTTGTAGCCGTGAGTCGAGGAAGAGCCCATCATCGCCAACGCTATCCTCATTTGCTGTTACAACATAACAGACTTTGTTTATATCAACGCCATTTCAAGCCTTTTTATGGTTTCCTTCTGGGCAACTAGGTTGCCATTGTAACAAACATGGAAAATTTTAGGGGCGAATTTTAGCCCAAAGGCGAATTTTAAGGGATTTTGAATTTTAATAGAGCGAATTTTTTATATAAAACCCATTTTCTATAGTTTTATAAAATTAGCCCAATAATTATTTTAAAAATAATTAATTATTATATATTAGCCCACCAAAAAAAATGGGCATAAAACTGAAACAATTGAATTCGCCCTCGATTTTCTTTGTTGGAGCGGATTTCAATGGCATTCGCCTGGATTTACAGGGTTGAAAGCAGGGGTTGGAGTGATTCGCCCCATTTTTTCACTTGTTCGCTGGGGTGGTTGGGCCTTGCAAGGGGCATGGAAGTTGAATGTTGGTCCTTCGATGTGCATAGGCTCGCCAATCTTCTTGCTGGTTGAGCGAGGGTAATGGCTTACTGAGAACATCAAATCCTCCATTATTGGGAAATGACCCTTGGTTACTTCCTAAATCAACTAAAAATCCATGATCCATGACCTGCTAATATGTCCACAAATAATAACAACAACTTCCTGTTTCGTGGAGGAGCGAAGCCTTTCAATATCCTCTTATCTTCGAAACAGTTCCCTCTCTGTTCATGGGAAGACACCACCTACAATTTCTTCTTGTATGCGATAAATCCTTACCAGCGCCCCAAAAGATGAAGAGCGAGTCTATGGTCTAGTGAGAGTTTTGGGTTTTTCACTTACGTTTGGTTTGGTTGGTGGGAACTTTGAGTAGTTTTCATAGTTGGTAGCACTTGCATTTCAACAATGGCAGCAGCAGATAAAAATTTAGCCACGGGCGAGGAAGAACTGAAGAAGAACAAGGGAGCCCAAGACACCAATGAGGACGATTATGACAATGAGGAAAAGTACTCGGACATCGAGGAGGAGGAAGAAGAAGAAGAATCATCATCATCAAGTAGCGAGGAGGAAGATCAGGTCGAGTTGGCCCTTCGAAAACTAGCATTAGAAAGCAAAAACAAAAAGAAAGAATTGACTGATGTAGAGATGTTTGATTTTCCAAAGGATCCATAGAACTGGACTGACGAAGACCTGCAAGAGATTTGGGCAGACGCCCACCCAGAACTAATTGATGACATTGGATGGGACCCTGATGTTGTAAGTTGGAGTGATTGGGATCAGATACAGGACCTGAGAGAAAAGAGGGAAAAAGGTGACCATCGAACCATTTTATGTCCCATACTGGAAATACTACCCCCCCATCCTTAAGAATCACATTGACATAAATAGCCCAATTTCAGTGGTGGAGGAACTGGAGCGACTGGAAGAATTCATCAAATGGGTCAGCTACGTTTTCAAAGACGGAAGCACGTAAGTCCCAGTCTCAACAAATGTATTGCATTGGATGGTTTTCGCTCATTTTCTTAATTTTGTCTCTCTGTACAGTGTTTTGGGCTTTAGAAAAAATAATATCATTTTCTATGCGGGGTTCTGACTACTCCAGTGTACCTCTATTGCGTTTGAAAAGTAGGGATAGGAAGTATTTGTTATGTGTTTATTTTAAGTTGAAAACATACATATAGGGAGCATTTGTTATTCGTTTAATTTAGTTTTTCTGAGCCTCTAGAAGGGACCTGTGTGTTGAACAGAGTTTTTCTTTGTGCACAATGTGAACTATGAATCAGAATGCACTGAGTATAATGAAACATTATCCAAAGTAATTTGGCCTATTATTGTTCCCGTTTGCTTTTCATTTTTTCCCCATTTAAACTTTTCCTGTGTCCTGCTTTATTGTCTCCATGGGGAGCTCCGAATGCTCCCCAAACCTTGGCAAGAGCGTGGTTGTATAATAACAAACATGGAGTTACATGTAAGTCTCGAGCTTCCCCAGCTAAAACTAAAACAAAGTGTGTCTTGCTTATCATGACTGATTCCTTTTATATTCCTTCTTTACTTTGCCTCTGTCATTCATTTTGTAGAAAATCCACGAAATTCTATAACTGCTAATATGAAAAATCTGAAACTAATTTCTTTTCATGTAGATACAGAATTTCTTTACTTATTTTGTAGTGGAATAGGAATAGAACTAAACACACAATCACAATAATCAAGGCACAAAATTTTCTAAGGAACCTAACTTGGAAAACCCTCTACTTTTTAAAGAATTTTATTGAAGAAATTTGAGCAATAGATTTCTTACAAATACAACTTATTTTAATAGAGAATACAATCTGATTCCCTCTGCTTGTACTAAGCTGAACCTATCTGCAAGACCCCTGATCTACTTGCCTTCTTCAATACTCGTACAAGCTCCTCTTGTATGTCCTTTCTCTCACAAGCTCCACACATAAACCTCTGCAGCCTTCTCACAAACCCGTGAGCTCTATTTTCTTGTCTCACCAACTCGTATTCACAAGACAATGATCAAATTGTGTCTTCATTACTCCTTATAAGCACTTCGATTAGGCTATTACTGGCAAGTTCTATTTGAGGAAAGTCGAACCGTTGATTGACTAGTTAACGAAAGCTCACTGGTTGTGTTAACTTCTCCTTCCTATAATTTAGGAGCTTAACTCAATCAACTCGACCTTTACCCAAAATAACTCACACTAGAAGACAATAAAATTGGCCTTACACTAATTAGCACTAGTCAACTGCTTCTTGCACTCCTAACTTTTAGGAATTTGCCCTAAATTTTAGGAACTCGTCCTATTTTTTAGGAATTAGCTCCTAACTCATAGGAACTCGTGCATGGTCAAGGAGAAACTCGTCGTGGTTCCTTTGATTAAGGCACAAATCAATGAACCCTTTCTCGCTAACATTTTCAACGCTTCCTCTTAGCGAGGAAGGTGTTCTTGGAAGAACCTCGTCCACCTGGATCTGTCTCCAAAACTACCATGTTCTCTGTTGCTACAACTGCTCCCTCTAAAATAGAAGGCTTCCCTACTTTCTTCTGTGGAATCTGCTTTGAAGATCTGTTATTTCCCACCATGCTCTGCGAGTCCATCACTTCTCTATTCTGAGCACTTCTTGCCTTGCTGCTCAAGGCTACTCCCTCTGAAGGCATGCATCTCCAGCTCCACAATATCCCACTATCAGTGAATGCAGCTCCTTTAAGTCACTGATCTTTGGCCCAAACAGTCTGCCCTCTAGCTACACATTTTTCCATCAAAGACGTCGACTCATAGGGTCTTCAACCTGCCCACTACTTGCCTCACTGCTGCTCTACAAAAGACAAGTCTTAGGGGAATGGAGGCTACTCACTCTCACTATAGAAGTCCATCTCCACACAGTGAACTAGGGCTAAATACTAAGCCGTCTTGGCTGCTTCCTTTGTCCCTTCAAGGATCAACCCTGAGCTTCAACAATTCTGCCGCTCCAACTAGATTTGATGTCCTTCTCAAATGCTGGACTTAGGGCACCAAAGACACCTTCTAACTTCCCTCCAAACAGTACATAAGATGTCCACCAAAACTATCCTAAATCTGGACTCAAACACCTAGCAAAATCATCAACCACATAGGGACATACATACCTTAGAAAGTACCCTTCTTTATGCTGTCTGAACCACTTCGGCTTGTGCACTTCCTTCTGAATTTTGGTCCTCTGGTTAGGGCACACTATGGTCACTACAAGGATGCTCCTACTTGGTCGACTTTCCCTTCTATCCCTGCAAAATTCCCTTCTTAGAGACCCTACCTCCTGCGCTGTTCAGTTAGGTGTTTCTGCCCTTGAATTAGGTATGCTTCAAGACAAAAACCATGCCCAGGTATTCTCCTAATAGGGCTCAGCCCTTCCTGAACAAAATAGAGATACTGCGGCCTGTTTCACAGAGAATTACCACTCTCAGAACATGCACAAAACTGCCATTAAATCTGTCAGCGAGTTCCTCTAACTAGGCCTGCTCCAACAAAAATAACCCAAAAGAAATCTCATCTTTCTCCCTTTGGACAGATTCTTATATAGGCTGCAGCTCACCTAACTCAGACGTCCTTCTTCTTGAAAGATTAGCACTGGTGTTGTTCTTAAATCTGTTCCAATAGCTTTGATACCTTGTAGAAAATCCACGAAATTCTGCGACTGCTAATATGAACAATCTGAAACTAATTTCTTTCCATATAGACACATAATTTCTCTACTTATTTTGTAGTGGAATAGGAACAAAAATAAACACACCATCACAATAATCAAGGCACAAATTTTTATAGGGAACCCAATTTGGAAAACCCTCTAATTGTTTGAGAATTTTATTGAAGAAATTTGAGCAATATATCTCTTACAAATACAACTTGTTTTAATAGAGAATACAATCTGATTCTCTCTGCTTGTACTAAGCTGAACCTATCTGCAAGACCCCTAATCTGCTTGTACTAAGCTGAACCTATCTGCAAGACCCCTGATCTGCTTGCCTTCTTCAATACTCGCACAAGCTCCTCTTGTACAACCTTATTCTAACAAGCTCTACACATAAACTTGTGCAACCTTCTCACAAACCCGTGAGCTCTATTGTCTTGTCTCACCAACTCGTGCTCACAAGACAATGATCAAATTGTGTCTTCATTCCTCCTTATAAGCACTCCGATTAGGCTATTACTGGCAAGTTCTATTTGAGGAAAGTCGAACCATTGATTGACTAGTTAACAAAAGCTCTCACTGGCTGTGTTAACTCGTCCTTTCTAAAATTTAGGAGACTGACTCAATCAACTCGACCTCTACCTAAAATAACTCACACTATATGACAATAAACTCGGCCTTCCACTAATTAGTGCTAATCAACTGCTTCTTGCACTCCTAAGTTTTAGGAATTTGCCCTAAATTTTAGGAAATCGTCCTATTTTTTAGGAATTAGCTCCTAACTCATAGCAACTCGCACATGCTCAAGGAGAAACTCGTTGTTGTTCCTTTGATTTAGGGCACAAATCAAGGAACCCTTTCTCGCTAACATTTTCAACACATTTTGTTTCCCTGTCTCCTTGGGGAGGCCCCAAGCCCTGGTGAGAACATGGGTGTTAATAAACAGAGTTACCTTTGAGCCTCGAGCTTCCCCAATTGAAACTAAAGTCAAGTTCATGGTCGATTCCTTTCATTTTCTTCTTTACTCTGCTCGTCACTCATTTTCTTTCTCGTCTTCATGGGGAGCTCCCAAGTCCCAACCCTTGGCAAGAATGTGGGTGCTTGATAGACATGGTGTGCTTGATAGATCCTTGAGTTACTTGATCGCTAAGCCCTACCAAGGAAGCTTCCCTTGTGTTGGATTGTGTCCGCCACTAAAGAGAGTAACACTCTCATGTGTTGCACATTGTCTACGTCACCTAGTGAGGCTTTGTGCTATGTGATAGATTTTGCTGCAACAGTTCACACTTTAGCTTCTTTGGAAATTGCTTATGGGATGATTCAATTTAACATACAACTATGTTAACTGTTGAAAAGTGTAACTAGGATCGATCTTCATATTGACTATGTAATTATGAATTTATGTAAAGAAGAAGACAAAAATAATAAATGTATTTTTGTTGTACTTGCTTCATGGGTTTCATGAGCAAGATTTTATTATAGGTCAATAGACTTCTTCTTGATGTCTATTATGGATTTTATTTGGTTTAGAAATGTAATTAAGAGTCGTGAAAATAAAGTGTCTAGTCTGAAGAATGTCCTCCAAGACCTTGTGGAAGAATGGCTCATAATAGCCCTCAAGGTTGCCCTTAATTAATGTTGAAGATAAGCTTAATTCTACAGTGAGTAAGTCGGCCTATTTGCAGTGAAGAAGTCGGCCTACAACCTTGGTGTAGGGTCGGCCTAAAAGCATAACAAAGCACTTTATATATAGCATGACCTGCGGCTCATTTGAGGGGAGAAGAATATGCGGATCTCTCTAAAGAAGTAACAATAGGAAAGTGCAGACTCCTCTACAGATTACAGCGGTAAACAGCGTGGGTTTACAAGAAGACAACAATGCGTACTTAAGGAAGAAAAGGATGCAGATTTCTCTGAAATGTCAACAATGATAAAGTGCGGATTTCAACAGTGATGAAATGTGGATTTCAGAAGTGAACAAGTGCAGATCACAAAGGTTAAAAGGGTGCTGATTTCAGAGGTTAGAGAAGTGCAGATTTCAGTAAGAACAGAAGTAAGGAATTCTGACAAGTTCAGGATCTGTGATAATTTTATGCAGACACACCTGTGATATAAATTCGGATAAGACAAAAGTTTTACATTCTGAAACAGTGGATAAAGATGATGTGTATGCAAAGGATGAGAAGGAAGATCTCAAGATAAACTTAGAGACCGAGTTTTCTAATGTTGATGCAGGTCAGTGCACATTGGTGAAGAAAAGAAAGATCAGCATTGGAGGAGGACTTAGAAGCAGTGTCAAGGTCTTGGAGGCATTCATAGGTCAAGGGTCCGAGTCTTGGTCATGGTACTTGTCATTTGAAGATCTATAAGAAAAATTTCTCATGGGTTTTCCTCTCCAAGAAGGAGAGGTTTTGATCTGGATTGAAGAGCCTAACTTTGTGTCTTTTGTATTTTGGTAATTGAATTGATGAAGGACTAGCTAAGCTATGCAAGAGAAGACATAAGTAACTCAATTAAGTTCACAAGTAATTATCAAGAAGATAATTTGAATTAATCTCAAGCCCTCGAAATTCTCAACATGGCATCAGAGCTAAGGTGCTAAAGACAAAGGGCTATTTGACAAGAAGACTCTTAAGGATAAAAAATAAAGAATCAGTTTTCTAGAAAGCATCAAAGCAAAATTCAAAGTCTACATTGAAAAGTCAAATCAGTTTGCAAGGAAATACTCAAGCCATCTCAAGAAGATCTTCAACCTTATTCAAAGAATCCACACATCAAGGAGGAAATCATTGACATCAAAGATTCTTGATATTTAAGACATTGTTGGAAGACACATCATCAAGCACCTTCCAACACTATTGAAGGCATCTTCATTCTAAAGTAATCCTTGATCATCAAGGATCCAAGATCACCTACTTTGAAATCAATCTAAGAGGGAGTTCCTGCCATCATCTTCATGATCATCAACAAGGAAGCTGATAGAAAAAGAAAAGCATCTAATCAAGTAAGTATCTATAACCTTACTTAAATCTGTCAAAGATGACTTATTGTAAAGAGAGCAACAAGCTAGTTGGGTCATCAAACTTTACTGCCTGGAAGAAGAGGACAGATTTGAATTTAATTGAAGACAAATTTATGGACTACATTGAAGGATCGACAATTAAACCACCAAAAGAAGATGCTCCAGCTCATGCCAAGTACATGAAGGGGGAAATCAGAGCCCAGAGGATTCTCATAGAATCCATTAAGGACTCTCTCATTCCCAATGTATCGAAACTAAAGTCTGCTAAAGAAATATATTAGAAACTGGTGGAGTTATTCTCTGTGAGTACTGCAGGAGAAGCAATCTCTCTGAGACAATAACTGTATAAATTGAAGTTGTCAAGGGAAGAAGGAATCACTTCATACTTTATGTGGATTTCTGAAATAAGAGATCAACTGTAGGAACTGGGAGAAGTAATGTCTAACACTGTGATGACTACAGTGGTGCTGAATGCTCTACCAGAAGAATGGGGAAACTTCACTTCAAGTTTATACGGGAAGAAAGAAGCCACACCATTCCATGATTTACGGTCTTTATGTAAAATAGAGGAAACAAGATTGAAAGCCAAAGCTGATACAGGATCAAGTGAAGGGAATCAAGCCTTTGTAGCCATATCTAGGAAGAAAGGAAGATTCGGTAAATTTGGTCCTCAGTTAAAAGAAGAGATATGGAGAAAGTACGATGCTTTGGATGTAATGAACTTGGGCATTATAAAAGAGATTGTCCTAAATCTGAAAAGGACAAGAGAAAAAAGGAAGAAGCCCATGTCTCAGATATGAGGGAAAACCCTGATGCAAATAGATCTAAGCAAGAAGAAACGAAGGATCTATATTATGATTGAGATCATCTTCCTCTTAAAGTGATTTCTGTTGGTTGTAAAATAGTATGATAGGAAGCAATGTATATTGTAATGGCATCATGATAAAAGCATGGTAGGAGCTCTTGGTGAAACAACTCCAGGAAAACCTCTCTGATAACATTACTGATGGAAGGCAGTCATCAAGATCAAGGGTCATCATGGAAACTGGTGCTGACATTTTCTAATGGAGTTCTCTATGAATTCACTGGTTAGAAAGAAAGCATAATGGTTTCATCAAGAATTCTATGCTATAGAATTCTGGGATGTGACGACTTATTGATGGAGCAGGGCAAGGGAATGAAGCTCTTCATTCTAGTAAAACTGCTACAAGATGACTCAAATGAAAAAGGTATGAGGCATATATATATATATATATATATATATATATATATATATATATATTTATATGCTGACAATGGATGCTGTGAAGTCATGTCATATGGTTGCAGGTAATAGACTTCTATATTTTGAAGTATGATCTATGGAGGAGGATCTCTCGGTGCACTGATAAATGAAATCAACATAATATATCCTCATATGGAATATGAGGTGGTTGTATATGAACAAGGAACTGTAAGTTGGAAGTTCCTGGGAATGAAGATGTTTGGAAAGGAAGATGTGTCAATTTGAATAAAGGATGTTTATGCCTACAGGAAGATGTCATGGTGAAAGATCATCACTGAGGTAACTTTTGTTTTAAAAGTTCATACGTATATGTTTATCTGGATGAATTTGTGCAGGGGCTGCTAATCATGAGAAATGATGTAAGATCCTTGGAGATGATTCAAAAGAAAGCATCATGGCATAAAAGGTGGACCAAATAAGAAAAACAGATGAATCACTTTCTAGTAGATGACACGACTCATGAATGAAAGTGATGGATGATCTATGCCCTATGGAGCTAAAGTTGAAGATTCCTCAATATCGAAATCCATGACATTGAGGGGAGGAATTTTTCACGAGCAACTGGGTGTCTCACCATTGCTGCTGCAGGTCCCTGATTGAGAGGGAACCTGGTGATAAGTTTCTTACTTGGAAGAAACTGGGTAATTCCTAAGAATGATCTTAGGTACATTCCTTATACAGGAATGCGTACATTCCCTTGTGGAATTGGTCCTCCCTGGCTGAGAGGGAGCTTGGTGATAAGTTTCTTACTTGGAAGAAACTAGGTAATTCCTAATAATGAGCTTAGGTACATTCCTTATACAGGAATGCGTACATTCCCTTGTGGAATTGGTCCTCCCTGGCTGAGAGGGAGAGATAGACACATCATTCTGGTCTTCACTTGGGAAGACAGAATGGAGGATTGGGTAATCATCTGGCATTCGATACTCTTTGAGAATGTGTTAGGGCATTCAAGATAAGAGTAGTCGAGGACCAATATTCTTTGAGGGCTCGCTACCCAAGAGAAGAATAGTCCAAGAAGGTCATACTTTGGGAACACCCGGGTGGAGTATGTACCTTTGAGAGACAATGACTATGATGTCTATAAGTCATGTGTCTCGCCAACATTGTAGCCCATTGTGTCATTGAGAGATGGGGCTATTAGTCAAGGCCTTGCACTAGGACAATGCTGGTTGATATGATGCTATACAGATGCGATTACCAATCTAATTCTCTTATGAGATTCTTCATTTTGAAAGTGACCATGTACCTGTATGAATACCTCCCTAGTTAAGAGGGAGTGTTGAAAAGTGTAACTAGGATCTGTCTTCATATTGACTATGTGATTATGAATTTATGTAAAGAAGAAGACAAAGATAATAAATGTATTTTTCTTGTACTTGCTTCATGGGTTTCATGAGCAAGATTTTATTATAGGTCAATATACTTCTTCTTGATGTCTATTAAGGATTGTCTTCAGTTTAGAAATGTAATTAAGAGTCATGAAAATAAAGTGTCTAGTCTGAAGAATGACCTCCAAGACCTTGTGCAAGAATGGCTCATAATAGCCCTCAAGACTGCCCTCATTCAACGTTGAAGATAAGCCTAATTCCACAGTGAGTAAGTCGGCCTATCTACAGTGAAGAAGTCAGTCTACAACCTTGATGTAGGGTTGGCCTAAAAGCGTAACAAAAAACTGTATATATAGCATGACCTGTGGCTCATTTGAGTGGAGAAGAATATGTGGATCTCTCTGAAGAAGTAACAATAGGAAAGTGTGGATTCCTCTGCGGAATACAGTGGTAAACAATGTGGGTTTACAAGAAGACAACAATGCGTACTTAAGGAAGAAAAGGATGTGGATTTCTCTGAAATGTCAACAGTGATAAAGTTCAGATTTCAGAAGTGATGAAATGTGCATTTTAGAAGTGAACTAGTGTGGATCACAGAGGTTAAAAGGGTGCTGATTTCAGAGGTTAGAGAAGTGCAGATTTCAGTAAGAACAAAAGTAAGGAATTCAGACAAGTTCAGGATCTGTGATACTTTTATGCAGATACATCTGTGATATAAATTCGGATAAGAACATAAGTTTTACATTCTGAAACAGTGGATAAAGCTGATGTGCATGCAAAGGATGAGAAGGAAGATCTCAAGATAAACTTAGAGACCGAGTTCTCTAATGTTGATGCAGGTCAGTGCACATTGGTGAAGAAAGGAAGGATCAGAATTGGAGGAAGTCTTAGAAGAAGTGTCAAGGTCTTGGAGGCATTCATAGGTCAAGGGTCTGAGTCTTGGTCTTGGTACTTGTCATTTGAAGATCTATAAGAAGAATTTCTTGTGGGTTTTCCTCTCCAAGAGGGAGAGGTTTTTCCTTGGCTCGAAGAGCCTAACTTTGTGTCTTTTGTATTTTGGTAATTGACTTGATGAAAGATTAACTAAGCTAAGCAAGAGAAGACATAAGTAACTCAAGTAAGTTCATAAGTAATTATCAAAAAGAGAATTTGAATTAATCTCAAGCCCTCCAAATTCTCAACATTAACCAACAGAGAAGCACTAAAACAATTAACATTTGATGGATGTTATTTATTTGACTGGCATTGTTAAGGTTGTCTTTGCACTTGGAATTCTCCTTTTCAATAGTTAAGAAGGAAATATTTTGAATTCAAAATTTACAATTTTTTGGCCTCTCTTTGCATAAAATTAAGAATTGAATAGAAACTTATTCAGGATTTACTGTTCTCATACCTTTTCTTTGCTTTTGGCCAGATATGAAGGGAATGTGTGGGATGATATTGCTCAAGGGAAAGGTGTATATACAACTCCTAGGGAACTTTTTAGGTTTGCTGAAATTGTAACTCTTAATGCAAGTGAAAAAGTGCAATTCCGACTGGCTGTCATGTCTCTAAGTCTGTTTTTGTGCAGTTAATATTTCATATATAGTTGATGTAGCTACAGCTGGAAAATAAAAAATAAAATGAAAACACTGTTTGGAATGGACACAAGGATAGTGTGATCTCAAATTTTACTTTTAAACAACTAACCATTTGATAAAGTTGTGCCAAGATAAAGAAATCACCAGGAGTTTAATTAGTATTTTTTGATTTGTTTTGGCATTGGTGACACCAAGGGCTCAAATACATATCTCCACTTATCAGATGATCACATCTATTTTCATGAGGTATCATGAGGTATGCACCATTTGACAGGGTGCTACATGTGATCTTGGATCGGTCCTGGTGACCTGAGGATTTCTTCAAATTTCCTCCATAGTTCAAAGTTCAAACACTGTTGGTGCTTGTTGGATGAATCTCTATGGCATTCTATGTACAATAAAAGCCTATCTTTCTAAAAGTGGTGTACTATGGTTGTTGTCTCAGTGGAGTGTTGTTCACTGTTAACATAATAGGAATTTATATAAAGCTGTAAAATATAAATATATTAGAAAATTCAAATCAAAAGGCTTTTGATGCATTTTCTTAACGAACCACACATTTTGCACATGGATTCACCCAGG
Organism: Pinus albicaulis; assembly: GCA_034641835.2. NCBI lineage: Eukaryota > Viridiplantae > Streptophyta > Pinopsida > Pinales > Pinaceae > Pinus > Pinus albicaulis. The sequence continues at coordinate 741,976,698 of CM076582.1, read as the reverse complement.
CTTTATGATTTTATAAACACTGCAAGTATTATCACGTTGATCTAATTTTCGTGTATTTTACCAAGGACGTGAAATAGAATTCTCAACATGTCTGTAATTGTGGACAGTTCAGTCATTGTTCCATAATGCTGTTCATGAAATTATGGAAGCTACTGAAGAATATTCCATAGAAGTATGTGCAAGGCTTTCATTCGAAAAAGGTTCCATTGGATGTCTTTCATCTGCAGATGATTCATGAGAAGGAATACATCTTTTCAATTCAAACAGAGTGAGAACATGACAAATAAGTGGCATGTCTACCTGACAAAGGATGGGCGTATCTCCTTGGCTGGGCTGCCTTTATCCAAATACGAGTATCTTGCAGATGCCATAATTGACTCCTACTACAATGTCAGTTAAATAACAATAATATATCAACAATAAAATCAATTCAATTGTCTATGTTAGAAATCATTTTTAATATTGAAACACCTGAGATCACTGTTAAGTGTTGATGTATTAGGCAATCTCATTAGCCTGTAATCCACAAAATTGTGTCTGGTCTACTGATCTTTCAACACTTATCTTTGTTACATAAAGGTCGACATTGGCCACCACATGGTTGGTAGAGTATTCTGCAAGCAGTTTCTGCTTTCTACAACAACTATCCTTCTATTTTGTTAATGTAGGTAACATTTTAAGTTGACAGAATATGAGCCTAGTTTTTGAAATCTGGAAAGACTGCTATATTGAAGGCTTCATAAAACTTTATATTTATTAAACTCTCCTGTATGGGACTGATCAGTATTCATTTCAGATAGGTTTGTAATTTGATGGGTCACCTATTGTAATTACATAAGTACAGCTGCAGAGGAATACATAATAAAAGGATGAGATTGAGATGGCTACCTTGGTAGAACTACTTATCATTATTGCCTCAAATACAACATTCATTTTCAATACAAGCATGAAACACAAGTTTGATTTTGACTATCACTGTCCAAAATATAACACCCATTATTTTGATGATCACTATGCAAAATATAACATCCATTTTAATTCATTCTCAGTATTCAAAAAATAATGGTTTTCGACCCCTAAGCATAAAATGTGGTAATCTCCATTAACTTCCACAGAAAGGGAAAATGATATACTTGCAGAGGGCCTCTTTGGTGGTATTAGCCATCATAATTTCCCAAGGTTAATTTTCTGTTATCAATTATTGCAAAATCTATCCAATGCATCGAGTTGACTCTATGACCCCTCTGGAGTGGAGGCCAATTATACAACAACATCTACAAATAAAAGGAATGAAACCAGGATCTGATGAAGTAGGAAACCATCCTGAGATTGAGTAAATTCCCTGATGAATCGCTGGTAATCAATGTAGATCCCAACTAGTCTGGGAGAGAGAACACACACCCACTTGACACCCCCAATAGTCGTGATACCTTAAGAAAATCTGTATTAATCGCAAAAACTGCCAATCATTCTATCATAAAGCTGCATCACACCAGAAAAAATGTCCTCAAGTAGTCCAAGGACACGAAGCTGCTTGATGGGTAAATTCCTGGGAACAGTGTAGTGCCAAAAGCCTTTTGAAAGTCTATAGAGCAACAGTAAACCTTAGAGGATGTCTGTCTGTCTAGTCTTATCTATAAATTATAATATCACATAGTAAATATGAAATCCAATTCCCAGTTGTCTCTCTTAAACCAAGCCTGGCCCCTGCCTCTCCAATCTTTCCCCTCAAGAGTCCAAACAATTCAAAAGTCAAAGATGAAAGGCTGTTATTCACCTTAGCCAAACCTTTTTAGCAGTGATGCATCCTATGTTCATATTTAGCAGATTATTCTGACAATAGTCACACTGTATTCAAGTTAAAGACTACCTAAAGATAATCGACCATTAAAATAAAGAGTCCTCTGTTGAAGAGCAATTGAAATCTTCTTTTTATTATTGTTTTAAATGTACAGAGTTGTTGCTCAATAAAATAATAGAACCACAACTGGCAAGCCACAGGCTTTCTGTCTGACCAAACATCAGACGGGTAGAAAATGTTGAGAAATTTAGAGGGCAGTAGTTAGGATGGTTTCTCTTAATAGGGATCGCCAGGGCTTTTCCTCACCCTAGAGTTCCTCTTCAATCCATACCAAATCTGTCCATTATTCTTGTTGCTTGTATGGTAGAATCAGCTAAAAATGCATATCTTTACTATATTCTTGATCCTTTCCAAATTCTCTTTCACCTGAGCAGCTATCATATCCTCAACTGGCCACTTTAAATTTACTGTTGCTTTGAAAACATATCTCTAACTTCTGGTATTCTTCAGGTTAATGAGAAGATTAAGGGTGTCCAAAATCCTCTACACCAAATATCTCTCTTTCCTCCATCGCTCCTATGTCATTTTATTTTCACTCTTAGAGGAGAAGGTTCAACAGCTTCATAAACGTTTTGATGGGCTTTGTTACACACCCAAGTGGGTAACCACTAGGAGAAAAATTTTGTCCTGTGGATGGATCACTGATTGAACAAAATTATAGATCATTTTTGGTTTTATTCTTTTTCCCATGCTTCACCTTGGTGGTTTTTACTTACCCCTAGTCTACTGTGATATTCCCTAAGGCCTTTCTTCCCTGATCTATTTTGTCAAACAAAATAATGTACATCAAAAATTGCTCAAGTTTTCAGATTTTGTGTCAGTTACTGCATTCAAATTTAGCTCTTTTGCTTCGGTTTTGTTTCCAATATAATTCCAAATTTGATGAGTTTTAGTTTTGGATATAAATTTTATGGGTATTGGATTTAAGATTGATTTCATCCTCAAGATATATGCGATTGAGATTTTTCTTTGTTTTTGAATTCTCACATTCAAGTTGTCTGTTGTTCAGGCAAGAGCAACAATTTTGTGGGACCTCATAGTTGGTGGGTGGGATGTTTCCTATCGCTCAGAGTTTGTGTTGAGTGCATAGGAAAGCTGTTCAACTCTAATTAACAAGAAAAAAAAGTTTTCTTCATCTGATGAGTCAATTTGCAATTCCTTGAAGGCATCAGAGGTAGGGAAGGTAGTTCTGATAATAGAAAACTCCTCTTCAAACAAGAAGAAGGCAATAGCCTATAGATACATGGTAAAAAGAACATATTCTAGGAGTTCGAGCCTCCCAGTAGATTATATGTACTTAGAAATCTTACTTACATTCAGCAATCAGAAATGTTAGTAGTTAAGAATGTGCCATCATGTTGGAGAAGCAAGTTTGTCTCTTTGGAAGCTGGAAAATTTATCTACATATGTGCTACTATATAAAAGTTAATATTGGTAATAATAAAGGTTGGTTGTGTTTCCAGAGCAGATCATCACTCTAAATTCCACAGCTTTTCATGTTTGTGATTGAGAGGTATATGATATACATGGTACAACAAGTATAAATAAAATTTATAAATATTGACCACCCTAAGGATAGTTAAATTTTTTATATATTGTTTACCCCATACACAAATCTATAGAAATAATTTTTTTAGTTCGAAAATTGAACATTGTATTAAATTCCTCATCAATAAAAATTTTCTTCAAGGAATGGTCTACATTCAGAGGGTTACATATATCTAAATGAAATTAGTCTGTGTTTCATCTATGTTCCATTATTTTATAGATCATTACGCGTTAAACCAACTTTACTCTTTGACTGGCATTACATTCAACATTGTGCACAAGTATGTTTTAAATGGATCAATCAAAAGTATGATTTTATCTATATTTGATAATGCGTTGAATACGCTATACAATACATAGGAGCGCTATGGCTATGAAGTTAAATATGAAATAATCTAATGACACATTATTACTATTATATAAGGGGTGCTCTTCCAATGGCCATTTATTAGCTATGTGAAGAAGGATTTGTAGAATTTTTATTTACTATAAGATTATGTATAGTCGTAGCCGGCTATCAAATCTGGCAGAATTTGCAGAAGTTTGGAGTATGTGTAATTCATAATGATCTTGTCTTCTGTTCATTGATGACTTTTCAATGTGTGAGTTTTGACCTAAGCCATTACATTATCAATGTGTCTAGGCTCAAAACTCGACCTATATGCCAACTACTTCTTGTGATCATTCCTAGGAACATGAATCCTAATTTTTGTAGGTTTAAAATTTATCACAAGTTTTCTCTATTGTGGTCAAATTTGTGGAGGCTATTTCAAAATTTATTTAAGGTATCATGGATCTAAATTTCTTATGAACTTTCAACACTAACAAACTTTGGTGCAAATTGTTGATAAATTCTCACTTGGTTAGGGTTATAGATGTGAATGAAAATTTTGTGTGCATGCATGAGAGTTGGATGAAAATGCACAATGTTGTGTAGCATTAGTGTGATAAATATGGGATAGCTAAAAGCATAGTTTTTGAAGATTAGTCTAAGTTGGATCGTACCTCTAATCAACTCACTTCTGTTGATTTTTGGTTGAACTTCGTTAATCGTTATTCAATGGACAAGATCTTGCAGTGACAAATACTAAAGGGAAGAGCCCATAATGGGGTACTCTTTTGTAATTCTCCACCAAAACCACTTCTCTACCTTCCATTTTTCCTCAAACTCCTCTCCAAAATTTCAATATCGTTGCTAAAAGTATAGTTGAACAACAACACTATGCTTAGCAAAACTAGAAGAACGTGTTTTCCAAACTACACGAGAACTACTTCCCTCACGAGTCACCATGTGCCATGCTTGGTCTCTATGGTTCGCTTCCTTCAACTCCTGGTTCAACTACCATATCTTCATTGGAACCAACACCCACCATTTTGTACTAGTGGTTCGCCATTTGTATTGGTGATTCACCATGGTTTTACAAGATAATATAATCTCGTGAGAGATTCGCGAAAAAAATTATATATACATATTATATTATTAATAAAATCGCCTTCCATTTTTCCTATGTATCATGGGGATTCGCCATTTATTATACATATAAATTCTAAACAAATTTTCCCCGTACCCACCCATCAAGATTGTCCGTAATATAAGGAGGTCCACAGGGTAATGCCATGAATCTAGTGAAATGATCACATCCTCTAATTTCCCTACTGGTTTAATTGTGGATCTGTCTACAACTTCCAGGATAGTAGGGGTTGGTTTAATGTTTCCAAGTCCTAATGTGTTCATTGTTTCAGCAATAATAATGTTAATGGCCACTCCCAAATCCACCAGTACATTTGGGATTTCAATCCCATTAATCTGCACTGTTAGAATATGGTTCCCAGGGTCTCCGTATTTTATAGGCATGATCTTTCCTAACATGATATAGGATAATCTACCCATTACATGAATGGTTAATGGATCCTTAGGTTTCCTCCCTGGTTTCTTTGAGCAGTATTCTTTCAGAGTTTCTGCATATATAGGTACATCCCTCATAGCTTGTAAAAGGGGTATTTTAACAAAAAGTTTTTGCAGCTCCCCTAGGAAGTCAAATTCTGCTTGAGGGTTTGGTTTTCTCAAGGTCAATCTTTCGGGATATGGAGGAGAAGTTAAATGACCTTGATTAGGGATAGCTTGGGGAGGTGTCTGATTTATAATGTATTGATCTGAATTCTCCCTAACTGTTCCTTGTTCTAGTTCTGTATCTTCACCGTAAAATTGTTCTGTGATAATGGGTGAAGTAGGTGCATTTACTACCCGGCCAGACCATAGGTTTATCTCATTGAGCCCATGATAGAAATGCTGTAGGATGGAAGGTTCAGAGTGTCTATTTTCTGGACCCCTTTATTATTCGGATTTGGGTTAGGCTGGATAGGAAGCTGGGGTCTAATGGCCGGCTCTTGGGGCACATTGGAGGGAAACTGAAATTTTGTGAGGCATGGATCGAGGAAACCTGTTTAAAGAGAGAGGGTCCACGCCTGTGTCCGATTCCATGAAGGATTCGGATCGGCCTAGGGAACCCATTGTTGCCAAGGGGATATCGATATTGAGACCACATAGCTCGAAAATCTGGCAGTAGTATTGGGGACCATTGAAATTTTTAAAGAACAGATGGGTCCTAAAACATACCTATATTCATAATGGGTGGTCGAGGTACCATGGCTTCTTCTACCCCAATAAAGCAAGCGCTGGTCTACCACATTTCTTTTTTCTTTTCCTTGAAAATCGCTTCTCAAATTTCGCGTGCGAAGGACATGAACTGTTCGTGTGAGTCTGTTCACAGATTGCGCAGGCTTCCAACGTGCTCAACGGGCATTCCTTCAAAGGATGCTTCTTTCTGCACTGTGGGCAGAATATGGCCATGGTTTTTTCCAACTCAATTTGCTTCTATTTTTCCTGTGGAGTGTCTATCTGGGCTGATAGTGTTCTTAGAATATCGGTCCTTATATTTTCCATTATATTTCCAATTTATACTTTTGTAACACATCCACCGGAAGTCTTTGATGACCGAATCCCCTGTCCACTCCTTGCAGCCCCCCGTGAACACTTAATACAATAATCAAAGATAGTATCGAAGTCTTCTTTCGAAATATCCCATTTGCCTATTGTATTCAGAATTTGCAGTGAGTCTTCGTAAGTGCTCAAAGAAGAATGATCTTCAGAATGTCCTTGTCCAGGTGACTATGTCTTGACCTCTGCAATATGTATTTAAATCATTCTACATGGTCCTCCATGTTTTCATCCTCTTTCTGTGAAAATTTAAAGATTTCCTCCTTAATGTCACGGGATTTACCTTAATCTTGGTATTTCTCCAAGAAATCTTCTTTCATCCCTTCCCATGAGGTAATTGTACTCCCCCCTAAACCCATGAACGATCTCATGGATATCCTGTTTAGGGTAGCAGTAAATATCTTCAATTTATAAGCATCAACAATATAATCATATCCTCGACAAACAATATCAAATTCAAAGAGGAAAGTATCAGGGTCTTCATAAGAAAGCCCATGGAAACTAGGCAAGTTTGTTAAATGGATAGGTCTCATTGGTGCATCACATGTAACATTTCCAATGGGAAAATTAATAGAGGAACTTACAGGCGCCATAAATACCCTCCAATACTCACTTGGAATTTTGACTAGTTTTGTAGCTAGTATTTTGAGTGATTCAACTGTAGGAGGTTTCATTGCGCTCACCTGGTCCCTTGGTGACTCAAAATCTTTCAAGAATTCTTTTACCACATCGGAATTGTTTGATTCAGCTGCAGGAATTTTTACAGCGTTGCCTTGGTCTCATGGGGATGAAAACCCTTTTAGATGTTCTTCTTCCCAGTTAAAATTTCTCAGCTCTTCTAATCCCCTACTTGTTATTTATTCCCCTTCTGCTGCTGATAAGGAAGTCTCCTCCACTGATACCTTGTTTATTAAGTCTTCTACCATAGAATGAACACCTTATTGTACTATGGATGGCACTGGTTGCTCCACAAATTTCCCTTCGGACTTCGTCTGAACTCTAACCCTAACAGTAGCACGGGATGATTCCTAAGATCTAGATTTTTCAATAATTTCCTGAATGTATGTCTTCCTTCCAGGATCCTTTCCTTTCTTTGGGGGTCTTCCTCTACCCCTCTTATTCAGATCCTTGTTCATACAAATTGTGAATAGGTTTCATCAAAGTAGCAAAAATCGCTCAGGACTCGGAGCAGGACAAATAGATTCCTCCCCGGGATGAGAGAGTAGGTTCAAACAGACAATAAAAAGAAAAAGGAAAATCGAAGTTTAGGACCTAAAGTAGGGTAATCACATACCCTCCTCAGGACGAGAAGTTGGCCCAAAGAAAAGAAAATAAAAATGAAAAACTCGAAACCCATCCAGGACTTCTTAGGGCAAAAGTTACAAAATACCCTCCCCAAGATGAGGGATTAATTTTAATGAAAACTTCGTAACAAAGCAAAAGAAAAACAATATGCAATACCAGACTTGGAGGGATTGAGCAGAGTAATAAATGCCCACCCCAAGACGAGAGATCAATTCTACAGAAAAACAATAAAAAACATGAAATAAAAACACAAATAACTTACGCTCAAGACTTGAAGCAGGGCAATAAATTCCATCCTCAATACGAGAGATTAACCCCAGATCTTACCGCATCCCGTTCGCACCCGTTAGCCTTCCCCGACAACGATGCCAAACTGTTGGTGTCTGGATATGAAAAAAATTCACGCTTTTTTCCACATAAATTATCAACCCGAGGGCATTAGTTATTTCAAGACTAATGGAAAAGTATATGCAGACACAAGCATATGACCTGCTATAGATCACAGGTTTAAATCCATAACACACAAACCATTGTAACAACAATTAAATAAACTACATAATTGAAAGACATTCACAAAAATTAAAGATTAAACTGTAATAGCAGTAATGAAATCACACTAAAACATAAATAATGCAAGAAACAGGAAAATGCAGAACCTTATCAGAAGAGTGGGCCCAACTCTCTGATCAGGGCTGCGGTAAACTCACGAATTACAGAAGAAACAACAAGATGTTGTGCATTCGATTAATGGCAGAATAGATTTGTTACAAGATCTGTATGAAAAGGGCTTTACCCCGATTCACAGCCCATAGGCCTCTTTATACGAATGTCCTGGAATCCCCGATTCCCCTCAGCAATTACATAGTCACAAAAATACATTTTTTTACCAGGGAAAATTTTAAGAACTCCCCTAAATTTATATGTATAATAATTGGGCGAATCCCCATGATACATAGGAAAAATGGAAGGAGATTTTATTAATAATATAATATGTATATATAATTTTTTTGGCGAATCTCTCACGATATTATATTATCTTGTAAAATCATGGCAAATCACTAGTACAAATGGAAAATCACTAGTACAAAATGGTGAATCATTGTCTAGTGGAGTTCGGGGTGTTGGTTCCAATGAATATATGGTAGTTGAACCAGGAGTTAAAGGAATCGAACCACCGATACCAAGCATGGCACATGGTGACTCATGAGGGAGTAGTTCTCATGCAATTTGGAAAACACGTTCTTCTAGTTCTGCTAAGCATAGTGTTGTTTCTCATGCTACTACTAGCATTGATATTGAGGTTTGAGAGGAGTTTGAGGAATCATGGAAGGTAACAGTGGTGGATAATTACAAAGAGAACCCCATTGATGGGCTCCATTTTTCCCTTTGGTATTTGGGCCTACAATATCTTCTTTCCCTTGAACCAACAATTAACCGTTCAACCAACAATCAAATGGACTGAGTTGATTAGGTACGAGTCAACTTAGACTAATCTTCAAAACTATGCTTTACACTATCCCATGTTTATCACACTAATGATACACAACATTGTGCATTTGCACCCAACTCTCATGCATGCACACACAATTTTCATTAACATCTATAACCATAACCAAGTGAGAATTAATCAACAATTTGCACCAAAGTTTGTTATAGCGTTGAAATTTGATAAGAAATTTAGATCCATGGTACCTTAAATAAATTTTGAGATACCCTCCACAAATTCAACCACAATAGAGAAAACTTGTGATAAATTTTAAACCTACAAAAATTAATTCATGTTCCTAGGAATGATCATAAGAAGTAGTTGGCATATAGGTCGAGTTTTGAGCCTTGACACATTGATAATGTAATGGCTTAGGTCAAAACTTACACATTGAAAAGTCATCAATGAAGAGAAGACAAGATCATTATGAAACACATACTCCAAACTTCCTACCAAATTCTACTTAGTTGTCCGCAACTCAACTATACATAATCTTATAGTAAATAAAAATTCTACAAAGCCTTCTTCACATAGCTAATAAATGGCCATTGGAAGAGCACCCCTTATATAATAGTAATAGTAGCAATCAATAGATTATTTCATATTGAACTTCATAGCCATAACGCTCCTATGTATTGTATGATGTATTCAACTTGCATTATCAAATATAGATAAAATCATACTTTTGATTGATCCATTTAAAACATACTTGTGCACAATGTTGAATGCAATGCCAGTCAAGGAGTAAAGTCGGTTTAACGTGTAATAATCTATAAAATAATGGAACCTAGATGGAACATAGACTGGTTTCATTTAGATATAGGTAACCCTCTGAATGTAGACCATTCCTTGAAGAACATTTTTATTGATGAGGAATTTAATACAATATTCAATTTTCGAACTAAAAATATTATTTCTATAGATTTGTGTATGGGGTAAACAATAAATAAAAAATTTAACTATCCTTGGGGTGGTCAATATTTATAAATTTTATTTATATTTTCTTTACCATGTATATCATATACCTATCAATCACAAACATGAAAAGCTGTGGAATTCACAGTGATGATCTGCTCTGGAAACACAACCAACCTTTATTATTGCCAATATTAACTTTTATATAGTAGCACATATGTAGATAAAATTTCCAGCTTCCAAAGAGACAAACTTGCTTCTCCAACATGATGGCACATTCTTAACTACTAACATTTCTGATTGCTGAATGTAAGAAAGCTTTCTAAGTACATCTAATATACTGCGACGGTCAAACTCCTAGACTATGTTCTTTTTTACCATGTATCTATAGGCTATAGCCTTCTTCTTGTTTGAAGAGGAGTTGTCTATTATTAGAACTACCTTCCCTGCCTATGATGCCTTGAAGGAATTGCAAATTGACTCATCAGATGAAGACAACTTTTTGTTCTTGTCAATTAGAGTTGAATAGCTTCCCTATGCACTCAACACAAACTCTGACCGATATGAAACATCCCACCCACCAACTATGAGGTCCTACAGAATTGTTGCTCCCACCTGAACAACAGACAACTTGAATGTGAGAATTCAAAAACAAAGAAAAATCCCAATCGCATATATCTTGAGGATGAACTCGATCTCAAATCCAAAACCCATAAAATTTATATCCAAAACTAAAACTCATCAAATTTGGAAGTATATTGAAAACAAAACCGAGGCAAAAGAGATAAATTTGAATGCAAGAACCGACACAAAATCTGCAAACTTGAGAAATTTTTGACGTACATTATTTTGTTTGACAAAATAGATCAGGGAAGAAAGGCCTCAAGGAAGATCACACTAGACTAGGGGTAAGTAAAAACCACCAAGGTGAAGCATGGGAACAAGAATACAACCAAAAATGATCTATAATTTTGTTCAATCAGTGATCCATCCATAGGACAAAATGTTTCTTCTAGGGGTTACCCACTTGGGTGTGTAACAAAGCCCATAAAACAGTTTATGAAGCGATTGACCCTTCTCCTTTAAGAGTGAAAATAAAATGACATAGGAGCGATAGAGGAAAGAGAGATATTTGGTGTAGAGGATTTTGGACACCCTTAATCTTCTCATTAACCTAAAGAATACCAGAAGTTAGAGATCTTTTTTCAAAGAAACAATAAATTTAAAGTGGCCAGTCGAGGATATGATAGCTGCTCAGGTGAAAGAAAATTTGGAAAGGATCAAGAAGATAGTAAAGATATGCATTTTTAGCACAGATTCTACCATAGAAGCTCAACAAGAATAATGGACACTGGTAGGGATTGAAGAGGAACTCCTAGCATGAGGGAAGAAGCCACAAGCAGTTATCATTAAAAGAGAAATCATCCTAACTACTGCCCTCTAAATTTCTTAACATTTTCTACCCGTTTGATGTTTGGTCAGACAGAAAGCCTGTGGCTTGCCAGTGGTGGTTCTATTATTTTATTGAGCAACAACTCTGTACATTTAAGACAATAATAAAAAGAATATTTCAATTATAAAAAAGAACAGAATCTTTATTTTTTAATGCTCAGTGTCTTTCTTATTCTTTAACTTGAATACAGTGTGACTATTGTCAGAATAATCTGCTAAATATGAACATAGGATGCATCACTGCTAAAAAGGTTTGGCTAAGGTGAATAGCAACCTTTCATCTTTGACTTTTGAATTGTTTGGACTCTTGAAAGGAAATATTGGAGAGGCAGGGGCCAGGCTTGGTTCAAGAGAGACAACTGGGAATTGGATTGCATATTTACTCTGTGATATTATAATTTATAGATGATACTAGACAGACAGACATCCTCGAAGGTTTACTGTTGCTCTGTAGACTTTCAAAAGGCTTTTGGCACTACACTGTTCCCAGGAATTTACCCATCAAGCAGCTTCTTGTCCTTGGACTACTTGAGGACATTGTTTCTGGTGTGATGCAGGCTTATGATAGAATGATTGGCAGTTTTTGCGATTAATACAGATTTTCTTAAGGTATCACGAATATTGGGGGTGTCAAGTGGGTGTGTGTTCTCTCTCCCAGAATAGTTGGGATCTACATTGATTACCAGCGATTCATAAGGGAATTTACTCAATCTCAGGATGGTTGCCTACTTCATCAGATCCTGGTTTCATTCCTTTTATTTGTAGATGTTGTTGTATAATTGGCCTCCACTCCAGAGGGGTCATAGAGTCAACTCGATGCATTGGATAGATTTTGCAATAATTGATAACAAACAATTAACCTTGGAAAGTTATGATCGCTAATACCACCAAAGAGGCCCTCTGCAAGTATATCATTTTCCCTTTCTGCAGAATTTAATGGAGATTACCACATTTTATGCTTAGGGGTCGAACACCATTATTTTTCGAATACTGAGAATGAATTAAAATGGATGTTATATTTTGCATAGTGATCATCAAAATAATGGATGTTATATTTTGGACAGTGATAGTCAAAATCAATCTTGTGTTTCATGCTTGTATTGAAAATGAATGTTGTATTTGAGGCAATAATGATAAGTAGTTCTACCAAGGAAGCCATCTCAATCTCATCCTTTTATTATGTATTCCTCTGCAGTTGTACTTATGTAATTACAATAGGTGACCCATCAAATTGCAAACCTATCTGAAATGAATACTGATCAGTCCCATACAGGAGAGTTTAATAAATATAAAGTTTTATGAAGCCTTCAATATAACAGTCTTTCCAGATTCCAAAAACTAGGCTCATATTCTGTCAACTTAAAATGTTACCTACATTAACAAAATAGAAGGATAGCTGTTGTAGAAAGCAGAAACGTCTTGCAGAATACTCTACCAACCATGTGGTGGCCAATGTCGACCTTTATGTAACAAAGATAAGTGTTGAAAGATCAGTAGACCAGACACAATTTTGTGGATTACAGGCTAATGAGATTGCCTAATACATCAACACTTAACTGTGACCTCAGGTGTTTCAATATTAAAAATGATTTCTAACATAGACAATTGAATTGATTTTATTGTTGATATATTATTGTTATTTAACTGACATTGTAGTAGGAGTCAATTATGGCATCTGCAAGATACTTGTATTTGGATAAAGGCAGCCCAGCCAAGAAGATACGCCCATCCTTTGTCAGGTAGACATGCCACTTCTTTGTCATGTTCTCACTCTGTTTGAATTGAAAGATGTATTCCTTCTCATGAATCATCTGCAGATGAAAGACATCTAATGGAACCTTTTTCGAATGAAATTCTTGCACATACTTCTATGGAATATTCTTCAGTAGCTTCCGTAATTTCATGAACAACATTATGGAACAATGACTGAACTGTCCACAATTACAGACATGATGAGAATTCTATTTCACGTCCTTGTTAAAATAAACGAAAATTAGATCAACATGATAATACTTGCAGTGTTTATAAAATCATAAAGCCTGGGTGAATCCATGTGCAAAATGTGTGGATCGTTAAGAAAATGCATCAAAAGCCTTTTGATTTGAATGTTCTAATATATTTATATTTTACAGCTTTATATAAATTCCTATTATGTTAACAGTGAACACCACTCCACTGATACAACAACCATAGTACACCTCTTTTAGAATGATAGGCTTTTACTGTACATAGAATGCCATGGAGATTCATCTAGCAAGCACCAACAGTGTTTGAACTTTGAACTATGGAGGCAATTTGAAGAAATCCTCAGGTCACCAAGACCGATCCAAGATCACATATAGCACCTGTCAAATGGTGCATACCTCATGATACCTCATGAAAATAGATGTGATCGTCTAATAAGTGGAGATATGTATTTGAGCCCTTGGTGTCACCAATGCCAAAAGAAATCAAAAAATACTAATTAAACTCCTGGTGATGTCTTTATCTTGGCACAACTTTATCAAATGGTTAGTTGTTTAAAAGTAAGAGTTGACATCACGCTATCCCTGTGTCCATTCCAAACAGTGTTTTCATTTTATTTGTTATTTTCCAGCTGTAGCTACATCAACTATACATGAAATATTAACTGCACAAAAATAGACTTAGAGACATGACATCCAATCGGAATTGCACTTTTTCACTTGCATTAAGAGTTACAATTTCAACAAACCTGCAAAGTTCCCTAGGAGTTGTATATACACTTTTCCCTTGAGCAAGATCATCCCACACAGTCCCTTCATATCTGGCCAAAAGAAAAGAAAAGGTATGAGAATAGTAAATCCTGAATAAGTTTCTATGCAATTCTTATTTTTATGCAAAGAGAGGCCAAAAAAATGTAAATTTTGAATTCAAAATATTGCCTTCTTAACTATTGAAAAGGAGAATTCCAAGTGCAAAGAAAACCTTAACAATGCAGGTCAAATAAATAACATCCATCAAATATTAATTGTTTTAGTGCTTCTTTCTTTGGTTAATGTTGAGAATTTGGAGGGCTTGAGATTAATTCAAATTCTCTTCTTGATAACTACTTGTGAACTTACTTGAGTTACTTATGTCTTCTCTTGCTTAGCTTAGTTAGTTTTTCATCAAATCAATTACCAAAATACAAAAGACACAAAGTTAGGCTCTTCGATTCAGAGCAAAACCTCTCCCTCTTGGAGAGGAAAACCCACGAGAAATTATTCTTATAGATCTTCAAATGACAAGTACCATGACCAAGACTCAGACCCTTGACCTATGAATGCTTCAAAGACCTTGACACTGCTTCTAAGTCTTCCTCCAATGCTAATATTTCTTTTCTTCACCAATGTGCATTGACCTGCATCAACATTGGAGAACTCGGTCTCTAAGTTTATCTTGAGATCTTCCTTCTCATCCTTTGCATGCACATAAAATTTATCCACTGTTTAAGAATGTAAACCTTTTGTTCTTATCTAAATTTATATCACAGATGTATCCACAGAAAAGTATCACAGATCCTGAATTTGTCTGAATTCCTTACTTCTGTTCTTACTGAAATCCACACTTCTCTAACCTATGAAATCAACACTCTTTTAACCTTTGTGATCCGCACTTGTTCACTTATGAAATCCACATTTCAGCATTGTTGAAATCCACACTTTATCACTATTGAAATTTTAGAGAAATCCACATCTTTTTCTTCCTTAAGTACGCACTGTTGTCTTCTTGTAAACTCGCATTTTTTACCACTGTAATCCACACTTTCCTATTGTTACTTCTTTAGATAGATCCACATATTCTTCCCCACTCAAATGAGTTTCATGTCATGCTATATATACATTGTTTTGTTATTCTTTTAGGCTGACCCTACACCAAGGTTGTAGGTCGACTTCTTCACTGCAGATAGGTCGAATTACTCACTGTAGAATTAGGCTTATCTTCAACGTTGAATGAGGGAAATCTTGAGGGCTATTATGAGCCATTCTTACACAAGGTCTTGGAGGACATTCTTCAGACTAGACACTTTATTTTCATGACTCTTAATTACATTTCTAAACCGAAGACAATCCCTAATATACATCAAGAAGAAGTCTATTGACCTATAATAAAATCTTGCTCATGAAACCCATGAAGAAAGTACAAAAAAATACATTTATTATCTTTTTCTTCTTCTTTACATAAATTCATAATTACATAGTCAATATGAAGACCGATCCTAGTTACACTTTTCAACACTCCCTCTTAACTAGGGAGATATTCATACAGGTACATGGTCATTTTCAAATTGAAGAATCTCATAAGAAGAATCAGATTGGTAATCGCATATGTATAACATCATATCAACCAGCATTGTCCTAGTGTAAGGCCTTTACTAACAACCCCATCTCTCAATGAGACAATGAGCTACAATGCTGGCGAGACACATGACTTATATACACCATAGTCATTATCTCTCCAAGGTACATACTCCACCTGGATTTTCCCAAAGTATGACCTTCTTGGACTATTCTTCTTTTGGGTATCTAGCCCTCAAATAATATTGGTCCCCGACTACTCTTATCTTGAATTCCCTAACACATTATCAAAGAGTATCAAATGTTAGATGATTACCCAATCCTCCATTCTGTCTTCCTAAGTGAAGACCATAATGATGTGTCTATCTCTCCCTCTCAGCCCGGGATGACCAATTCCACAAGGAAATGTACTCATTCCTATATAAGGAATGCACCTAAACTCGTTCTTAGGAATTACCTAGTTTTTTCAAGTAATAAGCTTATCACCAGGCTCCCTCTCAGCCCGGGATGACCAATTCCACAAGGAAATGTACTCATTCCTATATAAGGAATGCACCTAAACTCGTTCTTAGGAATTACCTAGTTTTTTCAAGTAATAAGCTTATCACCAGGCCCCCTCTCAATCAGGGACTTGCAGAAACAATGGTGAGACACACAGCTGCTCATGAATAATTCCTCCCGTCGATGTCCTTGATTTCGATATTGAAGAATCCTCAACTTTAGCTCCATAGGGCACAGATCATCCATCACTTTCATTCATGATTCATGTCATCTACCAGAAAGTGATTGATTTGTTTTTCTTATCTGGTCCACCTTTTATACCATGCTGATTTATTTTGAATCATCTCCAAGGATATTACATCCTTTCTCATGATTAGCAGCCCTGCACAAATTCATCAAGGTAAACATATATGCATGAACTTTTAAAACAAAAGCTACCTTAGTGATGATCTTTCACCATGAAATCTTCCTGTAGGCATTGACATCCTTTATTCAGATTGACACATCTCTTAATGATATGTTTCGTCAAGGGCCTTCTTCTTTACCAGACTTATACTAGAGTATCCATATCCTCCCAGGAGATATTCTAGTCACATATTCTTGGCTTCTAGATGATAATTTCCTCTTGACATGGTTGAACTTCATGATCTCTTCCTTTCTGCACATCTTCATTCCCAGGAACTTCCAATTTACAGTTCCTTATTCATATACAACCACCTCATATTCCATATGAGGATATATTATGTTCATTTCATATGTCAATGCACTGAGAGATCCTCCTCCATAGATCATACTTCTAAATATAGAATTCTATTACCTGCAACCATATGCCATGACTTCAGAGCACCCAATGTCAACATATAAATAAATAAATAAATAAATATATATATATATATATATATATATATATATATATATATATATATATATATATATATATATATGCCTCATACCTTTTTCATTTGAGTCATCCTGTAGCAGTTTTACTAGAATGAAGAGCTTCATTCCCTTGCCCTGCTCCATCAATATGTCGTCACATCCCAGAATTCTATAGCATAGAATTCTTGATGAAACCATTCTGCTTTCTTTCTAACCAGTGAATTCATAGAGAACTCCATTAGAAAATGTCAGCACCAGTTTCCATGATGACCCTTGATCTTGATGACTGCCTTCCATCAGTAATGTTATCAGAGAGGTTTTCCCGGAGCTGTTTCACCAAGAGCTCCTACCATGCTTTTATCATGATGCCATCACAATATACATTGCTTCCTATCATACTATTTTACAACCAACAGAAATCACTTTAAGAGGAAGATGATCTCAATCATAGTAGAGATCCTTCGTTTCTTCTTGCTTAGATTTATTTGCATCAGGGTTTTCCCTCATATCTGAGACATGGGCTTCTTCCCTTTTTCTCTTGTCCTTTTCAGATTTAGGACAATCTCTTTTATAATGCCCAAGTTCATTACATCCAAAGCATCGTACTTTGTCCATATCTATTGTTTTAACTGAGGACCAAATTTACTGAATCTTCCTTTCTTCCTGGATATGGCTACAAAGGCTTGATTCCCTTCACTTGATCCTGTATCAGCTTTGGCTTTCAATCTTGTTTCCTCTATTTTACATAAAGACTGTAAATCATGGAATGGTGTGGCTTCTTTCTTCCCGTATAAACTTGAAGTGAAGTTTCCCCATTCTTCTGGTAGAGCATTCAACACCACTGTAGTCATCACAGTGTTAGACATTACTTCTCCCAGTTCCTACAGTTGATCTCTTATTTCAGAAATCCACATAAAGTATGAAGTGATTCCTTCTTCCCTTGACAACTTCAATTTATACAGTTATTGTCTCAGAGAGATTGCTTCTCCTGCAGTACATTTATTATTTTTGTCTTCTTCTTTACATAAATTCATAATTACATAGTCAATATGAAGATCGATCCTAGTTACACTTTTCAACAGTTAACATAGTTGTATGTTAAATTGAATCATCCCATAAGCAATTGCCAAAGAAGCTAAAGTGTGAACTGTTGCAGCAAAATCTATCACATAGCACAAAGCCTCACTAGGTGATGTAGACAATGTGCAACACATGAGAGTGTTACTCTCTTTAGTGGCGGACACAATCCAACACAAGGGAAGCTTCCTTGGTAGGTCTTAGGGATCAAGTAACCCAAGGATATATCAAGCACACCATGTCTATCAAGCACCCACATTCTTGCCAAGGGTTGGGACTTGGGAGCTCCCCATGGAGACGAGAAAGAAAATGAGTGACGAGCAAAGTAAAGAAGAAAATGAAAGGAATCGACCATGAACTTGTTTTTAGTTTCAACTGGGGAAGCTCGAGGCTCAAAGGTAACTCTGTTTATTAGCACCCATGTTCTCACCAGGGCTTGGGGCCTCCCCAAGGAGACAGGGAAACAAAATGTGTTGAAAATGTTAGCGAGAAAGGGTTCCTTGATTTGTGCCCTAAATCAAAGGAACAACAACGAGTTTCTCCTTGAGCATGTGCGGGTTACTATGAGTTAGGAGCTAATTCCTAAAAAATAGGACGATTTCCTAAAATTTAGGGAAAATTCCTAAAACTTAGGAGTGCAAGAAGCAGTTGATTAGCACTAATTAGTGGAAGGCCGAGTTTATTGTCTTCTAGTGTGAGTTATTTTAGGTAGAGGTTGAGTTGATTGATTCAGTCTCCTAAATTTTAGAAAGGACGAGCTAACACAGCCAGTGAGAGCTTTTGTTAACTAGTCAATCAATGGTTCAACTTTCCTCAAATAAAACTTGCCATTAATAGCCTAATCAGAGTGCTTATAAGGAGGAATGAAGACACAATTTGATCATTGTCTTGTGAGCACGAGTTGGTGAGACAAGACAATAGAGCTCACGGGTTTGTGAGAAGGTTGCACAAGTTTATGTGTAGAGCTTGTTAGAATAAGGACGTACAAGAGGAGCTTGTGCGAGTATTGAAGAAGGCAAGTAGATCAGGGGTCTTGCAGATAGGTTCAGCTTAGTACAAGCAGATCAGGGGTCTTGCAGATAGGTTTAGCTTAGTAAAAGCAGAGAGAATCAGATTGTATTCTCTATTAAAACAAGTTGTATTTGTAAGAGATATATTGCTCAAATTTCTTCAATAAAATTCTCAAACAATTAGAGGGTTTTCCCAATTGGGTTCCCTATAAAAATTTGTGCCTTGATTATTGTGATGGTGTGTTTATTTTTGTTCCTATTCCACTGCAAAATAAGTAGAGAAATTATGTGTCTATATGAAAAGAAATTAGTTTCAGATTGTTCATATTAGTAGTCGCAGAATTTCGTGGATTTTCTACAAGGTATCAGAGCTATTGGAACAGATTTAAGAACAACACCAGTGCTAATATTTCAAGAAGAAGGACGTCTGAGTTAGGTGAGCTACAGCCTGTATAAGAATCTTTCCAAAGGGAGAAAGATGAGATTTCTTGAGGGTTCTTTGTGTTGGAGCAGGCCTAGTTAGAGGAACTCGCTGACAGATTTAATGGCAGTTTTGTGCATGTTCTAAGAGTGGTAATTCTTTGTGAAACATGCCGCAGTATCTCTATTTTGTTCAGGAAGGGCTGAGCCCTATTAGGAGAAAACCTGGGCATGGTTTTTGTCTTGAAGCATACCTAAGTCAAGGGAAGAAACACCTAACTGAACAACGCAGGAGGCAGGGTCTCTAAGAAGGGAATTTTGCAGGGATAGAAGGGAAATTCGACCAAGTAGGAGAATCCTTGTAGTGACCATAGTGTGCCCTAACCAGAGGACCGAAATTCATAAGGAAGTGCACAAGATGAAGTGGTTCAGACAACAGAAAGAAGGGTACTTTCTAAGGTATGTATGTCCCTATGTGGTTGATGATTTTGCTAGGTGTTTGAGTCCAGATTTAGGACAGTTTTGGTGGACATCTTATGTACTATTTGGAGGCAGTTAGAAGGTGTCTTTGGTGCCCTAAGTCCAGCATTTGAGAAGGAAATCAAATCTGGTTGGAGCAGCAGAATTGTTGAAGCTCAGGGTTGATCCTTGAAGGGACAAAGGAAGCAGCCAAGACGACTTAGTATTCAGCCCTAGTTCACTGTGTGGAGATGGACTTCTACAGTGAGAGTGGGTAGCCTCCATTCCCCTAAGGCTTGTCTTTTGTAGAGCAGTAGTGAGGCAAGTAGTGGGCAGGTTGAAGACCCTATGAGTCGGAATCTTTGATGGAAAAAGGAGTAGCTAGAGGGCAGACTGTTTGGGCCAAATATCAGTGACTTAAAGGAGCTGCATTCACTGATAGTGGGATATTGTGGAGCTGGAGATGCATGCCTTCAGAGGGAGTAGCCTTGAGCAGCAAGGCAAGAAGTGCTCAGAATAGAGAAGTGATGGACTCGCAGAGCATGGTGGGAAAGAACATATCTTCAAAGCAGATTCCGCAGAAGAAAGCAGGGAAGCCTTCTAGTTTAGAGGGAGCAGTTGCAGCAATAGAGAACATGGTAGTGTTGGAGACAGATCCAGGTGGATGAGGTTCTTCCAAGAACACCTTCCTCGCTAAGAGGAAGTGTTGAAAATGTTAGCGAGAAAGGGTTCATTGATTTGTGCCTTAATCAAAGGAACCACGACGAGTTTCTCCTTGACCATGCACGAGTTCCTATGAGTTAGGAGCTAATTCCTAAAAAATAGGACGAGTTCCTAAAATTTAGGGAAAATTCCTAAAAGTTAGGAGTGCAAGAAGTAGTTGACTAGTGCTAATTAGTGTAAGGCCGAGTTTATTGTCTTCTAGTGTGAGTTATTTTGGGTAAAGGTCGAGTTGATTGAGTTAAGCTCCTAAATTATAGGAAGGAGAATTTAACACAACCAGTGATCTTTTGTTAACTAGTCAATCAACGGTTCGACTTTCCTCAAATAGAACTTGCCAGTAATAGCCTAATCGAAGTGCTTATAAGGAGTAATGAAGACACAATTTGATCATTTTCTTGTGAATACGAGTTGGTGAGACAAGACAATAGAACTCACGGGTTTGTGAGAAGGCTGCAGAGGTTTATGTGTGGAGCTTGTGAGAGAAAGGACGTACAAGAGGAGCTTGTACGAGTATTGAAGAAGGCAAGTAGATCAGGGGTCTTGCAAATAGGTTCAGCTTAGTACAAGTAGAGGGAATCAGATTGTATTCTCTATTAAAATAAGTTGTATTTGTAAGATATCTATTGCTCAAATTTCTTCAATAAAATTCTTAAACAAGTAGAGGGTTTTCCAAGTTAGGTTCCTTAGAAAATTTTGTGCCTTGATTATTGTGATTGTGTGTTTATTTCTGTTCCTATTCCACTGCAGAATAAGTAAAATAATTCTATATCTACATGAAAAGAAATTAGTTTCAGATTGTTCATATTAGCAGTTACAGAATTTCGTGGATTTTCTACAAAATGAATGACAGAGGCAAAGTAACAGAGGAAAAGTAAAGAAGGAATATAAAAGGAATCAGTCATGATAAGCAAGACACAATTTGTTTTAGTTTTAGCTGGGGAAGCTCGAGACTTACATGTAACTCCATGTTTATTATTAGACAACCACGCTCTTGCCAAGGTTTGGGGAGCATTCAGAGCTCCCCATGGAGACAATAAAGTAGGACACAGGAAAAGTTTAAATGGGGAAAAAATGAAAAGCAAACGGGAACAATAACAGGCCAAATTACTTTGGAGAATGTTTCATTGTACTCAGTGCATTCTGATTCATAGTTCACATTGTGCATAAAGCAAAACTCTGTTCAACACACAGGTCCCTTCTAGAGGCTCAGAAAAACTAAAATAAATGAATAACAAATGATCCCTATCCGTATGTTTTCAACTTAAAATAAACACATAAAAAATACTTCCTATCCCTACTGTTCAAACGCGATAGAGGTACACTGGAGTAGTCAGAACCCCGCATAGAAAATGATATTATTTTTTCTAAAGCCCAAAACACTGTACAGAGAGACAAAATTAAGAAAATGAGCGAAAACCATCCAATGCACTACATTTTTTGATACTGGGACTTACGCGCTTCCATCTTTGAAAACGTAGCTGACCCATTTGATGAATTCTTCCAGTCGCTCCAGTTCCTCCACCACTGACATTGGGCTATTTATGTCAATGTGATTCTTAAGGATGGGGGGGTAGTATTTTTGGTATGGGACATAAAATGGTTCGGTGGTCACTTTTTCCCCCTTTTCTCTCAGGTCCTGTATCTGATCCCAATCACTCCAACTTACAACATCAGGGTCCCATCCAATGTCATCAATTAGTTCTGGGTGGGCATCTACCCAAATCTCTTGCAGGTCTTCTTCAGTCCAGTTCTCTGGATCCTCTGGAAAATCAAACATCTTTGCATCGGTCAATTCTTTCTTTTTGTTTTTGCTTTCTAATGCTAGTTTTCGAAGGGCCAACTCGACCTGATCTTCCTCCTCTTATTCCTCACTACTTGATGATGATGATTCTTCTTCTTCTTCCTCCTCCTCGATGTCTGAGTACTTTTCCGCATTGTCATAATCGTCCTCATTGGTGTCTTGGGCTCCCTTGTTCTTCTTCAGTTCTTCCTCGCCCGTGGCTAAATTTTTATCTACTGCTGCCATTGTTGAAATGCAGGTGCTACCAACTGTGCAAACTACTCAAAGTGCCCACCAACCAAACCAAACGTAAGTGAAAAACCCAAAATTGTCACTAGACCATAGACTCGCTCTTCATCTGCTGGCACGCTGGTAAGGATTTATCGCATGCAAGAAGAAATTGTAGGTGGTGTCTTCCCATGAACAGAGAGGGAACTCTTTCGAAGATAAGAGGATATTGAAAGGCACCGCTCCTCCACGAAATAGGAAGTTGCTGTTATTATTTGTGGACATATTAGCAGGTCATGGATCATGGATTTTTAGTTGATTTAGGAAGTAACCAAGGGCCATTTCCCAATAATGGAGGATTTGATGTTATCAGTAAGCCATTACCCTCGCTCAACTAGCAAGAAGATTGGCGAGCCTATGCACATCGAAGGACCAACATTCAACTTCCACGCCCCTTGCAAGGCCCAACCACTCCAGCGAACAAGTGAAAAAATGGGGCGAATCACTCCAACCCCTGCTTTCAACCCTGTAAATCTAGGCGAATGCCATTGAAATCCGCTCCAACAAAGAAAATCGAGGGCGAATTCAATTGTTTCAGTTTTATGCCCATTTTTTTTGGTGGGCTAATATATAATAATTAATTATTTTTAAAATAATTATTGGGCTAATTTTATAAAACTATAGAAAATGGGTTTTATATAAAAAATTCGCTCTATTAAAATTCAAAATCCCTTAAAATTCGCCCCTAAAATTTTCCATGGTGGTCACCCATTGATCCTAGGAAGACCCTGGCTTGAAACTGCAAATGCATACATAGGGTGCTGATCTGGGCATATGATCATATCAAATGGGACAGTTACAAAGAATCATAAGCTTTATCCTCCTACAGAACCGAGCCCATCTGAAAAATCATTACCCAGTCAGAAACCTCTACCTGTAGAAGAGCCTGAACCTGAAAATGAAGTTGTTAGACCAGTCCTCACTATTGGGTAGGCCCTTCAATTCAAAACAGAAATCGAGGACAATGCCATCAACGCTTTCATTAATGATTCTAGTTCTGTTTCTAATTCAACTCGACATATTCTAGAATATGCTATGAGCTATGAGACACAAGAAAATATTGAACCAGAAGATGACATTGAAGACATTCCTATAACCTCATCCCATGATAGTATTCCAATTGAGATTGAACTAGGGAAAACACTCAATATCAACCCAAACCTGTTCGAATCCTAGAAAAAACAGCTTCTGAAAGTCCTTCAAGATCATCAGGAAGATTTTACTTGGGACTATATCAGCATGAAGGGGATCCCTACTAATTTATGTACCCATCATATCTATATTAAAGAAGATTTCCGCCCTGTATGACAGCCTCAACGGAGGATGAACCCTACTCTCAAAAACATTGTCAAGGAAGAATTACAAAAATTGTTGGATGTAGGATTCATTTACCCCATCTCAGATAGCCAATGGGTATCCCCGCTAGTTATTGTTCCCAAAAAGAATGGTAAATGGCAGATCTGTGTAGATTACAGGGAACTAAATGAGGCAATGAAAAAATACCATTTCCCCCTGCCATTCATTGACCAAGTCCTGGATACCTTGGCTGGGAAGAAGTTCTTTTCCTTCATAGACGGATTCAGTGGATATAACCAGATCCAGATAGCCTCGGAAGACCAGGATAAAAAAACTTTCACATGCCCTTGGTGGACCTTTGCATATAGGGTCCTCCCATTTGGCCCTGTGTAATGCTCCTGATACCTTCGAGAGGGAAATCTTGGGAATATTTTCTAATTTAGTCGATGATAGCATTGAGATCTATATGGATGATTTTACTCCATATGGGAACTCATTTGAGGAATGGTTGGAAAATCTGGATAAAGTACTTAGAAGATGTAAGTAGACTCATGTATCTCTGAGTACAGTCAAATTCCATATGATGAGGGAAGAAGGAGTAGTATTGGGACACTTTCTCTCAGCTGCTATAATTCAAGTTGATCCGGCTAAAGTACAAGTAATATTACACTTCCCAGTACCCAAAACACCCACACAAGTACGTAGCTTTATTGGTTGTGCTGGTTATTACAGACGCTTTATAGAAAATTTTGCTAAAATAGCAAACCCATTGTTTCAATGGCTAACAAAAGATGTAGAATTTTTGTGGACTGAATATTGTGAGACAACTTTCACGAAAATTAAAGGGCTGGTGTGCACGGCTCCAATCCTCCGAGGACCTAATTGGGCATTATCATTTCACATACATATCGATGCTTCTCAAACAACAATAGAGGTTGTTTTAGGACAACAGGTAGACAAAACACCGTATGCAATTTACTATGTCAGCAAGAACTTAATTCCTTTTGAATTAAATTACACGGTGATAGAAAAAGAATTCCTGGCTGTCATTTATGCTGTCAATAAGTTCTGCCACTACATCATCAGATATTATACTAATGTCCATACTGATCACACAGAAATCAGGTATTTGATGAATAAACCTATTACTCCTGGCCATATTACAAGATGGTTGCTATTGCTTCAAGAATTTGATATTACAATAGTAGATAAGCTAGGAAAAGATAATGTAGTGGTTGATTTCCTATCTAGAATGGATAACAATGATGAATGCACACCTATAGAAGATAGTTTTCCTGATGAACATCTTTTTGCAGTTTCTACTAAACCTCCGTGGTATGCAGATATTGCTAACTATCTTGCTACAAGGAAAGTGCCTCCTCATTTTTCATATAGGGAAAAATGGAAAATTATTCATCATAGTGCCCGATATTCTTGGATGGCAGGGTAAATTTTTCATACAGGAGAGAATAAGCAGATCCAACACTGTGTGTCTGAGGATGATATTTATGAGATATTGAAAGCTGCTCATGATGGACCTTGTGGAGGGAATTTTGCAGACAAAATAATAGGCCATAAGGTGCTACAAATGGGATATTACTGGCCTTCTATCTTTCGTGATGCACAAAAATATGTTAGGAGATGTGATAGTTGCCAACGTATGGGGCAGCCCAGTCGAGCTGACGAAATGCCTTTGCAGGCACAGGTAGTCCTCAAGCCTTTTGAGAAATGGGCTATTGACTTCGTTGGACCATTTAACCCACCCTCCCAGCAAAAATTCCACATCTTGGTCTGTACTGATTACGTGAATAAGTGGGTAGAAGCCAAAGATGTCGCGAAAGAAACAGAGCAGGTGGTCTCAGATTTTATATTTGAAGAAATTTTTTCTCATTACGGTACTCCAAGAGAAATTGTTTCAGATGGAGGATCAAAATTCACATCACACATGATAGCGAAGCTCATGTAGAAATATGGGGTCAAGCCCAGAGTGACATCTCCATACCACCCCCAGGAAAATGGACAAGTGGAAAGCATAAACATGACATTGGAAAATATCTTGAAAAAAAATGTGGCTTACCATCGTCGGGATTGGGCTCAGAAGCTGCCTAAAGCTATCTAGGCGTACAGAACAACATGGCGAAATACAACTTGGTTTTCACCATTCGAGCTGGTTTATGGGAAATCCTCATTGTTTCCAATAGAATTTGAAATCAGTACGCTCATAACAACTCTTGAAGTTGGTTTGGATATGTCAGATGCCCAGAAACACCGACTGGCCCAGCTCAATGAACTAGATGAAATCCGTTGAATGGCTGTCTAGAGAACTACTGCTATTCAACAACAGAGAATGAAATGGCATGATAAGTTTAATAAAAATAAGGTGTTTCAAATTGGATATTGGGCACTACTTTATGACTCCCTCTTTAAGGATTTTAAACGAAATATTTTCACTCGTTGGATGGGACCTTACGAGGTGGACGTTGTATTTGATAATGGAACAATCAAGCTAGTCACAATTGATGATACACGTGCTTCATTTATAGTCAATGGAAATCACCTGAGATTATACCATCGCCCGACATCTAAGGATGCCTTTATCAAACACCTCTCTGAGAAATCTCGTTTGAAGGTCATTAGCTCAGAGAACTCTTCCTTTGCACCCTTGTTATATATATATATATATATATATAAAAGAATAAAGAATTATGTTTTATCTTGTTGTATTTTTGCATGAGTTACTACTAAGGAGTAAAAATCAAATAATTTTTTCCAAAGTGTTAGTTGCAGCTACTCATAGTGCTGTTACTTGGTTTCTGCTGCTTATGATGCTGTTACTCGGTTGATGCTACTCATGATGTTGTTACTGGGTTGTTGCTACTCATAATGCTGTTACTAAGCTGCTGCTACACCGAATGCTGCTACTCGATGCTGTTACTCCAGATGTTGCTACACTGGATGTTGTTACTTGTATTGCTATTACTCTGATGCTGCTACTCGATGCTGTTACTCCAGATGCTGTTACACCAGATGATGCTACACCGGATGCTATTACTCGTACTACTGTTACTTTGATGCTGCTACTCGCACTACTGTTACTCCAGACGCTACTACACCGGATGCTGTTACTCGTACTGCTATTACTCTGATGCTGCTACTCGATGCTGTTACTCCAGATGCTGTTACATCAGATGCTGCTACACAAGATGCTGTTAGTCGTACTGCTGTTACTCCAATGCTGCTACTCGCACTACTGTTACTCCATATGTTGCTACACCGGATGAGATTACTCGTACTGCTGTTACTCTGATGCTGCTACTCGATGATGTTACTCCAGATGCTGTTACACCAGATGCTGTTACTCGCACTGTTGTTACTCGATGCTGTTACTCTGGATGCTGTTACACTGGATGCTGTTACTTCGGATGCTGCTACTCGTACTGCTATTACTCCATCCGCATCAATACTGCATCGTCATCCTACCAACTGTCAAATTTTCCAGGTAGGCCGTCAGGTACTCCTCCACATGACTTTTACTGATTTAATTAAATATCCCATGTGAATATTTTAATGCCGCAGACGACAAAAATTCAAGTTGGGGGGGTGTCTTCATAGTCAAGGACGACGTAATAATTACCTCATAAATCATTATGACAGTCTGTGCATAGGTACACCTTACGATCCCCATCAACATTTGATATAATCATTTAATACATATTGGGATCCGTAATATTTATTTTCCACTCCATACGAAATAATTATTACTTTTATTCCTCACACTTACTATATTATTTTATGATTTTTCTCGGTTTCCGATAATTACCATCCGTATTTACCGTTACCACCTTTTATTTTCACCATATTGTTTTTCTGAATTTGGTATCCACCTCTTCGCCCAACGGTCTACTATTACAAGAAGTACTGCTACAAGTATCCATGGTATGGGTGGGCTGGTTGTGCGACATGAACCTGAAATCACAGCTTTAGTCCGCAGCAACCCAGAGGTATGGAAAATATTTGTCGATGCAGGGTGGGATACCTACTTCGACAGATTGCAGGGGTTTGATAGAGGAATCAAAATGGAGTTCGCACTAATTTTGGACGAGGATTACTCGTAGGTCAGAGGTTTGGAGCTTCCTTTCACAGAAGAGGTAATTGCATAGGTTAGCAGGTTGAGACAACAAGGGAAGCAATGGTTTGCACGGAGAGTTTCTCTCCCAGAATTTCCTGAATTGTTCTTACAGGCAAGGGAAAGTGTCATGAAAATGGGCAGAGGATATGAGCGTAAGACTGTGCCGTATCCTTGGAACGAAGTTGCAGGTTTCATAATAAAATACATAACTTGCGAAGGCTGAGCCACAACTCTATTTAAGTACCATTTTAAAATTCTAATGCACCTTTGATTTCCACAGGCTCAGGTGCATGCA
The DNA here is from genome assembly GCA_034641835.2 of Pinus albicaulis. Classification (NCBI taxonomy): domain Eukaryota; kingdom Viridiplantae; phylum Streptophyta; class Pinopsida; order Pinales; family Pinaceae; genus Pinus; species Pinus albicaulis. The sequence goes on along the minus strand of CM076582.1, from coordinate 741,947,978 downwards.
TTAAACATGCCCTTCTTCCTATTGAAACAGCTGCAACACATGGCACAGGCTGCTCGGCGTTTGCGCCGAATGCTGACAATGCTTTCCAACCATGGATTGGTGTGATTATTGGTTGTGCATGCAATAAAAATGCTTCGGGTCTCTTGGGCGGAAATCTGTGGGTCCTCAGAAGAAGAGGTAGTAGCCATTATTGTTGCTAGAGAAGAGGAACCAGTCTCTCTAGCTGGTTTGGCAAAAGAGGAACATTCAAAAGGAATTGATCAAGAGGAACCCAAGGAAATGGAATTGGAAATTGATCAGGAGGAACCCGAGGAAGTGGAAATGATGGTTGATCAGGAGGAACGTGAAGAAATGAGAATGGAGGAGGTAATTGGTGACACAACCGAGGCTGTCACACAAGAACCAACCTCGCTTGAAGAGCCCACAAATGAAGAGATTATGGACTTCGTGCAGGAAATCAGGATTGTCATACAATCATCGACTTTTGTCAATGAAGAACAAGGGAGTGAAATTGTGGACAGAGAAATGGTAAGTGATGCTGTTTTGCAAGAAACATCATCACCTGCCCAAGAAAATATGGACGTCGATACAAGTGGGGGTGCTACACAAGAACCACCCCCAATTTGGCCTAAACAGGAGGAGTCAACCTGTGAAATCGACGCTGTCCCTCAAGAACTGGTACCGACTGTGGAAAAAGAGGCAATTCATGAGGAACATGAAGGTAGAGGAGGAATGAACCAGAGGTTGATACTGTCCCACAAGAACTAGTATCAACACTAGAAGAAGAAATGGTGAACAAAGAGTGAGAGGACAAAATGGAAACAAGTTGCGGGATTGATGCTGCCCCACAAGAAACGACATCGACCCCAGTTGAGGTAATAATGCATGAGTTCCAGTTCAAGTAGGAAATGAGGATGATGAGTCTGTCCCTCGCTCTCCGTTACAGTCCATGATGCCTAGAGGGTTGAGGGGATTCCGCTCGCCCAAACGATTAATGGAGGAAGTAGCTGTTCTTCCAGTGCTTAATTTTGTTGACACGACCAAGATTGGCCCAGTCACTATTGAACCTCTATCGGAGCACTAAGAGGCTCACGAAGAAAAGAGAATTCCTATGGAGACACCGAAACATAGAATGGTCATTGAAAATGTCAACTAGACGGCAGGAGCCTCCGAAGGGAATATAGAGAAAGAAGCCCCTGAAGATAGGGAGCCTAGTCAGAAGGGCTTAACGAAAGAATTTGCTGAGAATACCGGCAGCATTCCACCACCTCTTGAACTTTTCATAGGCCTAGAAACTGAATTTATTGTTAAAAAAGAATGGATTGAACAATGTGAGAAAAGAAGGTTACCTCTCAAGAAGAGGTATTAGCTTCAATTCAGTGAAACCATGAGACTGAAAAGGGAGGTTTGGGATTTGAAAAGGAAAGTTTCCTGGCTTAAAAAGAAGGTAAAAATCTAAAAATGGAGGGAAATAATGCCAAAAATTGAGTTCTCCTCTGCAGCCACCTAGACTGGCCCGATTGAAGAATTGTTTGAAGGCCGAGAATTTGTATTGGCCGCTGAAATCCAGAAATGGCAGTCTGCTGCAAGTGACCATAAAAATGAAATAAATTGGGTTCGAGAACAGGCTGCCAGAGTCGTCACAGGGTACATGGATCAGTTATATAAGGTGCGACTAAAGCAAGCTAAACAAAAGGCCATAATAGAAGAATTGGAAGAACAAGTGTAGCTGCTGCAAACAGATAAGGAGAAGATGTTCTCCCTGGCACAACTGGTAATGGCTTGCAGATCTCTTGCACATAGCTATGCCTTATTCCTTCATGAGAAATTTCTTTTCTTTTTTCTTGAAAGTATATATAAGGATATTTGGTACGAAAATGAGGACCCCATTCAATTTCTCCGTATTTTAAAAATTCATGATATCGTAGGACAACACTTAATGTGCAAGCTCTACATACATGGGTATTTATTAAGGCATGATCAGTCCTTTAACCCTGTTCCATTCGTGGGGGACATCCATTTAAGAGCTTTCACCTCTTATACCATCAATTAGATTAAGTGGAGAAAGGCTTGGGATACATTTGAAGAAAACCAAGTTGGAAGGCCATTAATGATGAGGAAAGAGCATGGTCAATCCTCAAACATTTATAACAAGCATTATACATTTCTACAGATTGGGGCTATAACGAACACATGTTGGTAACCCAGAAATGGTGCAATGACCTATGTGTCGACCAAATTACGATGTTCCGCAAGGACGCGCTAGAAAGTTGTCAGAAAAGGTGGATGTTGTCATCATCAGCTGTCAGAGAACGAGAACCATTTGGGGCACCTAACTTTGCATGGTATTTAGAGAGAATTCCATGTTTCGTGGCATGCATTCATACCTATGGGGTCAGATGGATGGGATTGAGGTTTCAATTTCTGCTTATCTGGTTGCCAGCCGAGCGGTATACTCTTGCATACAACGTTGATCTAGATTGGTGGAAAGATGTTGTTTTGACAGAGGGATATAAGCCACGAGGGATAGAAATGGCTGAAGAATATGACCTCACACAACTTCATGCCGATCACAGTCGGTCCAATCCGGATATGAGGAGACGACAAGCTACATGAGGACATGCAGATAGACCAGTTGGGGGGAGATGTTGGGTACCCAATTTTTATACTTTCCTCTCCCATTTTACCCTATCTCTCTATCTATTTGTACCATTATTATTCTTAAACGCATGAGGTAAAACCCTTTTCCTTATATTTCATGGGATATTTGATTAATGAAGTAATTGTCATGGCGGTTTTACCTTTTTACATATTAACTCCAATATTTCTACAGATTCAGCCAAAACAGGAGTGTTACAGCCGTGAATCGAGGAACAACCCATCATCTCTAGCGCTATCCTCATTTGATGTTACAGCGTAATAGACTCTGTTTATATCAGCGCCATTTCAGGCCTTTTTATGGTTTCCTTCTGGGAAACTAGGTTGCCGTTGTAACAAAATGTATTTTTGTGATTATGGGGTTGCTGAGGGGAATCAGGGATTCCAGGACATTCGTATAAAGAGGCCTGCAGGCAGTGAATTGGGGTTAAGCCCTTTTACATATAGATCTTGTAACAAATCTATTTTTTCATTAATCGAATGCACATCATCTTGCTGTTTCTTCTGTAATTTGTGAGTTTACCGCAACCCTAATCAGAGAGTTGGGCCCACTCTTCTGATCAGGTGCTGCTTTTTCCTTTTTCTTGCATTATTTATGTTATAGTGTTATTTCATTACTGCTATTACAGTTTAATCCTTAATTGCTGTGAATGTCTTTCAATTATATAGTTTATTTAATTGCTGTTACAGTGGTTTGTGTGTTATGGATTTAAACCTGTGATCTACAACAGGTCATGTGCTTGTGTCTGCATGTACTTTTCCGTTAGTCTTGTAATAACTAACGCCCTCGGGTTGATAATTTATGTGGAAAAAGGGGTGAATTCTGTTCATATCTAGACACCAACAATTATTTTGGATCAACCTAGCTAAATGCGACCAAACATCATGTTATAAAGATGTGCATAGTGAATATTAATCTCACTGCAATAGTTGATAGGAACTCTATGGCTCATATATAATTTTAGACATTTATTTCACATGAACCTACAACAAAAATTTCAAGGGAGATACCATCTCCCATAACAAATTCAACTCAAAGAAATTTCAAAAATTTTAACCTTAAATTAAGTGAAATAATGTACCAGAACTTTCTGGCTATAGATATAATTCATTTGATGCCTATAATTTTGACAGGGAGCTTGGTCCTTGATCTTAGTGATCCTCTATTCTTGCTAGGATTTGCAACTTATACTTTTTCAATACGAATTTGCAAGAGTGCCTTGCAAGAAGGTCATAGAGAATTGTCATCGAACATCTAGTGATTACTCTTTCTCTTTCCTTGGCTTGTCCTCAACCTGGCTCTAATACCATGTTAATTTAATTAAAATGTTCTTTGCTTAGGATGATTACTATTATTCTTTGCTGATTACCTATTATTCTGGCTATACCCAATGTTGTAGAGCTATTATATCTAGATCATCCCTAATTCTTCAATTAACTATTGTGCAAATATTAAGGATTTAAGCATAAAGAGAAGCTTATAAATAAATAAAGATAAGTGTGTAAGCATAAACATAAAATGTAGATGAGAATATACCCAATGTTGTAGAGCTATTATATCTAGATCATCCTTAATTCTTCAATTAACTATTGTGCAAATATTAAGGATTTAAGCATAAAGAGAAGCTTATAAATAAAAAAAGATAAGTGTTTAAGCAGAAACATAAAATGTAGTTTAGAATATACCCAATGTTGTAGAGCTATTATATCTAGATCATCCCTAATTCTTCAATTTTGAGTTGGCTATATGTCATATTGGTTTCATGCTCTTCAAATGCATTAGCAAATAGAGATTTATGGGCATATATCGAACATGTGTGAATTTGTGAGCCATTTAAAGAAAAATGGGGTAAGAGAACTCATTCCAATTAGTATTTGATCCGCAATGTCCTTGATACAGAGGAAAACATGATTATTTTGATTAGAGAATATTCCTTGCTGGATTGATTGAGTGAGTTTGGTTGAGTGATTAATTGGTTCCATAAGCTCAGTATAGAGCTAGAGATATAGTGATGTTAGTGGATGTATATAGGGAGATGGGTATAGAGATAGATATGGGAGAATGGGTATAAAGCAGATCTAAGGCGGTAATAAAGAGATAGATGGGGGCAGCAAGAGAGGTTGAGTGAAGCAGGCAAGGTGAACTCACATTCATTGACACGCGTGTAGTTCTGCCCAGGCATAGGATAAAGAGGGGGCATGAGGCTCGGTAAAGATTTATAATATACCTTCTCTTCTAAGCTTCGTCTTGAAGTTACAGTACCCCTTCATAAATTACATCTCCATATTCTTTGCTATCAAAAGACATGCAACAACAACAAAATATCTCCTTCAAATTTGCAACACAGAAATTTCTCGGACTGCTAGAAAGTGCCTTAGGACTGTGTTGGTTATAATGGCTGATATTAATTCAACAAAATTCATAGGTCATCCAAATAGATTAGCTCGATCCCAATTAGGATACCAGGTATTACAATAGTGAGGATTATAATAATTTCTCTTAGAAAGGTTATGTAAACTTATATTTGATGCTTCAAATATGATTATATCCATGAGATGTATGTCTTACTCTTTACTGTATGAACGTGAGACCTCTTCAGAAAAACAACTACAGGTTATCATGAACTAGATGAGTCATGATTTCAGGCCATACTTTAATTAAGGCTTTAAATAAAACACTTAATAAAATCCTCTACTAAGTTTGCCTCAGATCTGGTTACAGTTAAAAATATTTAACTTTACAAAATGAGTGCGATAAGCTGCCCGTAAGACTGATCTTTTACATAAATCTATCTTCATGATAATATTGTTGTCCTTTTTAAAGGAGGATGAAGAGAATTTAAGCAATGGGAATTGGATTTACCTTGTTGCCTTACACACCTCTTGTGTAACATCTGAGCCCTAATACAAGGTTGAAGACATGCCAACAACAATCTGCTGAGATTATTTTGGATGAACCTAGCTGAATGCGACCAAACATCATGCTATAGAGATGTGCATATTGAAGATTAATCTCACTGCAATAGTTGATAGGAAATCTATGGCTCATATATAATTTCAGACATGTCTTTCACATGAACCTGCAACAGAAATTTCGAGCGAGATACCATCTCCCGAAAAAATTCAACTCATAGAAATTTCAAAAATTTTGAACTTTAATTAGGTGAAATAATGTACTAGAACTTCCTGTTTGTAGACATGCACTTGAGGCTATAGATATAATTCATTTGATGCCTATAATTTTGACAAGGAGATCGGTCCTTGATCTTTAGTGATCCTATATTCTTGCTAGGATTTGCAACTTATACTTTTGCAATACGAATCTACAAGAGTGCCTTGCAAGAAGGTCATAGAGAATTGTCATCGAATATCTTGTGATTTCTCTTTCTCTTTCCTTGTCTTGTCCTTAACCTGACTCTGATACCATGTTAATTTGATTAGCATTTTACTTTCTTAGGACAATTAATATTATTCTTTGCTGATTACCTATTATTATTTCTATACCCAATGTTGTAGAGCTATTATATCTAGATTATCCCTAATTCTTCAATTAACTATTGTGCAAATATTAAGGATTTAAGCATAAAAATAAGCTTATAAATAAACAAAGATAAGTGTGTAAGCAGAAACATAAAATGTAGATGAGAATATGCCCAATGTTGTAGAACTATTATATCTAGATCATCCCTAATTCTTCGATTAACTATTGTGAAAATATTAAGGATTTAAGCATAAAGAGAAGCTTATAAATAAATAAAGATAAGTGTGTAAGCAGAAACATAAAATGTAGATGAGAATATACCCAATGTTGTAGAGCTATTATATCTAGATCATCCCTAATTCTTCAATTTTGAGTTGGCTATATGTCACATTGGTTTCATGCTCTTCAAATGCGTTAGCAAATGGAGATTTATGGGAATATATGGAACATGTGTGAAGTTGTGAGCCATTCAATGAAAAATGGGGTAAGAGAACTCATTCCAATTAGTATTTGATCTGCAATGTCCTTGATACAAAGGCAAACATGATTATTCTGATTAGATAATATTCTAGAACTCTGTCTTGAAGTTACAGTACCCCGTCATAAATTACAACTCCAGATTCTTTTTTGTCAAAAGACATGAAACCACAACAAAATCTCTCCTTCAACTCTACAACACATAAATTTCTCGAACTGCTAGAAAGTGCCTTAGGAATGTGTTGGTTATAATGGATGATATTACTTCAACAATATTAAGAGGTCATCCAAATGGATCAAATCAATCCCAATTAGGATCTCAGTTATTACAATAGTGAGGATTATAATAATTTCTTCTAGAAACATTATGTAAACTTATATTTGATGCTTCAAATATGATTATATCCATGAGATGTATGCCTTAATCTTTACTGTATGAACGTGAGACCTCTTCAGAAAAACAACTACATGCTATCATGAACTAGGTGAGTCATTATTTACAGTTACAAATCTTTAACTTCACAAAATGAGTGTGATAAGCTACCCGTAAGACTGATCTTTTACAGAAATATATCTTCATGAAAATATTGTTGTCCTTCTGAAAGGAGGATGAAGAGAATTTAAGCAATGGGAATTGGATTTAACTTGTGCTGCCTTACACACCTCTTGTGTAACATTTGAGCCGTAATACAAGGTCAAAGACATGCCAACAACAATCTTTTGGGATTATTTTGGATCAGCCTAGCTGAATGCGACCAAACATCATGTTATAGAGATGTGCATAGTGAAGATTAATCTCACTACAACAGTTGATATGAACTCTATGGCTCATATATAATTTCAGACCTGTATTTCACATGAACCCACAACAGAAATTTCAAGCGAGATACCATCTCCCAAAACAAATTCAACTCAAATAAATTTCAAAAAAGTTGACCTTAAATTAAGTGAAATAATGTACCAGAAATTCCTGGCTGTAGACATGCACTTGAGGCTATAGATATAATTCATCTGATGCTTATAATTTTGACAGGGAGATCGGTCCTTAATCTTTAGTGATCCTCTATTCTTGCTAGGATCTGCAACTTATACTTTTGCAATACGAATCTGCAAGAGTGCCTTGCAAGAAGGTCATAGAGAATTATCATCGAACATCTAGTGATTTCTCTTTCTCTTTCCTTGGCTTGTTCTCAACCTGGCTTTGAAACCATGTTAATTTAATTAACATGTTCTTTGATTAGGATGATTACTTCAATGTTCCATATAAGCCCATATTCCATTCCATTTAATTTTAATTAGCAATCACATAGACCGTTATCACATTGATGGTAACTGATGAAAGAAAATAAACATTAGATGTAGAAGACAAGCCAGGACAAGAGAACACCAGAGATTGGCTAATTCCATGGAAAAACCCCAATATGGTAAAACCCTTTGATCAATGCTTCTTATTATTATATCACATGTTCAACAGAGAGAGAGTACAATATTATAAGTCAAAATTGACTTGCTAAATCATTGTTCAAAATAGCATTGAGAAGTCTGCAATAATGACTGATGTAGCTTGCTTTCTGGTAAGGGTTTCGAATAGCTCCTGGTGCCTTTGTAGAATTTCCACTAAGCTGCATGGTGGAAATAATGTCAAGAACCTTTCGTATAACTTGTTTAGTGCCAACTAGGAGCAAAAGAAACAAACAATATTTATAACGACCTGCTAATGGTTAAAACAACATTTTTGAATTATATTCTTGACTCTTTGAGTCTACCGGCTAATAGTTATAACCAAAGAAAATTATGATTTTATCCTTCCTATTTCGTTGTTACTGTTTCAAGATGCTATTTGGGGGGTATTTAATGTTCGTGGGCTTTTGTGGGGGTCAAGTGGCCGATAGCTCCCTGTGCCTGCAAGGTGAGTCGAGGGCAAAGCCCTTTTTCTTTTTTCTGTCGAGCATTTTCCACTGATTCCCCATGGTACCAGTGAATCAATCCCAACTCCAAAATAAATACACTAATCTAATAAAATCACTTAATTTCCCCTCCTTATCTTGATGAAATACATTAACTTTCTCATTTGCTCTTTCTTAAGCCCCTGCTTATTCTCTTCAAAATGAGTGTAAAAGTCCCAAAAATTAGATTTTGTAGGTGGTTCTTCCTAGATTGGTTTGGTATGGAATCGGCCAATTCAGACTGGCTCCATGCTGAAGTAGATGGTTTTAATACTGAACTGACTGTTGTGGTATAGAACTGGTCCTTGAATGAGTTTGATGCCCAGTTTGGTGCTATATTTTATTGTTATAAGAGTTATCCAATATCCATTTAGCAACATCTAAGTTGCAAGATATCAAGAAATAGGTATGCATTTATAAAATGGAAGTGCACTGGAAACATGATCCCCCAACATTTTTGAAATGGGAAACAAGATACATACACACATACATATATAGTGTGATATTTTATAAATAACACATTATATGAAAATTGAAATGAAAGCATAATAAATAAATGAGCAAGTATATATAAATTTGAATCATAAATGTCAAGCAATTTTCCACCATCCCTTATGTTTGGATCCTCATATTTAGTATCATCCTTTTCCTCCACTGCAATCCTCAAGGGATATCAATCAACGCCACCCAATTTTAATGAAACTATCTAATCTAGGCTTTAAAATGTGGTAAAAAAAACTTAACATGATTTATCAATGGTTTTTTCTTGAGTGAAGGGTACTTTTTTGCTAAGGCCCCAACATAGGAGTCCAGGAATTAATATCACTAACATCAAGGTACATAGAGGGCTTGGTGCTCTTGATTAAATGCCAATCCCTCACCCTTAAACACGCGGGTAGAATCTAATGAGAATGTTGCAATCCTACCAATCCTGAAATCGTGAATTTTTTTTAATTTTAAATAGGATAGGAAATTATTCTTTCTCTAGGGCTTGGTTCTCTTGATTAAATGCCAATCACGTACCCTTATACACGATAGTATCTAATGAAAATGTTGCAATCGTACCAATCATGAAATCCTGAAAACTGTTGAATTTTAAATGGGATAATAAATTCTAATTTCTCCAGACGAAATCCGATGAGATTGGAATCACTCTTAGACATCCTGAAACAATTAATCATAATGTTTTAACATTTCCTTTATTTTTCCTTAAAAAAGAAAGATAAAAGAAATGCTAAAACATTATCATTAATTGCTAGCATTTTTGGTGAAGACTAATGGTAAAATCATCTTTGTAATTCCATATGTCTCTGCATAGTTTACTATCTCCGATAATTTTATGAAGCTAAATAATAACTTGAAGTGGGAGACATGCCAAAAATCTTTTCATGAAGGATGGGAATCCAATGCTTTACATCTCACAGTAGTTTGGTTGACATGCCAACTCGTATCATGTGAAAGAATTGCCCAAACTTCAACATCATCAGATCTACTTGAAGTACTGGAATGCTTTATAGCACACACCGACATAATAAAGTTATATAAAATTTTTGAAAATAAAACTAAAATAAAAATTAAAGAGATATAAACATTAGCCTGACGGAAGCTTAGTTGTCTAAATACTCCATGGTGCTTTGTAACTTCAATACAAATGATGAATCTTGTTTAATGATTACAGACTCTAGTGATGTCAGAGTATCCATTTTGTTGTCCAACTTTAGATTTTCCATTCTGTTAAATGTGTGAAGCCTCTTCTCCAAAATTCACCGAAATTTGGCTATGTCTGTAGAAGAGGGTTCTTCTGGTCCAGTCACTGGACCAATAGATACTAGTAAAGAAGACATTGCTAGGTAATTGTAACCTTTTTTCCCCAATGACACATCACAAGATTCTTATTTATAAATTTAGGATATTCTCTTACAAATTTTCTTACATCTACGACACTCCAATTTTCCAATTGGGCATAGGTGAAGATTTTTGTAACTCCCATCTTACTTATGCACGCAACACTCTCATGAACACACAAATACCACCTTATCTTTTATGATCTATTTAATTACATGAATTGGACCAGTCATCGAATTTGTTAACCTAAAAAATGTGAATCGAATCAGAACTAGATAAAAACCAGATCAAGAAATTGGTTGACCAAAAAATACATAAATTATTCAACTTTAGGAAAAAACATGTATATTAATGTCCATCCATATGACTCACAACCATTATACAAAAATATTTCCATTTAACTTGAGTTTTCTTGGACACAGATTTGGAGGTTTCCCAACATGAAATTCCTAAAGAATGTGTTTTCCTAAAGCCTAGCGTGCACCATATCATAATTAAAATCTAAATTCTGGCACCCTTAAACCTGACACTAGTCTGAGATTCCAATACCATACTAAGAGCATATTTATGCTAAGAGAATTTACCATGCATTTACAACCACATTTTTTCTTAAGGGTGAAAGTGGTTTTGTGTCTCATAACTTTGTCTAAAGGATAAATGTCCATATCATACAATAGAGGCAAGCTTAAAATGCTTGTTGTATAGCTGGAAGTATTGTTATGACATTGTTCCCAAATTTAAGCCCTTTGTTAAAGGACTTCAAAGGGATGTAAAAGTGATTTAGTGGCTCAGAATGTTGAATGATAGGTATTCTTGTGAGATTATTTTCCTAGCATGCTCCTACTAAATTGAAAAGGGTTTTTTCTGTTTATTGTTTAGGCCAAATATTGTAATAGTAGCGCTAGTGCAACGATGCTAAAAGGTCACTTTCTTGTTAATTTGACCATGCATATCTCTTTTACAAGGCAATATTTCTTAACTCTGTTTACGTTAGTGTTTCGCTAAGAACATTTCTACAGTCTCTTCTTTAAAGGGTGCTAGCTCAATGGAAGAGCACCTACTTTACACGTAGGAGGTTGGTGGTTCGATTCCATCATGCCCTGATATTCATAGGGAATGACGACGATAAATTTTTTGTGACAACTGCTCTTTTGACCATCACGAATGAGCTTATGGTGACATTTTTCGACCCTCACCAAAATATGAAATGGTGACGGTCAACGAATGCCACCATATATACACATCAATAGTGACTACCATGAAAGGTCTGTCACCATAAATCGTTGTTATTGATATGAAATGGTGAGGGTCAATGTTTTTCATTATAGTCATTATTCGTGACGGCCCTTGATGTCACCAATGAGCTTATCATGATGGTTTTTGGCCCTCACCAAATATGAAATGGTGACGGTAAACGAACATCACCATATATATGCACCAATAGTGATGGCCATGAAAGGGACATCACCAAAAAACATTGTTGTTCATAGAAAATGGTGGCGGTCACGATCCATCATTATAATCAATATTTGTGACAGACCTTGAATGTCACCATAACACATACTTTCGGCGACGACACCTTTGGTGACTTTCAGGGTTTTGATGATGGAGGCTATTGTCCATCACCATTGCTCATATGAAATGGTGATAGTCACTATTTGTCATTATAAAACGTTATTGGTGACAGACCTTGAATGTTACCACAACACCTTTACTTTTGGCGACGCCACCTTTGGTGATGTTCAGTTTTTGGTGACGAAGGCTCTTTTGACCCTCACCAATGATCTTATGGTGACATTTTTCACCCCTCACCAATGTCCTTTTTTCTTGTAGTGCTCGCACCCTGTCAACATGTTGAACATGATCCTTCCAAGATCTGCTATAGATTAGTATGTCATCAAAAAATAATAGCACAAATTTTCTAAGGAAGGGTTTGAAAATGGAATTCATCAACCCTTGAAATGTAGAAGGTGCATTGGTAAGGCCAAAAGGCATGAACAAAAATTCATAATGACCCTCATGAGTTTGAAATGCTGTTTTCGGAATATCTTCAGTCTTCATTCTAATTTGATGATATCTTGAACAAAGATCCAACTTGGTAAAATAAATTGCTCCATGTAATTCATCTAATAATTCATTAATCACAAGAATATGAAATTTATATTTAATAGTGAGCTTATTGAGCTCCCTATAATCCGGACACATGCACCATGATTCATCTTTCTTGTGCACCAATACTACTGGAGTAGAGAAAGAACTTTGACTAGGTTGAATTATACTAGCCTCTAACATATCTACAATCATACGTTCAATTTCACTCTTTTGGACATAAGGATATCTGTAAGGCCTGATGTAAGGATATGTGGAGGAACACTTCCTGGAATAAAATTAATAGCATGATCATGATCACGAATAGGTGGGAGTCCTTTGGGAGTTTTAAACACCTTGGAATGATTTTCCAAGACTTTTTGGAGATCTGGAAAAATAGATGATTCTGATGTTGGAACTTCTAGTGAGCATAATTGTGAAAATACGCCCCATTATTCTTTCTTCAGAATATTTTTCATGACTTTAGAGCTTATTATCTTTCTCGGCTTCCCTGGGATGCCCCGTAATTCAATTTCCTTTCCTTCATAAAAAAATTCAAGAAAAGTTCTTGAAAATTAAAAGCTACCATCCTCAAGGATTGTAACCATTGTACTCCTAGTACAACATCAACACCTCCCATTGGAACGGAAAGCATTGGAATATTCAATACATATTCCCCCATGGTTAGCTTGAGATTATAGCATTTTCCAGAGCAATTTATAGTTCCTCCATTTGAAGCCATCACTTGAAATTCAGGTGCTGGATATAGGAAAAAATTCAGTTCCTTGGCTACCTTACAATGGATAAAATTATGGGTACTAACCAAATCAATCAACACTATTACATTTTTCTTCTTGATATGTCCTTCTATCTTGAGATTTTGAAGAGTGGTAATTCCTGCCAATGCATTACATGATATGATCAGACTCATTTGTTCTTCTTCTAGGGTTAGTTCCTAGTGTATGTCCTCTTCTTTTGAAGTTTCTTGTTCATTTTCTTCCTCCTTTTCACAATCAATGTAAAATAATTTCTTCTCAGCACACTTATGACCTTTAGTGTATTTGTTATCACAATTGTAGCAAAGCCCTTTTGCTCTTTTTTCTTCCAATTGCTGTGGTGTCAACCTTGTAGGTTGTGGAAGTATAGGAGTAGCAACACTTCCATCTTTATAGATGTGAGTGGCAGGCTTCCTAGTCGCCATAATTTTGCATTCAATTTTTCTTGCCAACCTGAATGCCTTCTCCAATGAATCAGGTTCCCAAATGCGACCTTCATGTTGGATGTTATCCTTTAAAGTCCCTATGAAGACATCAATCCTATGTTCCTTTGGAATATCAGTTACCCTTATCTTCAATTTTTGAAAGTCCTAAATATGATCCCCCACAAAACCCTTTTGTTTGAGATTTATCTATTGGCTAAAGAAGGTGTTGCTCTTTGTATCCTCATAGTGTGCTATCATTTCCTCCGTAAAAATTGACCAAGTGACATTCTTTTTAGGGGAGCAAACCATCGATACCATACAAATGTATCTTGTTCTAAATGTAAAGTTGCAATGCGTACATTTTGTGTGTTTTGCATATTATTGAGATCAAAATATTGCTCCATCTGTAGTATCCATGTTACGGGATCCTTGCCATCAAACTTCCTCATATCTATCTTTGGAATATGGTGGTTCTTCCATCCAACATTAGAGTTTATGAAATCACGATTAACATTTATTTTGTTCTCATCATGAGTTTCCTCTACTATCTTTTTGCCATTAGGAAAAATTTCTTGTATCAACTTTGTCAAACCTTCCATGTCCGCTTTTAGATCATTCTTCATGTTTTCCATGTTGTCTTTCATTTTTTCTTCCATGTCATCTATCTTAGCTTCCATGCCAGCTTCCGTACCATCCATATTAGCTTCCATTCCTTTCTTCACACCATCCATATTAGCTTCCATGCCCTTCTTCAAACCATCCATCTTAACTTCCACGCCTTTCTTCAAAACTTCCATTTCATTTTTTGTTGCTCTTTGAAAAAGCGAAATTTGGTGCCCTTGCTCTTCTAATTTTGATATGTCATGTTGCACTTCTTCCTCTTCATGAGTCATAGTAGAGCATTCTGAAGACTTAATGGGTCTTGAATTATTTTTAGGTGGCATTTTAGAACCCAATACTAATATCTATGCTTCAATATTCCCTTATAATCACTTCAAACTAATTTTTCACACACGACTTATGAAATTTGAAAAAAAAAATACACACCTTTTTCTTGCTTTTGAGGAGCTCGATATTGAAACTGAATTATCTCTGTGATTTCAGATCCTCAATATCTGAAATTCAGCCGTGTAGTATCCCTCTGAATATTCTTTCTAATTCCACAGGTCTGACCTGATTTGGATTCTTCAAGGTAAAATTTATGCCCAATCTCCCACAATGACCTAATTATGGACTGGTTTAGTAGAGCGAACTTGTACGACATGCCACGTGTCATTTTTCCTCCTTCGGCTCTGAAATTGATACACAGGAAACTACAGTCCATGTAATTGCGGCCAATTTTTGCAGAATTCCAATCCGATGCTCAGAGAGAGATTTATGACGACTTTCCCACGATCACCTCTTTGAGATGAAATTCGAGAGCCTGAAAAATCCCTAACTTCCACAGATTATATCTTTGAAAATGTTGCGAACCAAGATCTAAATTTTTTACACGAAGTTACTCAAGATTTCAGCTTCACTCTATAAAAAATTTAGCTTCTGAATCTTTGTAGAAAAAAATTTATAGTGAAAATTCTACGATGACCTTTTAGAGGTGAAATTCGGGAGCCTGAAAAAACCCCAACTTCCACAGATCATATCTCCGAAACTATTGTGAACAACGATATGAAATTTTTACACGACGTTCTTCAGGATTTAAAATTCGCTCTGTAAAAATTTCAGCTTCTGAACCTTCTTATAAAAAAATTTATATCAAAAATTCCACAATGACCTGTTTGGAGCAACGAAACCCTAGAATCCAAAGCTCTGATACCAAATGTTATGAAACCAGCTCCAAAAATAGAAGAAAAGAGAGATCAACACCTTAGAAATAAGCCACTTCGAGGGGGAAACCTCCTTTACATTACATAAATGAATAATTCTTGGATGATACAAATGACCAAAACCTCCCTCTATATATAGGAGTCCATGGGATCACAATATAATCCTTGCCGACCTAACAATAATAATGTAAGGGCACAATAATAGCAGTATTGGGCTTACAGGGGTACAAAAATAACAATAAGGGGGTTACACTATCAAAAATAAGGGAATATACTAGTAATATAGGGACTTAATACCAGATGTGCAACGAAGAGGCCAGATGTGCAGCAAAGTGTCTAGATGTGCACCAAAGTGGCCAAATGTTCAACAAATGATGAAAATTTCCAAGGAGAGGAAAAAAATTGATTTTCTTGGCAATGGGAGAGGGGAGCTCAATGGTAGGAGGATAGCTGAGTGAAAATAAATTTCTCCTTTGTATTTTTTCCTTTTATAAGTTGAGTTGACCTCTTCTAGTGGAGATGGGACCCAGTTGTCCTTTTCCAAGAATGACTTTGCATGTTTTAACCTTGTTCTTTTGAGATTTTTATTATTACTTTTTTATGCCACAAAAAATTTGAAAACATCATTTAAAACCTTTTTACAAAATTTCCTCTTCCATTCATGATGACCTAAGTGTGACATAACTTTTATTTGACTTTTGATGGTGTGACTCCATCATGACACCTAATGGACCATCAAACGATGAATTTGACCTGTGACCATGTGATGATAACTGACATGATGATTCTACCCACAACTCATGACTCATGACCATCGATGATGGTAGTACCAAAATGAATTTTTAAAACCCTAATCATGATGGAATAAGGAAAACACTTAAACAAGCTAAATCATTAACCAAATTTTTATTTAAAACCTAATGGGATGATAAAATTTTGACTCGACACCCTAACAACAACTTTGAAAGAGCACATTTGATAACTGGTGACAGGAAAAACTGACTAACACTAACATTGGCTCCAACTGGGGATGGCATCTCCTTGGAGGTGTCAAGAACACCATAGACCAAGTAGCCTAATCATTGGGCATGGAGTCAAAAATCAAAAGAATCAACTAAAAACTAAAAACAAGCTGACAAACTGAACTGACTCTGACTGAAACAAAAACTTGCAAAACTTATTTATGGCAGCATATCACTAAGACTTGAGGGCTTCAAATCATGATGAAAACCACCCACCTGCTGAAAACATATGTACAATCATGTGAAATGATCCTTCCAATGTAACCAATCCAACAAATGGCTATTTACTTGAATTATGCTCTGACTTTCCTCGAGTAGGCTGAATTTTTTTTTTTAGGAAACTCTGAATGTTCATTGAAACTGTCCTCATGATCCATAAATTCAAGAAAATATATCATCCCATTGACTGTAACAAATCAATGTAAAGATATTCAATAACTTGAAATGTTACCTTGTCTTGAGATTCAGAAAAAACACAAGCGCACCTTTCATTCTGATCTAAAAGAAGACTTGGTTGTTGATCCATAGGAAGGCATAGGGAAGTATGACTTTCTGCTATCTGAGTGTTGGCTTTAAATTCCTGAAGCATGTGAAACTATGATTCTATCTCTAACATACTATCTCTCTTGGATTCATTCTCCTTCCATTAGTCTAAGTCATATTTGAACATAAAAAATTCTTCAATATTGTTAAACATGACAACCTTATAATCTTCATGAAAGAAAATGGTCCCTGTTAGCTGATCTCTTTGCAAGAAATCATCATCACAAATTGGCTTACTCACAACAAATTCTTGTATAGTTTCATTAATCTTATGAATATCATCATTTAAACTTAGATTTTCATTTTCAAAAATGGAAGAAGTTTCACTAACACATTCTTAACTATGTGAACATTCCAAACCTGCATTAGCATGGGCTGTAACATGACTTTTTAGGAGCGGATCTATTTCATCTTCACACATAGGAGAAATTTGAGTTTTATAGCAGTTAACACTAGCTTGATGATTTTCATTCTCAGGATAGGGAATAGGCATTTCTCTTTTTTGGTCCCAGTCTATCTCATCCAAGGAGGAAAATACTGATTCTTGTTGGGAGGAAAAATCATAAAGGGTTCTAACATCTCATCATATAGACACTCTTCATCCCCATACAAATTTTCAAGAAACTCAATGAAATTTTTAGAAATCTCACAACAACTATCAATCATTGACAAGGAAGAATTAGAGCTTTGATAATGTTGAAAGAAAACTGAATGAAAGTCCTTTAGAGAATATAAAATAATAGATGGTAGACTCTCATGCCGTTTCCTTGCTTGTTCCTCTAAGGTAGCCATAAACATCTTCATCAGAAAATCTCCAGGAAACTCAATCATTAGCCTGTGAATATGAAAATGAAATTTGACCAAATGCAAACTAGCATATTCTCCATCCCGAACTTTAAACTTTGACAATCCTGTTTTCGAATATATAAAAGGAATATGCTTCAGAAAACTAGGAATATGAGCTTGATTCATAGGATCATACCTTTGAGCAGTTGAATCCATTTTGACAACAATGAAGTCACCAAGAATTTCTTCAGACTACCAGTTCTTGGAAAGTGGAGTTTCCATGAAAATTCCGATCCTTTGGATTCTTCGACACTGGAGTCTCCAGGTGAAAGATGCACAACCTTCTTGTGCCTGATCACTATTCACCATCAAAAATCAAATCAAATCCTTCTCGTTCTTTCCTGGGGAAGAATTGTCACTTTGTTCCCCAGCAACGATGCCAGAATGTTAGCACTCCACCAGTTCTTCGAAGGCTGAAAAGGAGGCTGACAAAGGTAACCACATAGCACTTTGACCTAGTAACTAGCCCTATCAGGCTGAGAGGGCTCTCTCAATGAGATCAAAGTCAAGGATTGACTATTATATGAAGGATATTATGCTAGATATGATAGGCTCAGGTAGGTTTTGAGTGTTTTAGGGTTTGATGTTGGATCAGGGATGAAACCAAGTAGCTAGGTCTAGGTATCAAAAGGGTTTATAGCTGCAAAGATATAAAGGAGAAATGTAGTAGTGGATCTATGATGGATTTAGGTTTTTGTAGTTATGGTGGAGGATCTGAAAGTTTAGAGGGATTTAATGAGCATGTTTAATCATGAATTCATTAAACTGGAATCATGAAACATAAAATGACATTTCCATATAAACAGAGATAAATTAATAGAATTCTGCCTATGAACTGTAAGGAAAACCACTAAAGATACAAGGTATGAAGAGGAGATATATATCATTCAAAAAATACTATAACAGAGAAAATACATGATCATAAACTCACTGCACATGAATTCCAAGATAATAGCCGCAACTGCATCCTTTGATTTCTGAATATGAAAGTGAAAGTACAAACTACAATAGTTACAATCCTTTGATTTACAACCTTTTCAAAATGATTACAAAATGCCTCATATAGTCACCGAGGTCGAAATCCTCCCTTGGAGGTCGAATTTTATCCAAAAAAACCAAATTCATGCACCTAATCAATGTCTACTACAAGCAAGGGAGGTTACCCAACTGACTTCCTCTTTTTTTGAACCACTTGAGCTAATTCCTCAAGGCTTTTAATACATTATAAGAAATTTAACCAACTCAAGTTAAAAAAAATTACATTTAATTTTGAAAATTTACCCTATATCATTCACCCCTCAACTTTTACCATAGTAAATTTACAGATTAGAAAATTACAGTGTAAATTTCTGGAAATGTAGCAGGTTTTTTGCGGATGCATAGTGAGCTGTTGGAGGAGGTTTTTGAGTGTCTTATTGAAAGTCCAAATCTAAAAATGAGACCTGTTCTGGATAGATTGGAGAGTTTAATTGGCTATAGCACATTTAATCATGAAAAATTACCCTTTCTAGGCTGAGATATCTTCATTTTCCCAAGACTGCTCCAGATGTGTGGCGAGGGGTCCAAAGAAATGGTAGAAGCATGTTTTTAGGGCTCTTTTTTGCATTTTTATTGAAATCTGTGTAGGAGATCAGAAAAAAAAGGAAATGGGTCTGAAGTAGAGGTCATAATATTTCCAAAAATGTTGAGTTTTTTTCATTTGGATGCCCTGAGAAAAAGTGCAGTGTGAACTCATTGCACATCTGCGCATGACCAAAATGTCCAAAATATTCAAAAATTCACAAAAAATTTCAAAATTATTTCCAAAAATGGGGCTCAAATATGGAGCGATATCACATTAACCATAAATTTGTTTGCAAAACAGGGAGATTTTTTTAGCAAAAAACTCCTCCAGTTTCCCAATATGCTTCTCTTATTGTCCAAAATTTTCTCTGCAAAAAACTTACTTAAACATGACATTGCACAGTCAGAAAAATAGGCTGTGAAGATGTGAATTGATCTCTTACTCTTTAATATCTGTGTAAAATATGAAGTAGGTTATTTTACTTTGGTATCTTAGGAAAAAAAAACTCCTCCATTTTCCCAAAATCCATCTTTGTTTGGCCACAATATGTTATGTAAATGGATGACTAAACAAGACATTTCTAGAAAATGCGCCTTCAAAGATTTTTTCAAATTTCCCAAATTTTCTCCAAATTTCCTCAAAATTTCTCCACAATTTCTTCATGGATACCTGTGATTGTATGATATGCTATGATGGAATAATCAGTAAGCAAATCCAACTTACCCTTCTCTTTCTACTTGGTTAGGGTTTGTAGTTTTGAATCTCTAGGTCTTGGTTTGTGAACCATTTTTCACTTTGGTTGGGTATCCCTGTGGCCTCTGCCACTACATCAGTTGATATAGTGAAAGTAAACCCTGAAATCATGACGTTTTCCTTTTTAATGTGAGTGGAAAACAAATTGTTCAATTTGGCATGATATGTGACTTGTTCAACTTACTCACAAAACCATAAAAAAAATCACTCTTTGGCATAAGGTGATGACGTCAACACTTTGGTATCTAGAGGTTCAAACATGGACACTTGTCCTCACCTGTTATAGGGCTTCTTGTCTCCTTTCATGAGTAGCAATTGGCAAGCAAACCCTAGTGGACAAGAAGAGGGAAAACATATTTTTCTAGGGGGAAGGAGATGGGAATTTGGTAACTTGAGATGATAGGATGGGGGGTTAGGGAGTAAGGATGAGTGTAGGAAAAATTAAGGAGGATAGGGAAGTATGTTAGGGACCTTATGGAAGTGGAGGGAGGTTAAAAGGATGTAGGAGTATACCTAGGGAATTTTACTACAGGTCTAGGTCTAGGAGGCTCCCAAAAACGCAATGTAGGGATAGTGGTGTGGTGTAGGGGCTAGGGTTTGTAGGGGAAACAATGTAGATAAAAAAAATTGTATAAAAGATGTTTTGGGATAATGAATGAGGTGTAATTGAAGGTATGTGAAGAATATTTTCAAGGTTTTACCTTAGCAAATGAAATATGGTGACTAGGAGACTGATAAAGCAAGAAAAACCCTAAGAGAAGGTATTAGCTTGAATCTTAGGAAAATTGATGCAAGGATTGAGATCAATGTTGTTACTTATTTCATTTGAGCTTGTAGAAACTCCTTTAAGAGAATAAAACCCTTGGATATGGCTATCCTTCATTCCACAAAGATATGGATGTTTTTCCCAGATGTGTAGCGCAGATGTGCACTGAAGTGGTCAGATGTGCATCGAAGTGTCCAGATGTGTAGCGAAGTGGCCAGATGTGAATCAAAGTGTCCAGATGTGCAGCGAAGTGGCCATATATGCAGTGAAGTGTCTAGATGTGCAACGAAGTGGCCAGATGTGTAGTGAAGTGGCCAAATGTGCAGCGAAGTGCCCGGATGTGCAGCGCAGTGGCCAAATGTGCAACAAATGATGAAAATTTCCAAGGAGAGGCAAAAAAATAATTTTCTTGGCAATGGGAGAGGGGATTTCGATTGTAGGAGGATAGTTGAGTGAAAATAAATTTCTCCTTTTTATTTTTGCCTTTTATAAGTTGATTTGACCTCTTTCTAGTGGAGATGAGACGCACTTATCCTAATCCAAGAATGACTTTTCATGTTTGAACCTTGTTCTTTTGAGCTTTTTAGTATTAATTTTTGACGCCACAAAACACTTGAAAACATCATTTAGAACCTATTTACAAAATTTCCTCTTCCATTCATGATGACCTAAGTGTGACATGACTTTTATTTGACTTTTGATGGTTTGACTCCATCATGACACCTAATGGACCATGAAACCATGAATTTGACCCGTGACCATGTGATGATAACTGACATGATGATTCTATCCACGACCCATGGCTCATGACCATCGATGATGATAATACCAAAATGAATTTTAAAATCCTAATCATGATGGAAGGAGGAAAACAGCTAAACAAGCTAAACGAGTGACCAAATTTTTATTTGAAACCTAATGAAATGATACAAATTTGACTTGACACCCTAACAACAACATTGAAAGAGCACATTTTATCACTAGTGACAGGAAAAACTGACTGACACTAACACCTCCTACCTTTGATGATGAGTTGACTAAGTCATAACTTGCAAATGCATGGTTTATTGGGATGAGGAAATTCTTTAGACTTCATGATCACTCCGAGAATATGAAAACCAAGATAGTTATTTTCAGTATCAAGGGAAAAACATATATATGGTGAAAGATGTTAAGCATGTTAGAGGTATCAGGGAAGAGGAGCTAATTTGAGAAGAATTTTAAGGACTCTTCAGGAATATGTACCTGTCTAAGACATATTATGATGGAAAGGACCAGGAATTATATGATTTAAATATGGGTTCCATGACAGACGAAGAGTATAAAACTAGATTTCTAGAGCTATTGAGATATATGCCCTATCTCAAGGATGATAATTAAAATATCGAAAGGTTCATCAACGTATTTACATTGTCATTCAAAGACTGGATTTATTTTGATAAGCCTTGATAAATGGAGGAAGCTATCAAGAACTTGAAGCATTGTTATGAGAAGTTAAAGCGCAAGCCTAAGTTCAAGTGTGACTGGAAGGGTAATGAGAATACTAAATGAAAATGGTCTAATAAGTGAGGAATATCTTAGGATGCAGGTGACAAAGAAAATGTGGCTCTGTGTAATACGTTCAATACAATTGAGAGAGGACATGGGTCTTAGTCCGAGGAGAAAAAAAATAAAGGAAGTGGAGGAAAACCAATAAAGTGTTGGACTTGTGGTGGAGACCATCGCAGGAGGGAATTTCCATGGTATCAGGTTGGTAGGCCCCGTATCTACAATGCTCAGGAGGCACATATAGTTGGGGATGTAGGTCAAAACATTCCTCGGATCTATGCAACAATGGATAACAGATAGGAAGATCATCAGGAATCCATTATCGAGATGGAAGCTAAGCTTTGTGATCAAGTTGTTTCCATTTTGATTGATCCTATATTTAATTATAGATATATTAGTCCTAACCTAGTGGATTAGTGTCAGTTGAATAATTACATGAAACATATTGGTTGGTACAGTTGGCTATAGGGACCAAGAGGAGAATTCATCATTGGGTGAAATATTGTGCATTTGAGATTAAAGGCATGCCTACAACAAAAAATATGAATTTGCTTCCTTTGGATTAATATAACATGATTTTGGGCATGGACTAACTATTTATTCACAATACCAAGGTAGATTGTTGTGACAAGGCCATTGAATGCCTGGATTATGATGGAGAAAAAATATTATTGTAGGGAAATTATAATTTTACATCAGTGAGAATAGTTACAACTATGCAAGCCAAGCATAGTCACAAAAAAGGATGTGTATTATTTTCAGTAAATGTTTCCACTGAAAAAGGGAAGGAATATGAGGATGATGAAATCATGAGGAGCTATATTTTTTTATAGTTGTTTCAAGATGTTTCCCGTAGATATTCTGGAGCTTCATCCTCATAGAGAGGTGGATTTCTCTATTGAGTTGATGCCAAGAGAAACACCAACATCTAAGACACCTTACATGATGAGCACACCCGAGTTGGTGGACTTGAGGTTGCAAATTAAAGAGGTTCTCGATAAGGGATATATAATGGCAAGTGTGTTTCCTTAGGGTGCACTAGTGTGGTTTGTAAGAAATAAGGACAACACTCTTACATTGTGCATTAATTACAAGCTATTGAACAAGGTGACTATCAACAACAGGTACCCAATTCCTCAGATTTATGATTTGTTTGACCAGCTGAAGGGAGTTGTAGTATTTTCAAAGAATGATTTGAGATCAAGATATCATCATGTGCACATCAAAGAATAAGACATCTACAAGACCTAATTTCATAAAAGGTATTGGCACTATACGTTTTTGGTTATTCCTTTTGGACTTATTAATGCTCCAACCACATTCCTGTGCTTGATGAATAATGTGTTGCACTCTTATTTGGATAAGTTTATGATATTGTTTGTTGATGGCATATTGGTTTATGTAAAAGAATGAGGAGGAGCATGCAAAGCACCTGAAAACAATATTGAGAATGTTGAGAGAGCATAAGTTGTATTCCAAGATCAACAAGTGTA
This sequence comes from Pinus albicaulis, assembly GCA_034641835.2. Classification (NCBI taxonomy): domain Eukaryota; kingdom Viridiplantae; phylum Streptophyta; class Pinopsida; order Pinales; family Pinaceae; genus Pinus; species Pinus albicaulis. Next base: position 741,923,924 of record CM076582.1, on the reverse strand, counting down.
ATTTCTTTCAAACTCATATTCATTACTTGGGACATGTTTTTTCCAAGGAGGGGATAAAAATGGAATCGAAAAATATTAACTATAGTGGAGTTTCCAACTTCAAATAATGTGGATGAGGTTAGATCATTCATGGGACTAGTAGGTTATCACAGGAGGTTCATCAGGAACTTCTCTAATATTGGCTACCCTATCACATCTTTGTAGAGAAAAGGGAAGAAGTTTTAATGGACTATTGAGTGTGGAACTATTTTTTATCAGCTGAAGCAATTACTTACCAATGTTCTGGTTTTGAAGATTTCGGATCATGATAAGGAGTTTGTGGTTTGTACATATCTTTTCAAGGAAAGACTTGGTGGGGTCTCGATATAGGAAGGGCAGGCAGTTTGCTATGAATATTAGAAGCCGAATGAGCATGCACATAATTATGCGACTCATTATATTGAGTTGACAACTATCATTCATGCACTAAATATGTGGATACATTATATCCTTGGTAGGAGGCTTGTTTTGATGGCGATCATAGTGGATTGAGGTACCTTTTTGAGCAACCCAATCTAAATGAAAAGTAAGCTAGATGGTTGGCTACTCTCAGTGAGTTTGATTTTGAGATTAAGTACATCAAAGGCAATGAGAATCGGGTTGCGGATGATCTTAGTAGGAGAGTGTAAGTAAATCATATTTCAAATGTGAGCTCTTATGGGAAAAATTTACAGGAGCGGATCTTGCATGCAAGGAAACATGATGAGATGTTGGCAACAAATGAACAAGAGATTGCAACAATAGCTGAAGGTGATAGGGATGAAGAGTATCACCTCATAGTAGATGGCTTGGTTAGATTTAGGATCGGGATCTATGTTCCTCACAATGGTGAATTGAAGAAGCTTATCTTTAGAGAGTTTCACATCAAGCCATACTTAGGCCACCTAAGATACCAAAAGACTTTGAAAACTACCAAGAAGTTCTAATATTGGTTGAATTTGAAGAAAGAGGTGGTTGAGCTTGTTGCAAGGTGCTTAGACAATCAACAGGTGAAATCTTAATGAAAACATCCAGAGGGTTTGTTGCAGCTTATTTCGATTTTAGAATGGAAATGGGAGGTCATTTTCATGGATTTCATTACATGTTTTTCTAGGACATCAAGGCTCCATCATGGTTGTGGTTGTTATGTTGAGAAAGATAGCTCATTTAATTATTTTGAAGTTTACTAATTTAGCTAGTAAAGTGGCCCAGGGATTCATTAAGGAGATAGTGAGGTTGCATGGAGTTCCCAAGAGTATTATATCAAATAGATATTCCAAGTTCAGTTCCAAGTTTTGGAAGGATTTATTTGTAGGATTGGGGACAAAGTTATCCTTTAGTACAAATTATCATCCATATACATATGGAAAAACAAACATGTTTAACAATATTCTTGATGTTGAGGATATGTGGAGGAGTATCTTCCACTGGTAGAGTTTGCTTATAATATTGGGTATCAAGAATCCCTGAAGATGAGTCCATTTGAGGCTCTCTGCTGGTGGAGTTGTAATACTCCTATCAACTTGGGTGATCCAGTGAACATGGTGTTGATTTGACTTGATATGTTAAGGGAGATGGAGTGTAGCAACCCTAGTGAAAATTCCATGTAATAAAAGTTAATAAATGAAAAATAATAACCATAGTTTATGGGACACTTATTCCAAGTTGAATGTTGGGAAAAAGCATCCTAATGGGTGTTCATTTAGTTTAATATGGCTAAGGAAATTGAAAAGTAAAATGGCAAAGGATTTGGAAAGGAAAAATGACATTTTTGGCACATTTGTTTATGAAAATAATGGAAATTAGGAGAAAAGGGAGGTGAAAAGTCACATGTTGCATGTGAGGACAAAAATGAAGGAAAATAATGGAAAATGAAGAAAATAAGGAATCATCAATAAAAAGGCTTATGAGGATCAGTTGGTACCTTTTTTCAGTTTAGTTTTGGAGGTCTCTAATTATTCTCTCTTTCTCTCTCACTCTTGGACACTTCGAGTTTTCTTGGGAGTACTTTGGCATTGGATCATGAAATGCCTACGAAGGAAAGAGGAAGGAAGGGACAAAAAAAGAAGAGTAGGATAAAGCATCTACAACACGATTCTTTATAGGTATCGATTTGCATGTGTGATTTCCTTGCTATATTTTGCATGCATGGTATTGCATGTAGTTATTTTCTATCCTGGCATGGGTTTTTCCAGGTGTGACAGTGTTTTCAACCTAGACTTTCCATTTCCAAATAGCCACGATGTGATGGAGTTCTCATGTTTTGGTTGAGTTGAATTGTCAAATGGATTCGAATCTGAGTGAGGTGGATCTCCTAATTGATAGAACACATGGCCTAGTAACCCCTGAACCAGACTCTGGGTTGCGGTAAATTCAGATATTGTGTTGCCTCAGTGGGCCTAGGAACCCTCAACTGGTGAGTGGTGGGATATGTGGTAAAGCCTAGAGGTGGGTTGCTCTCCATCAGGTCTAGGAATCCTAGGTTGGGATATACAGTAAAGCCTGGAGGTTATGTCTTGGTTTAAGGCCTAGTAATCCCTAGATCAGACTGTGGATTGTGGTAAAGCCTGAGAGACTAGGAGACAATAAAATTCCTCACGGTGTAGGTGGAGAAATCCAGTGGCATCCATGCTTGTTTTGGCCTAGTGATCGGGTGGAGATGATGGTCAATCCTATTATGACATGTTTATATTTTTGGCCTAGTGATCCGGTGTGGATTATAGTAAATCCCGATTTCTATTGATGAGGATGAGGCGGTTTAGCCTTAGGATGCCCTGGTTGGTTCTTTCGGTTTGAGTCCCACATTCACGCTTGGAATATGGCACGGGGGTGATTGGATGAAGAGAGATTTGTCTCAACCAATATATGGTCAGGTGGAATGTGGAAGTCCCATCCCGGGTTGGTTTTTCCTTCATCAATAAGAGGTTGTCTCCTTGAAATTTTATGTATAAATGTACTATTTTATATGTGGATTCTATGGTTCTTGTATCCTTGAGATTTTTTTTGTTATTATGATGGTTATAAGCATTTATTATGCCAATGATGATGTATGGATCTCCTCATGTTTTTATTTGTAAATGAATGAATAATGTATCTATGACCAAATAGATGATACTGCAACTAATGATGTAAGGGAACAATGCTTCTTAGCGATTCTAAGATAAGTATGAAACCCCTATGTTCAGATCTTTTGTTTACACCTATAGATTACATATTTGTGATATTTTTGACGAAATTCTTATCATGGCTAGTAGGGGTCCAGTCTAGGTCTTGTCATGATTTTTTCCAATACATCATTGTTTCACTGTGTTATTTCATTTATGAACTTGTCATTGAGTTATGGGCAGTCGCCTCGGCTTTGGGCCTGAAATTTTCCTTAAATCCCGTGAATGCAAGCACAGGTTAGTGTAATTTAGTCTTTGTACGCATGCATGTAGGCTTTTGTGTGCATCTAGAGCCTCCCAGACGCAGGCATGCATGCTTGTGCGTGCGTCTGAGAGTTAAGTGGGTTAAAAACAGAGTGGGAACTAGGGTCTAGATACCTAAGTGGTTGGGATGGTTACTGTGAGTCTAGTTGCTAATGTGGAAGGTCTGTATGATGTGTTTTCGTCAGTTCCACTTCCTTACGATCACCTAAGAGGTTGAATCTGATCATAGTATCCTCTCATCACATGTTTACCCGATTGCCTAGTTACTTGTGTAGATATGGGAGGAGGGTGTTACAAAGTGGTATCAGAGCATGGTTCACCACTTGGACTGTATGGGTGGCGTGTTGGTCATGCTTTTCTTGTTGGTTGCATATGTGCTTCTCCTACTTGTGTTGTATGTGGTTATTGAATCCACACAATGTTGGTCATGGTTGCAGTGATGCCACCATGTGTAAGCTGATGGTGTTGTTATATAATATCTCATCATGAGTGTATGACTGGTTATGTGTTGGTTATACATGTAGTTATATGTTTTTACATGTACTTCCTGTGTATGTTTGGCTACATGTGGTTATATGTTGTCATAGGTATTGTATGTTTATGCTTGATTGCATGATGTTTACGCTTGTGTATTGTCTGTGTTTATGCTTGTGTCTTTTCTGTGTCTATGCTTGTGTATTTTCCATGTTGACCACATACATTGGTATGATTGTTTTTTTCATGTGTAAAGTCATGGTATGTGCAGTTGATATGGTTGTGCATTGATGACTAGAATCTAGCTAGAAAGATTATTATGTGTTGGTATATTATTTGAATATGTATATACATTGTTATTATTATGTTTGCACATGTATCAAACCGATTTGGATGATATTTCAGATGAGGTATTTTTGTAAAGACAACCCCCCCTGTGGAAAAAGGTGATCTCTCTAGCCCTACAATGGGTCTAACAAAGCACGAGACTATCTAATGAACCCTTTCCTAGTGTGTATTTAAAGCGGAAGAAGAAGAAGAACCTACCTCTTCCTGATGCTATCGTCTAGTCCTTTAATGAAGAACTTGATTCCACAATCTTCCAGGATCTCTCCTCATGGCTTATGGCATTCGAATACCTATAAGATATCAAGAGACAACAACAAGAGGCATGAAAATATATATATCATACATTGAATACACACTACCTAACAGATTAAGGAGCATTAGGCTACTTGCATAAATATATAGGAAATTATGGAAAGTGAAACATCATATGTATTATTAATTATAGAAAGAGGAAGCACACAACCATGGCCTTTATGTTTGAGACCTCCCTTTGGTGATGTCCAAGTCCAAACCGAGGCTCTTCAAGCAATCCTTCTCCAAAGTGGAAAATTAGGCATAATCAAATCATAGGGATCCATAGGATTAATGATCAGGTAAGACCAACTAGTAGTGGAAGGATGGGATTCAATTTATAGGCAGGGAGAAGGAGTTAGGGATCCATAAAGGAAGGAGGAAGGCCCAATTCTCAATGGGAAATTCCCTAATGATGGGATTCAATTTATAGGTATGGAGAAGGAGTTATGAATCCATCAATGAAGGAGGAAGGCCCACTTCTCAAGGGAAAATTCCCTAATGATGGGATCAATAGCTCAAAATGAGAGAGATAGACCATATATCCACCGAACCATATCTATCTCCTCTGGAAGTTTCTATTGCATGGAGCTTCTTCTGTCAGTGTCCAATATTTAGTGATCAATATGTACTCTTTCAAATTTGTCTAGTAGTTGTTCTAGGTCAAAATATTACATTTCCAAGTCAGGTTTCAAATAAAAATTTGATCACTGGATATGTCTAGGTCTTTAAATTCTACTCCCTTCAGTTTATTCATGGTTATTTTCATTTCATGGTTCATGTCATTCATTTTCATCTAGAGTCTCAGGTCAAGTCACCATATTTTCACCTAGGTCAGTGTCTAGGTGTCTTTCATTTCATCTCCATAAAAGTCCAAAATATATCACAAAGCAGGCCAAAAAAAGGGTCATTCACTTCCATCATACAAATTCATCTTTAAAAGGGAGTTATCTTAGTCAGGAAAATAAAAAGAGACAATTTGTCTTCTTTCAAAAGCTTCTTGCATTGTCAATTTATTCAAAAAAGTAAATTCTTCCTCAAAAAGTTCATGTTTTCACTAACTGAAAAAAAGGGAGTTTTATTGATGTTATAAAAAGGAAAAAAGTGATATCTTTCTCTCATTTTATCTCCTATTTCTCGATAAAATGCATCTCTCACCTTCAGAATACCTTACCATTTCCATAGGTGGAAGAAAACTTGAAGAATTTGCAAGAAAATCCAATCTGCTACACTTCTGGAGGCTCTGTGACGTTTCTGAAGGAGATGCACGATGTTTCTGAGGCATCACGACACTTCTGGGTATTGGCGCTACCCTTATGGGTCAGCTACATTTTTACTTTTCACTCTTCAAATCAGCTACCAAAGCTACCAAAGCTTCAAAACAACTATGCAAACCTTTTGTGGTCTCCAAAACTAGTAAGTGGACACTCCATTTGCTTTCTTCAAGTCAATTCATGATTGTATGAGTGTTTTATAGCCTTAGAGTTTTGATCTCTTCCATTGTATGGTTTCTCCTTTCTTGATTGGCTTAGGCCATTGGATACTTTTTCCCACCATATAAACCTTCACTCATCCTTCAAAAACCCTACCCTAAACAACCCCTACCACTCACAGGCCTCCTTACCATTTTTCCATGAAACCCTAAGTCCCCACCACACTTCCACAAGAAAAGTGGAAAATCTATGTGTTTTCCTATTTTTATACATTTCCCCATACCCATTTCAAGTAATTCCACATGTATCCTCAAGCTAACATATTACCCTACTTCCTCAAATTTTGGGGGAATTTTCCTCAACCTCCATATACCTCATCATAAACCCTAAACCTACCCTATCCATATCCCCTGCTTTTCCAAATTCACCATCCCTACTCACTCATTTCATATAGGAGGGCTTCATCCTATTCAAAAATAGCATGGAGGGTGAGAAGAAAGCTCACAAGGGAGGCCACCACTCTAGATTTGATCCATCCACATTGCAATAAATTAATGCCTCCCCATATGATAAGAGATGTTTTGAGAACACAGGATGTCTGAGATTTTGTGAAAAGATCATGGAGGTAGGATGTCATGCCCCATTGAATACCATTTTTTCCACCAACTTCAACAGAGACAAGGCCACCATTGCAGGCATTGAATTCACTCTATCAATAGAGGCCATCACTTCAGAAACATGGATTCCAAATGAAGGAGATGTCTGGTTCAAGGACATGGAATTAGACCTTGAAAACTACCCAATGTTCCTAAAACCTCATTGTAGAGATGAACTGGATTCCAAATGAAGGAGATGTCTGGTTCAAGGACATGGAATTGGACCTTGAAAACTACCCAATGTTCCTAAAACCTCATTGCAGAGATGAACCTGAACATGTATTCCCTTTCAGGCATCTACTTGATATGTATTCCCCATTAATGAATCTCGTCATGAAATATTTCACATGCGATGGAAGATTTTCAAGACTGTACCAATATCATGTCAGGTTACTAATGCACTTCACAACTACCAAATCACTCAATTTATCAAACTATCTATTCAGAAGTTTGGTTAAGATGGCGGAAAAAGCACAAAGGAAAGGTAGAAATCCTCATCCCAGTCTATTTCACAATGGTTTGGTTAAGATGATTTTTATGCACAAAATCTCAACAAACAACATGACTTGTCAAGTTTCATGGAGAAAGTAGCATCAACTCTTGCTACTAGTCCACCTACTATTCACATCACAACATTAGTACAACCAAAGGAGGTTGGCTCTTCTGGCAGGCAGGCTCAAATTTCAAAAGCACATAGGGTTGAGATCACTCAAACGTATGAGAAGGGAAATATAATGGTTTTTTCTCCCAAAACCATCCAAGGTGTATTTTCACCTGAAACTACACCTAAGAAAAGACAAACAATGGATCAACCACCTAGCCATGATGGTGAGTCACCATTGCAGCATCATGATGAAAAAGCACCCTTAGAAGTTGACATGGCAGAGAAGGTGAAGGATAATTTAGTTGAGGAGATCATAAAGGAGAAATATGAAGAAATAACAGAGTTGAGGGAGGTTTTCTCAATTGCAAATTCTCAGATCACATTCCTATAGCAAGAGAATTTTCAGCAAAAGGTGAAAATGCTCCTCCAAGACAAACCAAAGGTACATTTTAATGTAGATAAAGGAAATGGAAAAGATACAATATATGATGATTAGTTGAAGGAGGCATATTTTGGAACAAAAAGAATAATACCAAGGACAAGAGGCCTCAAGAAGGTGCTTCAGAGAGAAAGAGAATCAACAACTCCTAAATCAGGTTGGCAGACTTTTGATGAACTAATTCTTGATGAAATCAGTCAAGATAGACAATATTGGCTTGATAGGGTCAATGGACACCTTGAGAAGCTTTTGAAGAAAGATAAAAAGAACAATAACCTCCAGAGCCATATGGCCAATCATTATTGAGCCAGGATTTTTTTTTTTTCCAAAGAAAGCTTAAACAAGTGAAGAAAAAGTTAAAATGAAGCTTAAGGAGAAGGAAAAATTAGACCTCCTTGCTGAGGTATCCATGGAGGTTTAGCCCATCCTCCAAAGGTTTTATAGAATAAGTTTTGGCCAATTTTGAGCACTTTTTGTATTTTTGATGATGTTTGCACAAATCTGGGAATTTTGTCTCCTCAAAAGAGGTGTAATGCCTTCTCTTAGAGCTTCCAAATCAATATTTTTCTACATGGTTGGGTGCATCTTGACTAGTACATGGCATATCTAGACTTGGATTTTCATGAAAAACTCTGATTTTGAAGAAAAATGAAAAAAACATTCCTCATTTCTATGCTTTTGCCAGTGTTTTGGAGCATGCGCGACACTTCTTGAGTGAGGTTGGGAAGAACCACTATTAGAGGCCTTCCTGTGGGTGTTTTCAAAAAATTAAAGGTGCATTGGAAACCAGACTCAGAGGGCTACTCAACACAACTTTCAAATTTTATTTTGGATGCTCCTAAGTCGGTCAAATTCACCCTAGAATTGGCGTGACGCTACTGCTAGACAGGCGTGAAATTTTTGCTACAGGTGTGGCATTTCTGCATAGGATTCCTATTAGACAACTGTCATGCTCAGAAAACTCTAGAAATTAAATGCTAGTTGTCTCATGAGGTGGAATTTGATATGTTTGAGTTTTATTTTTCCTCTATGATGAGGAAACATGTAATTTAATGGAGGGGACACACACTCCTAGTCCTTAGCTAAATTTCAGGGATAAGTTTCTAACTTCCATAGATTCTAGGAAGTGACTCATTTGATGTAATTACGATTCGTTTTGGATAGGATTTTGATACTATGAGGTGTCATGAACTATATTTTCTATAAGTAGTCCACCTCAAGTATTTTTAGAGGTTGGATAGTTTATATTTGTATTGGAGCTATTATACAAGATTTTCTTAATGAAATCAAGGTCAATGTTGCAGACATGGTGTTGAGACTCCAGTGGTATGCATTTGAGAATGTGTTTTTCCTTATAAAATCATGATGTTGAATGTTATGTTACTCATATTTCACAAATATGCTTCTTTATGCTAAGTCTTTTCAATTTATTGATGGAAATCATGTTTTCCATGCTCTGTTTTATATAAGATTTTCATGAAATTGTCTCTACTCTTCTGATGAATGAATTTAGTTTATTGCTCATTCTGTCTCCCTCTTAGTTCACTCTTATATTACCTACCTGGCCTCACCCTTAACTCTACAACTAAACCTTTGAATTATGATCAAAACCCTAGACCTAGTTTCTTAACTGTCATTCCTATCCAACAAAACTCCAAACAAACAAAAACCCTAATTTACTGAACATCATAACTAGGCTAAAAAAATATATACAATCATCCTTTTGGTTGATAAGTGACATTCAGAGAGCCCTCTTTGGTCTTGGTAGGGCTAGCTACCTGACCTAAAGGCTGGTCTGTGGTTACCTTCCTTCAGCTCCATTCTCAGCCTTGGGAAGCAGAGGGGAGTGATAACATTTTTGGCGCTGTTTTCAAGGAGCTATTGCAAAAATTTCCCTACGAAAATTTATTTAGTTCACTAAAGGTTAGACTTCTGGGTGACAAGTTCTGAAATTCAAAGAATTTTGAGTCTGTAAATTGGGGCCAAAGCATAAATTTTCAAGAAAATATGGCTCCCAAAAGACACACTAGGTCAAATTCAGACCCAAATCCCTCACTAATTGACAATGACCTTGAGAGTCTTTTAAGAAAGCAGAAGAATAAGTCTTGGAAAGTTGGAAAGGCTATTCCTCCACTTGTAAAATCAAACTCCTTTCCTACGATATTTTTTTCAGAAGATTTGTCCTATAATTTTAAATTTGAAACATCTTTGTTTAGGTCTAAGTCTGAATCTTTTCTTTCAGAAATTATCTTTGATCCTATTGATTTTGAAACCTTTATACCATTTTCCGAGTCTTCTTATTCCAAAGTTGAGAGTGAAGTCTAGTCTAATTTATACAAACTTAAAGGTTTGGTGGATAAGTTTCAAGTAACTTCAGACAATGCTTATTTCCAATACCAACAACAGGCTTTTGCTTCACCACCTTTCACTACGCCTTCTCATACAACTACATCATCATATATTCCTTTCATTCCATCATTACCTCTGCAATATTTCACTCCATAAACACCTGTACAACCCTCACCATTAATCATGGCTAGATTTTCTCCATTGATCTTACCCCAAAAAATCACTGCACTACCTCAGAATTATGGTCAAAGATTGCCCCTTTTTGACGGAACATCAAAAATTACTGCTTATTAACACATTGTCAAAGTTGTTTATTTCATGGATCTTGAAGAGATTGAAAATGATGATGCCAAGATGTGCATCATAGCACAAATTTTCTTAGGAGAGGTTAAAAAATGGTCCCAGTCTCTCACAACTGGTTCAATAGCTAATTCATAGCAGCTGATTGACTTTTTTATGACAAAATGGGAGGAGAAGAAGAATCCATTGCAAATCCTAGTTGAATAGAACACCTTGAAAGGGAATCCTAATGAATTTTTACAATACTTTACAACTAGATTCAATAATATTTATGATTATATTCCTGAAAATATCAAGCCTATTCTAGGCCTTGCTTTACTTCATTACCCTGATGGTTTTGATCCTGATATGGCTTACTAGCTGAGGGAAAAAAATCCATAAACTCTTGAAGAAATGCAAAGAAATGCAGTGAGCGTGGAAGCTAATTTGATTATGAAAAAGTCAAAAATCAAGACAGAGAAAAGGGTCACTATCAAGGAAGAAACATCTACTTCATCTGAGGGAAAGCTCGAAACATTGATCAAAACCATGGAGAAGATGATGGATAAAATTTCCATCGCTGATAGACAAGCTGAACCCTCCTTTAGAAATCCCAATTTCAGGGGTCAAAATCAGTAGCCTCAATACATGATCAAGCAAAGGGAGTAGAGGGGTTAGTATCCACAAAGTCAGTAGCAGATTCACACTCCATTTCAAAAATACTACACTAAAGGTCCTGATGAAGAATATGAAGAAGATATTTTGGCGAGAATCATTTATTTGAGGAAAATCTGCAGCCTATTTTCTTGACTAAAGAAGATCAGTTTTCTGCAGAAATTAATGCACCAGATAATCAACAATATGTCTTGTCAAATGATGATATGCTATCAGTACAGACAAAATATTATCAGAGGGGATATCAAAATGCTCTTACTCAAGTACAAAGGTGATATGGTTTGAGTAATAGGAATGTTCCTATCATCTCTAATCATAAAAAACAGAGTTCTCAAAGCGATACTCATCATAAAGAGATGAATACTTCAAATCAAAGCAAAGACAAGGGACATGCTGTTCCTAGTCTTGAAAAAGGCAATGAGGCTTCTACTAGCAGTTAGAAAAAATATAAACAGGTCTAAGATGGAGGAAAAAATAGGGAGATCCCACATAAAGATTAGCTAGAGAAAAAAGATGCATCATCCAAAGAGGTAGAAACACATTCTACCATTTTTAGTCTTGAACATGAAATCTCTAAACTGAAAGTCTCCATTCCTTTAAATGAAATAGTCAAGAATGACCAGTACAAGTTTCAAGTATCCAAGTTTCTTATGGTAGATCATATGTCTGATATGGTTAATGTAAGTGATGATCACCCAAAACTTTTATTTGGTCTTCTTGTTGATGGTGATTTAGAAGATAGTGAGGTCCCTTCATTCCATCTTAGCCTCAAAATCCATGATTTTATCCTCCATAACACCATGCTTGATTCTGGAGTGTCTCATAACCTTATGCCCAAATCCATCATGGAAATATTAGGCCTATATATTACAAGACCTTAGCATGACCTTTATTCATTTGATTCAGGTAGAGTGAAATCTCTTGGCTTCATTAAAGATTTAGTGGTGTCTTTAGAGAAAATCCCAACCAAGAATGTCCTCATGGATGTTTTTGTTGCTGATATCCCTCCCAGATATGGAATGTTTCTCTCTCAGTCATGGGGAGTGAAACTTTGAGGTACCTTGCAACTCGAATTTTCATATGCTACAATGCCTATCTTTGGTCAACTCAGAAAACTATACCGAGAAACTAAAATGAAGTACATGATTAGTATCAGAGAAAAGCCTAATAATCACCCAATACATGTTCTTCACATGGATTTAGAGTCTTTTATCTTATTTAATGATCAATGTTCAACATATTCAAAAGTTTTGATTGAAGAAAGGACACAAATTTCTGAGTTTTAAAATTATGTTTTAGAAATTTCAAATGCAGAAAATAGAGAAAATATGCCAAGCGGTTTGGAACCAATCACTTCAGCCCAAAAAATAGATGAAATAGTAAAATACACAAAACTTTTTGGTACAACGGACCTTTCTCAAGCAACAAGTAAAGTTCAGTCGTTTGATTTATAACATTCCGATGAAGAAAGTGGCTTGTGGACCATGGAATTCGATGGAGCCTTGGGTAAGGAAGGGGCTGGGATTGGAGTGTGGATTCAAAACCCTATAAATCAATCTCTTAACATTCCTCCTAATGTTTGAATTTCCTCTTATCATTCGATTGTTTGAACAATGAAGTAGAGTATGAGGCTTTGATAGGCGGCTTAAAAATTCTCAAGAAGTTAGGTGCCAAGAAAATTTCTGTGTATGGAAACTTTGAATTGGTAATAAAACAAGTCAAAGGGGAATAACAGACCAAGCATCCTAGGATGCGAGCTTACCGAAATGCAGTATTAGATATCCTCAAGACCTTCACCGAGTACACTTTGTCATTGATCCCAAGGGACAACAATGTTATTGCTAATTCTCTTGCCACTTCGTCCAGCATGTTTAAAATTCCATTGTATCCCAATAAGAAGAATGAGATAAACGTCAAACATCACCCTGCTGTTCCAGATAATGTTCAGTATTGGTATGTCTTTCAAGATGACAAACATATCAGCAACTTCTTGTAGACAGAAGAGGAATTTGCGAATTTACAAATGGATGACCAATTTTTTCAAAATGACCAAGAATTTCATGCAGTAGAAATCAAAGTACTTCAGCTAAAAGAAAAATCCATTCCTAGAGGTCTTGTGCCTTTGGAGGAGCTTTTTTATCAAGACGATGTTGCATGCAAAATGACCATGCTTCCAACAGACGCAAGATTGGAAGATATTAATCTTGGGACTCCTAAAAAGCCAAATATAGTCAATATTTCAAAATCCTTGAGCCCAAAGATGAAAGGTAAATATGAAACACTCATGTCTCAGTTTGCTGATGTTTTTGCATGGCAGTATTCTAATATGAAAATTTATGATAAGAGTATAATTCAACATACTATACCTTTGAAACTGGCTCAAAAGCATTTCCGCCAGAAATTGAGGAGAATGAATAACAAGCTGCTGCCCTCCATTCAAAAATATGTAAACATGTTATTTACTACTGGTATTATAGTTCCACTTCACTTCTCAAATTGGATGTCTAACTTAGCACCAGTAAGGAAGAAGATCAGAGAAATTCACTTGTGTATAGATTTCAGAAATCTGAATAAAGTGTCACTGAAAGACACTTACCGACTGCAAAAAATGGACCATATTCTACAAAGGGTAGTTGGATCTTCCAGTCTTTCATCATTGGACAGATACTCTAGGTATAATCATATTCTAGTCCATCCAGATGATCAGGAAAAGATAGCGTTTACAACACCATGGGGTAACTTCATGTACGTCAAAATGCCCTTTGGATTGAAAAATGCAACAGCGAATTTTCAGCGAGCGATGGAAATTACTTTCACCAATGAAAAGGATGTCTTATTGGTCATCTATTTGATGATATCACTATTTTTTCCAAGACCAATGAGCAACACTTGTAGCACTTGAATTTTTTTTTTCAGAGATGTAGGAAATTTGGCATATCGGTGAATCCTAAAAAGAGTTCGTTTTCTATGGAGGAAGGAAAATTGTTGGGCCACATCATTTCAAAAGATGACATATGAATAAATCCTTCAAGAATTGAGGTGATTCAGAGCTTGGAATATCCTAGAAGCAAGAAGGAGATTCAGTCATTCAATGGTAAAATCAATTTTCTGAGAAGGTTTGTTCCTAATCTTCCTGAACACTTAAGGAAAATTACTGACATGCTGAAGAAATATAGTGAAGTGAAATGGTCCGAGGAAGGAAAGAAGTGTTTCAATCAAGTAAAATTTTCTTTATCTCACGCTTCTATTCTTATTAGTCCAGATTACACACTTTATTTCATGATATTTTCCTTTGCTTCGGAGCATCCTCTAGCTGCCGTCCTCATGCAAAAGAAAAATTAGAAAAAATAATGATGCAGCTGTAGCTGCAAATTAAATTATAATCGTGGACAGTGGGTTAGGACCCACCTAATATTCTTATACATAGCGGAATTACATATATTGGAGTCATTAACATACATACGTGAAACGATCAATAAAGTTCTTTACTATATAATGCATGTAACCCAAAACACCTACATACACGCGAGATCGGAGCTCTTGGTTCCCACATCTCGATAACCAATCATAGCACATTGCAATAGTCACCCACAAACTTAACTCTTCACCGAAATATGCTGACCCTCAAAACTTTGCGGAGTGTGCTTTCACTCCATGTTGACACGTAGCCTCCCCTCATCGCATCGCACATATCAAACCTTATCGCATTGTGTCACGGAAAACTTACCTTGCGACTCTTTAATTATATCCGCTATGGTTTGCGAAGTGCGCTATTGCACAAAGCTGACACGTGGCTTCCTCTCGTCACATCACATCCTCCCATTCTTACTGCGTCGCATCCCAATTTACCTTGTTCACCTTGCGAAATCCTTTACTATTAAATAATTTGATCGTCGATGCGAAACTGTGCCCTGCCGACACACGTCCATTTTGGATCTGTGATTTAATCGCAACTGTCCTTTCACCTTCTCGCGGCTCCACCTCTCCACCTCTCCTCTTCTGTCTGCTCTAATCTCTGCCGTTGATCCTTAAACCTTTGACTCTGCAGTTCAATCCACGCTGTCGATTCCTCTCTCGGAGTTCTTCTAAGTATTTTTGTCTTTCTCCGATTTATCCTCTTTCTACTGTCACCGCTCTGCAATACTTTTTCCTCCACGCTACTCTCCGCTATCTTCCTGATTTTGTTATGAATTCTTCATCATTGTTTCTCTTGAGCTTTGTGAGGTCTGTAAATTCGTGGATTCCCTCCTGAGCTAGTTATTAATCTCTCATCCCTCAGTCTCTGCCATAACTCTGTCTATACGAAGTAGTCAGAAACTTCGTCTTCTCGCTCAGCCTATATTTTCACTAACAGAAAACAATATGCATATATAATAACACATAAATGCAATACTTAACTTCGACAGGGAAATAAAACCAACGGGTTGAAACATAGAGCCTGATCACAATCCAAAACACTTGGAATTTATTTATAAGGAAAAATAAACAGAACCGAGCCCTGGGATGGTTGGTTTTACATTTGTTCCTATTCTCTGTTCAACCCTCTCCCATACCTATTTCCCTCTCACTCTCTCTTTATTTATATCTATGGAAGGAAGAACCCCACAATGGTGGATTTGGTTTTGTTTTATGCCTTTCCCCAAAATCCCCATATGGTTGAGAAACTATTATTCATTTTTAGAACAACTTATTCAACTAAATGCCTAACTAATCCTAATCTAACTATTCTTTTAACCTACAAATTACAATGGCTATGTTAGCCCAAACTAAATTTAAACAAAATACTTTAAAATAAATTCTTCAATTTATTAGGATGCTAGTCCTCTTCCCAAGCCACAACATGTGACCAGCTTGTCACATTACTGACTCTGCCTTAATGCTCTTGCATCAGAATCCTGAGGTAAAATAATTCATGACCTCCTGGTCATGTGTCTTCAATGTTTGGATATTTTGGGATCCCAAACTCTGTTTTGCTACTGTCCATAAGTTGCATTGTCTTCACCATTATTTAGCTGCAATCTTCCAGGCTTCCATACTTTGTACTGTAGTGCTCCACTGTCTTTACCTTCATTGTTCTCCACTTTCCAAACAATTCCACAGTGGATTGCTTTCTTCATTTTTCTGTAACACTTATTAGGTATTTTCATAAATTCCCATATTTCATCTATGGTTTCTTGCCATTCAATCTTCTACTGTAATCTAATCTTATTTCCAGTCCTCTGCCAACACATTCTACTAAATTTTTTCCCAGATATTGCTGCAAATATTACTCCGGACATTGCTACCACCCAAACTTCCTGAATATCTCTGAAGATATCTCCCTCTACAACATCCATCTTATTTTCCTTGTTTTCAAATTTACTGTCAAAAGTTAAAATGCCTTCTAATTCTCTGACTGCAATAATATATTTATTCACTATTTCATGTATACTAGTTAACATAATTAAGTTTTGGAAACTAATATCTATCTCTGTTTCAACTACATTTTGAAATGGTTCCATCTTATTGTCTGCAATCTCTTTCTCTTGTTCAAATGCTTTCAACAAGCAACTCAACCATTTACTAATTACTTGATTCCCTTCAAGTACCTCTTTAGTATGGTGTATTATAGTTTCAACGTGACTCTCTTCCTCTTCCTTGAAAACACTCCACTGTTGTCCTTCTGCTTCTTGAAGTTTCCTAATAGTCAATTCAGTCTTTTCCACTTCTAGGACTGACTTTACTTTAGCCTGAGACATAACTGCCTCACTTTCATCTTTAACCATAATAAAAAACTAATTATCTATTTTTATGATAGTCATAAATGTCTGTCCAACAATCTTCCTTTGGCTATTTAAGCAAGCCAATTCCTCTTTGTCCTCATCAAGAACAAATTTCACCTCATGAGGCATCACTGCCCCATCTCCATTAAAGTTACTCCCTTCATTAAATAAGGCATTTATAAATTCCTTATGCTACAACAACTCAATTTGGTCTTCATCAAAAAGGCACTCTTCATCATACCTTGCTTGACAATTTTCTTCTTCATTATGCTTTGCTAGATAAAATTCAGCTTTACTTGAGACAATTCCAAGAGATGGATTGTCTTCTACACAAACTACAAACACATTCAAATTGTTAGCATTAAAATCACAAGACCCAGTGGTCTTATTTGATGACTCAATCACCAAATCTTTCTCTTGTTGTTCTAAGTCTCTTCAGGACTCAGAAAGTCTTCATTGGTCTTCTTTTTAGCTTTCTCAAGAATAACATATGAATGCTTGATATCATATTTTTCCTCCTTCTGTTCTTGGCCATCATCATAAGCCAAGTCCTCCTTGTTTTTAGCTTTCAAAGTAGGCTAGAAATCATTGCTTTCACTTAGCTGTGCATGTGCATGTACATGAGACTCAACTGTCTCATTTTCTTCTTGAACAAAATTCAGATTCTGTCCTCTCCCTTCATCCTTTATGACAACATTAACAAATTGTCTTTCTTTACCTATTTCACCTGCAAACATACAATAATCATTTGTTTCAAAACTATAAGGATCCATAGCCTCTCTTGTTGTCTCAAACATCATCTCTTTCCGTTGGTTCCCATCCTTCCAATGATCCATGAAACCATCAGTTGGTCTCATACCTTCATCCTTATTACTACTATCACCAAGAATAGACCCTTGTTCAGGTTCACATAAGTAAAAATCTTCCTCAGCACACATCCTATGCTGTAACTCAACTCCTTTGAGTTCTTCTTCTAGCTGAATTCTTGTATCAGATCTCAGCCTGTTGTGCAACTAACTCCTCTGGACTCTTTTCTTCTGAAGAACCCAACCATGCCTTTTTTGTTCCACATTCCCTTGTACGAATTCTCTCAACACTTCTAGCTCTCAGCTAATTCTCTATCAAGTTTATTATTACTTGATCTTTCATAATCTCCCTTAAAACCTTTACTATGAACATCAATAGCCATAGTATTCTTTCCTTTATGAACTCCTCTTTGTTCATCATGGATTACAAACAATCCATCTATACAGGCTGACTCCATCAACATGTCTATAGATGCCACACCAAGCTTTTCCATGCTTAGTATTTTATTGGCATCTCTGTTGACTCCTCTCTCTTGATTTTGACTCCTCTTTGAACCTTTCAGATAACCATCAGTGGTCATCTCTTCTTCTTCCCTTTGTGGAATCATTCTGATCCACCTTGTGAGATGCAACAAACCTCTTTCAGCCATGGAAAATTTTAGGGGCTAATATTCGCAGGTGGGCTAATTTTCCATGTTTTTTCCAAAAAAAATATTCACCAATTTCCATTTTTTATAAAAATTATTCGCCCAAAGTTTACAATATAAAATTATTTTATGTTAAAATTTCCAAAATTATATAGAGAGTATATCTAAAATCATTATAAATTTTAATAATTGTATAAATACATCAATAAACATTTTATAGTTTACATATTAGGGACTAGTGAGATTCGCCAATTTTTTAACTTCAAGATAATTGTCTATCCTTAAAACTTTCCCTGCTTTCATTTTTGAAACAAGTGTAGTACTTGTCTCCAGTTCATATGCAAGAACTTTCTTTTCATACTCTGCTACTTTGAGTAATTATTCTTCTTCTTAAGCATTCAACCTATGCTCCCTCTTCATCCACAACCCATGCCATTTCAATTTCTTCCTTGTAAATCATCCACACCTTTGGTCTGCATCACTCCTCTCTAGCAACTCCATCAATAGGTCAAGATGGGTTCTCATCTCAGATATTTCTCTCTCATATTATTCATTAGTCATCTTCTTCCACATTTCATTTGACTTGGCATCTTCCTTCTTGACTTTTTGGTTTCCTCCTGAACCTTTGCTATGACTTTCAATAGTCATCTTCTTGAGTTCTTTCACCCTCTATGAGTTTCACTAGCCTTTGTAGTAACAGTTCCTCCTGCTACAACTTACCTCACCAAACTTCCTCTGTGCTTGGTCTTTTGGAAAGTACGGGTCCTCAATCTAGAACCCTCCTTGAGCACTCCTCTATGATCCTTCTAGTCTTACCCTCACAACTCATCTGTACTTGAGAACACTACTGTCCTCTTATATTTCAACCTCATCTAAAATACTAGGTTCTAACCACACTTCTTATTTCTCCTAGAAAACCATTGCTAGCTTCCTTCATCACTGCCCTTAAAGGCTGTAATATTATTGCTGAGATGTCTTCACTCCTGCTGCTACCTATATTAAACTCTTATGCTCCTCTTTTGAGTGTGAGAATTTACTTGTCAGTTCCATAATCCAAAATAAAATTGAAACAAAACATTCTTACCTTAATTTCTGTGCTACATCTTCATCCATGCTATTGTAGCTCTCATGCTTTTTCATAGCCTTCAGTCCATAGTCTTACCTCTTAAGGTTCACTTGATTAGAATCAATGAGCAATCTTTCTCAACTTTTCTTAGTTCAAAGTCTTTCACACCGCCTCTCATATATTTTTTCTCTGATACCAATTGATGCACTCGTAGTTGAAAATTAACTGATAATCGTGGACCGTGGGTTAGGACCCACATAATCTTCTTATACACCATGGAATTACATATATCAGAGTCATTAACATACATATTCAAAACGATCAACAACGTTCTTTACTATATAATGCATGTAACCCAAAACACCTACATACACGCGAGACTAGAGCTCTTGGGTCCCACATCTCGATAACCAATCATAGCACATTGCAACACTTGCCCGCAAACTTAAATATTCACCGAAATGTGTTGACCCTCAAAAATTTGCAGAGTGCGCTTCCGCACCATACTGACACGTAGCCTCCCCTCATCACATCGCACATATCAAAACTTACCGGATCACATTGCAGACAACTTACCTTG
Source organism: Pinus albicaulis (assembly GCA_034641835.2). Classification (NCBI taxonomy): domain Eukaryota; kingdom Viridiplantae; phylum Streptophyta; class Pinopsida; order Pinales; family Pinaceae; genus Pinus; species Pinus albicaulis. Next base: position 741,904,069 of record CM076582.1, on the reverse strand, counting down.
TGACTCTTTAATGATATCCGCTATGGTTTGCAAAGTGTGCTATTGCGCAAAGCCGACACATGGATTCCTCTCATCATATTGCATCCTCTCGTTCTTACTGTGTCGCATCACAAGTTACCTTGTTCACCTTGCAAAATCCTTAACTCTTAAATAATTCGATCACTGATGCGAAACTGTGCCCTACCGACACGCGCCCATTTTGGATCAGCGATTTAATCACAGCCGTCCTTTCACCTTCTCATGACTCTGCCTCTCCTCTTCTGTTTGTTGGGCAGTGAAAGAGGTATGAAATTATTGTATATTTACTCATTCTTTACCATAAATATACTCCTGTTTTCCTTGAAAAGGTAATCTATCATAGGAATTACAATAGAATTGGAAACGTTTATGTTTAATACGAAAAGGTGACTAAAGGTTACTTTTTGATTGACAAACAGGAATTCAGAGAGGTGAACAGCTGTACCAAAGGCGGGGTTGAGAAAAATTTAACTTCTGCTCCATCAGCGTTGAATCATATCCAGCCAAGGGCAAGGAGATATGAACGAATAGCCCAGAAAAGATAGGGAACAACTCGGCCTCAGTCAGCACAAACAGAATGATAACTAAACATAGAGGAGAAAATTCCTTAGGATCTTTCGATCCTGAGGGATCGCTGTTCAAACTTATCTTGTTCTTTGATTGGTCCGTCGAAGAGTTGATATATAAAGCCACGTCCTTTAGTGACAGGGGACGGATCGTTATTGCTATTGGGAATCGGTCGAAAGACTTTACATTTTCTCTGTTATATTAACTCTCTGTTTGAGAGAAACCTTTCTGTAAAATTTTATGTTGGTTTAATACAAAGCACACGTTTTATTTACCTTCTGTAGTTCTGAATTAGCCCAGCAGTATTTCATTGGCACTAAGGGCCCGAATCTGGTGGAATCACTTCGCTGTTTGTATTTTAATCTTTGTTTACTGTCGTGTGGAGTGCGTTTAATGTTTGAATTGGTTTATTGCTGACTGGATCAAATATAGAGTCATTTCGGTTTCAATTCTTTACAATAAGCACAATTCGTTGTTCGATTATTTTGCTGTTATCATAAGGCTTCACTGACTTGTATCTTATTTGAGTTGTTGTTCCTTTAGTTTATAATCTGTTATAATTGGTGGTTGCGTGGTGAGAGCTGTCGACAGAATTGAAGTATAGAAATCTAGTGCCTTGAGTATGTTAGAATTGTAAATGCTGTTCAATTCGCGTTGCTGTTCCATTTCTGTTCATTACTTATTCATAGTTTTTGACTAGCAAATAGATGAGTTGTAGTTACACGTTGCTGTTCCTTTTCAAATTGCGTTTTGTTTAAGTTGCTTTCATTGAATCTGCTTTCGGTTTGATTACTTTAAGATCTCCAACTGTAGAGGATAGAGGCTTTAGCTTCCCAGTCCCCAGATTGGTCATCTTGCATCGATTTCTAAGGGAAAGAGTTACTACTACTGCATCCCTGATCGATGTTCTGCAAAGATTGAAGTAGTTTAATCTTTCCATTTATGTCACTGTAATTAGGTTTCTTTTCAAGCATTGGTTACTTTTGTTTTCGTTATTTTATACTACATCTTCATAGCATTTCTCTTAGACAATTGCAGCCTCAGACATAGTACACTCTTGGAATAAAAGGACGCTCCCGGATTGATGATTAATGTAGGCTAATTAGGTGTTCAAAAGATACCTTTTTATGACTCGACATTGTTCACTTTAATATTTGACATCGATCCTTAAACCTTTGAATCTGCGGTTCAATCCACGCCATCGATTCCTCTCTCGGAATTCTTCTAAGTAATTTTGTATTTCTCTAATTTCTCCTCTTTCTACTATTGCTGCTCTGCAATACTTTTTCCTCCACGCTACACTCTGCTATCTTCCCGATTTTGTTCATTGTCTCTCCTGAGCTTTGTTCGGTCTGAAAACGTGCAGATTCCCTCCTGAGCTATTTCTTCATCTCTCATCCCTTGGTCTCTGCCATAAATTTGTCTATATGAAGTACTCAGAAACTTCTTCTTCTCGCTCAGCCTATCTGTTCATTAACAGAAAACAATACACATATATAATAAAATGTAAATGCAATACTTAACTTCGACAGGGAAATAAAACCAACTGGTTGAAACAGAGAGCTCGATCAAAATCCAAAACACTTGGAATTTATTTAAAAAGAAAAATACACAGAACTGAGCCCTAAGATGGCTAGTTTTACATTTGTTCCTACTCTCTGTTCAACCCTCTCCCATACCTATTTCCCTCTCGCTCTCTCTTTATTTTTCTCTATGGAAGGTAGAACCCCACAATGGTGGATTTGATTTTGTTTTATGCCTTTTCCCAAAATCCCCATATGGTTGAGAAATTGTTATTCAGTTTCAGAACAGTTTGTTCAACTAAATTCCTAACTAATCCTAATATAAATATTCTTTTAACATACATATTACAATGGCTATGTTAGCCCAAACTAACTTTAAACAAAATAATTTAAAATAAAGTCTTCAATTTATTAGGACTGCTAGTCCTCTTCCCAAGCCACAACATGTGACCATCTTGTCACATTGCTGACTCTGCCTTAATGCTCCTTCATCACATAAAAACCCATCGCTTTCTTCAGTAGAACCATTAGAGATGCAGCCTTGCAGTACAGTATCATCGAAAAACAGGCCTTGGCACTAGTTAAATCATTGAAGGATTTTCGAGTCTATATTCTTCATTCTCATGTGATTGCATATGTTCCAAACGTTGTTGTTAAATATGTGCTTACAAAGAATGATCTTGAAGGTTGGCGTGGCAAATGGATCGTTTCTATGTTGGAATATGACTTGGAGATCAAGCCTACAAAACTGATCAAGGTACAAGGCTTGACAAAGCTTATGTCAGACTCCAATCTTCAAGCTTTAGACATCAATTTTATTGTTGCATTATTTGAAGAGAAAGAGGCTGATTCATTACCTTAGGTATCTGTTTTTATTTCATCGCCATGGTATGCTGATATTTTTTATGTTTCACAACACTTGAATTCTCCTCCCAGATTCCCTAGTAGTAAAGCTAGATCTTTGAAGTTGAGGGCTCTTAATTATTGCATCTTTAACAATGCTTTGTATTGGAAAGATTCAGGTGGAGTGTTGTTGAATTTATTGGTAGAGGGAGAAGTTGAAAAAGTGATGAATGAATTTCATAAAGGTGACTGTGGTGGTCATATTTTTTGGAATACTAAAACAAATGAGATTTTGAGGGCTAACTTCTATTGGCCAAGTTTATTTTCAGATGTGTATAATACTGTCATGAGCTATCATGAATGTTAAATTTTTCAAGGAAAGAGAAATCTTTTGTCACTACCCTTAAAACCCATCGCAGTTCAAGCACCCTTCTAGTAGTGGGGTCTTGATTTCATTAGCGATATCCATCCTCCTTCATCAACTCAACATAAATGGATTATCACTGCCACTGATTACTTTAGAAAGTGGATTGAAGCCATTCTAACGAGGCAAGCTACAGATACTATCATCATTCAGTTTTTGGAAAGTAATATTTTGCCTCATTTTTGTTGTCCAAATAAAATTATTACTAACAATGCAACCACCTTTAAGTCTAGGAAAATTATTGACTTTTGTGATAAATATCACATAAGACTTGGTCATTCTATAGTATATTATCCTCAAGGAAACGGGTTGGATGAATAGTCAAACAAATAATTGGTGAATATAATTAAGAATTTGCTGCAAGAGAACAAGAGAAATTGGCACAAGAAGCTCATAAATTATCTATGGGTAGATAGAGTTAGCATGAAGAGATCAATTAATATGTCACCTTTTCAGCTTGTGTATGGTGTTGATAGAATGTTTCCCACTTATTTAGTTGTCCCAGTGATGAAAATTATGCAAGAGATCGATAGTGATCCAAATGATATCCAGTGAAGAATCAATCAAATGATTCATTTACAGTAGACATGAGAAGAAGCCTTCAATCATACTTCAAAACTTCAGGAGAAAATCAAGAAATTGTATGACAAGAAGACCAAACTGATGATTTCAAAGTAGGAGATGTTTTCCTTTGGTGGGATGCCCAAAATGACGGCAAAGGTAAGCACAATAATTTTGATAATATATGGAAAGGTCCATATAATATCACAACATTAAGAGGTAACAAGGCATTCTTGTTAGAAGATCTTTATAGGTAGGAAATTATGGGAGGACTAGTGAATGGTAGTTTCCTCAAACACTACATTACCTAAGTTTGAAGTAAAAGGTTCACTTTCATTGTAAATATAAATTTTATTTGTTGTCAAGACTCAATAATAATAAGCTCTTGCAGAATTTTGAAGCCCGAGGAGAAGGCCATGAGACTTCTATAATCAACTGATGTTTTTCTTTCAAAAAAATTCAAAAATTTCAGTCAGTTTTTTAGTCAGTTTTTTTTTTTTTTTGACTCCATTGCCCAATGGATAAGGCTACCTGATATATGGTGTTCTTGAAACCTCCTAAAGGAGTTTCTATCCTAAGCTGGAGCCAATGTTAGTGTCCAATATTCAGTGATCAATTTGTGCTCTTTCAAATTTGTCTAGTAGTTGTTCTAGGTCAAAATTTTACATTTCCAAGGTATTTTTCAAATAAAATTTTGATCGTTGGATATGACTAGGTATTTAAAATCTACTCCGTTCAGTTTATTCATGGTTATTTCGATTTCATGGGTCATGTACTTCCTTTTCATGTAGAGTCTCAGGTCAAGTCGCCATATTTTCACCTAGGTCAGTGTCTAGGTGTCTTTCATTTCACCTCCATAAAAGTCCAAAATATGTCATAAAGAAGGAACAAACAAGGGTCATTCACTTCCATCTTACAAATTCATCTTTAAAAGGGAGTTAGCTTAGGTAGGAAAATAAAAAGAGACAATTTTTATTTTTTCAAAATCTTGTTTCATTGTCAATTTATTCAAAAAAGCAAAGTGTTCCTCAAAAGGGTCATGTTTTCACTAAACGGAAAAAAGGGAGTTTTATTGATGTTATAAAAAGGAAAAAAGTGATCTATTTCACTCATTTTATCTCCTCTTGCTTGATAAAGTGCATCTCTCGCCTTCATATTACCTTACCATTGCCAAAGGTGGAAGAAAGATGGAAGAATTTGCAAGAAAACCCAATCTGCTATGCTTCTGGAGGCTCTGCGATGTTTTTGAAGGAGTTGCACGATGTTTCTAAGGCATCGTGATGCTTCTGGGTATTGGAACTACGCTTAAGAAAATACTGCTACATTTTTTCTTTTCACTCTTCAAATCAACTACCAAAGCTTCAAAACAATTGTGCAAAACTTTTGTGGCCTCCAAAACTAGTAGGTGGACACTCCATCTGCCTTCTTCAAGTCAATTCATGATTGTACGAGTGTTTTCTAGCCTTAGGGTTTTTCTCTCCTAGGGTTTCTCCTTTCTTGATTGGTTTATGCCATTGGATACTTTTTTCCCACCATCTAAACCTTCACTCATCCTTCACAAACCCTACCCTTAACAACCCCTACCACTCACAAGCCTCCTTACCATTTTTCCATGAAAACCCTAAGTCCCACCACACTTCCATAATAAAAGTGGAAAATATTTGTGTTTTCCTATTTTGATCCATTGTCGTATACCCATTTCAAGTAATTCCACTTGTATCCTCAAGCTAACATATTACCCTATTTCCTCAAATTTTTGGGGAATTTTTCTCAACCTCCTTATACCTCATCACAACCCTTAAACCTATCCTATCCATATCTCTTGGTTTCCCAAATTCACCATCCCTACTCACTAATTTCATCTAGTAGGGATTCAGCCTCTTCATAAATAGCATGGAGGGTGAAAAGAAAGCTCACAAGGGAGGCCACCACCCTATATTTGAGCCATCCACATTGCAAGAACTTAATTCCTTCCCATATGCTAAGAGATGTTTTAAAAACACTAGATGCTTGAGATTTTGTGAAAATATCATGGAGGTAGGATTTCATGCCCCGTTGACTACCCTTTTTTCCACCAACTTTAGCAGAGACAAGGCCACCATTGCAGACATTGAATTCACTCTATCAGCAGAGACCATCACTTCAGCAACAAGGATTCCAAATGAAAGAGAAGTTTGGTTCAAGGGCATGGAATTAGACCTTGAAAAATACGTAATGTTCCTAAAGCCTCATTACAGAGATGAACCTGAACATGTTTTCCCTTTTAGGCATCCACTTGATAAGTATGACACATTAATGAAGCTCATCATGAAATAGTTAACATGCAAGGGAATATTTTCAAGACTGTACCAATATCATGTCAGGTTACTAATGCACTTCACAACTACCAAATTACTCAATTTATCAAACTATCTACTCAGAAGTTTGGTCAAGATGGCAGAAAATGTACAAAGCAAAAGTAGAAATCCTCATCCCAGTCTATTTCACTATGGTTTGTTTAAGATTATTGTTATTCACTAGCTCTCAACAAACAACATGACTTGGGAAGTTTTCATGGAGAAAGTAGCATCGTCTCCTGTTACTAGTCCACCTACTTTTCACAACACAACATCAATACAACCAAAGGATGTTGACTTTTCTAGCAGGTCGGCTCAACTTTCAAAAGCACCTAGGGTTAATATCACTCAAACCTATGAGAAGGGAAAGATAATTTTTTTTTCTCCCAACACCATCAAAGGTCTATTGGCACCTGAAACTACACCTGAGCAAAGACAAACAATGGATCAACCACCTAGCCATGATGGTGAGTCACCATTGCAACACCATGATGGACAAGCACCCTTAGAAGTTGACATGGAAGAGGAGGTGAAGGATAAGTCAGTCGAGGAGATCATAAAGGAGAAATATGAAGAAATATCAGAGTTGAGGGAAGTTTTCTCAATTGCAAATTCTCATATCACATTCCTACAACAAGAGAATTTTTAGCTAAAGGTGAAACTGCTCCTCCAAGACAAACCAAAGGTACTTGTCGATGCAAATAAAGGCAAGGGAAAAGAGATAGTAGATGATTATCAACTGAAGGAGACAGAGGTTGGAACAAAAATAATAAGACCAAGTACAAGAGGCCTCAAGAAGGCGCTTCAGAGAGAAAAAGAATCAGCAACCCCTAAATCAGGTTGGTAGACTTTTGATGAACTATTCTTGATGAAATCAATCAAGATAGAGAGTATTGGCTTGAAAGGGTCAATGGACACCTTGAGAAGATGATGAATAAATCTAAGAAGAACAATAACCTACATAACAAAATTTCATAAATTGGGCTTAAACAAGTGAAGAAAAAGATCAAAGAAGCTCAAATGAAGATTAAGGAGAAGGAAAACTTAGAACTCCTTGATAAGGCATCCATGGTTGTTTAGCCCATCCTCCACAGGTGTTATAGAACAAATTTTGGTCAATTTTGAACACTTTTTGTATATTTGATGATTTTTGCACAAATATGGAAATTTTGTCTCCTTAGAAGCATCGCACCAAGGTGCGATGTTGTCTCTTAGAGTTTCCAAATAAATATTTTTCTACATGGTTGGGTGAATATTGACTAGTACATGCCATATCTGGAATTTTTCTTCCATGAAAAGATTTGATTTTGAAGAAAAATGCAAAAAACTGCCTCATTTCTATGCTTCTTCCAGTGTCTTGGAGCATGCATGATGCTTCTAGAGTGAGTTTGGGAAAAACCACTTTTGTAGGTCTTCTTGTGGGTGCTTTTCAAAAATTCAATTGCATTAGAAACTAGACTCACAGGGCTACTCATCACAACTTTCATATTTTCATTTGGATGCTCCTAAGTAGGTCAAATTGACCCTAGAACTGGCGTGATGCTTCTGCGAGACAGGCATGACGCTTCTACTACAAGCGTGGCATTTCTGCATACGATTCATCTCAGACAACTGTCATGCTAAAAAAACTCCAGAAATTCGATCCTAGTTGTCCCATGAGGTGGAGTTTGATGTGTTTGAGTTTTCTTTTGCCTCTAGGATGAGGAAACATGTAATTTAATGGAGGGGACACACACTCCTAGTCCTTAGCTAAATTTCAGGGATAAGTTTCTAACTTCCCTAGATTCTAGGAAGTGACTCATTTGATGTAATTATGATTCTTTTTGGATAGGATTTCGACTCTATGAGGTGTCATGAACTCTATTTTCTATAATTAGTCCACCTCAAGTATTTTTAGAGGTTGGAAAATTGTTATTTGTAGTGGAGCTATTGTACAAGATTTTGTTAATGAAATCAAGGACAATGTTGCAGACATAGGGTTGAGGCTCCTGTGGTATGCATTTAATAAGTTGTTTTTCTCTGTAAATTCATGATTTTGAATTTTATTTTACTCATATTTAACATATATGATTCTTTACGCTAATTATTATTAGTTTATTGACAAAATTCATGCTTTCCATGCTCTGTTTTCTATAATATTTTCATGAAATTGTCTCTGCTCTTCTGATGAATGAATTCAGTTTATTGCTCATCCCGACTCCCTCTCATTTCACTCTATACACAATGTAAAAATAATCATGCTTCTTAGATTACCTACCTGGCCTCACCCTTACCTCTGCAACTAAATCTTTGAATTTTGATCAAAAGCCTAGACCTAGTTTCCTAATTGTCATTCATATCCAGCAAAACTCCAAACAAACAAAAACCCTAATATACTGAGCATCATAAATAGCCTAAAAAAATATATACAATCATCCTTTTGGCTACTAAGTGACATTGAGAGAGCCCTCTCTGGTCTTGGTAGGGCTAGCTACCTGACCTATAGGTTGGTTTGTGGTTACCTTTCTTCAGCTCCATTCTCAACCTTGGGAAGAAGAGGGGAGTGATAACAGGATCAACATGGTTTTTCCCATTAAAAAAAGCACTAGCGGTGCGAGGTCAAAGTGCTGCAACCTACCATCAACACAGGAAAGCAACTGGTAAAGAGTGCTAGCCCAGAAATTTATGTTTTGAGCCGAGCTTCTCCATAAATTCTTCAAGGAAACTTTATGTTAATCTTTAAGGGATATCTTGATGTGTTTTCCATGGTGGATATATTGCAAAATTTTCATCTTAGGGCACTTCAGGATCAGGGATGGGAAGTGAACATGGTGACAAATTACGGTGTAACAGGTATCCTCCCCAAATTATACTAAGTTATGATGGTTTATTGTGATTTGGTTTAGTTGACATATTATGCCTTGTAGGAGAAAGAGATCAAAATGAATAACAAGATGGTAGGCTAAAAAGACTCTCCCTATGAATTAGATGAGCAGCGTAGTGGGAACTATTCTGATTTGTCAGGCACATTGAGAATCTTAAAGGAAGAAATAAGGAGTTGTAAGGCATACAATGATAAAATTATACATGCACAAGAGAAACAAGAAAAGGTTAATTCAATACTTCTTCAAATCTTGTAGAATTTCAGCGGCAAGGGCCACTTCGTATCAGCCATGGACAGGAGGAAAAAACTAATGGGGCATATGGCAGCAGGTCTCCTGGTAGACACAAGTCAAATAGAACTGACACGGTGATAAATGGCAGATTATTGGAAACTCTAGATAGGAGGGGTGATGGGTACATGTACTATTCTAGTTTTGGGTCAGATAGACATCATGATTGTCATCATTATCATCCTTACATGAGGAGTGATGGGGGATACTTTCCTGATGAATTTAAGAAATCAAAGCCACCTAATTTTGATGGGGACTTGAAGAAACCAGAAGATGCAAAGGCTTGGATACTTGGGATGAACAAATTATTTGAGTTGCAAGAGTACACTAATAACATGAAGGCCAAAATTACTATCTTCAGCTTGAAAGGAAAACCAAACATTTTGTGGGAATATGTGAAGTGGGTCAGAGACATGAGGATAGAGGACTTGAGTTGGCATGAGTTCAAGAGGGTTTTCAGGAAGAATTACTTGTCGAAAGGTACTATGACAGTAAGGCCAAATAATTTTATGAGCTAAATATGGGGCCAATGACAAATGAAGAGTACACAACTAAGTTCCTGGAGATATTGAGGTAAGCACCATATATTAAATATGAGAAGGGTAAATTTCAATAGGTTTTCAGTGGTTTTCTATTAGCATTTAGAGATCAAATTGAGTATGATGAGCCTCGGTCACTTGAGGAAGTCATTGGGAATTTGAAGCATTATTATGAGCAGTCAAAGCGTAAGAATGAATCTTAGCAAGGATGAAATGGGAAAGACAAAGGTAAAGGTAAATGGCAGTTTAAAAGAGAAAGTCCTTAAAATGCTAAGGAGAAGGAAAGCATGGCACCAAAAATAATTTTAATGTAGCTAGACAGGGACATGGGTCACAACAACATCATAGAGGTAATGGTATTGGTTGGTTGGAGTGTTGGACATGCGGTGAGGAACAACTTAGGAGGGATTGTCCACAGAATCAAGGTGGTAGGCCTAAGATATACAATGCATAGGAGGCGTGGTTTGTTGGGTATTTTGGGAAGAGAATTCCTCGAATTTATGCAATCATGGAAAATAGGCAGGAAAGGGTGTGTTGTTCACGTACATACATATTTCTAGTGACAACGGAAGGAAGTTGAGGATGCAGATGTTTTGAGAAGGTACCCAGTTCTATAATAGTTTCAGGATGTATTTCCTGTAGATATTTCATAGTTTCTACCTCACAGGGAGGTAGAATTTTCTATTGAGTTGGTAACGTGGGTAGCTCTAGCATCAAAATCACCTTACAGGATGAGCACACCTAAGTTGATAAAGCTAAAGTTGCAACTAAAAGATATGCTTGAAAAGGTTACATTAGGCCGAGTGTAACACCATGGGGTGCACTGGTATTTTTTGTGAAGAAGAAGGATGGTACTCTTAGATTGTGCATTGAATATAGGCATTTGAACACAGTGACCATCAAGAACAAGTATTTATTGCCGAGGATTGATGACTTGTTTGATAAGTTGAAGGGAGAAACAATGTTCTCTAAGATTGACTTGGGATCAGGATACCATCGAGTACACATCAAATAAGAGGACATCTACAATACCACATTCAGGACCAAGTATGGGAATTATGAGTTTGTTGTAGTTCCATTCGGTTTGATTAATGTCCCAAATACATTTATGTGTTTGATGAACAATGTGTTGCATCCTTATTTGGAAAATTTTGTTATTGTGTTCATTGATGACATATTGGTATATTCTAAAAATGAGGAAGAGCATGTTGAGAATTTTGAAATAGTGTTGAGATTTTTGAGAGAGCATAAGTTGTACACTAAGCTAAACAAGTGTAGTTTATTTCAGATTTAGGTACATTACTTGGGACATGTTGTCTCCAAGGAGGGAATCACAGTAGATCCAAAAAGATAAGGGCTATCATGGAGTGGGTAGCTCCTATATTTGTAGATGAGGTGAGATCATTCATGGGGTTGGTAGGTTACTACAGAAGGTTCATTAGGAACTTCTCACAGATTGCTTATCCTATTACATCATTGCAGAGGAAAGATAAGAAATTTGAATGGACAGAAGAGTGTGAGGCTGGTTTTGATTAGCTTGATTAGTTGTTGACACATGATCTAGTGTTAAATATTACAGATCCAGACAACGAGTTTGTAATATGTATAGATGATTGCAAGAGAGGACTTGGTGGGGTCCTTATGCAGGATGGACAAATGGTATGCTATGAGTCATGAAAACTAAATGAGCACGATCATAACTACACGACACATGATCTTGAGCTAGCAATGATCATACCTGCATTGAATATGTGGAGGCACTATCTTCTTGGTAGGAGGTTTTTACTGATGAATGATCACATTGGGTTGAGATACTTGTTTGAATAGCCAAATTTGAACATCAGGCAAGCTACATGGTTGGCCATGATCATTTAGTTTGATTTCGAGATCAGGTACATCAAGGGAAAGGAGAATAGGGTCGTAGATGCTCTTAGCAGGTAGGTACAGGTAAATCACATAGCAGCTATGAGCTCCTACGGGACAAATTTACATGATAGGATCTTGTAGGCAGGTCGATAAGATGTCAGGTATATTGATATGGTGCACAGGTAGCAATAAAGTGCAGGTACATGTACAGGTAGTGGTACAAGTGCAGGTGTACAGGATGTGGGCCATCATATCACGACATATGTATTAGTTAGGTTTAGAGATAGGATATATGTGTCGGACAATAGTGAGGTAAAGAAATTGATCTTGAGGGAGTTTCATGAGAAACCATATTCGGGTCACTTAGGCTATCAAAAGATATTGATTGCAATGAAGAGGTTCTATTATTAGCCGAATATAAAGAAGGATGTGGCAGAGTTTTTAGCTAGGTGTTTGGACTGTCAGATGGTTAAGGCAGAATGTAGGAATCCAAGTGGGCTGCTACAACCGATTACGATTACAGAGTGGAAATGGGAGGTAATTTCCATGGATTTCATCACAGGTTTTCCCAGGACATCTAGAAAACATGATTCCAACATGGTTGTTGTGGACAGGTTGACAAAGGTTGCACACTTCCTTACAGTGCAGACTGCATATTCCGCTAGTGATGTGGCACAAGTGTTCATCAGAGTTGTGGTCAGATTGCATGGTGTTCCAAATAATATTGTGTCCGACAGAGATGTAAAGTTCACTTCCAAGTTTTGGAAGGAGTTGTTTGCAGGTTTGGGCACAAAGTTGGCCTTCAAAACAACTTATCATCCACAGGAAGATGGACAAAATCAGAGGGTAAACAAGATATTGGAGGATATGTTGAGGATGTATGTGATGCATTAATAATGAAAGTTGGAAGAATATCTTCCACTCGTAGAATTTTCCTACAACAATGGGTATCGAGAATCATTGAGGATGAGTCCATTTGAGGCATAGTATGGGTGGAGTTTCAACACTCCCATCAGTTTGAGTGATCCGGTTAACATAGTATTGATTGGACCAAACATGTTGGTAGAGATGGAACAAGAAATGTAGGTGATCAAGAAGAATTTGAAAGCAACACAGGATAGGAAGAAGATTTATGCAAACTGAAATAGGTTTTTTAAGGAGTTTCAGGTTGGGGAACAAGTGTACTTGCGCATCGGCCAAAGAAGAGCTCCTTGTGGATTGGATCATGTGCTAGGCTGACACCATGGTTTTGTGGACCTTTCAAAATTATTATAGGATCAAACCAGTAACCTATCGACTTGCAAGTCCTTCCACAGTGAAATTCCATGATGTTTTTCATATACCATTGCTTAAGAAGTATGTTAAAGATGTTGATCATGTGATTGATTGGTATTTTTCATATATTATTGCTTAAGAAGTATGTTAATATCATTGCTTAAGAAGTATGTTAAAGATGTTGATCATGTGATTGACTGGTCTATATTGCGGGTGGAACCAAATGGAGAATTCCAGTCGGAGCCTCAATGTATATCATTGTAGAAAAAGGTGCACATGCTCCAGAATCAAGCAATAGATCAACTTAAAGTGCAATGGAATCGCTTTGGGCTAGATGAAGCTACATGGGAGATGGTGAATCAGATGTGGGCTATGTATCCTTCATTGTTTTCCAATTAAGGCAAAACAATTTTGGTATGATGTTTGGTATATGTTTGAAATGTGTTTTGGTGTGATGTTTTGATATATGTATGTATGTGTATGGGTGTAAATACCTCCATAAGCTATTTTATAAAGCTCCAATAAGTGGTATGGGTGTCAAGTCATTATAGTTGTCATGTTGGTTTGCTTTTTAGCAAGGTGATCATTGTAAATACTACATCGAGCTATGTTATAAAGCTCCATGGGAAGTATGCTTTATTTTCAGTGGTTATGCTGAGGTATATGTGTGGTTGAACACCGAGGATGGTGTCCCCCAAGGGGGAGGGTTCTATAACAACCCTGGTGAAAATTCCATGTAATAAAATTTAATAAAGAACAAATAATAACCACAGTTTATGAGACACTTATTCCAAGAAGAATGTTGGGAAAAACATCTTAATGGGTGATCATTTAGTTTAATATGGCTAAGGAAATTGGAAAATGAAATGGAAAAGGATTTGGAAAGGAAATATGGAATTTTTGGCACATTTATTTATGAAAATACTGGAAATTAGGAGAAAATGGAGGTGAAAGGTCATAGGTTGCATGTGAGGAGGAAAATGAAGGAAAATAATGGAAAATGAAGAAATTAGAGTCCTCATCAATAAAAAGGCTTATGAGGATCAATTAGTATCTTTTGTTAGTTCCATTTTGGAGATATCTCATTATTCTCTCTCTCTCTCTCTCATTCTTGGACACTTAGAGTTTTCTTGGAGCAATTTGGCATTGGATCAAGAAAAGCAAAGAAGGAAAGAGGAAGGAAGGAGAAAGCAAGGAAGAGCATGATCAAGCAACTACAACATGATTCTTTACAGCTATCGATTTTCATGTTTGATTTCCTTGCTAGATTTGGAATGCATGTTACTGCATGGGTTTTTCTAGGTGTGACAATGTTTTCAGCCTAGCCTTGACATTTCCTAATAGCCATGGTGTGATGGAGTTCTCATGTTTTGGTTGAGCTGGATTTATGTATGGATTCAAAGCTGAGTGAGGTGGATCTATGAATTGATAGAACACATGGCCTAGTAACCCCTGACCAGATTGTGGTTTGTGGTAAAGCTAAATAATGTGTTTCCTCGATGGGCCTAGGAATCCTTGACCAATGAATGACGAGATATATGGTAAATCCTAGAGGTGGGTTTCTCTCCATCAAGCTTAGGAATCCCAGGTTGGGATATATGGTAAATACTAGAGAGTATGTCTCGGTTTTGGGCCTAGTAATCCTTGGATCAGAATGTGGATTGTGGTAAATCCTGAGAGACTAGGAGACAAGAAAATTCCTCACAGTGTAGGTGGAGAAATTTGGTGGCATCCATTCTTGTTTTGGCCTAGTGATCGGGTGGAGATCATGGTAAAGCCTATTATGACATGTTTATTGTTTTTTCCTAGTAATCCAGTGTGGATTATGGTAAAGCCTTATTTATTTTGATGAGGATGAGGTGGTTTAGCCTCAACATGCCTTGGTTGGTTCTTTCGATTTGAGTCCCACGTTCATGCTTGGAATATGGCATGAGGGTGATTCGCTGAATAGAGATTCGAATCAACCAATCTATGGTCGAGTGGAATGTGGAAGTCCAATCCTAGGTTGGTTTTGCCTTCATCAATAAGAGGTTTTCTCCTTGAAATTTTATGTATAAATGTACTGGTTTATATGTGGATTCTTATATGATTGTTGTATCCTTGAGATTTATGTTATTATTATTTTGGTTATAAGCATGTATTACGATAGTGATGATGTATGGCTCTCCTCATGTTTTTATTTTTATATGAATGAATAATGCGCTATGACCAAATAGATTATATTGTAGCGAAATTTGATGTAAGGGAACAATGCTTCTTAGCGATACTCAGATAAGTATGATGCCTCTATGTTCATATCTGCTCTTTACACCTGTAGATTACATATTTGTGATATGTTTGACGAAATTCCTGTCATGGCTAGTAGGGGTCTAGTCTAGGTATTGTCATGAATTTTGCCAATACATTATTGTTTCGCTATGCTATTTCATTTATGAACTTGTCATTGAGTTCTAAGCATTGCCCTGGGATCTAGGCCTTAAAAAGTGCCTTAAATCCCGTAGATGTAGGCAAAAGTCAAGGTAATTTAGTCCCTATATGTAGGCATGTAGGCTTGTGCGTGCATCCATAACTTCCCAAACGCAGGCATGCAGGGTTGTCCATGCGTCCGTGGGTTAAGGGGGTTAAAAAATCAGTGGGACCCAGAGGCTAGATATCTAAGTGGTTGGGATGGTTCCTAGGAGTCTGGTTACTGACGTGGAAGGTCTGTATGATGTGTTTCTACCGATTCCACTTCCTTAAGGTCACCTAGGAGGTTGAATCTGATCATAATATCCTCTCATGATATGTTTACCCCGGTTGGTATGTTACTTGGGTGTATATGGGAGGAGGGTGTTACATGGAGCAGGAGAAGTAGGTTATCTGAAATAATTTGAAGGTAACACGACATGAAGAAAAACTATGTGAATCAACATAGGGTGTTCATGGAGTTTTAGGTTTGGTAGAATATGTACTTGTGTATCTATCCCAAGAAGAGCTCCTTGAAGATTAGGTCATGTGCTAAGTTGGCATCTCAATATTGTGGTCCTTTTGAGATCCTTGAGAGGATTGGACCAATGTCCTACATACTTGCTATTCGCCATCAATGGAAGTCCATGATATTTTACATGTTGCATTGCTTAAATGATATATATGCCAATGTTAATCATTTGATTGATTGGTTTGTATTGTAGGTGGAACCAAAAGGAGATTTCCAGCTAGAGCCTCAATGCATCCTACAATAGAAGAAGCTCACACTTCAGAACCGAGAAATAGAGAAAGTTAAAGTGTAGTGGAAGCACTTTGGGCTTGATGAGGCTACATGGGAGATAACTGATCAGATGCCAGCATTATATCCTTATTTATTTGTTGGTTGAAGAAAATGGATTTTTGGTATATATATATGTTTTTCATTGTAAATATTTATATCCTGGTTGAGGTGGTCTCAGGAAAATTCCCAAGGGTTGAGGGTGGAGATGGTTTTCTCTTGGAACTTTTGACAGGTGGGTGGAGACAGGAAATTTCCTCTGGGTATGGTGAAGAAAGTCTGAGACATCAAATCTTGTTTGATTTTGGTGATTTCTAGACTAGTTTAGGTGAAATCACTTTGGTTGATGGTTGAGGTGGTTTAGCCTTTGGATTCTTGGTTGGTTTTGTTTTGGTTTATCCTAGGTGATCACACATTCATGCTTGGAATATGGCACAGGTGCGACTGGTTGAAAGAAATATTTGGTTCAACCCAATATATGGTAGGGTGGTATGTGGACGTCCCTGACTTGGTTATCTTTATGCATATGTTATTATGTGTTATTTCTTATTGATATTAATGAGAAAATGCATTGGCTATTTTGTTGATCTTATGGCTGGTTTGTCATGGATTCATTCTGGCTAAATGTTAGTTATAAGCATGTTTAAATGATTTTATCTTGTTATCGATCTTGTTCAAGATTCAATAAGTTATTGAATTGGTTATATGAATGCATGAGATAACAAGTTTTTGATGCAACAAACTTGAGAGGGAAGTGATCCTTCTTGATGATCCTCTGATGAAACTATGAGACA
The DNA here is from genome assembly GCA_034641835.2 of Pinus albicaulis. Classification (NCBI taxonomy): domain Eukaryota; kingdom Viridiplantae; phylum Streptophyta; class Pinopsida; order Pinales; family Pinaceae; genus Pinus; species Pinus albicaulis. The sequence goes on along the minus strand of CM076582.1, from coordinate 741,886,927 downwards.
ATGAATAGATTGCAATCATGACTTGTAGCTACTATGTTTACCATGTTTTTATTTTCATATGTTTCGAAAGTTTGGGCAAGATCTAAGAATAAGTATAGATTATGCATACTTGTGATCATCATAGATAAGATTATGGAAAGTTATGGGCAGTGGCTTATAGGATAGCTCTGAAATTTTGGCACCGAATCCACGGTCGTAGGCATAATACTGAGGATTTTCGGCTATAACGACACATAGGATGACTTGTGCGTGATGCTGGAACCCTCTCGGTGCATGGCTAAACTTCATGCATGTGACTAGGATGTAAATCTTGGTAAAAAGATAGTTCCATCTCAAGGAAAGATCATAAGTGGATGTTGTCTGACATCTAGGTGATCAAGTGTCCCTGGGAGGTTGCAATAAGTTTTAGGATGATAAACACTCCTTCCATAATTGGAACTTGGATGTTGGGTCATTCACAATAACTCTTGTATCATGTTTAACCTGGTGATCTTGTAAAAATGGGTAAATGTGGGGTGGGGTGTTACACTAACTTTGTTATGCAACGAGCTTGAATGCATCCCCATTCTACGATATGCAATGAGACATTTATCTGACGTAGCTTCTCACCATGAAGAAAGGAGATAAATATATCTGTAAGGAAAAATATTTTATACTGAGACAAAACTAAAGAATGATCAGAGGCACATTGTTTTATAACCACTTGAAAATAAATTAGAAGCAAAATGTCAAGTTTGTGACCAAGTCAAAGCTGGTTGTAATACTGTAATCCATTATATAAAACGACTTTAAAAAAATTGATCGTTCAAGAGCAAAATGCAATATGGGTAAGTGTGTCATCCCATATTTTACTATTGTTAGCTCCATAGCACAATTTTAGGATATGATCAACATGTAAAATTTTCTTAATTGTCTTTTCAATTTTACATTTAACATCACCTTGTAGTAGAGTGAAGGGCATGCAACTTTTTCTCATTTTTCAAAGGAGAAATATATAAGATAATCTTGAAAAAATATGACTAAAGACTCATTAAAAATATAAGACACTCTTAATAAATCGCACTAAAGATTAAAATTTTTAAATATAATCAATATTGTTTGTGAAATTTTATCCAAGCATGGTTAATAATCTCACAAATTACAAAATCGGATCACACAAATTTGGCTAACAAAAATTGTCTGCTCAAATCATATTGCTCAAACCATAACTATTTGTTGTGGTTTCCATAGTTGCAATGTGAAATACCGTTTAAAGTATTTCTTAAACTATGAGACAATGAATAGATTGCAATCATGACCTGTAGCTAATATGTTTACCATGTTTTTATTTTTGTGTGTTTGGAAACTTTGGGCAAGATATAAGCATAAGTATAGATTATGTATACAACACTGTTACCGATGAAATAGGTAACCGCACTGTTACCTAACTTTTTTTTGGTAGCATAAAAAGCACCCGATTTTGAAAAGTGGTGATGCAGAATCACCCCCTTTTTTTTGTGCACATTTTTGACACTCTAATATTTTTATTTATGAAGTATGAATATTTGTTTTAAAATGTTAGTGATTTTCATGCTAATTTTGAAACGTATTGATACAGCATCAACTTTTTTTTTTTAGAGCGGTGATTTTCATGCTAATTTTGAAACGTATTGATGCAACATCAACCCTTTTTTTTTAGAGTGGTGATTTTCATGTTGGTAATAAAACACAAAACTTAGATATATATATATATATATATATATATATATATATATATATATATATATATATATATATATAAACCCGATAAAATGTAAAAAAAAACAAAATTAACTCGTAAAAATAAAAAATTTAAACAAAAATAAATTAAAAAAAAGAAAAAAGAAAAAAGAAAAATATTCAAAAATTATATCAAAAGAAATGACAAAATTTGAAAAAAAACACACATAATATTAAAAAAAAAAAAAAAAAAATTAACCAAAAAATAAAAAAACATCAAAAACATTTTTTTCTAAGTTATTAAAAAAAACCATATAATTAAAAAAAAAAATATTTAAATAGAAAATTTAAAAATAATTTAAATTACAAAATTAAAATTTAGATAAAAAAATAAAATACAAAAAAGAAAAAAACAAATTTTAAATTTTAAATTAAAAAAATAATAATAATAAGAAAAAAAATACAAATTTTAAAATTAAAAAAAAAAAAAATTAAAAAAAAAAAAAATTTAAAAATGAAAAAAAAAAAAAAAACAAAAAACAAAAAACAAAAAACAAAAAACAAAACTAACTATCATTAAAAAAACAAAAAAAATGAAAAAAACCACATGCAAATAATTAAAAAACAAATATCCATAAATTTACTTTTTTTTTAAAAATGAAACAATTTATAAAATTTAAAAATGAAAAACTAAATAAACTAAGAGATTAAAAAAAAATTAAATTAAATCAAAATTTAATAAATTTAATAAATAATTTTAAATTTTAAAAAATAATTAATCTAAAATATTAAATTTAAAAACAAAATAAAAATAAAAAAAACCAAAAAAATTAAAACAAATTAAATTTAAAATGAAAAATTTGAAGTTTTTGAATTTATAAAAACAAATTAAAAAAAAAAATATTAAAAATAATTTTTTTTTTTTTTTTTGATCGTGGTGGCGCTACCAATCGGCCTCCCGCCCAGGTGGCGGCGGAGGCCGGCCGCTTGGCGGGCGGGGAGGCTGCATGCAACCCCCCACCCGCCCAGCAACCGGCCTCCGCCGCCACCTGGGCGGGAGGCCGGAATCCTGCCCAGCGGTTGGCCTCTACCGCCACCTGGGCGGGATGCCGATTCCGGGAATCGCCCTCCCGTACCGCGAGGCCGATTTCGGGAATCGCCCTCCCGCGGCGCGAGGCCGATTCTGGGAATCATGGGAATCGCCCTCCCGCGGCGGGAGGCCGATTCCGGGAATCACCCTCCGGCGGCGCGAGGGCGGTCCCCGGGAATAAGCCCTCCCGGGTGGCGGGGAGGCGATTCCCGGGGGCTCGGCCTCCCGCCACGCCGCAGGGGGATGATTCCCAGAATCGGCCTCGCGCAATCGGCCTCTCGCCGCAGGGAGATGATTCCCGGAATCGGTCTCACACCGCGGGAGGGCGATTCCTGGAATCAGCCTCTTGCCCAGGTGGCGGCGGAGGCCGGCCGCTGGGCGGGCGGGGGGCCGATTGGCAGCGCCACGACGATCAAAATTTTTTATTTTTTATTTTTTAATTTTTAATATATATTTTTTTTAATTTCAATTTTTTAAAATTTTTTTTTTTTAAATTAAAAAAATTTAAAATTATTTTTTTTAATTTAATTTTTATATTTGAAATTTAATTTGTTTTTTGTTTTATTTTTTATTTTTTTATTTTATTCATTTTTTTCGTTTTTAATTTTTAAATTTTTTTTTTTAAAATTTTGTTAATAATTTTTATTAAATTTTGTATTTTTTTATTTAATTGATTTAAAAAAAAAAGTTCATATTTTTTTATTATTAAATTTTATGTTTCGTGTTTTCATTTAATTTTTAAAAATTTAATAAATTTTGTATTTTTTTTATAATTTATTTGAATTTAATATATATATTTTTAATTTTTTAATTTTTTATTATTATTTTTTTAATTACATAAAATTATTATATATTTTTTATTTCAATTAAAATTGTGTATTTAAAATTAGATTTTTTTTTTTTTTTTAATTAAACTTAATATTTTCAAATTAATTTGTTTTTTATTTAATTTATTTTTTTCAATTTTTCATTTTTAATTGATTTTTAAAGTTTTTATTTTAACAACGTTTTTTTTCTTTTTTCTTTATATTTAAAATTTATTTGTTTATTCATTTATTAAAATTTAATATTTTTCTTTTTTAAATTTAATTTGTTATTTTAATATTAACATTTTTTTTTAATTTAATAAAATCTAATATATATATTTTTAATTTAAGTTCATCTATATATATTTTATTTTTTATAATTTAAATTTAATTTATTTTTTAAAATTTATTTGTTTTTTTAATATATATTTTTTTAAATTCAATATTTTTATTGTATTTTATTTTTCATTTTTTTATTTTTAATTAATTTTTCATTTTTTTACTTTTAATTTAAATAATGTTTTTTTTTTTTTAATTTTAATTTTAAAGTTTTAAATTTATTAAAATTTAATATATTTCTTTAAATTTAATTTTTTTATTTTAAAATTATTATTATTATTATTTAATAAACATTTTCTTTTTCTTTTTTAAATTTAATTTCTATATTTTATTTTTTATAATTTCTTTCTTTTTTCACTTGTTTTTTTTTTTTTCAATTTAATATTTTTATTTTGTTTTATTTTTATTTTTTATTTCTATATATTTTGAAATTTTAATCTTTAATTTTTTTTTTTAAATTTTTTTCTTAAATTTTAGGTTTTTTTTAATGTTTGAATTAAATTTTTTTATTTTTTTTTTATTTTAATTTTTTATTCCTATATATTTTTAAATTTTAAGCTTTAAAATGTTTTTATTTTTTAAATTTATTTTTTTCTTAAATTTTAGGTTTATTTTAATGTTTGAATTTTAAAAATAAAAAAAAATGTTATTTCTATTTTTAAAATGTCAAAAATATGACACAATTTTTTTTTTTGTTATTCCAACATCAACTGGTTTTGTTTTGAGGGTGTTTTTTCAATCCTTTTTTCAAGAAACAATTTTGTTTTTAGCATAATTTTATAAAATGTTGAAATTTGACCTTAAAAAAAAACCAAGTGCGTTGTGGAATACACTTTTTTTGTTTTTGGGGTGTTTTTTCATGTTTTTTGAGTCTTTTTGGGCTAGAGTTCCCGTTTTGAGGTCAGGTTACCTATTTCATCGGTAACATTGTTATACTTGTGATCATCATAGAAAAGATTCTAGAAAGTTATGGGCAGTGGCTTGTAGGATAGCCCTGAAATTTTGGCATCGAATCCGCGATCATAGGCATAATACTAAGGATTTTAGGCTATAACGACACATAGGATGACTTGTGCGTGATGCTGGAACCCTCTCTCTGCATGGACTAAACTTCATGCATGTGACTAGGATGTAAATCTTGGTAAAAAGATAGTTCCATCTCAAGGAAAGATCATAAGTGGATGTTGTCTGACATCTAGGTGATCAAGTGTCCCTGGGAGGTTGCAATAAGTTTTAGGATCATAAACACCCCTTCCATAACTGGAACTTGGATGTTGGGTCATTCACAATAACTCTCGTATCATGTTTAACTTGGTGATCTTGTAAAAATGGGTAAATGTGGGGTGGGGTGTTACACTAACCTCGGTATGCAACGAGCTTGAATGCATCCCCATTCTATGATATGCAATGAGAGATTTATCTGGCATAGCTTCTCACGATGAATAAATGAGATAAATATATCTGTAAGGAAAAATATTTTATGCTGAGATGAAACTAAAGCATGATCAGAGGCACATTGTTTTATAACCACTTGAAAATAAATTAGAAGCAAAATGTCAAGTTTGTGACCAAGTCAAAGCTGGTTGTAAGACTGTAATCCATAATATAAAATGACTTTAAAAAAATTGATCGTTCAAGAGAAAAATGCAATATCGGTAAGTGTGTCATCCCATCTTTTACTACTGTTAGCTCCATAACACAATTGTAGGATATCATTGACATGTAAAATTTTCTTAATTGTCTTTTCAATTTTACATTTAACATCACCTTGTAGTAGAGTGAAGGGCATGCAATTTTTTCTCATTTTTCAAAGGAGAAATATATAAGATCATCTTGAAAAAATATGACTAAAGACTCATTAAAAATATAAGACACTCTTAATAAATCGCACTAAAGATTAAAATTTTTAAATATAATCAATATTGTTTGTGAAATTTTATCCAAGCATGGTTAATAATCTCACAAATTACAAAATTAGATCACACAAATTTGGCTAACAAAAATTGTCTGCTCAAATCATATTTCTCAAACCATAACTATTTGTTGTGGTTTCCATAGTTGCAATGTGAAATACCATTTAAAGTATTTCTTAAACTATGAGACAATGAATAGATTGCAATCATGACCTGTAGCTATTATGTTTACCATGTTTTTATTTTCGTGTGTTTGGAAATTTTGGGCAAGATCTAAGCATAAGTATAGATTATGCATACTTGTGATCATCATAGACAAGATTCTGGAAAGTTATGGGCAGTGGCTTGTAGGATATCCTTGAAATTTTGGCATCGAATCCGCGATCATAGGCATAATACTGAGGATTTTTAGCTATAACAACACATAGGATGACTTGTGCGTGATGCTGGAACCCTCTCGCTGCATGGAATAAACTTCATGCGTGTGACTAGGATGTAAATCTTGGTAAAATGATAGCTCCATCTCAAGGAAAGATAATAAGTGGATGTTGTCTGACATCTAGGTGATCAAGTGTCCCTGGGAGGTTGCAATAAGTTTCAGGATGATAAACACCCCTTCCATAACTGGAACTTGGATGTTGGGTCATTCACAATAACTCTCATATCATGTTTAACTTGGTGATCTTGTAAAAATGGGTAAATGTGGGGTGGGGTGTTACACTAACCTCGGTATGCAACGAGCTTGAATGCATACCCATTCTATGATATGCAATGAGAGAATTATCTGGCATAGCTTCTCACCATGAAGAAAGGAGAAAGCATGATCAGAGGCTTATTGTTTTATAACCACTTGAAAATAAATTAGAAGCAAAATGTCAAGTTTGTGACCAAGTCAAAGCTGGTTGTAAGACTGTAATCCATTATATAAAACGACTTCAAAAAAATTGATCGTTCAAGAGTGGAATGCAATATGGGTAAGTGTGTCATCCCATCTTTTACTACTGTTAGCTCCATAGCACAATTTTAGGATATCATCGACATGTAAAAATTTCTTAATTGTCTTTTCAATTTTACATTTAACATCACCTTGTAGTAGAGTGAAGGGCATGCAAATTTTTCTCATTTTTCAAAGGAGAAATATATAAGAGAATCTTGAAAAAATATGACTAAAGACTCATTAAAAATATAAGACACTCTTAATAAATCGCACTAAAGATTAAAATTTTTAAATATAATCAATATTGTTTGTGAAATTTTATCCAAGCATGGTTAATAATCTCACAAATTACAAAATCAGATCACACAAATTTGGCTAACAAAAATTGTCTGCTCAAACCATTTTCTCAAACCATAACTATTTGTTGTGGTTTCCATAGTTGCAATGTGAAATACCATTTAAAGTATATGACAACAAAATAAAATGTGCTTGGGAGAAATGATTCCCTCCATCAACAAAGACATGCAACTTTCCATAGTCATGTTTTTTAATTTCTCAGGGACTTTCCATAATCATGTGAATTTTATATTTCATTAAACTGTATGTTATATTATGCATGATTTCCATTTTTAATGTTTATTGTAGTTGTTTATAATCCTATAGCACTGAAAGTATGGATGTTGCAAAACTTCTTTAGTTGTTATTCTTTTAATTCCATCCACTTATCACATTTTTTTTCAGCAAATCCACACCCTCTAGATACCCAATAGTTTTAACAATTCTTCCGAGGCATGGGAAAGAATTTCATTGATTTGAAAATACAATATCCAACTTCTCCTTTACAGATTTACCACGAAATAATGGCTCACCAATCAACATTTCTGCAAACATGCATCCCATTTTTCAAACGCCCATTGAAAAACAATTACATGAGTTGTGTCCCATAAAAAATTCAAGAGCTCTATACCACAAAGTAACATGCTCCCTGTATACGATTGTTCTCAATAACTCGATTCTTGAAGTCTTCCACTGCGACAACCATGCCAAAGGTTGTAATATTAAGGGCAATGACTTTCTTGTTCATCAAACAATTAGAGGCTTAAGGTCCCTATGTACAACATCCTTGCTGTGTTAATAAGCCACATCATAGTAACCTTTTCACCACCCTTAATCTATAATGGCACCCAAAAACCCATGAAACCCACTAGACATGTAGAAGATGAAAATTTTTTTGCAGTCATATCCATATATTCCATTGCAATGTATACAAAAGGTGGGTTTGTACACTAATCACATCCTTCAATCTTTTCACTTTCAAACATCCTCACCGCATACTTAATTAGACTCATGAATTTTAACAAATCTCCTTCCTGCAATGTGACATCGTAGTTAAGAGAATTTTCATGACCACTATCTTTCCCGTATCAACATTCTTGGCCTTTGAAATAATTCCATATGTGTGTTGGCCCGCCAACAACCTCCCTTACATTGTTGACTAAAATGAAGGGCCACCCATTCAAAATTTTGAAAAAGTTTCCCTTTATTGCACTTGATTGGTCGGTGGATTCTCCTATCTTCAGTTGCTAGTTTTTGCATTTCTTGCTCCTTTGAGTTTGATAATTTTTACCACATCTTTTGTCTCAATCCTTGGGGTTGTAATTGTGATTATCAAGCAATTTTGCACATCTATTTCAATTACTATGTTAGCCTCGCTTGTGGTGCATATCACTTATAGTTTCAAAGCGTCACTATTTTTACCATTACCTTATTCAGATGGACCCTTTCCTTTGAGATATCTTTTTTGAGGTCTTGCATCAGTTTCACCACATATGCAATTTCATATGATGCATTTATTTTCAACTATCTAGCGTGGCTTGATTTAATCGTTTTTATAACATTCCCATAATTCATTCTCCGCTTATAAACATAGGTCAATATGTACATACATATATATACATAATTTATAATAATATTATATATAATACAAATAATATATGTTAATACACCTTTACACAACTTTTTTTATACATATATATAACTCGATTAATAACTTAAGAATTTGTATATATATAAATATTATTATAATATATTATAAAGTGTGTTAAAAAAAATACCTTTACAAAATGCATATTAGGTTTGGTTGTTAAATATTATTATATTATTTTTATATTACATGCACCTTTTAATAAGACTTACATAGTTTATTCGTCCTATGTACACCATCCTTATTTTAAACACTTGGTAGTTTGAAACTTCGTAATACATTGTTATTGTATATATGGATACACAACTATAAAACTCGCTCTCACCAAAGCTCCGTGTCGCGGATTGTTTAAACTCAGATGGGGAATGTTTACATTATTTGAACATTGAGTTGATGTTGCAATAAGAAAATTATTTGAACACTGAGTTGATGTTGCAATAAGAAAGTTACGAGCATAGTATAAGGAATCGACTGTTGGTGCGAGACCCACAACGCCAACAGATTATTTACAAAGAAACTCTCACAACAAAACAACGTTGCATGACTCCATTTAATATGGGATGTGGGCATAACTTATGAACCAAATATTCGTTTTAAACCTATACTCTTCCAATTCTTTGAAACATCACCCTTAATGTATGACAAAAGCTATAATTAAAAGGGAAACCACAAGAGCAATAAAGGTGCGTATGTGTCAGCTGATCGAAGAATGCAGTTTATACATTTTTTGCGCCGAGAGGCGCATCTACGGCCCAATTTGACTCCGATGTCAGGTATGTCACGTCCTCATACAAAATGTCGGGTTAAGTTTTAAATTAAAAAAAAATCGCATTGTGCTAGAACATATATTAATTTCTAATACAATTATGTATTATTTATATAATTTGAATGGACAGTAAATTATATACGTGAATTTGAATGGATCATAAATTTACCTTTAACAAAAAAAATTACCACATTGAATTTCCAAATTAAGTAAAATTTTAAACATCTTTACTCTTTACTAAAGTCAATACCATTTCCTAAATCAAAGGAAAAGAGTTAATTCAACACAAGCAATCAAAATCCAAAATCTTTTAATATTTATTTTAATTAAATATTTGTAAAATGAATTTATACTTACTCCAGAGCTATGGTAAATAAATAAAAATATATATAAACTAGAGGTATCGTAAATAAATAAAAATTATTTTTATATTTATTCCATAAACCTTTTTATATTTAAAAAAACTTTAAAAAGAGGTTTTATTTAGATGAAGCCTATGGGACGAATACCATGGGACAAATTAATGTGAGAGATGGAGAGAGAGTGTGTATGTTTAGGGGTGAGATAAAGAGACAAAGTAAGATGTATGGAAAGAAGGGGGGAGAGAAGAAGTGAGAAGGAGAGAGGGAGACAACGAAAAAAAATAGGTTTGCACCTCGAGAGATTTGATCTCTCTCGGCGCATGATAGATCCAGAGTTAGATGGATCTAGGCTGGTGATAATCCAATGAATACGTCATTTTTGCGAAGAATATGGGCGCACATATTCTAGACTTTAATAACATATTTTGAACGCTTGATTGGTTTTCAATGGGAGGATCCGACGGGATGGTTTAAAAAAAAAAAAATCTCGGTCCATGTAACCTCCATGCCTTTATCACCCACAACTATACAATTATAGAGATTGTTATCTCTGGCCACGTAAGACCAGATCACATCACCATTTCCACCGCCACATGGGACAAACTCAAATCATCGCACTTCGGTTACTAGTCATTCTTATTCAACTACGACACGACTCTTCAGAAAATTGATGTTTGCTTCATGCTCCGTGACTTGGCATCTGATCATCTCATTTAGTGCCATGCTTGTTTAACACCTTATCTACAGGGTCAAAGCCCATGACTCCGCCACGTCTGATGAATGCTATGATTCTCATCGAAATTAAATCCTCTTGTTGTTGTATTTGGCGATATTCGCTGATTTCTCCTCCGCAGATACAGATCATCATACTAGAATCCACTTGTAGTGTGACATGTTACCAAAATCAAGGGATTTGTTTCGTAACGACTTTGCCATAGAATTCACCACGTTTAAACCTAATAGAGATCCCACAAAGAAATCTATGGAGATAATATTGGATCGTGACTATAGGAACATTTTCATAAGAGCACACCAATCAAAAGAAGGAAAATGATGCAAATATTAGGCATTTTGTTTCATTTAATTGGATTATGCTCGTTATTTTTGTGAAGGTTTTATGATAGTTTTGTTTGCCAGGTTTATTTTTGTTTTTGTTTTTTTAAAGAAGAAAAAAAAAATTGTATATTAAGAGTTTATTGATCAAATAATTACATAATTACGTTCTAAGCCGAAGCAGAGAAACATCACATCCGGACTAGGTAAAGTGAATCATAACCTTCCCAAGAAAGAAAAATACAAACACACAATAACTCAATCGGACTGAAACATTTCAAGAGTTATCACTCCAAGCACCAATAGATGATATGCCTTCATCCAACATCATACAAATTAAGCTTAATCTCATGACTTAGCACTCATGCAATATATAAATAGTAACAGTGGGTAGTAAATCATTGTCTAAAAGTTTAGAAACATATCAATATCAAAACTCCTGATGCATAAACATATCAGCAGGGATTTATAAGATCAAAATTAGAATCCAAAATCCTGATAAAAAGTAAGACTGGCTCGCTTGTTGAAGTAATCCTATCTGAGAGAAGAACCGCTACTTGAATATGACACCCACCATGCAATCTTTGATAACAACAAAGCATAAAAATGGAGGGTATCAACTGATACATGCACAGGCTTTCTTGATGATAGTTGGATCTATACGATAGGGAATGAAAACTTGTAGACTCGCTTGATAAAATTGAGGTGAAGGTAATGAGAAGCGCGCCATCAAAATAGAGCCACCATTCCGCTATGAGAACTAAACCTTGAAAACAAAAATAGAAGCAGGTTGTAAACCTTGAAGACAAAAAATTGAAACATGCTCACTTGATAAACCAATTTTGGTTAATGAACAGGAATTGATGTATTCGAGATGGACCTGCCATCCTTGAACTGAACAACCTGCAAGAAACCAATGTTAGCATTTAAACCACGTTTTGATAATGCATCGGCTCGCATGTTGTTTTCCCTGTAGATGTGATGAATTGGTGGACTGCCCAGTCTTTGCCATAATCTTCGGGTCCTCTGTAGCCACCCTTGTAAACCCAGGGAGATCATATTAATATTGCCCGTAACACAACCAATGATAAATTTGGAATCCCCATAGATGCAGCAATCTTATATATTCAAATGAATAGAAGCTGTGAGGCCACCCCATAAAGACATCAGTTCAACTTTATTGTTAGTACCAGGACCCCTATTCCAGAAGATGTGAATCCTATCCCTGCCCGAAAGTTTTATCCAAGCACCGCATCCCATAATGCCATCCACACAGGCCCCATCAAAGAAAATAGCTGGTATGACAATCTCGTGAGGCCGGAGTCTACGAGAGCCATCAATAATGTCTACCGTAGCTGGAACCCGATCATCCATCCATCTCATGATAGCATTAAAAATGAAGTGATCAATAAAAGGCACATTCTCAAAGATGAGCCGATTCTGAGCTAACCATATTTCCCATATGAAAAAGAACGGGAGAGATTTGAATTTGCCATTTAATTTGTCCCATCTGATAGCAGCAGAGATAAAATCATTTGGAGTCCATGTGGGCTCAATAAGGTAGTGACTAAATAACTTCCAAATTTGGAGCACAACAGGGCATAGAAAAAAGATGTGTTTGGCTGTTTCCCCCTGTGAGCAGCGTATGAAGCATTTGCTTGGTCCCATAGTTCCAGGCTTTGTTAGTACATCCCAAGTCAATATCTTGTTTTTCCAAGTCAGCCAACCAAATAATGTTATCTTAGTTGGGATATGTCTAAGCCAGAAAAGAGAAAAGAAAAGAGAAAAGATCTTTGTGCATTAATCGGCATAGAGCTGATAATTCATATACAGATAGGTATCTTTTACATTGATAGAACCATCTTTGTAGGGCCCTCCTGTGAAAAACACAAACCCGCCCTCCTGAGCCCCTCCATTGTCTTGTTCCAGTCTTCCGCATCCGAATTTTGCAATCCCAATTGCATAGCAGATTTAAATACCGGGGCCTGAAAAGACCAGCAAAGTATGGTCTGTGATAGATAAATAATGCCTCAGTGTGCAAGTCGACGAATTAAAGTGGGAGTAGGATCATTTCGATGATAAAGGTGGAGCAACCAAGAAGAAACACTATCAGGTTACGACAACGAAGTCAGTGAAAAGGCCACACAACTCTCCGATAATGATACTTAGTGCCATGCAAAAACTGATCACAGTTACAGAAATTGAGGATGGCCATCTCTCTTTCAAGAATTTCCGGAGGTCGAATAATTTCTAAAGACAACATGTTCGGATGAAAGGATTTCTTGTTATAATGGTTGTTGGAAATGGTCTTATTCCAGAAAAAATAGATATGGCCCACGAGATTGAATCGACTCGACAAAATCTTCCTTCCCATAGTTTTTGGAAATTGTATTTCCTCTCTGGTTCGAGTTGTTTGGGTACTTTGTAAACTGATAACTCTAAGTTATTATAAAAGGAGTGATACAATATTCATGAGAGAGGAGGAGTACCAATAGTATTATAGGGACAAATCTGTAGTACGTAGGATAGGAGTATGAAGGCACACACTTTCAAATGCTTGAGGCTATAAGCTGTAGCATGAGGGGAATTTTTGGAATAAAAGGGTAATACTATAAATTGTAAAGGGAAATTAATAAAAATAATTTTATAAATTTGGTTTTATTCAGTCCATATTGTGTTATATTTTTTATGGTCATATATATTATTTTGTTTATCTTGTGTTGTTTTATTTTTCAAAGTTAGGAAGATATAAGCTTGTTGTTTTAGTGATTTGATTTCCTAGAGATATTTATTACATTTTTTTTTCTTGTGCACGTTAATTCAATTTGTATTTTTTCTTTATTTGATCATCATTGCTCTCCACTCACTTGCGTCGTGAGGTCAATGATTGATATGATTGATTTGGGCGTTTATCTGATTTAGATAGCTGTGGTTTAATTCCAGAAATTTAGATTCTGGAATGATGTCCTTGTTTTTTTTTAATGCAAATTGAATTAGTGATCCTATAGTAGCAATTTCTTATTATAGTTATTTTTGGTTATCGGTTTATTGGTTTTATTCATAAAGTTATAATTGAAATTTGTTTTGTTTTAAGAAATCGCTACACTTCCTCTTCGGCATGCCTTAGTCGAGAATTGTTTTTTATTTATGATCTTTAGTTTGGTGTGGAAATCAACAAAGTTTGATTTATGTTAGTTTGGAAGAATTGAAGTTTGCTTTTATGTGATTTTAAATCTTTCATTTATATCATATTAAAAATTATTTTTGTAGTGTAATTTATAATTGTATTTATAGATTAAATATCAGTTTTCACATTTCATTGTTTTTTATTTTTCTGCCTGAAAATACATCTATATTTCATAGGCCACTTACATTTTTTTCATGTGTTCATCCTTTATCATATTTTTGTATTATAAAACCTTGTTTTAGTTTCTGTAACACGAGTCTGTAGCATATAATTTTGTAGAAGGTTGTTAGTTTTAGATATATTGAACAATAGTTTAGGTTTTACATAGTCAGTATAGATTATGATTAACCTTTGTATTTTCTTTTCATGAGAAGAAGAGGAACATGGGCTAACGAAGCCTTAAAACCTGTTGAGGACAACCACACCTAACAACTAGGGCTATTTAAAGAGCTCGGGTCGTTTCTTCCTTGTTCACTAGGGTGCATAAAACCACATCAATAAAATGGCGCTAGAAGGAGCGCCTAAGGAAAACTAATAGTTAAATTGTAACAACCCTGAGTTATATTTCCACGTGAAAATGCAAAAATAAACCAAGGTCAAGGGACGTGTATTCTAAGATGAATGGTGGAAAAACATTATAGTGGGCATCACTTGTGGTTTATTAATGGCTATGGAAATTGACAAAGGCATTGGAAAATGCAAATAGGTAATAATTGACATTTAATTATGAGAAATAAGGAAAATAGGAGAAAAGGAAGGTGAAGAGACACATATATGCGTGCAAGCGAAATTAGATAAAAATGAAACACAATGAAGAAAAAAGATACATCAATGATAAAAATGCATCAGATAAAAAATTGACAACTTTTGGTCAGTTTTGGCTTGGATCAGTTTCAGAGAGAGAGAGAGAGAGCAACCAAGCAAGCATAGGAAAGAAAAGGAAGGCAAAGGACAAACAAAGGAAGTCAAGGGAGCACAAGGAGAAAGTTGGATCAACAACTACAACGGGAATATCTTGTAGGTAACATGTTGCATGTGTAATTTCCTTGTTGGGATGTGAATGTATGGTACATGCATTTGATTATTTGGTTCATTTCTATCATTGGCATGAGTTTTTCTTGGATTGACAGTGGTTTCAACCTTGCCTTTCCATTTCCTAGATAGCCATGGTGTGATGGTATTCATTCTTGGTTGAGATTTGGATTTCGAAAGATTTTGGATCCAGTTGATGTGGTCTCACGAAAATACAAAGGGTTGGGGGTGGATATGGCTTTCTTCAGGAATCCCTCGACAGGTGGGTAGAGACAGGAAAATTCCTCTAGGTATGGTGAAGGAATTATAAGACATCGAAGCTTGTTTTGGTTTTGTGATATCAAGACCAGTTTAGGCAAGATCATGGTAGCTTGAGAGTGGAGGTGGTTTAACCTTTGATGTCCCTATTTGGTTATGTCTTAGTTTATACCATGAGATCCCCCAGTTATGCTTGGAATATGGCACATGGGTGATTGGTTAAAAGTGAGTTCTGGTTCAACCCAATCTATGGTCGGGTGGTACGTGGAAGTCCCTAACGTGGTTGGATTTTGAATATGATAATATAAGATATTTTATCTATTGTGATTAATGAGCACATGAACTAGCTATTATGGTATCTTATGGTTGATTTTTCATGGTTTCTATTTTGGTTATATTATGTTTATATGCATGGTTCTATGATGTGCTCTAGCTATTGCTTTTGTTCATGATTTGATAAAATATTGAATGGTTGATGAATACATGGGCTAACAAGTTTTGTTTTTGTTAGCTTGAGAGGGCATAGAGCCTTGTTGGTGATTCTCAAATGAAGTTTAGAGTTTATGATCAGATATGCATTCATGACTTGTAGCTTCTATGTTCATCATATATTTGACGGAATGAGTGTCATGTATTAGACATATCTAGGTCAATATCTTGCTCATGTTTTGAATGGTTGGAATTGTTATGATTGTAGTTATGTTTCTAGAAATTTATAAGAAGTTTTAGGTAGTGCTCTAGGGTCTAGCCTGAAAATTGGCATAAATATCGCAATTGATGGCACAAAACTGAGGAATTTGGGTCATAACCACATGAATATAGGCTTATGGGTTCAGTTGGAACCTCATAACCACATGCACAATGTGTCAAGGGTGTGGTTGTGGTTTTAGGCTCGTGAAGGATAAGTTCCAACTCAGGATATGATCATCAGAGGTTGTAAACTGACTTCTGGGTGATTTAGTGCTCCGAAGAGGTATCATAAGTTTTCAATTTATAAGCCCCACTTCCATACTTGGAACTTAGAGGTGAGTTCATGTCATAGTAGCACTCAACTCATGTTTACCCTGGAGAGCTTTTGAAAGTGGGTAAATGTGGGAGGGGTGGTTACATGGTGGTATCAGAGCTTCCATATTCAAATACTTGGACTGGATGGGCCAAATGCATAGTGTTATGCATGCATTGTGATGATTATGGTTATCATGCATGTGGTTATTATTGCAATTTTGTTTTATTATGCAAGATGTTGATATGTTGATTTCATTATATATCTATATTGTGCTAATCTAGACTGATTTGTGCAGATGAGATAGCCTCCCCTGAAACTCATTGAAGTATGATTTTGATTATGCTTCCATTTGGTTTATTTAACATTGCATTTTTTTAGGAAAGAGAAGGCCAAATATGAAGAACAAAATGGTGGACTATAGTTCACATGAATCCCCTTACAAGCATGTTATGAATTATATGGAATGGGAAAGGTCAGTTGGGAAACAAGGAAA
Organism: Pinus albicaulis; assembly: GCA_034641835.2. Lineage (NCBI taxonomy): Eukaryota > Viridiplantae > Streptophyta > Pinopsida > Pinales > Pinaceae > Pinus > Pinus albicaulis. Next base: position 741,870,003 of record CM076582.1, on the reverse strand, counting down.
AGTGTATTCCCTTGATCTGGAAGATACACTGAGTAGTTTAAGGGTGTAGATCGAAAGCTGCAAGGAAGATAATAACAAGCTTATTGAGGCACTTGAAAGACTTCCAAGAGCTCGGGAGAAACATGCAAAAGTTAATGTAGTGATTCTACAGAGCCTTTCAGAGTTGCTGAAGAAAGGACATATGGGGATTAGTAATGGAGATCGACACAAGGAGAAGACTAATGGGGCAGATGGTAGCATGTTTCAGAGGATACATAGGTTGGACAGGGAGGATACAATATTGAAGAGTGGAAAATTACTGGAACAAGAGGACTGGTATGTATTGGTTTTATTCTAGTTCTTCTTCCTAGAGACACCATCGTCGTCATCGACAACACTATAGGAGGAGTGAGTGCTTTCTAGAGGAGTTCAAGAAATTCAAGTCTTCTATTTTTAATGGATAGATGAAGAAATAAGAAGATACGTCTCATGGCTACTTGGGATGATAATTTATTCATATTGCATGACTATTCAAAGGACATGAAATCCAAGATAACTACCTTCAGTCTAAAAGGGAAAGCATATATCTGGTGAGAATATGTGAAGAATATCAGAAGCATCAGATAAGAGGAGACGATTTGGGATGAGTTTGGGAGACTCTTCAAGAAGAAGTACCTATTCGAAAGGTACTATGATGAGAGGGCTAAGGATTTTTATAAGCTGAAGATGGGTTATATGACAGATGATGAGTACACAAGTAGATTCCTGGAACTATTGAGGTATGTTACTTATCTTAAGGATGATAAAGAAAAGATTAAAAGGTTCATTAGTGGGTTGGAAGTAGCATTCTGAGACTGGATTGAGTTTGATGAGCCTCTGTCATTAGAGGAAGCCATCATAAAATTGAAGAATTGTTATGAGTAGTTGAAGTGCAAGCCTGATTCAAGCGTGATCGAAAAGGGAATGAAAAGACTAAGGGAAAGTGACCTAAGAAGTGTGGGAGATCAGGAGATGAAGGTGAGAAAGAAAATGTGGATCCTTACAAGAACTTTAATACAACTGAGAAAGGACGTGGGTCTCAACCTGAAGAGAAAAATAATGAAGATAAGGGTAGGGGACCATTGCAATGTTGGATTTGTGGTAGAGACCATTGCAAGAAGGACTTTACATTATACCAGGGTGGAAGACCTCAGATATACAACGCTCAGGAGACACAAATAGTTAGGGATTTTGGTTAGAGCATACCTCAGATTGATGCAATACGTGATAATAGACAGGCATATCATCAAGAATCTATTATTGATATGGAAGGTGAGATTTGTGATCGAGTTGTTTCCAATTTGATTGATCCTATATCTAATTATAATTATGCTAGTCCCGAATTTGTGGATCAATTTCGTTTGAGTAAAGAAGTTCATGCAAAATATTGTTTGGTGCAGTTGGCTATAGGGAATAAGAGAAGAGTTCACCATGGGATGAGAGCTTGTGCATTTTATTTAATGGTATGCCTATATCGATGCATCTAAATGTGCTTCCTTTGGGTTCCTATGGTATGATTTTGGGAATGGACTAGATGTTTACTCATAGGACCAAGGTAGATTATTATGAGAAGGCTATTGAGTGCCATGATGATGATTGAGAAAGGAGGGTCTTGTAGGGAACAAATAAGCCCGCATCAGTAAGAATGGTTACAACCATGCAAGCTAAGCACAATTGAAGGAAGGAATGTGTATTATTTGTAAAGAATAAGGATGGTACTCTCAGATTATGCATTGATTTCAGAAATATGAACAAGGTGACCATAAATAACACATATCCATTGGCGCAAATTAATGATTTGTTTGATTAGATGAAGGGATAAGTAGTATTCTCAAAGATTCACCTGAGATCAGGATATCATCAGGTGCACATCAAAGAAGAAGACATCTACATGACCGCATTCCGCACAATGTATGGGAATTACAAGTTTGTGGTGGTTCCTTTTGGTCTTACTAATACTCCAACCACTTTTATGTGTTTGATGAACAATGTGTTGTTTCCATACCTGGACAAGTTTGTGATAATATTAATTGATGGTATATTTGTATATTCTAAGAATTAGGAGGAGCATGAAGAGCACTTGGCAACAATGTTGAGATTATTGAGAGAGCATCGGTTGTATTCCAAGCTTAGAAAGTGCAGTTTATTTCGGTCTCAGATCCATTTCTTGGGACATGTTGTTTCCAAGGAGGGGATAATAGTGGACTCAGAGAATATTAAGGTTATCATGGTGTGGCCAAATCCTAGGAATGTGGATGAGGTCAAATCATTCATGGGACTAGCAGGTTATTACAGGAGGTTCATCAATAACTTCTCAAGTATTTCCTATCCTATTTCATCTTTGCATAGGAAAGGAAATATGTTTGAATGGACTGAGGAGTGTGCAACTAGTTTCAAGAAGTTGAAGCATTTGCTTACAAATGCTCCAGTTTTGAATATTGCATATCCTAATAAGGATTTTGTGGTTTATACATATGCTTTCAAGAAAGTACTTGGCGGAGTCCCAATGTAGGAAGGAGAGGTGCTATGCTATGAGTCAAGAAAGAGGAATGAGAAGAATTATTATGTGACTCAAGATCTTGAGCTGTCAACTATTATTCATGCATTGAATATGTGGAGACATTATCTCCTTGGCATGAGGTTTATTCTAATGAGTGATCATAGTGGACTAAGGTACTTATTAGACCAACCTAATATGAATGTTAGGAAAGCTAGATGGCTAACTAATCCCAGTGAGTTTTATTTCGAGATTAGGTATATTAAGGGAAAGGAGAATCGAGTTGTAGATGCTCTCAGTAGGAGAGTGTAGGTAAATCATATTTTAGTTGTAAGATCTTGTGGGATAGATTTGTAGGAGAGGATATTGCATATAGGGAAGCATGATGAGAGGTACCAGTAGCTGAAGCAGAGATTGCACCAATAGGGTGAAGGTGATAGGGATGAGGAGTATCACCATGATAAATGGTTTGGGCAGATTTAGGAACATGATTTATGTGCTAGATAACAATGAGTTGAAGAAGCTTATCTTGAGGGAGTTTCATGTCAAGCCATATGTAGGCCAACCAGGATATCATAAGACTTTGATAGATGTTAAAAAGTTCTACTATTGGCTGAAAATGAAGAAAGAGGTGGCTGAGTTTGGATTGTCAATAGGTGAAATTTGATTGTAAGCTCCCATCTGGTTTGTTGCAACCTATTCCAATTCCATAATGGATATGGGAGGTCATTTACTTGGATAAAATTACATGTTTTCCGAGGAAATTGAGGCAACATGATTCCATCATGGTTGTGGTTGAGAGGTTGAGTATGTTAGGGTCCCGTGATTTGGCTGATTGGCAAGCCAAATTACAGTGTAACATCAAACCAGTCTTTGGAGCCCAAGAACCTAGCCTTCCTGGACTCAGAGAGGGCTCTCTCTATTTGTGTAAGGGATATCAGTGTGTTTGCTTATTGTGTTCTTGATTTTAGGCTAGTTATGAAGTAGGTTTTTGGTTTTGGTTTTTAGGTTGTGAGGGATGAACTGATAAAAGACTAAGATAGGTAAAAAGATGTTAGATCAACTGGGCTATGGGGTCGAAAAGGTCAAGAAAGCTTTCAGATGATGATACAAGGTTGCTGAAGGGCCGATTTGATTCGAGGTAAAATGGATCTTTGGGTAAAATGGAGTGATATGGAAATTAAACTTGTGAAGAACAAATGATTTCAAACATAAATAGTTTAATAGCTGACATAAACATGGTAGGGCTAACCATTAATCATGAGAAATGTAATTATAAACTGATCAATGCATAGAAATAAACATTCAAGCCATGCATAGAGAGATATGACTCTCTAACTTTAGGAAATGGCTATCAGACTTTGGGGAAATACATTTAAGACAAATAAACAACTCAAATCACTATGAGAAAATGCCTAAGCATAGTATTTCAAGCTATTGGGCACTTTGAAGCAAGATTGCATAGTTTTAGGCAAAGGGAAGAATCAATACAAGACCTCCTTGGTTCAAAAAATGACAATAAAACAATCAAAGAAAAGTTTCAGAGGTGGAGCTATGACTAGCCATGAGTAAGCAGGGCATACCGTGAATCATACTTAGCATGCATAAAACCATAAATGAAACAAGCAAACAATATTCTTCATTTATCAAAGAGCAATCAAGGATTCTTTGATATGACTAAGAAGGAAGAAAACATAGAAGCTATAAAGAAACAGGAAACTTGAGGTGCCTCCAAGGGCATGTCTCAAATCTATTCTTTACTGTCTTATAGCAAAAAAGAACATGGAAATATGAATGAAAACTAAGAAGAAAAATAGAGAGGGACACTATACCATTTTACCAAGTCGTGGAATCCAACAACAGACCTCCTTCATCTTCCAAAAACATTCAAGAAATATCCAATTCATAATACAGGTGTTTCTTCCAAGCTTGTATAACCATATGTTGCTTCTATTCATCAAGTTCAGCCTTGTTTACAATGAATTCTCATGGAATATATAGGCCAAGAGTGAGGAAAACCTCCTAGTTCAACTTGCAATCTCATTATCCTATCCAAAATATCTGATTTTGTCCTTGAGGCTTTGCAAAGCCCAAGACACAAAATATCTAATAAAATATCTCAAAAATGCTAAAAAAGGAAAATATATTGACTTTTCATAACTAATCATGCCCAAAAATAGCTAAACGCACATGAGGAAAAGTCACTTTAGAAAGGTTCATTTTTTACAAAAATACTTAAGAAATATATCAGCAGAAAGTCCTCTGACTTGCCGGCAACTTTTGGAGGCCTTCCCGATGTCAAAACGAGGCCCATGATGGCTCGTTGGAAAGCTCTGAATGTCTATTTTTTGAAAATGCTGAGTTTTTTCCAAAATTATCACTGAAAGTCCATAAAAAACTGACCTATGTGTAAAAACAAAAAAAAATAGACCTTGCTGATAAACAGGGCAGAGTGTAGAAAAAGTGAGTGTTTTTCGCCATTTTGGGGGAGAAAATCATCTTCAATTGATCTGAAAATCACTAAGTATATGCCCCTGAAATTATGGCATCCAATGATACCATTTTCATCCTTTGAGGATGCCCCAAACAGAAATGGCGATGCCCATGAGTTTTAGCCAAAAACCCAAAAATGACAAAAAACCAAAACTTGTTGAATTTCGCCCAATTTTGGCGAGCATGACTCTCAAGGGTTTTCAAAAACATGCTGTGAAGATGAGGCCAAAATTTGGAGCTTTGAGGTGTCTTTCTTCATTTTTGGTGCCGGGCACCTCCTTTGTGCTTCCTTGAGTTTTTCCTCTGTGGCCTTCAATTTCCGTCGGACAAACTGATTGAGCTTCTTATAGTGCCCAGTCATCCTCTGTTGAAAGTCAAAATATCTATTGGCCTTCTCCAACTTCTTTTCCAAGTGATCATTTATCCTCTCAAGCCATGCTTCTCGATTGTTCTCTATCTCTTGGGTGAACAATGTAGTGAGAGGAGTAGATTGGAGAAGGGCAGCTTCTTCCTCCTTTTGTTTCTCAAGGGCTCTTTTGAGTCCCATGGTTCTTGGCCTCTTTCTTCTAGGCTGATCTTCATCTTCGCTATCATTGAACTCATCCATGAGTTCTTCCAATTTAACTTGCGCCTTGGAGGCCTCTTTTTTGTATTTGATGGCCCGGGTCTCATGTACCGCCATGTGGACACTCATTTGTTTATTTTGAATTTGCAAAAAGTGATTGAAGTTTCTAGCCCTCTCTAGATCTGTCCTCAAAGCATCAATTTGTTTTTCTCTATTGATCAAGAGAGTATCTAGGATTCAGGCTTCATTGTCGCTATCATCACTTTGGATTTGAATGACGTCGAATTCCCTCTCCTTTTCATGGCTTCTTTCTTCTTTCTCCTTTCCTTTGCTTTGGGTAGCCTTCTCGGTCTTCCTCCTCTTGGGTAATTCGACAATGGGTTTCTTGGGCAATTTCCCCTTGCTTCGGAGGGCCCTAGTAACATTTGGAGTTATAGTTTTAGGCACCATTTTCCTTGATGTCTGGGGCTTGGCCACTTTTGGAGAAGAAATCATGGCCCCTTGCCTAGGAGAGGCAGCTAGCACATGCTCTATTGGCTCTTTGCCCTTGTTACTTTCCTCATCATTCTTGCCACTGTCTTGAGTTTGTTCATGGTGCTTCCCTTCATCACTATGTTTTTCTTCATGAGGCTACCTTTCCTCACTGTGCTGCACCTCTTCATCACGTTGCCCTTCCTTATCTTGCTGCTGTTCATCATCATGTTGCTACTCATCTTCATGCTACCGCTATTCATCTTCATTTTGATGCTCATCATCATGCTCTTATTCATCATGCCCTTCTTCATCATGCTGCTATTCATATTTCTCTTCCTCCCCTTGCTCATGCTCTTCTTCCTCATCATGTTGTTCCCCCTCTTCATCATGCTGCTGTTCATCTTGCTCTTCCTCCCCTTGCTCATGCTCTTCTTCCTCATCATGCTCTTCTTCTTGTTCAATGGGAAATTTGAGCTTCTTGGGAATGGGCTTGCTTGAAGAAGGCGAAGGAGGTGAGTGGAAGGTGAAGGAGATGTATGGAATGAAAGGACAGTGGTGAAATCTGGATGTGTAATGAAAGTATCCCAAGAGATTTCCTTCTTCTCAAGCTGATGAAGAATGATAACCTTGATGAGGGAATGATGGAAGAGGCAAGCTGACTGCTGAGAAGGAGGTTCTTTCTGAACAGTGGAGGCCATTTTCTCAATAATTCTATGGAGGAAGAAAGGGAGATTTAACAATTTGGCTCTTTTGAAATGCATGAGCAACTAGACATGGTAGGCATAGGCCTAGGAGAATCTTCCCTCGCAAGTGAAGTATTTCATGGTTATCTTCATGAGGGGAGCATAACTAGTCAACAGATATGAGAAGGGAAAGATGGATGGACATGTATCTCTATGCTCAGGCTTCAAAAAAGGTTTGTACTGTTCTGATTCTAGGTGGCTTTGTTTAAACCACTTCTCTCCGACATAAGGGATTTTGGTGGCCTTGGAAATGGACCTAGGAGAGAACTTGAAATCCAAGCTTTCCAGTTGAAAGTGTTTCCCTTGAAATCTCAAAGCACAAAGATGTGTCAAAGCGGAATAGCTTTTCACCTCCTGCACCCTTTGACAAAAATCTAGACATCCTACCTCATGAAAGTTAAACAAGACTGATGGATGAGCATTTACCTCTTCAGTTGAAACAGGCTCAAACCTCCTATGAAGGCCACTTCTACTGTCTTGCCTGGGAGGCATCTTGTTTTGAATACTCTTTGCTGACTGAAAAAAACAATTTGTCTCAAATGGTCTTTGAAGTGGCTTATCAAGCACACCCTGTCCTCCTTGTTAGTCACTGTTTTGTCCTCTTTATGCCAAACAACAAGTATTTGTTAAATGAAACAAACTCAACTTATCACTTTGTTTGGGAAAAATCTTGAAAAGAGGTGTTTGTGGTTTCTTGTTTGAACAAGATCTTTTGTATTTTGACAGAAACAAAACAACCTTCCCCCAAACAATACTCTTCTGCTGCACATTGGTTTCTATACAAAGGTAGACAAAAAACCCTTGAGTTACTTTGAAAAATATTTCTACACACTTTGTTTTTTGAATTATGGAGACTTTACAGAGTTGGATGTTTTATCATACAGAGAGGAATTTTTATAATGATCAAGCTTCCACCTTATAAAAAGTGTTTTTTCCTCTTTGAGTTTTAGACAAATCCTGCTCTTGTTTTAACATTGTTTAGGACACTCTTCAAATTGATTGGAGACCTTTACCACTGTGTATTTCTATCTTGTAATTTGTATATGGTTTATCACTTTGCTTGAAGGCAGTTTTAGGCCCTTTGAAACCGATACAAACACACCCTACCTATTACTGTAACAATCTTTGGCAATATAGTAACAAACAACCTTGATTTTCTACCAAGAACTCCACTCTCCAATCACTGTTTTAGTCTTGGAAAAACATGGTATCAATACCCCTTTAGAATTTCAAATGCACCAAGGGGCAATTGAAAAATACCTTGAAGATGGCTTATGGCCCTTGTTTGATGAATTGAGTAGGTCCCAAGACTCTTTGAAGGCGTTTTGGATGTTTAAATAGGCTCAAAACGTTCATAGGAAAAAAATGCCACGCAGTGGTGGGGTGTCTGGTCGGCCTTCGAGCAGTTGGTGACTGGTGCTACAGGTGCGCCGTGCGCCACTACAGGCGTGCCGCGCAACAATAGAAATCCTTTGTATTTCCTCTCCCAGGCGCGCCGCATGTTTTTCCAGGCACGTTGCACAAGTTTTAAACCTTGAAAACTCTGAAAATTTATCAAAATTCATCGCTTCTCCAGTGGGCAGCTTAGGGGAACGTTGTGTGCATTTTGAATTTTCACAATGAGACTTTGCAAATGGTCTCTCCACCTTTTAATGTCAAAAAAGTCAACAACCTTTTGAAACTTCTTTATGAGGGTTTTGGATGCTACGAAGGCCCTTTTTGTGTTGTCAAAAAATGAGTCACTTAACCTATATTATTTCATCACTCTTACAAACATTGCAAATGCCCATGCTTTCGGTTTTAAATGCTGTGGAAAAACTTCTCGACTGTCTCTCTATCTCTGTCATTTAAAGGAAAAGCTTCACAAAGTCAACAAACCTATCACTGTTTGCCTATATCTGCTCCTTAAAATAAAACTTGCTCAAAACCAAATAAATGATTGTAAATGCATCTTTTGAATGATATTTCTCTTTGACTGTGGGTGAAACTTAGTTGCATTCACCTAGGTTTTACAATCATCTGTTTATCAAAAAGGGAAATCCTTTAAAAACCCCTCCTACAACCAAATGCAACATCAAGGTATTTTTACATGTTTTCATAAATAAAAGGCCTTTGTTTGTGACAGTGGCATGTTTCATTAGCTTTGAGTGTTGTCTCCGAATTCAAAACACTTGCCATATCCCTTCTTACACATACTGTCTCTATGTGTCTATTTGCAAAGTCTCCTTCAGAAGCCAGGCTTAGGCTACCTTCTTGTCAATTTTGATGAGTTTTTGAAAAAGATCTTCATGGACAGGAAGAGCAAAGCTTCTTTGAACATCAACATCACTCCTTGGCCTATGTTTAACCCAGCTCTCAACTCATAAACCTTGAATTTATTTCTAGTAATTTCAACTCTATCTTTTAAAGGAAAACAATGGCTAGATTTCATGCTTATTGATTAAGGAGAAAAGACTTTGGAAACTCTTAATAAAATTACATACCACAGCAGGGTTTGTTCATATGTCCATAAGAGGTCTTTGTCTGTGATAGTGATATGGCTTGATTCTTTGAAAGTTGTTTTGAATTTGAGACATCTTGTCATATCCTTTTCTTCACATTGATGAACCTGTCCAAGCTTTGTTCACTTTAGCTTTAGATTACCTTTTGAAGGAGATATCTGATGGAAGAAAAAACCAAACCTCTTTGATTATCATAATATCACTGCTTGGCCATCTGCTTAACAACATTTTTTCTATTCATAAGCCTTCAATTGTTTCCCACTGCACTTAAACCCTGCCTTTCAATAAGTGAAACCATATAATCAATCATTGAGACACCACTGTTGTGTAAGTGGTTTCATCTATTGGAGAACAAGATGTAAAACAATTTTTTAAGGATAATTGCAACATTGTTAGCCTTGTGCCCTTAAATGAGGCCATACCTCTGTTCCTGGCCCTCTGCTTATTCAATGAAGGAGGCCTTTATCACATTGCCAACCCTCTGCTCATGTTTGAAGGAGGTTTTACAATAAGTGACCCAACCCTCTGCTCATTTTTGGAGGAGGTTTTCTCAGTAATTCAACCCTCTACTCATGCTTAGAGGAGGTTTTACACAGTGATGCCATTCCATCTGCTTTCAAGCAGTGCCATTTTTCCTTTCACTGCCTATTCACAGTTAAGCAAATAAAAGTGACAAATTGACAATATGCCATGAGGGGCATTTCTCTGAGATATGTAATCCTGCTGTTAAAATAATTTTATGCATCTTTAGACATCAGAAGCAACCTGACCAGTATCTGCAGAGTATTACTTGTTATTCATAAGTCACTAACCTTTTGTCTGTATTTGCAGGAGCTCATTGAAATATCTCTCTGTCCAGTACTTGCATCCCAGGCTCAAAACCACATGAGAAGCAGCTATCTTCTCATGTTAAGTTTAATAATGTCTTCTGGAACACTGGTACACTTATGCTCTTGAAAAATACATTGAAACACTATAAATCCACCTAATATCAGTTTGACCTGTGGCATATGCACTGCTGAGACATCAAGGTTTCTTAGTGGCGCGACTTAAGGGTATATCAAGCTTTATTTGCAGAGTAGGAAGGTTATCGATGACTGGTTGATATTAGACAGAGGTTATTTTGGCTTTAGGATAGTTTTCCAAGGGAGGATTTCCTAAAGCGCCGCTACCTAACTTAGGGGGGAATTTTTGGACAGATTTGGAGTATTCTCTTTGGAGCTGATGGAAAAGTTTGTATGATTGAGACTAGATAGGGCTTGAAAATTAGGTTTTATCTCATCATGGGCTGATTTTAAAAGGTAGGAGGGCAAAAATTTTTATGGGTGTTTTCTAGCTGGAAAATTTGACAAATTGGAGATCAGATGCTAGAAAACTTGGCTTTAAAAACTAGTCATCATCAATAGGTGAAAAATACTGATGACTAATAGTGGCTCCATTTGGGGAGGGCAGCTCCTTTTCAGGAGGTGTCTAGAATTTCAGATCTCAGTTCTTTCAAGACTAGTGCCTTTATCCATTGGCGCAAATTTCTTTCTTCCTTGATGCTATTTCTGAAAATTGATAGCATGATTAGCATCAACGATATTTCTACCTACCCCACTATATTTCCTAACATTTTTTATTCCTTTGGGTGCATTTAGACTAGCAACCCTTTGACATAATATTTTTGAAAAATGATACTATCTAATTCTACACTTATATCCGCCGCGAGTTCAGATTAAGCTGATGAACTCCTTCATTTCTCTACCTATGCTAGATCGACTGTAAAGGTTAAGCTGTTTGACAGGATTTTATTCTCTAATCTAAAACATGAAATTGAAAAATGACCAAATCAGGATTAGACAGTCTGATTTGTCATGTACTTGTGGCATGAAAGACAAGCTGCACAAAAATATTATTTTGCATAAAATGAAATCTAGAGAAACAAGGCTAGGATATACAATTTGTTTTTCATCCCTACTTTCCTCTTTGGTTCTGTTTTAAGCATGTGGAACCAGTCGCTTTTCCTAATCTACTCTCTTTGTTAAGTCAAGCTTACACAATGTTGACTACCTTTTCCTCTCACTAACTTATCAGCAAATAAATTTAAAACATGTTCAGTTATGATTAGGCTAGATAACTGAACAAGACATTTGAGCACTAGTAGCGGAATTTAGACTTGTGCGCTTTTAGAATGTCTATTTTTTGGAATATGGGGCTTTATTTCTATTTTTCAAACCACCTTCTTTTTCTATTTTTCTATTATTTTTGAATTTTCTGTTTTTTTGATTTATTTTTCAAACAATGGTATATACAATGATTGAAAAAGTTTTAACTCAGAAACCTTGGAAATGGTGAAACTTAAGCATCTTATCTTCATAAGGATCTCCAACCACTCTTGGTCCGCTCAGCTCTTGAAAAGAAAAATTTGGAAAAATTTCTCTTTCAAGCATAACATAAGGATTCATGCATGAATCTTTGAACAAACCTGTATCTTCCCATTGTACCTCTTTATACCTCTGATTTCTACTCCTTCTTTTGCTGTACATCCTTTTCAAATAATGCAGATATTCTTTGTCATTTTTGAAGTATATGATGACATCATCAAGGTATGTCAGAATGCAGAAATTTAAAATTGGAAACATGGCTTTTAGGAGCATGTTTTTGATATCTAGTGGTTTTGCAATTATAGGTTTGAAAATGGAACTACTTCCAACATACTTGAAAAATTCTTTGAGCTATTCGCTTTGAAAATGAATTATTTGGCTATACCCTGAAACATCATCTTGCAAAGACACATGATTAAAAGCACTTATCATTGGTATATCATGGTCTTGGGCAGGAATGATAAAATTTTTGTCACAAGGGTGTGTATTAGTGTTTCTAAAATCAAAACAGATCCTATGACCAACTATTTTATCTTTGACTATTACTGTTTGGTCTAGATTTTTGTATTTTCTTTTGTCGAAGTTGTTTCTTGGAGTGATGGTAGTGGCATAGTGTTTCTCACTGTTTTCTCTATATGAAGTAGTATTTTGAACAATATTGCAAATTCTAGCAGTTCTAAGTCTTTGGTGGAGTGACAGAATGTTAGCCAGTTCAAGCAACTCATGTATATTTGGGCTGCAATCATCATATCCTTTCATAAGAAGTTTATCATAATTTTTTTTCTGGATTTTGAGCTGTTATGGCTAGAGTCAAGGTTTCATTTGAAGGAGTAGAGTTATGTGCTGGTAAATCTTTAAGGTATGGTAAGAACATTAAGCTCCCCTGCCCCTGATTTCCAAAGATGTTTGTGATATGCAAGTCTTCTAATGCCTCTATTCTGAAAAAGTCTCCTGATGTTACTGCTGATGTTTGCCTAAGGTTTGAGCAATTTACTTGATGGTACATAATGGTTTGTGCTTCTTGCTCTATCCCTGTTTCAAAAGGAGAAAAATTTCTTTCCTCAAGACATAATTGATCATGGTCGTGATAATTCTGAGTGTCTAGTTCATCATAGAGAACTTGGGGCAATTGATGTGGTGGGTCTAAGTTTGTTTCAAATTCTCCTGACTATTCTTCAATGTCCTCATCAGTGTGTAAAATGAAAGAGTTTATATCAGAATGAAAGGAGTACATTGGGATGTTATTTGGCCTTTCTTGACTGCTGATCATATATTTCATGTGTGATTCCCGATAGAGTATTCTAGTTTGGTCAAACACAGGAATGGTGGCGTAGGACATATCAAGTTGAATATTTCCCTGAAGCTTAGCTCCCCAAGATCTGGATAAAAGAATTCCATACTTGGGAGGGATGTCTACTACCACTATGTCCATGATCAGGTGTTTTGCAGGTACTTGGGCCAAACTGAAACAAAGATCTTTGATTAAGCCCAAACACTTGACTCTACTTGAATCAAAGGAATATAAGTCTTTATAGGGTCTTGTTATTTCTAGGCCTAGTCTTTCCATCACCACCTTGGGCATGAGATTTTGCGAGGCCCTGGAGTCTAGTATGACATTGTGTAGAATTTGGTCATGGATATTCAGACTGATGTAAAAGGGAAGAGTGGTTCCTTCTTGGAATTTCCCTTCTATTTTTGGACCAAACAACACTTCAGGAGTGTCATAAGCTAGATTTAGGGTGTTTGCATCATTTCCTATATTCACTACCCTTAACACTTGGGATTTATAAGAGCTTTGGGCGATAAGTTCAGTGAGAGGCATGGAAATATTTATTTTGGAGATTTCTCCCTCAAAACTGAAAGGTGCTTGTAGTTTAGACAAGTTTGATTTAGTTTTTTCAGCCATGAATTTCTCTATGTTCTGAGTTTGCTGAATTTGTTTCAGGATTTTGTTTGACCCAACCATCTCGGGAATATTGGTGGAGGTACTAGGAGAATCTAAGCCAAGACTAGCCTGAATAGCTTTATCTTTGTTTTGGTCAGTTTTCTTGACCATGATTTTGTTGCTATCCATTGCTTTTTTAAGGATGGTATCAGGGGTTTTAGCAGTGTCCGAGCTACCTTTCTTGGATTTTTCTTGATTTTTTCTACTTCTAAGGTCATACTGCCTATGAGATTCTATTATGGCATTCTGAAAATCTATGGCAAGATCTTCGGGATCTTCATAGTTGGTTTCATTTTGATTCGGAGAGAAGAAAGCTTGTTCTTCTTCTATGAGGTAAACCTCATTCTCGTTATCAGAACCTATATGGTTCAAATGATTTTCATCAATGGGTTCTGTATCCCTTTCATCCTCATCAACATAATTTTCATTAAAGGGTGGCCTAATTTGTTGGTCAGTTTCCCTCAGTTTGTTTTGAGGCTGTTCTTTCCTAAAGTTTTGGTTCCGGTTTCTGTTTGGAGGGTTTGGCTGGTTGTACCTAAGAGATGTCTTTTCACTCATTTTTTCCCACATTTTCGTCATGGTTTTAACTAGGCCATCTATTCTAGGGTATAAGGAAGATACTGAAGGGGCAACTTCATCACGATATGTAACCTTCTTCTCTGATTTTATCCTAGCTCTCTTTTCAGGTAAATTGGCTTCTGCACTTATGGCCACTTTTTGCATTTCCTCTAAGGTTGGGGGGTCCTTGTCTCTTAGTTGATAAGTCATGTCTGGGTTGAAGCCTTTGGGTAACTTTGCTAAGGCTAAGCCAAGTGGAGGTTTGAAGTGAGGTGGGAGGGCGTTATACAGACTGTTGAACCTAGTGCAGTATTCTTGGTCACTTTCCCCATTTTCCCATTTTAGATTGTTATATTCCGACAAGATTTGAATGGGGTTCTTTCTGATTTCAAATTATTTATGAAGGTTTGGTAGAGTTCTGGGAGATCGTGGATGCTCTTTGGAGTTAAGCTCTTAAACCATTTTTTGGGTTCTTCGCCCAGGCTTTGGGCGAACATCCTCATTCTGATGGTCTCGTCTTCTATTTCCATGTATTCAAAGGCATCGCTAATTCTATCTACATGTTTTTGAGCGGTAGTAGCCTCAAATCCGGTAAAGTGCGGGATTTTAGATTGATATTCATTTTGTAAAGGAGCTAAAGGGTGTGGCAACACCAAAGGTGCATACCAGGCTGCCATGGTGGGAGCTAATGGATGATGTACAAAATGAGGGCTTGTAGGATGAGCTGAGGTGACTTGAAAAGTAGTAGTTTGGATGGGTGTGGTGGATGTACTTGGGCTAGTGATCTGATTTTGAGCAGATCTAGGGTGGTAGGAGCCAAAGTGATGGAGACGCTGAAAGTCAGGAGGTGTAGTAGGCGAGGCTTCTCTACTAGGACTCTGTGGCAGATCTAGGGGCTCAAGATCGTCAAAGTTTACCTTACTTTGTGACTTGCTTCTAAAAAGGGTTTTTGCTGATTTTAAGTCAAATGGGGAATCCTGCAAGGCTGTGAGGTGTTCAGGTATTGATCTTGCTTTACGAATGGACCTATCAGTAGCTAAATTTCCAGTTTCAGAAGCTTGCCATAGAATCTTCTCTGGGTCATCTACTATGATAGGGGGATTTGGGTCTGGATGAGATCTGGTGTTGATTCTTTGTGAAGCCAAATTTCGAATCTAGAGTTTAGAGAGAATGGTATTTGTGATTTTTTCGGATGGATGTCCTCTCTAGGGGTTTACTAATGTGAAGGATGGGCCAAAAAAAAATGAGGACTAGTGGAGTCGCTAGGTGGATTTCTGTGAGAACTATGGTCTACCACCAACACTATCAAAGATGCTTTCGGGAAAAAGTTTTCTAGCAAACTTTGAGATGAAGACTTGCAAGGAAGAGTGATTCACTTGGTTTCAACAGTTTTCTAGGTTGTTTGGACAAGTTAATGGTTCTATTTGCAAGATTATTTCTGTTTATCTCCTATGTTTAGGTGAAGTCTTCTGAATCGCTAAGTTATACTTAGTTTGTCACTGATTACAGAGTTTTCACCATAAGTTTTAAGTTTTGGAAAGGATAAGTCAACAGAAAGGTATGGTTTATGAATTTTTTGTTTTTTTTATGGAGTTTTTTAGGCCTACTGGAGGCTAGTGGAGTCGCCAGGTGGAACTTGGTTGTTTTTGTAAAGATGTAGCTATGGTCCACCACCAATAACTAGGGAAAAGCCAATGTTTTGGGGTTTTCTGAGTTTTTGTGTAGCCTATGAGGTTTGGAAGAGTTTCCTATAACTGAATCATCATTTTGCTAAGATGGTGAAAGAGCTAGCTTCTACTCTTCAAACAACACTTAAGTTTTCTAAGTTTGATTAAGACTTCAAGAGTTACTAAGGAGTACTTAGATTGTCACTAACTCAGAAGGTCCCACCGTGATCGCCACTATGTTAAGGAGCGGTGGGATAAGTCAATCAGATAGTATTCTTAAGGCTGCTGGAATGTTCAAGGAATCTAAGTTTTTTTGTTACTCAGAGTCCCACCGTGATCACCATTATGTTAGTGTGGCGATGAGGTGGATGATCGGATAGTATTCTAAAATTTAGCAAAGTAGTAAGGCCTACTGGAGGCTAGTGGAGTCGCCTAGGTGGATTTTTAGTTGTTTTGAGAGTATATGTGTATGGTTCACCACCAATATTGATAAACATTAATCTGGAGATATTTTGGGGTTTTTTTTGAGATTTTATATGCAGCCTATGGTTTGTTAGAGTGTTCTAAACCTGATTCATCACTTTGCTAGGGTGGTGAAAACAAAAAGAGTTTACTCTAAATGATTCTATGGACTGCTTGCCTGTTTGAATTTTTAAAGACTAATGAATCTACAACAGTTTGCTAGATCGTTATGTACTCAGTTAGTCCCACCGTGATCGCCATTATGTTAGGGTCTCGTGATTTGGCTGATTGGCAAGCCAAATGACAGTGTAACATAAAACCAGTCTTTGGAGCCCAAGGACCTAGCCTTCCTGGACTCATAGAGGGCTCTCTCTATTTGTGTAAGGGATATCTGTGTGTTTTCTTATTGTGTTCTTGATTTTAGGCTAGTTATGAAGTAGGTTTTTGGTTTTGGTTTTTAGGTTGTGAGGGATGAAATGATCAAAGACTAAGATAGGTAAAAATATGTCGGATCAACTAGGCTATGGGGTCGAAAAGGTCAAGAAAGCTTTCAGATGGTGATACAAAGTTGCTGAAGGGCCGATTTGATTCGAGGTAAAATGGATCTTTGGGTAAAATGGAGTGAGATGGACATTAAACTTGTGAAGAACAAAGGATTTCAAACGTAAATAGTTTAATAGCTGACATAAACATGGTAAGGCTAACCATTAATCATGAGAAATGTAACTATAAACTGATCAATGCATAGAAATAAACATTCAAGCCATGCATAGAGAGATATGACTCTCTAACTTTAGGAAATGGCTATCAGACTTTGGGGAAATACATTTAAGACAAACAAACAACTCAAATCACTATGAGGAAACACCTAAGCATAGTATTTCAAGCTATTGGGCACTTTGAAGCAAGATTGCATAGTTTTAGGCAAAGGGCAAGATCACTACAAGAACTCCTTGGTTCAACAAATGACAATCAAACAATCAAAAAAAAGTTTCAGAGGCAGAGCTATGACTAGCCATGAGTAAGCAGGGCATACCGTGAATCATACTTAGCATGCATAAAACCATAAATGAAACAAGCAAACAATATTCTTCAGTCATCAAAGAGCAATCAAGGATTCTTTGATATGACTAAGAAGGAAGAAAACATAGAAGCTATAAAGAAACAGGAAAATTGAGGTGCCTCTAAGGGCATGTCTCAAATCTATTCTCTACTGTCTTATAGCAAACAAGAACATGGAAATATGAATGAAAACTAAGAAGCAAAACAAAGAGGGACACTATACCATTTTACCAAGTCATGGAATCCAACAACAGACCTCCTTCATCATCCAAAAACATTCAAGAAACTATCCAATGCATAAGACAAGTGTTTCTTCCAAGATTGTATAGCCATACATTGCTTCTATTCATCAAGTTCAGCCTTGTTTACAATGAATTCTCATGGAATATATAGGCCAAGAGTGAGGAAAACCTCCTAGTTCAACTTGCAATCTCATTGGCCTATCCAAAATATCTGATTTTGTCCTTGAGGCTTTGTAAAGCCCAAGGCACAAAATATCTAATAAAATATCTCAAAAATGCTAAAAAAGGGAAATATATTGACTTTTCATAACTAATCATGCCCAAAAATAGCTAAACACACATGAGGAAAAGTCACTTTAGAAAGGTTCATTTTTTACAAAAATACTTAAGAAATATATCAGCAGAAAGTCCTCTGACTTGCCGACAACTTTTGGAGGCCTTCCCGATGTTGAAACGAGGCTCGTGATGGCTCGTTGGAAAGCTCTAAATGTATATTTTCTGAAAATGCTGATTTTTATCCAAAATTATCATTGGAATTCCATAAAAAACTGACCTGTGTGTAAAAACCCAAAAAATAGACCTTGTTGATAAACGGGGCAGAGTGTAGAAAAAGTGAGTGTTTTTCGCCATTTTGTGGGAGAAAATCATCTTCAATTGATTTGAAAATTTCTGAGTATATGCCCTTGAAATTATGGCATCCAATGATACCATTTTCATCCTTTTAGGATGCCCCAAACAGAAATGGCGATGCCCATGAGTTTTAGCCAAAAACCCAAAAATGACAAAAAACCAAAACTTGTTGAATTTCATCCAATTTTGGCGAGCATGACCCTTAAGGGTTTTCAGAAACATGCTGTGAAGATGAGGCCAAAATTTGGAGCTTTAAGGTGACTTTCTTCATTTTTGGTGCCAGGGGCCTCCTTTGTGCTTCCTTGAGTTTTTCCTATGTGGCCTTCAATTTCCGCTGGGCAAACCGATTGAGCTTCTTATAGTGCCCGATCATCCTCCGTTGAAGGTCCAAATCTCTATTGGCCTTCTCCAACTTCTTTTCCAAGTGATAATTTACCCTCTCAATCCATGCTTCTCGATTGTTCTCTATCTCTTTGGTGAACAATGTAGTGAGAGGAGTAGATTGGAGAAGGGCAGCTTCTTCCTCCTTTTGTTTCTCAAGGGCTCTTTTGAGTCCCATGGTTCTTGGCCTCTTTCTTCTGGGCTAATCTTCATCTTCGCTATCATTGAACTCACCGATGAGTTCTTCCAATTTAACTTGCGCCTTGGAGGCCTCTTTTTTGTGTTTGATGGCCCGGGTCTCATGTACCGCCATGTGGACACTCATCTGTTTATTTTGAATTTGCAAAAAGTGATTGAAGTTTCTAGCCCTTTCTAGATCTTTCCTCAAAGCATCAATTTGTTTTTCTCTATTGATCAAGAGAGTCTCTAGGATTCAGGCTTCATTGTCACTATCATCACTTTGGATTTGAATGATGTTGAATTCCCTCTCCTTTTCATGGCTGCTTTCTTCTTTCTCCTTTCCTTTGCTTTGGGTAGCCTTCTTGGTCTTCCTCCTCTTGGGTAATTCGACAATGGGTTTCTTGGGAAATTTCCCCTTGCTTTGGAGGGCCCTAGTAACATTTGGAGTTATAGTTTTAGGCACCCTTTTCCTTGATGTCCGGGGCTTGGCCACTTTTGGAGAAGAAAGCATGGCCCCTTGCCTAGGAGAGGAAGCTAGCACATGCTCTATTGGCTCTTTTCCCTTGTTACTTTCCTCATCATTCTTGCCACTGTATTGAGTTTGTTCATGGCGCTGCCCTTCATCACTGTGTTTTTCTTCATGAGGCTGCCTTTCCTCATTGTGCTACACCTCTTCATCATGCTTCCCTTCCTTATCTTGCTGCTGTTCATCATCATGTTGCTGCTCATCTTCATGCTACTGCACATCTTCATGCTACTGCTGTTCATCTTCATTTTGCTGCTCATCATCATGCTCTTCTTCATCATGCCCTTCTTCATCATGCTGTTCCTCCTCTTCATCATGCTGCTGTTCATCTTGCTCTTCCTCCCCTTGCTCATGCTTTTCTTCCTCATCGTGCTATTCCTCCTCTTCATCATGATGTTGTTCATCTTGCTCTTCCTCCCCTTGCTCATGCTCTTCTTCCTCATCATGCTCTTCTTCTTGTTCAATGGGAAATTTGAGCTTCTTGGGAATGGGCTTGCTTGAAGAAGGTGAAGGATGGTGAGTGGAAGGTGAAGGAGATGTATGGAATGAAAGGACAGTGGTGAAATATGGTTGTGTAATGAAAGTATCCCAAGAGATTTCCTTATTCTCAAGCTGATGAAGAATGATAACCTTGATGAGGGAATGATGGAAGAGGCAAGCTGACTGCTGAGAAGGAGGTTTTTTCTGAACAGTGGAGGCCATTTTCTCAATACTTCTATGGAGGAAGAAAGGGAGATTTAACAATTTGGCTCTTGTGAAATGCATGAGCAACCGGACATGGTAGGCATAGACCTAGGAGAATCTTCCCTCGCAAGTGAATTATTTCATGATTATCTTCATGAGGGGGGCATAACTAGTCAACAGATATGAGAAGGGAAAGATGGATGGACATGTATCTCTATGCTCAGGCTTCAAAAAAGGTTTGTACTGTTCTGAGTCTAGGTGGCTTTGTTTAAACCACTTCTCTCCGACATAAGGGATTTTGGTGGCCTTGGAAATGGACCTAGGAGAGAACTTGAAATCCAAGCCTGCCAGCTGAAAGTGTTTCCCTTGAAATCTCAAAGCACAAAGATGTGTCAAAGCGGAATAGATTTTCACCTCCTGCACCCTTTGAAAAAACTCTAGACATCCAACCTCATGAAAGTTAAACAAGACTGATGGATGAGAATTTACCTCTTCAGTTGAAACAGGCTCAAACCTCCTATGAAGGCCACTTCTACTGTCTTGTCTGGGAGGCATCTTGTTTTGAATACTCTTTGCTGACTGAAAAAAACAATTTGTCTCAAATGGTCTTTGAAATGGATTCTCAAGCACACCCTGTCCTCCTTATCAGTCTCTGTTTTGTCCTCTTTATGCCAAACAACAAGTATTTGTTAAATGAAACAAACTCAAATTATCACTGTGTTTGAGAAAAATCTTGAAAAGAGGTGTTTGTGGTTTCTTGTTTGAACAAGATCTTTTGTGTTTTGACAAAAACAAAACAACCTTCCCCCAAACAATACTCTTCTGTTGCACCCTGGTTTCTATACAAAGGTAGACAAAACACCCTTGAGTTACTTTGAAAAATCTTTCTACACACTCTGTTTTTTGAATTATGGAGGCTTTACAGAGTTGGTTGTTTTATCATACAGAGAGGACTTTTTATAGTGATCAAGCTTCCACCTTATAAACAATGTTTTTTCCTCTTTGAGTTTTAGAAAAAGCCTGCTCTTTTTTTAACACTATTTAGGACACTCTTCAAATTGATTGGAGACCTTTACCACTGTGTATTTCTGTCTTGTAATTTGTATATGGTTTATCACTTTGCTTGAAGGCAGTTTTAGGCCCTTTGAAACCGATACAAACACACCCTACCTATTACTGTAACAATATTTGGCAATATAGTAACAAACAACCTTGATTTTCTACCAAGAACTCCACTCTCCAATCACTGTTTTAGTCTTGGAAAAACATGGTATCAATACCCCTTTAGAATTTCAAATGCACCAAGGGGCAATTGAAAAATACCTTGAAGATGGCTTATGGCCCTTGTTTGATGAATTGAGTAGGTCCCAAGACTCTTTGAAGGCGTTTTGGATGTTTATACAGGCACGACACGTTCATAGAAAAAAAACACCACGCAGTGCAGGGGTGTCAGGTCGGCCTTCGGGTAGTTGGTGACCAGAGCTACAGGCGCGCCGCGTGCCACTACAGGTGTGCCGTGCAACAACAGAAAGCCTTTGTATTTCCTCTCCCAGGCACGCCGCACAAGTTTTAAACCTTGAAAACTCTGAAAATTTCTCAAAATTCCTCGCTTCTCCAGTGAGCAGCTTAGGGGAACGTTGCGTGCGTTTTGAATTTGCATAATTAGACTTTGCAAATGGTCTCTCCACCTTTTAATGTCAAAAAAGTCAACAACCTTTTGGAACTGCTTTATGAGGGTTTTGGATGCTACGAAGGCCCTTTTTGTGTTGTCAAAAAATGATTCACTTAACCTATATTATTTCATCACTCTTCCAAACATTGCAAATGCCCATGCTTTCGGTTTTAAATGCTGTGGAAAAAATTCTCCACTGTCTCTCTATCTCTGTCCTTTAAAGGAAAAGCTTCAAAAAGTCAACAACCCTGTCACTATTTGCCTATATCTGCTCCTTAAAATAAAACTTGCTCAAAACCAAATAAATGATTGTAAATGCATCTTTTGAATGATATTTCTCTTTGACTGTGGGTGAAACTTAGTTGCATTCACCTAGGTTTTACAATCATCTGTTTATCAAAAAACGAAATCCTTTAAAAACCCCTCCTACAACCAAATGCAACAGCAAGGTATTTTTACATGTTTTCATAAAGAAAAGGCCTTTTTTTGTGACAGTGGAATGTTTCATTAGCTTTGAGTGTTGTCTTTGAATTCAAAACACTTGCCATATCCTTTCTTACACATACTGTCTCTATGTGTCTATTTGCAAAGTCTCCTTCAGAAGCCAGTCTTAGGCTACCTTCTTGTCAATTTTGATGAGTTTTTGAAAAAGATCTTCATGGATAGGAAGAGCAACATCAACATCACTCCTTGGCCTATGTTTAACCCAGCTCTCAACTCATAAACCTTGAATTGATTTCTACTAATTTCAACTCTGTCTTTTAAAGGAAAACAATGGCTAGATTTCATGCCTGTTGATCAAAGAGAAAAGACTTTGGAAACTCTTAATGAAATTACATACCACAACAGGGTTTGTTCATATGTCGATAAGAGGTCTTTGTCTGTGATACTGATATGGATTGATTCTTTGAAAGTTGTTTTGAATTTGAGACATCTTGTCATATCCTTTTCTTCACATTGATGAACCTATCCAAGCTTTGTTCACTTTAGCTTTAAATTACCTTTTGAAGGAGATATCTGATGGAAGAAAAAACCAAACCTCTTTGATTATCATAATATCACTGCTTGGCCAATTGCTTAACAACATTTTTCTATTCATAAGCCTTCAATTGTTTCCCACTGCACTTAAACCCTACCTTTCAATCAGTGAAACCATATAATCAATCCTTGAGACACCATTGCTGTGTAAGTGGTTTCATCTATTGGAGAACAAGATGTAAAACAAGTTTTTAAGGCTAATTGCAACATTGTTAGCCTTGTGCCCTTAAATGAGGCCATACCTCTGTTCTTGGCCCTCTGCTTATTAAATGAAGGAGGCCTTTATCACATTGCCAACCCTCTGCTCATGTTTGGAGGAGGTTTTACAATAAGTGACCCAACCCTCTGCTCATGTTTGGAGGAGGTTTTCTCAGTCATTCAACCCTCTGCTCATGCTTGGAGGAGGTTTTACACAGTGATGCCATTTCATCTGCTTTCAAGCATTGCCATTTTTCCTTTCACTGCCTATTCACAATTAAGCAAATAAAAGTGACAAATTGATAATATGCCATGAGGGGAATTTCTATGAGATATGTAATCCTGCTATTAAAATAATTTTATGCATCTTTAGACATCAGAAGCAACCTGACCAATATCCGTAGAGTATTACTTGTTATTTATAAGTCACTAACCTTTTGTCTGTGTTTGTAGGAGCTCATTGAAATATCTCTCTATCCAATACTTGCATCCCAGGCTCAAAACCACATGAGAAGCAACTGTCTTCTCATGTTAAGTTTAGTAATGTCTTCTGGAACACTGGTACAGTTCTGCTCTTGAAAAAGACATTGAAACACTGTAAATCCACCTAATATCAGTTTGACCTGTGGCATATGCACTGCTGAGACATCAAGGTTTGTTAGTGGTGCGACTTAAGGGTATATCAAGCTTTATTTGCAGAGTAGGAAGGTTATCTATGACTGGTTGATATTAGACAGAGGTTCTTTTGGCTTTAGGATAGTTTTCCAATGGAGGATTGCCTAAAGCGCCACTACCTAACTTAGGGGGGACTTTTTGGATGGATTTGGAGTATTCTCTTTGGAGATGATGGACAAGTTTGTATGATTGAGACTAGATAGGGCTTGAAAATTAGGTTTTATCTCATCATGGGCTGATTTTAAAAGGTAGGAGGGAAAAAATGTTTATGGGTGTTTTCTAGCTGGAAAATTTGACAAATTGGAGTTCAGCTGTTAGAAAACTTGGCTTTAAAAACTATTCATCATCAACAGGTGAAAAATACTGATGACTAACAGAGTAAGGTAGCTCACTTCATTGTAGTGAATTATACAAATGCATCTAGTGAGGTAGCTTAGGTTTTCATCAGGGAGATAGTGAGGTTGCATGGTATTCCCAAGAAGATCATATCAGATAGATATGTCAAGTTCACTTCTAGGTTTTGAAAGGAGTTATTTTCAAGCTTGGGGATAAAGTTAGCTTTCAGTATAACTTATCATCCATATACAGATAAACAAACAACGAGAGTCAACATGATTCTTTATAACATGTTGAGGAAAACCTTTCATGCATCAATAGAGGAAGTGGGAGGATTATGTTCCATTGGTAGAGTTTGAATATAATAATGGGTATTAAGGATCCTTGAGGGTGAGTCCATTTGAGGCTCTCTATGAGCATATTTTTAATAATATTATATGCTGGAGTGATCCAGTGAACAAAGTGTTGATTGGATTAGATATTTTGGATGAGATGGAGAAAAATATGTAGGTTATCAAAAGGAATTTAAACGCAGAACAAGACAAGAAAAATAGTTATGCATATCATTACAAAAAATTCAAGGGGTTTTAGGTTGGGTAGCATGTGTACTTACACATCAACCCAAAGAATAGCTCCTTAAGGATTGGGTCATGTGCCAAGCTAGCACCTTGATATTGTGTTCCTTTTGAGATCATTGAGAGGATTGGAACCGTGGCCTACAGAATTTTACTGTCACTAACAGTGAAAGTTCATGATGTTTTCCATGTTTCATTTCTTAGGAGATATGTGTAGGATGTTGATAATATGATTTATTGGTTTTTATTATAGGTGTAACTAGATGACAAGTTCTATCCAGAGCCACAATGCATTCTACAGTGGAAACAACTCATGTTTCAGAACTAGGAAAGAGAGCAAGTTAAAGTGCAGTAGAATCACTTTGGGCTCGATGAAGCTACATGTGATATGGCTGATCAGATATAGGCTTTATATCCTTCGTTATTTACTAGTTCAAGAAAATTTGTTTTTGGTATATATATATATATGTTGTTGTAAATATCACAATGAGCTATGTTATAAATCTCCAATAAGTGGTATGCTTGTTTTTTTTTTTTTTTTTTTCAGCATTATGTCATTGTAAATACTACATCGAGTTGTGTTATAAATCTCCATAGGTAGTATGTTTTGTTTCCAATGGTTTGCTAGTCATAGGTGTCATAGAACACCAAATATGGTGTTCCCCCAAGGAGGAGGAGTTTTTAAGAGCCTCGAGATATATTTCCATGGTAAAAGGAAAAAATCAACCAAGGTCATGGGACACGTATTCCAATTTGAATGGTGGGAAAATATTATAGTGGGAATCACTTGTGTTTTTTTAATGGCTATGGAAATTGGAAAAGGAATTGAGGCAGTAATTGGTATCTAACGATGAAAAATATAGAAAATAGGTGAAAATGAAGGTGAATAGACATAAATATCCATACAAGGGAAATTAGAGAAAAATGAAGGAAAATGAAGAAAAATGAGAAATAAATGGTAAAAAGGTATCAAAGAAATAATTCATAGCTTTTGGTCAGTTTTGGCTTGGATCAGTTTCAGAGAGAGAGAGAGAGAGAGCTCCAAGATGAGAGAGAAAGCAAGCAAGCAAAGGAAAGCAAAGGACTAGAAAAGGAAGGCAAAGGACAAGAAAAGGAAAGCAAGGGAGCACAAGGAGAAATTTGTTTCAACAAATACAACGGGAAGATCTTGCAAGTAATAGGTTTCATGTGTAATTTTCTTGTTGAGATGTGAATTCATGGTACATGCATTTGATTATTTTGTTCATTTCTTTCATTGGCACAAATGTTTCCTATATTGAAAGTGGTTTCATCCTTGCCTTTCCATTTCCTAAATAACCATGGTGTGATGGGATTCATTCTTGGTTGAGCTTTGGATTGCCAAAATATTTTGGATCCGGTTGAGTTAATCTTAGGAAAATCCCAAGGGTTGGGTTGGAGATGGTTTTCTTTGGGAAGGCCTTGACAGGTGGGTGGAGATAGTAAAATTCCTCTAGGTATGGTGAAGGAATTCCAAGGCATCCAAGTTTGTTTTGATTTTGTGATCTTAGGACCAATTTAGGTGAGATCACAAGAACTTGAGGGTGGAGGTGGTTTAACATCTGTAGTATCTTGGTTTATCCCATGAGATCCCACATTCATACTTGGAGTATGGAAAATGGGTGATTGGCTAAAAGATAGATTTGGTTTAACCCAATATATGGTTGGGTGATACATGGAAGTCCTTGAATTGGTTGGCTTTTTCATATGATAATATAAAATATTTTCTCTATTGTGATTAATGAGCACATGAACGAGTTATTATGTGATCTTATGGCTGATTTTTCATGGCTTATATTTTGGTTATATGTTGGTTAGATGCATGGTTCTATGATGTGCTCTAGCTATGGATCTTGTTCATGATTTGATAATTTATTGAATGGTTGATGAATGCATGGCCTAAAAATTGTTGTTGCACTTAGCTTGAGAGGGCATAAATCATTCTTGGTGATTATCAAATACAATTTATAATTTATGATCATATATGCATTCATGAACTATAGCTTCCATGTTCATCATACGTTTGACAAAATGAGTATCATGTATTAGGCATGTCTAGGTAAATATCTTTCTCAAGTTCTGAATGGTTTGCATTGTTATGATTGTATTTATGTTTATGGAAAGTTATAGGAAATTCTGGGTAGTGGTGTGGGGGATAGATTGAAAAAGTGGCATAGATCTTGCAACCGCTGACACATAACTGAGGAATTTGGGTCATAACTACATGAAAGTAGGATTATGGGTCTAGTTGGAGCCTCATAACTACATGCATAGTGTATCAAGGGTGTGGTTAGTGTGTTAGACTTGTGAAAGATAAGTTCGATCTCATGATCTAATCATTGGAGGTTGTGGAATGACTTCTGGGTGATCTAGTGCTCCTGAGAGGTATCATAAGCTTCGGTTTGGAGGCTCCAGTTCCATAAATGGAACTTAGAGGTTGGGTCATGTCATAGTAGCACTCATATCATGTTCACCCTAGAGATATTATGAAATCGGGTAAATGTGGGAGGGATGGTTAAATAAATCATTGATTCCTTAACCTTTAACAATTCTAGATTTATTTTTCTTCCTTTTAGTGTCATTGTAAAAAAAAATCTACTAATAAGATGGCCTCGTAGAGTCTTGGTTTTTGATTGTTTTTGATTGTTTTTAATTGCTCATGGCTCCTTTCCAAACCTCTATTTTGGAGCATGTTTTTAGTTCATGCTGACCTACTAGGAGCATTCCCAAAGGGATAGTTGACTACTTGTCAAAACTAAGATTTGATGGTGAGGATTCCATTTCTGCTCTTATACATCTTCATCATTTTCTTTTTAAATGTAAATATTTTGGATATTTTACTAATGATGAGTTATGTAGGTTGTTGACTCTTGCTTTCCAGGGGAGAATTAAAAATTGGTTCAAAGCCTTACCAATGAAATATATTCATTCGTGGAACCGGTTCATTGAAGCATCTCTTAACGCTCATCAAAATTACTATTATGACATGTTATACTTAGAAATCAACAATCTTTCTATGCACGAAAAATAGTCTATTGAACAATTCTCTTCTAGATTTTGTTCTCTTTGTTTTATATTTCGCTCAGAAGATTTACTCTCTATGGAATAGATAATCTTATGGTTTTTGTTCTAGTTCTTTATGAAAATAAACCAAATAATAATTAAAACAATGTCGATCTCTCTTATGATGAGAAATACATATATCCAATGGTTAGTTATGATCCTATTTCCAAATATTTAGAGCCAATCAATGAAACACAAACTTTTTCACAACCACACACAACAAGAATTAGTTTCCCACATTCTCAACAATATGAAATTAATTTAGATCTTAATCTTCAAACTATTCCTAAAACCCTTCTTGACATTGGTTGTGAAAAGGAAAATTCATTAGAAGTAAACATATAGAAAATAAATATTTAACTTGGAAACATATTGATGAAGATTCTTCCTTGGAGGATAATTTAGAACCAGTCTCTATTATTCTAGCAGAAGATTCATCCATTAACCGAAGTCTAATTAATAACCTTATGGAATATCTATCACTTCATGAAAATCACATGCACTCTAGTAGTGATTATTTTATGTACCTTGATTTAAGAATCTTGATACCTTAAATAAAATTCAATTTTAACTGGTTTAGATTTAAGTGAAGAGTAAAATCATGCAAAAAAATTGAATGAGCTTGATGAGGTTTCCTTAGACCCTATTCATGAAATTTAGGTTGAAAAGGATTTACATGAGTCTCTTGCATATCCATTTTTTGATGTTAATGAGTCTAATATTTGTCACAATTTGCAGGAGAGGGATTTTTTTTATGATGATTATGATGATACCATGCAAAATTATGACATAGAACTCCCATAACATAAGTCTGAACTCTCAATTTTCTGTTCTTCTGATGATAATATTTCTTCTCAAGAATTTATTAATTCTTTATCAGTAGAGGGATTAATAAATGAATCAAATCTATTTCAAAGTGTCTATTTTATTGATTTATATCAATATGTATTTAACGAAGAATATTTTTTATATCATAATAAATCATTTGAGCTTGAAGATGATAGTCGATCAAATATTATTACTAATCACCATCATGATATGAGTCATGAAACTTATGCATTAAGTATGATGGTTTAAAAATATTGGTCAATATTTTCATTTCATCTCAAATTTTTGGTTTCGAAAGATGTGGGTTCAATAAGGATTATCAAGAAAATGAGACACTTTTTCAACTTAGAACTATTACACTTTCTCATTCTCTTGACGTAATCTATGAGATGGACCCTAATGATAATATCAATACTCTTTTACAAAATTATGTTCATCACGATCAAGGACCTTTTGCATCTCCAAATTATTTTAAGAAATTTGATGTTAATATTGGGACATACTAGGATATGATTAGAGAATGGCTTGAGTAGTCTTATCGAGCAAAGTTCTCAGAAAATGGTAAGATCATACTTGCCTTGTTTTTCATTGAAGATTTTCCAAGTAAGCATGGTTTTTTTTAAATTTTTTTATTTTACTATGCCCCAATTATTTTTACTAATTGGAGATCTCTTTGTCGTTGTAGGATTGGAGCTGATTTGATGGTTACATTAGAAATGTGACTTTACTTGATGTAGTGACCATTGAGTAGTTTAGGGTAGGTTTAAAGGTAGAATAATTTTCATTTGATTTATACTATTTCTGGTTGCATAATGTAGTTGTTCAATTTTACTAATCATGAAGCTAAGAATGAGACACCATCACAATATCACAAGGGAATTTCATTTAACTTTGCTTATTTCACTTTTATTTTTGGTTATTATGAGTTGCTTAATAATCATTGAACAAGAATGCTATAAGTGAATCAATCGTTCAATAAAAACTTCTCTCATGGAAATTTAATTGTTATGGTTCTTCTTTGCTTTGAAATAAACATCATAACTGCACATTTACTTTTTGTTTGTGTTATCACAGTTCAAGTTTCATTGGAAACTTAATTGAATCCGATGTTCTAAGTGTTTTAAAAAAATTGGGCACGCTCAAAAATTATTTGTCAACACTGATTTTAACTATTAAAAGGAAAGGTGTTGCCAATTTTTTTGACAGCAAATGGTTTAATTTCTGAATAAGAAAGTGATGATAAATCAGTTGGTAGCATAGCCTATTATCATCCGACAGGAAGCATTGACACATCAAATGACAACACTTTGTTTTACTGTTTTTTCCTGTAAAAGGAAGTAACTATGGGAGCGGTTTTTGAACACATGGAAACAATTTTTTGAAAAAAAAAGGAGGTTTTTGTTGGGAAGGGGCTCATTTAAAAAAATCTCTCTCATATTTCACAAAACTATCACGGTTTTGGAGATATGAAGGGATAATTGGACCCCATTTTTTTAAGGAATTTTCCAGATTTATTTTATTAACAATGACTAATCATCAGTTTATGAGCCACCTCATTATTTTGAATTTTGAGCCAACATTGCCTTTAGAAATCAGATGAAGATATATGTATAATATTATAGGAAAACAATTGAAGACATGGGGTAGTCAAATATATATTATATCCCAGATTTATGGCAGAATCAATAAGCTGTAATCAAACCCATTTCTCCAATGCACGAAATCAACAAGTCAAAATTCATTTTTGATTATGTGGACAAGTGGCATCACCTGGAAGAAAAAGAGTAAAAAAAACATAATATCATCCAAAATTTCATAGGCTCCAAAGGATTTAACTCCAACAATCAAAGCATCTTATAGTCGATTAAGATTTTTTTTTTAGTTTATTCCTATGATATTTGATTCCTGGAGATTAGAAAACAGTTTGATGTAATTTGTATTTAAAATATAATTTCTTATAAAATTGGGTTGGTATTTTTTGAAACAATAGAGTCATTTTTGGTGAAAATTATTATTATTAATCAAATTTTCCTCAAAGAAGAAGTGCTTGTTACATATGTTCTCGTTGATTATGTCAATTATTTTCTTTCAGTATGTTTTCCAATTGAATGTTTTATTTCTAGTGATTCATTCGATGTTATCTTCAACATTTGAATAAGAGTAAATGAATTATATTTCATTTCATATGTTCTTTTTCAAGTATTCAAATGCGTATACCTAATTCATCTAAATTTTCTTATAGAATTCTTCTTAATTAATGCCTTATTTGAGATGGTATTTATTTTCTTTTTATTCTGTTCATCTACAAAGTTTTAAAGACTAAAAGATTGTATTTTTTTCATGCAAATCATCCATGTTACTATAACCAACCTTTGATCAATCTAGATTAATCCCATATTGACTCCATTCCCACTTATTAAAGTTACTATTTCCTAACCAAATCTATCATTGTTTTTACATTAAACATGGCCACTGAGCGTATTAGTGACCTGATACAATAGTGACTTTGAGTAGAAGATTCATAAAGATATACCTCTCTAGATTGAAGGGCCAAATTTCAATCCTAAAGTGCTTTGAAGGTTTCCTCAGTTTTTCTCTGTTTGGAGCAACCCAACTTGGCCTAGATTTTGGCCAAGACTTCGCATTTTGTGGAGCAGAGCGCTAAGTGGACCACGTAGTGGAGTAGTTCAAATATATCATGCAGAGGCATAGGGGCTTCGAGGTAGGTAGAAGTCCCTTCTTTTTGTAAAGCACACAATTTTGTAATGGGTTTTGGGCGATAGTTTCATGTTTTAGAGATCACATGGTATTTGGACCATGGTATTTTGACGATGTAATTGTATATATAAAGGATTGAAATG
The DNA here is from genome assembly GCA_034641835.2 of Pinus albicaulis. NCBI lineage: Eukaryota > Viridiplantae > Streptophyta > Pinopsida > Pinales > Pinaceae > Pinus > Pinus albicaulis. Next base: position 741,838,745 of record CM076582.1, on the reverse strand, counting down.
TTTTCATTAGAATCATGCTTAGATCAATAAGAATATTGTAATATGTATTTTTGAGCGAAGGGAAGGTTTTGCAGCTGAGTGCGTAGAGACCTGGGAAGAGTCTGTAGCTTAGTGTGTGGACCACTTGCAGCTTAGTGCACATGTCAAGATTGATTGTATTCAAAGACTCATCATAATGAAGAAAAAAATTTGTGCATGATATTTTGGTGTTTTTATGTTTTTTTCTGTATAAATTTGTTTAATATATGTTGTTGCGAAGTATTTATTGCATTTTCATGTTATGACAATGCAATAATGGTTTATGGGTTTATATGACATGTTTCTATGATTTATATGAATGTGGCGAAGTAATTTATGAGTTGTATAATAAGATAATAAGAAAATACCACATCTCTTTGTCCCTCAAGACTGCAAAAAACTGGTTCTGCATCCACCCATAGTCACTTTAGGTGAGACTGCAATATGCTTGTAGGTTGTTTCTGAAAGGGCCAGTGATCAAGGGTTTTGTGGTGCACAGTAAGATTGAACCTGGGTCAGCCAAAATCAACCAAAAAAATGGTTATGTTGTTGGGACTGAGATCTGTTTGAGGGATATGTGGATGTGGCAGTTGTTGAAGAAGAAAATTCAAGACTGGATAGGCTAGAAAGAGTGAGAGTTTGCATATCAAGAAAACATAAATCCTTGTCTCACATCCAAAGCGTGGTTGCATAAGTATATTTTTACAGATCATTACGGTATTTTATTTTCTTCTTTTCCTATTGATTTGTACAAGTGGATATCGAGGTTGACTGGAACAAAGGACTATTTTAAGGGTGGAGAACTGACGGTGTGTGCTCGTGGACTGATACAATGACGCAAGAGCAATGACAATAGGATTTCAAGGGATTTTGATTTATGGATTGATAGCATCTTGGGAAAATTCATTACTAAGTTTGCAATATAATCGACTCTGTCCTACAACGAAGTGGAATGATGATTCTTCAAAGGACCGCGAAGTAAGTACTTAAAGTATTTGAAATTGTGGATTAAGATGCTTCTGCGTGAAAAGGGAGTATTATAGATGCAATCAGATTGCTAGCTTACTTATGTTTGGAAGAAGAGAAAGTAAACATGAGCAGGATATCAACACAATGCGAAGTGGAAAGGGATATATAGTAGATAGAAGAAAAGAGAGATCAACGCCTTAGAAATCAGCCACTTCAAGGGGGTAACATCCAATACATTACATAAATGAACAATTATTCGATGATACAAATGACAAAAACCTCCTTCTATATATAGGAGTACATGGGCCCACAATATAATCCTAGCAGGCCTGTAAATAACAATGTAAGGGCACAATAATAACAATATTGGGGTTACAAGGGTACAACAATAACAATAAGGGGACTACACTAATAAAAATAAGGGAATAAACTATTAATATAAGAACCTAACATGCCCCTCTCCTTCAAAAAAGTGTTGTCCTCTATGCTTGAGTAGCTCTGGGTGCTTCTGTATAAAATTCTCATCCTCCATGTAGAATCTTCAGTGGGTAAGTTCTTCCTCTTGATGAGATACTATGAAATTGATCGATTTCGTAGCTGTCGAGTTCTTGTTTTCGTGACTGCTTCAAGTTCCAATATGATTTTTCCTTCCTCATCAAGTTCTGGCAATGTTGTTTGAACTGGAAGATTTTTACCTATAACCTTCTTTAAGCATGAAACATGGAAAACTGGATGCACTTGCGAAGAAGTAGGAAGCTCCAATTTGTATGCCATAGTACCAAAATTTTGCAACATGTAAGGCCCATAGTATTTTGGTAATAATTTATTATCCTTCTTAGCTTGCTTGAGGGACATTTGTTTGTATGGTTGTAGCCGTAAAAATACCCAGTATCCTACATCAAAACTTCTCTCGCTGGGATGTTGATCTGCCTGTTGTTTCATTCGATTTTGTGCAAAATTTAGGTTATCCTTTAAGAGTTGGAGAACTTCTTGTTGATGCTTGATGTGATATTCCACTACTTGAACCTTAGAATTTTCTCTTAAAGATGATGTGATGGATGGTGGATGATATCCATAAAGTGCCATAAATGGGGTCATTTTTGCTGCAGTATGGAAGGAAGTGTTATACCACCATTCAGCAAGAGGTAACCACTTGACCCATTGTGTTTGTTTATCAGATACAAAACAACGAAGACATCCTTCCAAACATTTATTTACTATCTCAGTTTGACCATCAGATTGAGGATGATAAGATGAGCTATGAGCTAATTGAGTACCCAAACAAGAAAATAACTCCGTCCAAAAATTTCCAGTAAAAATGGGATCTCTGTCACTCACAATAACCCTTAGGTTTCCATGTAGCTTTTGAATTGTGTCCATAAATGTAGTAGCAATTGTACTTGCTTTAAATGGATGAGATAATGCACAAAAGTGTGCATACTTAGTAAGTCTATCAACTACCACCATGATGACACTCTTTCCTTCGGACTTAGGTAAACCTGTGATAAAATCCATTGAAATCTCCTCCCAACGTTGACTTGGAATGGATAAAGGTTGTAGAAGTCTCGGAGTCTTAATTGTCTCAACTTTATTCTGCTGGCAAACCAAACATTCCGCCACAAACTTTTGAATATCAGATTTAAGGCCATCCCAAAAAAATTCTTTCTTCACCCTGTGGTAAGTTTTTAAAAATCCTGAGTGTCCTCCTAAAGGATAAGTGTGCAATTCCAAAAGAATCTTTTGTTTTAGTTGGGAATTCTTACAAAGATATAAGCGATCTTTGTACCATAAGGAATCATTTTTCCAACTAAATGTATCAGATGTACTAGGATTTTGCTGCAAATTTTGAATGAGTGTCCACACTTCTTCGTCCTTCTTCCATTCATCCCTTGCTTCGGTTATCAAATCTGGTTGGATAATAGAAATGGCACAAAGCAATGCTTCCACCTCTTCATTCTTTCTTGAGAGTGCATCTGCAACAACATTTAGCTTCCCTTTTTTGTAGATTATTTCAAAGTCATAACCCAACATCTTTGTGACCCATTTTTTCTGCTCTTCTAAAGATAGTCTTTGTTCCAAAAAACGTTTAAGACTATCATGATCAGTTTTTACCTTGAAGTGTCTTCCCATTAGGTAAGGTCGCCATTTCTTTAGTGCATGTAATATTGCTAACATTTCATTCTCATAAATAGCTTTCTGTAAATACTTTCCTTTGATTGGAAGACTTTCAAAAGAAATGGGTCTTACTGCTTGCATTAAAACAACACCAATTCCATTTCCTGAGGCATCACATTCCACAATAAAGGTTTTTGTGAAGTCTGGCATAGCTAAGACTGGTGCTAGGCACATTTATCTTTAAGATGTTCAAAGGCCTTAGTTGCTTCAGGAGTCCATGAAAATGCATATTTCTTCAATAATGTTGTTAGAGGTGCTGCTATTCTCCCATAATTCTTAACAAACTTGCAATAATACCATGTTAACCCGAGAAATCCTCGCAACTGCTTTATGGTTGTGAGGACTTTCCATTTCTTAATGGATTTAATTTTGTTAGGGTCTTTCTTAACACCCTCATGAGATACAATATGACCCAGATATTCCATGTCTTTTACTCCAAAGAAACATTTGGATGTTTTTGCATATAATTTTTTCTCCTCCAATAGTTTGAGCACCCTATCAACATGGTGAACATGATCCTTCCAAGACCTGCTGTAGATTAGTATCTCATCAAAAAATACTAGCACAAATTTTCGAAGGAAGGGTTTGAAAATGGAAGTCATCAACCCTTGAAAGGTAGAGGGTGCATTGGTAAGGCCAAAAGGCATGACCAAAAATTCATAATGACCCTCATGAGTTCAAAATTCTGTTTTTAGAATATCTTCAGTATTCATTCTAATTTGATGATATCTTGAACGAAGATCCAACTTGGTAAAATAAGTTTCTCCATGTAATTCATCCAATAATTCATCAATCACAGGAATGGGAAATTTATCTTTAATGGTGATTTTATTGAGCTCCCTATAATCCATACACATGCGCCATGATCCATACTTCTTGTGCACCAATAATACTGGAGCAAAGAAAGAACTTTGACTAGGTTGAAGTATACCAGCCTCTAACATTTCTACAATCATACGTTCAATTTCGCTCTTTTGGACATAAGGATATCTATAAGGCCTGGTGTTTGGAGGAACACTTCCAGGAATCAAATGAATAGCATGATCATGATAAAAAATAGGTGGGAGTCCCTTGGGAGTTTCAAACACCTTCGAATGATTGTCAAAGACTTTTTGGAGATCTGCAGAATTAGATGATTTTGATGTTGGAACTTCTAGTGAGAAAAATAGTGAAATTACGCCTTAGTGTTCTTTATTCAGAAGCTTTGCCATGACATTAGAACTTATTATCTTTCCCAGCTTCCCTGCGATAGCCCATAATTCGACTTCCTTTCCTTCTGAAAAAAATTTCAAGAAAATTTATTGAAAATTAAAAGCTACCATCCCCAAAGATTGTAACCATTGTACACCTAGTACAACATTAGCACCTCCCATAGGAATGGAAAGAATTGGAATATTCAATACATATTCCCCCATGGTTAGCTTGATATTATGAAATTTTCCAAAGTAATTTATAGTTCCTCCATTTGCAACCATCACTTGACATTCAGGTGCTGGGTATAGGAAACAATTCAATTCCTTGGCTACCTTACAATGAATAAAATTATGGGTACTACTCGAATCAATCAACACTATTACCTTTTTCTTCTTGATATGTCCTTCTAACTTGAGAGTTTTAGGAGTGGTAATTCCTGCCAATGCATTACATGATATGGTCAAACTCATTTCTTCCTCTTCTATGGTTGGTTCCTGGTGTATATCCTCTTGTTTTGAAGATTCTTGTTCATTTTCTTCTTCCTCTTCACAATCTATGTAAAATAATTTTGTCTCAGCACACTTATGACCTTTAGTGTATTTGCTATCAAAATTGTAGCAAAGCCCTTTTTCTCTTTTTTCTTCCAATTGTTGTGGTGTCAACCTTGTAGGTTGTGGAATTCTAGGAGTGGAAACACTTCCATCTTTATATATGTGAGTGGTAGGCTTCATTATCGCCATAATTTTACATTCAATTTTTCTTTCCAACCTGAATGCCTTTTCCAATGAATTAGGTTCCAAAACACGAACTTCATGTTGGATGTTATCCTTTAAATTCCCTATGAAGACATCAATCCTATGTTCCTCTGGAATATCAGTTACCCTTATATTCAATTTTTGGAAGTCCTAAATGTGCTCCACCACTGAACCCTTTCGTTTGAGATTTATCAATTGGCTAAAGAAGGTGTCGCTTTTTGTATCCTCATAATGTGCTATCATTTCCTCTGTAAAAATTGACCAAGTGACATTTTTTTTATAGGAGCAAATACATCGCTACCATAGAAATGTATTTTGTTCTAAATGTAAAGCTCCAATGTGTACCTTTTGTCCGTTTTGCACATTATTGAGATCAAAATATTGCTCCATATGTAGTATCCATGTTACAGGATCCTTGCCATCAGACTTCCTCATATCCATCTTAGGAATATGGTGGTTCCTCCATCCAAAATTAGAGTTTATGAAATCACAATTAACATTTATTTTGTTCTCATAATGAGTTTCCTCTACTATCTTTTCTCCATTAGGAAACATTTCTTGTATCAACTTTTCCAAACCTTCGATGCCTACTTTTAGATCATTCTTTATGTTTTCCATGTTGTCTTTCATTTTTTCATCGATCTTAGTTTCCATGCCTTTATTCAAAACTTCCATTTCATTTTTTGTTGCTCTTTGCGATAGCAAAATTTGGTGCACTTGCTCTTGTAATTTTGATATCTCATGTTTTGTTTCTTCGTCTTCATGAGTCATAGTAGAGCCTTCTAAAGGCTTAATGGGTGTTGAATTCTTTTTAGGGGGAATTTTAGAACCCAATGCTAATATCTATTCTTCAATATTCCCTTGGAATAAATTCAAACTATTTTTTTTCAAACGAGACTTATGTAATTCGAAAAAAATACACACATTTTTCTTGCTTTTGAGGAGATCGATATTGATACTAAATTATATCTGTGATTTCAGATCTTCAATATTTGAAATTTAGCCCTGAAGTAGCCCTTTGAATATTCTTTCAAATGCCACAGGTCTGACCTGATTTGGATTCTTCAAGGCAAAGTTATGCCCAATCTCCCACGATGACCTAATTATGGACTAGTTCAGTAGAGAAAACTTGTGCGACTTGCCAAGTGTCACTATTTCCTCCTTCGGCTCTGAAATTGATATACCAAAAACTGCAATTTGTTACTTGCAGTCACTTTTTACAGAATCCCAATTCGACGCTCGGAGAGAGAGTTATGAAATTTTTCCCACGGTCACCTCTTTGAGATGAAATTCGGGAGCCTGAAACAATCCTAACATTCACATATCATATCTCCAAAAATATTTTGAACCAAGATCTGAAATTTTTACAGGTGGTTCCTTAGGATTTCAGCTTTTCAGTGTAAATATTTAAGCTTCTGTAACTTCGTATATGAAAAGTGATAGAGAAAATTCCACGATAACCTGTTTTAGTTGAAATTTGGGATCTTGGAAAAATCCTAACTTCCCCAGATCATATCTCCGAAAATATTGCGAACCAAGATCTGAAATATTTACACGAGGTTCCTTAGGATTTCGGCTTCGCGCTGCACAAATTTCAGCTTCTGAACCTTCGTAGAAAAAAAATTATTATGAAAATTCCACGATGACCTGTTTGGAGTAGCGAAACCCTATAATCCAAAGCTTTGATACTAAATGTTATGAAACCATCTCCAAAAATAAAATAAAAGAGAGATCAACACCTTAGAAATCAGCCACTTTGAGGGGGCAACCTCCAATAAATTACATAAATGAACAATTATTTGATGATACAAATGACCAAAACCTCCTTCTATATATAGGAGTCCATGGGCCCACAATATAATCCTAACCGACCTGATAAGAACAATGTAAGGGCACAATAATAACAATATTGGGGTTACAGGGGTGAAAAAATAACAATAAGGGGGCTACACTAATAACAATAAGGGACTAAAATAGTAATATAGGGACCTAACATGTTGATTTATGGATTGATATCATCTTGGGACGATTCATTTTTGAGTTTGCAATAGATTCGATTGTGTCCTACAATGAAGCGAAATGATGATTCTTAAAAGGACCACGAAGTAAGTACTTAAAGTATTTGAAATTGTGGATTAAGATGCTTCTGTGTGGAAAGGGAGTATTATGGATGTAATAAGATTTCTAGCTTACTTATGTTTGGAAGAAGAGAAAGAAAACATGAGCAAGGTATTGACACAACACGAAGTGGAAAAGGATATATAGTAGATACTTGAAAGAGATTTCATGGTCACGATCCAAGGACCTTTGTAGAGACTGATTATAGTCCTCTTTTGAGCGAATGTGAAAGTGAAAGAAAAGAAATCCACCCCCAGGTAACTTCATAGTATTCCCCCTCCCACCCTGAGATTTTTCCGAAGCCAGAATCCAGTAATAGCCAGGGTGTTTGTAGTTTTCCTACTCCCCCTACCCCTCCTACCCCTCATCCCCCTCCCCCTTACCCACCCCATCCCCCCGCAAGAAGAGGTATGTTTGATGATAGTAAGCTACTGGTTTTCAAAGGAACTGGATTGGAGGATCCATAACAGTTTTGGTTTTTATGCGAAGTTGTATCGACCGTGAAGAAAATCAAAGATGAGAATATAAAGAAGATGCAAATCGTTACGACACTGCATGATAGAGAAATGACATGGTATATGAATTTCTCAACTAATCAAAATAGAAAATTTGCATACATTAAAACAAATATGGTAGGAGAGTTCAAGAAGCTGAAGTCTCAGTCACAATGCATCACTGAGTTGAAAGAAATAAAAAAAAAACCTATTGAGTCTATTTGGGAGTTATATCAGAGGTTTCAGCTGCTATTGGATCATGTAAGCTTTGACATATCTCCGTAGCAACATCAAGAGTGTTTTATAGTTGCGTTGCTACCACATATCAGATTTCCATTGATGCAACATAAGATAGGAACTCAAGCCAAAGCTCTGGAGACTGTGATGAAATTGGAAGCTTTGCCTATAGGGGATACTAATGTAGGTATGCAACAGATCCAAAATTAGATGGAAAATATAACCTTATAGTTACAAGACATCAAGAAAAGCAAGGAAGTTAGAAAAGAAGTGTGGTGTACGAAGTGAATATTAGAGAGCCATTCTAAAGAAAAATGCCCTATCTTCACGGATACATGGCTGGTGGAGCTCCTTGTTACATGTCAATTTGGGCATCACTACCAAAACCTAGATCAGTATCAATTACGGTCTATCATACTCTAAATTAGTTGCTACATGCCCTAAACAAGTCATCCCATTGATGGTTTTCCCTCATGAAAGTTTCATTGCTTAAATGTCAGTTGAAGTGCTCCATTAAGCCATGAACACACCCCTAGACTGTAGTAAGTGCTTTGTATAGAATATACTCCCATGCAAAGATGTGTTGCAAAGCATCTAGGCCCACTTTACAGTGTGTTGGTCGACTGGGAGCGAATTGTTAATTGGATTCCAGGAATATTCCCACCCTCTAGTGGCTTCTAGAAGTTGTTCCAGCTATCACATCATCTGATAACTTCAAATATGGACACCATGGAGCCATTGAACCTATTATCCTCCTATTCCCACGAACAAGGAAACCACTTCATCCATTTTTGGAAAATCCATTCAATGATTCATTAATGTCAAACTACCTTCATCTACGTATAAATTGAGAATTGATCATAGTGCACAAGGGAGCAAGAATTTGAAATAGTAGAGTTATGCTGGTGAGATCACACTCTTGGAGGTATTTTTTGCATGTAATGTTATGTTGCTGGTGTGATGAGGATAGGACTGAAGCTGGAGCGAGTTGACATCGAATCGATCCAACTGGTTGTAACTTCTCCTTCTACTTCATAATAAAGACATTTGTTCATTTCATAATACATGCGTCCATGATGTTATATGTGTATTTTCAAATGCAATCGATTCAATTTGTTTAACATGAATATATCATATGCCCTTTTGTCATTTTCTGTCTTTAGTTTTCCATTGAAGGTACCAATCAAGCCAGTCCAGTTCGATTGAGAGTGATGGAAGCGATGGAAGGGAGGCAAGTAATATCGAAAGATCACAAGTAGGTGTTCGTCCCTTATCTATTCATTTTAAGGAAAAGGTCAAATAACTTTCTTCTATTGTTCTAAGTGTGACCACCACACTTAGGGAAAACACATCTATTCGTAGGTTTGATTTCCATAAAACAAATTGGCTACTTTACTAGGGGTCGAAAAATCATCCCTAGTGGTTTTATCCTTTTTTATCAACCTCTAGTAGACTTGCTTTATTTTAGTCATTTGAATGTGTTTTTGCAAAAGTAGTGTGTTTGATTGCCTTTTTTAGAGTTTTCCTCTTGTATCAATGCACTATTGGTCTTGACACAGTGCTCTGCATAACAATGTTGGCTTAGGGACAGTGCTCTACAACGCACTGTCTCCCACTCAGGGGTGCGTTGCTCCTGTGACCAACCAGAATCTATCATATTTTGTCTTTTGCAATTCTTTTTAGTATCTTTTTTTTTTTTTTTTTTTTTTTTTGAAATTTCAAGTGTCTGATTGCCTCTAGAGACCAGATTTCCTCTACTATTCTTGCCTCACTTTGGATATTTTTTTTATCAATGTTTCTTTTTGTTTTCTTTATCATTGTCGAATATCTCCAAAGTCTAAAATTTTACATTTGATCAGTTCTTTATTTTCAGAAAGAGGAATTTTCGTTTCAGTCTTCCTTTCTCTGGAAAGTATTGATTGATTGTTTGTGCATTATATTTTCTTTTTTGTTCATATAAAATTAAAAGAAATTGAAAAGAAAAAAATGCATTTGCATATAGGGATTGTGAGTGCTACATAGGAATAGTTAGGGAATTTGCATTTAGATGTGCTCATTGATGATTGCTTAAAATCAAATTGATCTATCCCTTGTAGCTATATTGTCATTGTCGAAATTCAAATACAAAATAATTCTTATAATTTTTATTGCATTTAGGAATGTAAAATACATCACGCGGTGAACCTGAAAAACAAACTTATAAGCAAGATAAACTTGAAATTTATTTGAATTAATATAAGGGAGCATTGTCACTTAACGATAACATTTAGTGGTCTAGTCTAGATACGTGTTCCGGTGTCGTTAAACATAGCAGTTTTCATTAATTGTCTCCGATACATTCCGAGTGTGATACCTCATTCCACATACGTAAGTATATAGGAGCTCGTCCATGTACCTTTGGGTTATATCGGACGGTGTTATAGTACGAAAAGTATAAGGGGATGATCTCACTGTGTGGTTTCACATTAGACAATGCTAATATGGATTGGGCCTCCACGTACCATCGAGTATATTTGGGAGGACAACATTAGGTTGCTTACCATCCATAGGTAACCGAGTTGGCTGCCTTGTACACTATGAAACATCGAACACAACATTCAGGGAGATTTACAGCATGTACATGAGTCCTTGGTTTACTGGGATGGTATATTGCAGTTCACAGTTACTTGGTAAAATCAATTAGAAATCGTGGAAGAAGATCAACCCTTTCCCTGTAGTTCGCGTAGGACACCGAATAAACCACCTTTACTAGCAAAAGCTACACCTAGTAGACGAAGGTGAGCTCATCCTATTGAGTCCGGTACCTCTGGAACCTTTGGTGCTACATCTTCATCTAATTTACCAGAGTTATCTGATCCTTTGAGTATCGAGTCTTGAGTCATTTTGATTGATCCCAGTTTATCTAGTACTGTCGAGACGGAATCCTCACAGTTACCTGAGGACACTGAAATTCAATCCAGTGAAATGGTAAATCCAAAACCCAAGCTTGTTCAACTAGAAGTTGATCCGGAGCCTATTGTTCTTTTACCAGAACATCTTGATCTTGAAGTTAAACAACAAGAAGATGTTCCAGTGAAACTGTCTCATGTTGAGTCATCCGTAACCATTGAGTCTTCCACTTTATCGCAGATTTTAATGCCTGAAATTTATCTCGGGCCTGATGGTGAAGTAATTCCACCTGGTTTGATTTCGATAGAGGGAGAATTTCAGGAAGAGACAACCCCTTAAACTCCAACTCATTTTGGATTGGGGCTTCATTTTTATCCGTATTTTCCTCGTTTGACCTACTCTACTCCTATTGATCCTGTTCACTCTCAAGTTCCCGTAGATTCTTTAGAGTATTTTCTGGGTTATTTAACCATGGCTGAGACAACATCCCAAACTATACTATCTGTTACAGCCATTACAACATCTAATGTTGCTTCATCTTTGATGTTTTCTACGACACCTGAGTCTCATATTTCTGGTGGTCTGTCCGTCCCACTGGGTTACCAAGATTTAAATGGAACCTACTTTGGTGTCTCCTCTAGTCCATGGACTTCACCCATGTTATCATCTGGAATTGTATCTGGTTCATCTCTTATGAGTACTGAACGGCCTAATCCTTTATTGACATCATCAAATCAATATCAGGCTGGTCCATCCAATTACCGTCCATCTTATCCATTATATGCTGGAATCCCATCATATGAAAGTCAGTATCTGAAATATCCTTATACTCCATATGCTGGGGGGGAATATATATTCAGTCCATATGGCGGTACTCCTTTGTTTTTAGGTCAATCTTATGCTGGAATGCCTATTTTTCAATGGCAGTCTACCTTGCCTATTTAGCCGTAAACGGTTGTGTATAAATATCAACCAGTTAAACCTGTTGCATCTATACCTACTACGTCTATTATTACTTCTTTGGTTGTTGCTCAGTCTGCTCATGTGGGTCCTTCAACCCTTAACCCTCAAGTTTCAGGTCTACAGACTTCGTCTTCCCAGACTAGTATTCAACAACAATATGTATCGGGAATTTCACAACCATAGGCTAGTTTACCTCTGTTGTAGGCTTCTACTGTTTCTATCTATTCACAACCTGGTCCAAATTATCCTGGCAGGAAATATTTTTATCAAATCCCATGGCATCCACAACAACCATTCCAATAGTATCAAGCTTATCCAGGTCCTGGTCAACAATCCTATCAAGGGTTTGTTCAACAAACTTACCCCTATCTGGGTTACCAACAACAAAATCCTTATTTTGGTGCACAATGGCCTATTGCCCATGCAATTCCATCTTATCTTGGTTATTCTCAACCTAACCTAAATCGATAGTTGTCGTTTGTTGCAACATTAGATTTACCTAATTTAAACTGGCTCACTAATGATCCCATTCATTATTTAACTTGGTGGTCGGTGATTCCTCATAAATTACCCTCTAATATTCCAAAATTCAATGGAAATTTTGGAGAAGAACCCAATACAGACGTTATGACTTGTCATTTATGGTGTTCATAAAATTCCTTGAATGATGATTATATTAGGCTGTGTCTTTTCCAACGAACGCTTACTGGTTTGGCTGTGAAGTGGTACATTGAATTACCATGAGATTCTTTTGATAAATTTACAACAGTAGCCACTTCTTTTTTAACCCACTTCCAGTTACCCATCAGATATGAAACTGGAACAAAACTTTTGAAAAGATTTAAATAGACCACTGCTACTCACATATCAGATCATATACATGAGTGGCATCGTCATCGTCGAATGGTTAAAAAATTTGTTCCTGATAAGCTTTTAGATGAGTGGTTTATAAAGTCCTTGTTTCCATCTATCACCGAGGACGTGGCCAAAGACATTGTTTTCACTGAAGAGCAAGTAATTTCTCGTGCCCAGTATCTGGATTTGATTTATACTCAATCTGACACACTCTATGAAAATATTCTGAATGCACCGTGACCAAATTTTACTGTTCTTCCTTCTCCATATGGTAAGGAAATTCATGCCGTCGATGGTGTGATTGGTTCTATTAGCACTTTACCAGCAAGTCGACCATCTGGTTCTACACTTGTTGTTTCAAATCAAAACTCTATTGCATCTAATCCTGCGTCTTCTTCTGAAATACATGTCATGTCCTATGACAAAGGAAAAAGTGACAAGCAACCTAGAAGTAAGAAGAAGGGGAAAGATAAGAAGAAATCAAATTGACCCCTGTAGGAAAAATCATTCAATTCATCTGGTTCTTCTAGGAAACCTCGTTACCCTTGCTTTATATGTAATGAGGAGAATTTTACGCTAGATTTTCCTCACCGCTTAGATGTCTGAAAGCTTCCTAAGAATTCTTTCACATCTGCAGTCTTGAAAAATCCTTTTCCGAACCTATAAACACATATGGTTGCTACGGATCCTGCTTCTAGTTCGCAAGTGCTTATGCTATCCACCACTAAGCCCAAAACTGATGTTTTGGTGTCTACTCGAAGTAAATATTACAGTAATCCCCTGTCATCATCAAATGGTTAGGCTACATATCAACCTACTATTTCGACTTCATCTGATTCAACTCCACCGCCTATTATTCCCGAGTTAACAATAAAGCCGCTGAAGGGATTTGTTCATAAATTGACTTTCAACCCTCGAGCTTGTGCAACTCAAAATTATAACGTAGTCGAAGATCTTGCTTAGTCACCTTCTACTATGTCAACGCTTGAGGTTCGTCAAAATTTTCCCTCCCAAAAGTAGGCTTTGTTGTCGGTGATTGGTGGAATCGATCTGACGGATTCTAATCTTGTAGTCTTTAATAATGTGGGCTATGTTCCACAATTACCAACACAATTAGAATTTTTGATTCAATTACATGTCCTGAATCGCCTCATTCATTGACTATCATTGATGAAGGCGCGTCTACTTGTATCATGTCTATGAGTTGCTGGAAGTCACTAGGCTCACTGACTTTATGAAAATCACCTACAACGTTGAAAGCTTTTGACGGTCATACATATAAGCCTTGTGGAATTCTTAGTAACCTGCAAGTCAAACTAGGGGGAAAATCAATTGCTATTGAATTTGAGGTCCTTGATGGAACCGTTGACTGTAATATATTACTTGGAATACTATAGGTTTATGCTATGGTTGCGGTAGTATCTACTTACTTTCGTATGGTCATATTTCCCCATAAGGGAAGCATCACAGTCATCGATAAACTCTCTTTCTTGACCTCTGGTCCTAGGAAACTGGAAGCATTCCATTTGTTCACGAACCCCCACCATCTCTTCATAAAATTGGTGTGGACTCTTTAAGGAATCTTCCCTAATGGGAACCTTTTCGTTAACATCGCCTGTGACAACGACGAATATCGCAAAATAGAGACCTGCAATATGATATCCTCCACTTCATCTGACTTAAGGAGGATTCCCAATGATTTTGAAATAGATAGGCCAGGTCTTGAGGATAATTTTTTTACTGTTTCAACCTCGTTAAAAAAAATGAATCAGGTCACGAGGATAGTTCTTTTACTGTTTCAACCTCGTTAAAAAAATGAATCATGTCATGAGGATAGTTATTTTACTGTGTCAACCTCGTTAAAAATGAAACATGTCACTACAAGCAAAGTTTTTCTTTGTTTCAAGCTTGTATAAAAATGAAACAAACCTATCTCAATCACAGTTTCCTTTGTTTCAAGCTTGTGTAAAAGTGAAACCACTTTCAAGCACAGTGTTCTTTGTTTCAAGCTTGTGTAAAAATGAAACTACTCTCAAGTGTAGTTTTCCTCTATTTCAAGCTTGTATAAAAATGAAACTTATTTCGAAAATTATAATTTTCAAGACTCGTTAAACTCATGAAAATCCAGAGATTATTTGTCTATTCTTTTCATGCTTGTGAAATGTACATGAAAATGTCGAGTTATTTCCGTCTTTTCCTGCTCGCTAATTAAATTTAAAGTCGGATGCAGAGCACACTTTTATCTCTTTTTCAAGCTTTGTTAAACATGAAAAAGGAACCCCCCTAAAGTTCAGTTTCATCTCTTTTCAGACTCCCTAAACATGAAAATATTGATGAGCACTTATCCTTTCGATCTCGTAAAATGAATTGAAACGACATCTACTCAGTATAATTTTAACCCTTTTTCGAACTCAGATAGATTATTTTTACGAAAAAGGAAAAACTTAGTTGAACATGGCTAGGAGGTTCTCTCAGGTATTATTTGAAGCTTTTTCAGATCTAAGGGAAAATTTTACGAAAAATAACTTGTGGAGTTTTCTTTTCGTCCCCTTTTCAAACTCTCTAAACATGAAAAAGGACCGAGTTTTCATTGTCATTTGACTCGTTAAAAAATCAAATAGTGACGAACTTGTCCATCATGACAAGATCACGTTTTACCTTCGCTAGACTCGTTAAAGCATCACATGGTGATGGATTCACCCAAAGGGTGGAATTATACATCAAGCATATGTTATCCTCTTCAGGCTTGTTAAAAAATAAAGAGGTAATTGTCAACAATGACTGGGGAAAATTGGAAAGGGATAAATCACTATATGGTAGCAAGTCGCTCTTGAACATGACACTCATTCACTTCATCTCCGTGAATTTTGAGTTGGGTTATCTGCTTGATGGTCTATCATACCTATGGTCTATCACACCATGCATCACTTTGGTTTTGGGTCAATGTTTCCAACTCGTACAATGTCCCTGATATGTTTAAGAGAAGTCAGTAAGTTATTCCTCATCCTTTGCAATACTCATAAACCTTCATTTCATGACCGCCATCCCTAAACATTGCTTCATCAATTACATTTTGTCTCAAAAATCATTACTCTTGTTTCGTGTCGTTGATTGGGGATACATCAAGGCCCTCTTGCGACGAGTCGCTTCCAGTCGACATCATCTCATCATCCAGGAAGTTGACTTAGAAACAACCTTTCAGTACCTTGGAGATTTCTTACATCAATGGAGGGTTTCTTGCTTCCGGCGACAGGTTGACATCACATGCCTTCGACCAAAAGACTTTGTATGGTGATGAACATAAAATCATCTATTCACACCATGAAGAATGTACTGTAGTACCTTGAGAGCCATCATCGTAAACGGTGGTTTTTTTCACGTATCTTAGATGCTTACATCATTATTTTGTAATCAAACGGTGTCTTCCCATGTTTGACTTCAGCTCACATATTCACATGGTTAGACTTGTACTTAAGCGATCGAGTGAATGAGATAGAAGACCCCAGATCTAGTTTCATCTGTAGAAATTATATAACATATGCATGTATATATCCAGATTCTCCTGATCTAACAATATTTATCTTCTTTCTAAATACAAAATCCTTCCACTGTTAATATTTTGCGGAAATTTAAAAACTCAATTGCAAACACATGAAGCAATAAAACAATCGTACATAACACAACTGTTTAACGGGAAAGCCTGAAGCTAAAAACCCCAACTATCATATATTATGTATCATGGAGATCATGTAACAATCTCATACAAATCTTAGTACATCAAGCTCTCAGTACAATCAATTGTCACACACTAACATGAAGAAATCTGCAAATCCATGCATTGATTTCTTGTTTCTTGATAGCCCACCTCCACTGCGCAATCCCTGCTAAAGCAGACCCATGAATGAATTCGAATCTACCTTGCCTTGACTACGCAATCCTCATTGGAAACTCCAATGTGTGTGTGATGTAATCAATGCATCACTATAGTCACAACGGATAGTCCATCTCATCCTTTCACCTATCTCTCCACTAGGTCTCCACTGGAACTGACATGCACTGTAGTTAACTGCTGTATTTGTTCAGTTGTTAGTGAGTTATTAGTTGTGAGTTAATTAAATAATTAATTAACTTAACTCTCACTAGTATATATTTCAGTTAGACTAGATACAACTAGCTCAACTGAGTTTAACTCCCTTAACTGATTTAAACTAAATAACAACTCCTGTAACTACTCTTCCAACTCTGTCATAACTGAGTCCTCATGCATGAGCCACCAATAAACCCTAGGAATTGCCTAATTCCTTGAGCCCATTGATTTTCCAAATCTGTATACTGAAATAAAGTGCTCAAAGAGAATAAGTTGATATTTAGAGTCTGACTATTATTAAGGGCTAATAATAATTGACACATCTATTTTTAGATCGACGATCTATAAATAGATTTCGCCCAATATTCTAAAAATAGAATTTCATCTATTTTTCCAACTTGACCAACCATCCACAAATAGCATCCTACAATTTCTGAAATATGATCATCATGTCTAAGAATAGACATAATCTAAAAATAGACTTACACCTAAAAATAGCCCGCGGGCCCACTTAGTGAAGGTGATTTATTTTCACTAAGCTTCATAAACTTGTTGAATCTCAACACTCCTTATCAAAAAGATAGGGATTATCCTTTACCCCGATCCTGCCTCTATGGTATTCGAATTTGCTCCTGATGAGTGCCTTCGCCAGAATATCTGCATCCTGATCTGCCGTAGGAATGTACTGAAGCAACATGATCTTCCGTTGCACATAATCTCTGATATGATAATACCACATATCAATATGTTTATATCTATCATGAAACACATGATTAATTGAGAGTTTAATGCAACTATTATTATCACAATGTATCACTGTAGGATCTAAATGTGAACCGAACAAACCGACCAGGATCTTCCTCATCCAGATAGCCTCACATGCAGCTTGACTTGCTACCATGTATTCTGATTTCGTTGAACTGAGTGCCACAGATCTTTGTTTCCTGATGTACCAAGAAACTACTGTAGATCTGATACTGAAAACCCCTCCTGATGTGCTCTTTCTGTCTGTTGGGTTGCCTGCCCAATCTGCATCCATGAAGCCATGCAACTTCACCTCATCCGTCTATCTATACCATAAGCCATACTCAGATGTGCCCCTGAGATACCTCAAGAAATGCTTGCCTGCCTTCCAAAATAGCTTGGTAGGCTTAACCATCACTTGTGAAAGCTGGTTCACCACGTAGCATATGTCCAGTCTTGTATTAACTAAATACATGAGCAAACCCACCAACTGTCGATAAATAGTGGCATCCACTACCTCTGCCGATGTGGCATCCTTTTTCCTCCAATTTACTATAAGAGGAGTGTCGATAGGCTTGCAACCTTGCATGTGAAACTTCTCCAGTATCTCCTGGGCATACTTTCCTTGAGACACAAACACTTCACCTTCTCGCTACAATATTTCCAATCCAAGGAAATAATGAAGGAGGCCCAAATAATTCATCTCAAACTCCTTTGCAAGATCTGCCTTGCATGAGTGTATAAAATACTCATCACCTGTTAGTATTAAATCATCAACATAAAGAACAATGATTAAAAGCTTACTCTCCACCACAATTTGGTACAGGTTTGCATCTGCCTCACTCTTGGTGAAGCCAAGTCCGATGAAATAGTTGTCGATTTGAGTGTACCAAGAACGAGGTGCTTGTTTCAGCCCATACAATGCTCTTTTGAGCCTGCACACACGCGACTCATTGCTAAAGATCTCAAATCCTTCAGGATGCTCAATGTACACCTCTTCCTCAATGATCCCATTAAGGAACACAGTCTTCACATCCATATGATGAATGTGCCAACCCATCTATGCTGAGAGAGCAAGGATGGTCCTTATGGAAGAATATGGTGTGACAGGTGCAAACATTTCTTCATAATCAATCCCCTTGATCTGTGAGAAGCCTCTAGCAACAAATCTTGCCTTATACTTCTTGAAGCTCCCATCATCAGCTTGCTTTACCTTGTAGATCCATATTGATCCTACAACTGATTTACCCACCGACCTTGTAACAACCTCCCAAGCACTGCTTCTGATAATGGAGTCATACTCCTCCACCATGGCATCTACCCATGTGGGCTCCTACACTGCATCTTCAAAAGAATATGGCTATGTCACGATACACTTTCTCATAAGAGCCATGTATCCAGTAAATCGGTTAGGTGACTGTCTCTTTCTGCGATGTGATGTAGGGAATCCTACATTCTGTGCCACATCAAGCTTCAGTCTCTCAGCTTCTGTGGTACGATTTCTACTAGTTATGATGTTTGGCTTTGCGTGAGTGGACTCCTCCACTCCATGAACTTCCTCCTGTGGCTAATCCACATCTGGAGGTTCATATTTCAGAACTGGCAGTTCCTCCACTGCATGCAAGTGTAGCTCCCTCTCAAGCATAGCTCGTGCATCACCCATGATTGTTCTATTATTCCTCTCCATGACCCCATTCTGTTGTTGGTTACGAGGTGATATGATTTCTCTTAGAATTCCTTCTTTGCTACATAAGTCTTTGAATTTGTTGGAGATATATTCACCACCATTGTCTCTTCGTAGAGCTTTCACTTGCTTCCTCGACTCCTTCTCCACCAATTCTTTAAACTCACAGAACTTTGAGAATGTTTCGCTCTTCTTTTGCATGAAGAAGATCCATCATCTACGAGAATAGTCATAAAAAAATATAACATAATACCTGTGTTTTTCTGTTGAAGAAACCGAGAAAGGTCCACACATGTCTGTGTGAATTCTCTCCAGGATCACCGATGCATGGTTCTCCTTCTCATGAAAGGTGGTCTTCACAAAATTACCCATAGTACATCCCTTACACTAATCTGACTGTGCAAGAGTACCCTTGGTAAGTCCAGTAGAAATCTGCTGCAAAATATTCAAGGCGCCATGGTGAAGATGGCCCAATCTCCTGTGCCATAATTCGCCCTCATCCCAACTCACCACTTCTTCTGCTTTGCCCATCATTGCAGCGCAGCCATATACCTCCAACTTGTAGATATTCTTAACTCAAATCCCTATCCTCTTGGTTTGAACTGTTGTTTTATGTCGCAGGAAATATTTTCCCTCACTGAAAACAATGTCATAACCTCTGTCTTCCAACATTGCGACCGAGACCAAGTTCTTCTTCAGACCTGGAACATGCATAAAAAATTTCAACGGAAATGGATTACCTGACTCCCTCTCAATGGTAATGGTCCCAATTTCAGTCGCACTGTATCGACCATCGTTTCCCATCTCCTTCTCCTCCAAGTCACTAAACAACTCCTTGTCTCCCGTCATATGGAAAGACACACCACTATCAAGATACCACACTGATCCCATTGCACTTGAAACCAAGCATTAAATCAAAGAGAAATCAAGTTCAAATTGCGAGGCTAAGGCCTCACCCACTGTAGCTCCAACAAACTTCTTTTTCTTCTTCTTCTGTGGCAGTTAGTGGCGAAATTCCCATGTTTGTGACAGTGAAAACATTTCACCTTGGACAAATCATGCTTCTTGCCTTTAGCCCCGAATTTTGAAGGGAATTTCTTCCCCTTCCCTTTCCTTGCTTTGGCAGCCAAAGCACAATTGTCTTCATCATCATTCTTTGATGAAGAGCCATCCCTGGTACTTCACCTTATCTCCTCCTGCACAAGATCCGACCAAATTTGCTCCCAACCCGACAGTTTCTCCCGTCTATTGACAGAGTCTTCGTAGTTATTTCAACTCTTTGGAAGCCAAAGGATAGCCAAGCTCACCAAGTCATCATCATCATCAATAATCCCCACACTTCCTAGTTCATCCCTACAGTGGACAAACTTCGTGTGATATTTTGGAATACTGTCGCCCTTCTCCATTTTTATTTTTCTGAGCTTATCTTTCAGCGCCAAATTCCTCTGGTCATTGTTGCTTTGGAAAAAACTTGTCAAGGCCTTCCAAATTGCAAATGGAGTGGCTTTCCCATGAAGGCTGGACACAATATGGTCCTTCACACCTTCCAAAATAATTCTTCTTGTCTTTGCTACCTTCTTTTGCCATGCATCAAGTAAGGCAGCATCGCTAGAACCAGGCTTAGGAACATTGCTATCGATGAACTCCTTCAGTCCATTATCTTCTAGCACTGCCTCCATCCTATCCTTCCAGGCTATGTAATTCAAGTTTCCCTCAAGGGTATACTCCAATCGCAACCCATTGAAAGACATTTCAATGTATACTCAACTGTCGCACCAAGAAATTTTTGCAGCAAATTCGAATTGTCCACTAGCACAAACTCAACAATTCTTCACAATTGCAATCTTCAAGAATTAACACTGCTATGATACCATGTAGAAATTATATAAAATATGGATGTATATATCCATATTCTCCTAATCTAACAATATTTATCTTCTTTCTAAATACATAATCCTTCCACTGTTAATCTTTTTTTTTTTTTAAACTACTCTTCCAACTCTGTCATAACTTTTCCACTTCAGTTCTAACTTAGTCCTCATGCATGAGCCACCAATAAACCCTAGGGATTGAGTAATTCCTTCAAATCACTGATTTTCCAAATCTGTATGCTGAAATAAAGTGCTCCAAGAGAATAAGTTGATATTTAGAGTCTGATTATTATTATGGGCTAATAATAATTGACACATCTATTTTTAGATTGACGATCTATAAATAGAATTCACCCAATATTCTAAAAATATAATTTCATCTATTTTTCAAACTTTACCAACCATCCACAAATAGAATCCTGCAACTTCTGAAATATGATCACCATGTCTAAAAATAGACTTACACCTAAAAATAGCTTGTAGGCCCACTTAGTGAAGGTGACTGATTTTCACTAAGCTTCATCATCTTGTTGAATCTCAACATCATCCATCCGATCTGCGATTTCAGGAGTATTAGCAAATCATCCGTACGATGATATTTATACAGATGGTCATCCTATCATGGGTCTATATCTCTAGATGAATTTATGGTGTAATGATATTTTATGTGCTGGGTATGGGTATGCCTCCCCAGAAATTCATGTCCAAGATGAAAATATATCATGATGTAATGTATTGTAATTGATGCAGGCCAGCGTCTGCTTTAGATCCTACTCATCACAACGCAAATCATATCAATCAACATTATCATTTTTGACTTCATGCTTTAGAAGGCATCTTTTATAGGTCAATTTAAGCATCACTCCCAAAACCCAGATCAATATCAATTAGGGTCTATCATACTCTAAATTAGTTGCTACATGCCCTAAACAAGTAATCCCATGGATGATTTTCCTTCATGAAAGTTTCACTGCTTAGATGCCAGTTGAAGTGCTTCATTAAGCCATCAACGCACCCCTAGACTGCAGTAAATGATTTGCAGAGCATATGCTCCCATGAAAAGCTGCGTTGTAGACCATCAAGGCCCACTTTACAGTGCATTGGTCGACTGGGAGCGAATTTTTCATTGGATTCCAAGAATATTCCCACCCTCTAGTGGCTTCTAGAATTTTTTCCAGCTATCACATCATCTGATAACTTCGAATATGGACACCATGGAGCCATTGAACATCTTGTCCTCCTATTCCCATGAACAAGGAAACATCTTTATCCATTTTTGGAAAATCCATTCAATGATTCATTAATGTCAAAAATACCTTCATCTACTTATAAATTGAGCATTGATCATAGTGCAAAAGAGAGAAAGAATTTGAATTAGTAGAGTTATGATGGTGAGATCACAACTCTTGGAGGTATCTTTTGCATGTAATGTTATGCTGCTGGAGCGATGTTGCTGGTGTGATGAGGATAAGAATAAATCTGGAGCGAGTTAACATCGAATCGATCCAACTGTTGTAACTTCTCCTTCACCTTCATAATAAATACATTTGTTCCTTTCCTAATACATGTGTCCATGATGTTATATGTGTATTTTCAAATGAAATCGATTCAATTTGTTTAACATGAATAGATCATATGCCTTTATGTCATTTTCTGTCTTTTTTTTTCCATTGTAGTTACCGATCAAGTGAGTTCAGTTCGATTGAGAGTGACAGAAGCGACGAAAGTGAGGTGAGGAATAACGAAAAATCTCAAGTAGGTGTTTGTTAGGTCAATTTAGTGTGTCCTAAATTGCTAACATAAATTATCAACCAGGGATTCGTAAGCTGACGAAGTGTGGCACACTATATGTGCAAGATAACCTATCTCTTACTTTTTGTCGTTTTTGGATTTTTATTGATCTTGGTTGGTTTCCTAATGTGAGATGGAAATTCTAAAAGACAAGTATGGTTATGAATATTCAAGGCAATGATGTCCTTCTAATGGTTTTCCAAACTTCAAAAGAATTTTAAAACACACAATGACAAAATTAATTCCTAAAAGGAAATGAAAATTGCATCACTATTCTAATCAAGCAAACAATGAACTATTGATCATGAAAACCATTATCCTTGCTACTGTCCAAATACAAAAGAAACTATGCTTAAAGAAATCCAAGAATTGCAACAAAGTAAATCTAAATCAAATTACATCAACTTATATTATGATCCCTCACCATTAGTCCAGCTATGGCTTTCGGAGGTAACCATAAACAACTTGAGCAACCTGATATCTAATTTGCAGAAAAAGAAACTAATATCAAACTACACACTCATACTTCA
Source organism: Pinus albicaulis (assembly GCA_034641835.2). Taxonomy (NCBI): domain Eukaryota; kingdom Viridiplantae; phylum Streptophyta; class Pinopsida; order Pinales; family Pinaceae; genus Pinus; species Pinus albicaulis. The sequence goes on along the minus strand of CM076582.1, from coordinate 741,815,371 downwards.
ATCCCTCACCATTAGTCTAGCTATGGCTTTCGGAGGTAACTGAAAATGACATGAACAATTTAATATATCTAACTTGCAGAAAAGTAAACTAATATCAAACTACACACTCATACTTCAATCCCTCGCCATTAGTCCAGCTATGGCTTTCGGAGGTAACTGAAAATGACATGAGCAGCTTAATATCTAAATCTAACTACTAAAGCAAATGTGCAAGACTGAAATAAACAAATAGTGTTGGAATTAAACAAAAACTAAGAAAAGTAAATTAGCAGAAGGACAAGATGGATTCCATGTCATTAGTCATAAAAAGATGTGCAAATGCCCGGGCTGCCTACTGTAATCTAAAAGCTAAAAATTATGCTAAAAGCTATGATTTCAGAAAGCAATCTAAGTAAGGAAATATGACAAAACAGAATTGAAAGCAACTTATCTAGAAAACATGTAAAAGCTTCCTTGGATAGTAGGGGCCCTCCGCTACCAATTTGGTGAAGTCCTTCGGCTCCTTAAAGTTGTAATCAAAACAGCATCAAAGAACTGAATTTCTCTATTAAAAAGAACTCACAAATCTACATCCCATTCCATCTTGAACTTTGTTACAAAAGACTTCTCTACTACTTTTTCATTACTTTCTCATTACCTATGATAGGAGAAAGCTTCTCCTATTTATACAAAATATGAGGAGTCATCTCATTAATGGGAATCCATGAATCTCTCCCTCCATCTCTAGAGTTACAATCAAAATAGGAAATGATAAGACACTTGTCTTTCTAGAGTTTCAACACAACTAAGAGATGAGACACATATCCTCTTAGAGTTTCAATACAACAAGGAAGTGAGACACATATCCTCTTGATCCCATAATCTTCTCCAACCAAATTCAAATTTGGCCTCAGAGTGCCACATAAGGGTCCTCTAGAAGTCTCCTTTTGACCTACACATGTCACAAAACTCATAACACATATATAGATATATGAAACTATGTTAATTTTCTAGTTTCTAATCATAAATTCACTTAAAATACATAAAATAAATAACTTTGGAAAACAAGGATCCTAACCCATATATTTATGAAAATGGTTACTTGATGTAGGGTTTTAGATCAAATGGTTATGAAATAAGGGCTAAATGGTTATGACATAATGGAAATATGTATGAAAAACACTTTTGAGACTCAACAGTGTTCTTCCCTTATCTATTCATTTTAAGGAAAAGGTCAAATAGCTTTATTCTGTTGTTCTAAGTGTGACCACCACACTTAGGGAAAACACATCTATCCGTAGGTTCTAAGTCGCCAATTTGTTTTATGGAAATCAAACCTATGGATAGATGTGTTTTACCTAAGTGTGGTGGTCACAATTAGAACAACAGAAGAAAGCTATTTGACCTTTTACTTAAAATGAATAGATAAGGGAATAACACCTACTTGTGATATTTCTCTATTCCTTGCCTCCCTTTCATCGCTTCCATCACTCTTAATCGAACTAAACTCGCTTGATTGGTACCTACAATGGAAAAAGAAGACAAAAAATGACATAAAGACATATGGTATATTCATGTTAAACAAATTGAATTGACTGCATTTGAAAATACACATATAACATCATGGACACATGTATTAGGAAAGGAACAAATGCCTTTATTATGAAGTAGAAGGAGAAGTTAAAACTAGTTGGATTGATTCGATGTCAACTCACTCCAGCTTCAGTCCTATCCTCATCACACCAGAAACATCACTCCAGCAGCATAAAATTACATGTATACAATACCTCCAAGAGCTGTGATCTCACCAACATAACTCTACTAAATCATATTCTTGCTCTCTTGTGCACTATGATCAGTACTAAATTTATAAGTAGATGAAGGTAGTTTTAAAATAATGAATCATTGAATGGCTCTTCCAAAAATGGATGAAGAGGTTTCCTTGTTCATGAGAATATGAGGATAAGAGGTTCAATGGCTCCATGGTGTCCATATTTGAAGTTATCAAATGATTTGATTGCTGGAACAACTTATAGAAGCCACTAGAGGGTGGGAAGATTCTTGAAATCCAATGAAACATTTTCTCCCAGTCGACCAACGCACTGTGAAGTGGGCCTAGATGCTCTGCAACAAAATTTTTCATGGGTGTATATGATTTGCAAAGCACTTACTGCAGTCTAGGGGTGCGTTGATGGCTTAATGGAGTACTTCAACTGACATCTATTCTGTGAAACTTTCATGAAGGAAAAACATCAATGGGATGACTTGTTTAGGGCATGTAGCAACTAATTTAGAGTATGAAAGACCCTAATTGATATTGATCTGGATTTTGGGAGTGATGCCAAAATTGACCTGTAACAATCCTAATACCTTGACTGAAGGATATAGGCCATGGTATGAGATATGTAACGCTAGAGTACAACCTCGGTTAGAAGATTGTTACTTGTTGTCGAAATATGTGAAAACTCCAAGGAATATATATTGCAAGTTTTGTAAATCAGTAGGACATGATGAGAACAATTGTCGCACTTATGAACTAATGAGGGAGCGCAATGTTGACACATGAGGATAATGTACAACATGGTGGTCGAGGAGGTTACCAAGGAAGAGGTCGAGGTGGTGGAGCTGGTTGAGGACGTGGACATATCATTTTCTATAATTACGGTCATGCAGGTCATTTTGCAAGAGACTTCTAGAACCCCACAACGACATGTAAGTATTGTAAGTCCTTTGACCATGTAATTGACGAATGTCTTGTACTTATGGCAAATATGCAAGAAAAAATGAATCAACAACTGACAAAAAATATTCAAATGATGACTTCTGAAAAGAGGACTGATAAACCTCGAGCTAATATTGTCACTAGAAGTGTAGCTACGACCGGTAGTGATAAGGAGGATGGAAAGAAGGAATTTGAAGGTGCATGGGTTAGAAATACTATGGATAAAGTTCCTATTTTTGATATTCAGAAAGAAAAAGTAGTATTTATGGAAGAAAAGAGAATTTTTATGGGTGTTGGAGCATTAATCTCTAGTGCACATCCAAAGCCTGATCAGAGAAGTAACTACGATGTATCATCAACTTTGGTGCAGAAAAAAGCTCTGACACAGGATCGAGCTTCGACATAAGACTAGGACGTGACAAGCCAAGTAAGTATTTTAAGGTATTTTCTATAGACTTGCATAAAATTTTTAAGGGATCAAAAATTTGTAGAAGGGTTGTAGGAGTTAATAGATTCATGTGCATCAAAATTAACACTATGAACTAAGATGCACACAGTCAATAATTTGAATCGACATAAGAGAACTGGAAGAGAGATGAGGCTCAATGCGGAGATAGGAGAATATGAGATAGACCAAGTCATTCTGGATTTGGGATTTGACGCTATTGTCTTGATGACGCATACATGGGAATTTATGGGTAAGTCAAAGCTACAGTGGTCACCTATTTAGTTAAGGAGGTAAAATCAACAAAATATCCTCCCTATGGGAAGACTACCAGGTGTCATAGTGGATATTGAAGGAGTTCGCACTAATGTTGATTTTGAAGTAATAAATATAGTTGATGACAATAACACTTATCTTGCATTGATTGGAATTGACTGGAATTTGACAATATAGCCATAATTAATCTGAAGAAGAGACAAATTCTATTTTAAGGAAAAAATATCAGAGTTATTGTTCCCTTAGATCCATCGAAATGAGAAAGATACAAAAAACCAATTAGAGAAGAATATTGCGCAAAAAACATAGATAACATTTATCAAATGATGATGAAGGAACAAGATTGGGTTAACCCTACTGTAGAAGGCAAACTGAGTTGGGAGCATGATAGTTATTGTACCTCAGATTCAAAATAAGAGTTAGAAAATTGGTAGAATAGGTTGCATGAAGTATCCACAAGGCATTGTTTAAGAGTTACCAAATCAGTTCGTTGTATAATGTCTGAGGTATGTGACCTGCCTTCTTATGGTGGCATAGGAAATGGGAATACTTTTCTTAATGATTATGAAGAGAGAATTCCAGAAAATCAAGATTTTTAGCCTTGGATATAGCCCTAAAAGCTAACCCCCCTAGATGGTGGAATGCACACAAGAAGAATATAGGAGGTTGGCAGGAATTTCGAAGATTGATGTGGATAAGGTTTGGAAAGATAGAAACATAAATGGAGATAAAGTATGATGGTCAAAATAACCCTAGGGAGCATATCTAGCTATGCACTTCAGCATAGAAGGAGATTCCATAGCAAGAGTGGGTACATGGATTCATTCATACATTGAAGACAATCCATACGAACTGGTACCTAGAAATAGAGCTTCGACATGGTACCGAGAATTGGGTAGACATGGTTGATGGCTTCATATTAATATTTGAATTTCAAGATGATTTCCCACACATATATTGGGCCCTTCAGGTAGTCAAGAAGAAGATATTTAATAATGTCACCTCAGTGACATGGCATCAAACTAATTGGGTCACACATATAGAACATGAATTGGAATGCTATAAAATTATTGCAGATGGAGTGGAAGAACACTCTCGCAACATCAATATAATGGAGTCAGAAGGATATTGTGAATCCACTAGACCTGAGATAGAGATACCAAACATAACAAAGCCACTAAAGACTAAGAAGGTAAACATAGGATCAGAGGCGGATCCCAAGTTTGAAACTTTAGGATATTACTCGGATGAAGAGACAAACAATAAAGTTACAAAGTTACTTCATGAATATCAAGAAGTGTTTCCCACCAAGTTTTCAAAGATGAAGGGTATAATAGGAGATCTATAAGTCATGAATATTCCTTTGAAACTTGATGTGAAGCCAATTAAACAAAGACCTTGTAGATTGAACCCGAAGTATAAGGAGAAAGTGAAAGTAGAACTTCATAAGATAATAACAACAAGAATTATTGAACCTGTATAAGAATCAAAATGTGTGAGTCCTATGGTGGTGCAAGAGAAGAAGACTCAAGGAGAAATTAGGATATGTGTTGATAAGAAAGTTGAATGATGCATGTTTACATGATCCTTTCCATACCCCTTTCATAGATGAAGTGCTAGATAATGTAGGAGTACAGGAAGTTTACTCATTTACAGATGGATTCTTAGGATATCATTAGATTAGGATTGCACCTAAAGATCAACATAAGACCACATTTTCTATAGAATTGGGCTCATATCTATACCGAGTAATGCCTTTTAGACTGGAAAATGTCCATGCTATATTTTCTAGGGTGGTGATCACAGCTTTTAAGTAGTACATCCACAAGTTTTTGGAGGTATATTTTGATTATTGGACAATATTTGGTTTGTTAATGAAATATGTTGGAAGTTTAAGACTTATGCTCGACATATGTAGAAAGTATAATATCTCTTTGAATCTAAATAATTGCATATTTTGTGCACCCTTCGACATAATGTTGGGACATATTTTTTGTAAGCAAGGACTAATGGTGGACCTTGCGAAGATTGCTATCATTGTGAACTTTCCTCCACCTGAGATAGTAAGACAACTTTGCACTACGTTGGGACATACTAGGTATTACAGGAATTTCATCAAGGGGTATGCACATATCACTGTGCCTATGGAGAATTTTTTTAAGAAGGATTCACCCTTTCAGTGGAATGAAGAATGTCAGAAGAGCCTCGACATATTGAAAGAAAATATGGTAGTTGCACCTATACTAGTACTCCCTTATTGGAATAAGTAATTTCATTTCCATGTATATGCCTCTTGTATAACTTTGGGAGTTGTATTGGAACAACCTGGTGAGGAGAGATTGATCATCCTATAGATTTTGCAAGTAAGAAGTTGGCTAAAGTAGAAACAAATTATGCCACTAAAGAAAGAGAAGGAATGGCCATGGCGTATGCTTTGCAGAATTTTAGCCACTATTTTCTGGGGTCACACTTTAAGATGTTTACAAATATTTATGCACTAAAGTATTTGGTTAATAAGCCTATCTTAGGAGAAAAAAATTGCTGATGGTTGCTATTATTCCAGGAGCATGACTTTGAGGTCATTGTTAAACCAAAGAGGTTGAATGCAGGACTTGGCCATCTGTTAATATTGGAGACAAGGGAAGAACCAATTAGCCTAGAAGCTAATCTCCCTGATGTGCAGTTATTTGCAATCATAGTATCAAATGACCATTTCGTAATTATCATTTAGTTTTTTACCACAGGAATGGCTCCTTCAGAGTATACTACGTAGAATAAGAAATAATTGATGGTTAAGGCAACTGACTTTTCAATAGTAGCAGGGTACTTATATAAAATGGGACCAGATGAGATACTACGTAGATATGTTCCTAAACATGAAAGTCAAATGATTCAAGGAGAAGCTCACGGAGGCGCAACTGGTGGACACTATGCAGGAAAAACTATTGCACAAAATATTTTGAGAGCAATATTTTGGCAGCCTACACTACATAAAGATTCCAAGGAGTATTGCAGAGCATGTGATGTATGTCAAACAACATCGGAAGCCTTTCGGGAGAGATGAGATTCCATTGGTACCACAAGTTACATTGTAGGATTTTGATAAGTGGGCCGTTGATTTTGTTGGACCAATCAACCCACCTAGAAAGAGGATTGGTGCAAGGTACATAATTACAATGATTGATTACTTAACAAGATGGGTCGAAGCACAAAAATTAAGGGAATACAATGCAAAAAATACAACAAAGTTTATTTTTTAATAAATACTATCTAGATTTGGATGTCCAAAGATTTTGATCAGTGACCAAGGGTCATACTTCATCAATAAGACTATTGAACCATTTAGTGAGGAATTCCAAGTCTATCATCAGAAGAGTACCCCTTATCACCCTTAGGCCAATGGAACAATGGAAGAATTTAATAAGATTTTGGAGAATGCACTTACTAAGGTATGCAATGTGAATAGAGATGTTTGGGACCTTAGAATTCCAAAAATATTATGGGATTATAAGATCACATGTAAGAAGTTGACAGGTCAGACACCCTTCAGGTTGGTTTAAGGGTAAGAAGTTGTGATGCCCTTGGAGTAAATTGTGCCTAGCTTGAGGATTTCATCTTTGACATATATGGCAGACCCTAATATAATGGGGGAAAGAATGTTGCAATTGCTTGCTTTGGAGGAAGATATATTTATAACAGGATTCCATCAGTAGGTGCAGAAAGCAAGAGAAAATGCTTGGCATGACCAAAATATTAATCAAAAGAAGTTCCATGTAGGATACCTTATTCTACTTTATGACAGTAAGTTTATAAAATTTCCAGGAAAGTTCAAGATGCATTGTTTGGGCCCATACATTATCAAGCATATCACTAATGGAGGAAAAATTCAATTAGCGAAGTTGAATGGAGAATTGGTTCAAGGAATAGTAAATGGTAGCAGGTTGAAGCTATACAGAGACAACCATGCCTCTATAGCTTCGTTCTGAATAATAAAGGAGAAAGGTATTAGTGCCACCTACAGTTGAAAGTGGGCACTGGACTATAAACTATGTTGCAAAGAAAGAACTATGTCATAGGAAGCCTCGACATAAGAGGGTGTGTTCACTACAGTCTAGAGTATGTTGAAGTTCACAAGAAGGATTTCTTTGCTACAATATGGGATATGTTGAAGAATCACCGGAAAAATATGACTGTTAAAAGGGAAAATTTCCTTTAAAAGGCGTAGAAGACTGCATTTATGATGAAATATTGGTAGGATTTAGTGATGGATATGTAGTTAAGGAACACAATATGAACAATATCTAAGCTAATGATGAGGTTAGAAGTTCAAAGTTGTTATAAACGGCCATATCCTGCCAAGATTTGGCACCTTGATGTCTTGAGAGCTCAAAAATTTCTAAGTGCAGAGAAGTTGCAGAAGTTGCGCTATTGTATGAATACTGAGGATTTCATTTTCATATTGAAGGAGAAGGGTATAATAGGAATCATAAAACAATCTAGAGCTGATACACCCATAACACTAGTTGAGAATCCCACAAAACATCACCACAAACTAAAACTTGGAGATCCACATGAAAGAAACCAACCAAAGAGCAGAGAACCAAGAAGAAATAGGACAAGAGACCTGTCGAAGAACCTGAACAAGTCAAATACAGGGAGGAGGAAGTAGAGAAGGTACAAATGGAAATATAGGGCACAAAATTTCCATCACCTATTGTTGAGAATCAACAAGATGATGAGCTTAGTGAAAAGAGTCGCCTTCACTAAGTGGGCCCACAGGCTATTTTTGGCTCAAGTCTATTTTTAGACTATGTCTATTTTTAGACATGATGATAATATTTCAGAAGTTGCAGGATGCTATTTGTGGATGGTTGATCAAGTTGTAAAAACAGATGAAATTATATTTTTATAATATTGGGCGAAGTCTATTTATAGATCATCAATCTAAAAATGGATGCATGCCGATTATTATTAGCTCTTAATAATAATCAGACTCTAAACATCAACTTATTCTCTTGGGGCACTTCAGTTCAATGCACATATGTGGCACAACAGCTGACAAAAGGAATTACACTATTCCTAAGGGTTTACTGGAGCTAATGCATGGAGGACTCAGTTAGAACTCAAGTGGCAGAGTTATGACACAATTGGAAGAAGTAGTTATGGAGTTGTATTCAGTTGCAACTTAGTTAGATAATTGAGCTAGTTGTATCTAGTCAAGCGATTGATACACTAGTGAGTGGAGTGAATTAATTAGTTAATTAATTCACAAATAATAACTCATTAATCAACTGAACAATACATTAGTTAACTACAGTGCATGGCAGTTTCAGTGGAGACCAGTGGAGAGATAGGTGAAAGGGAAAGATAGACTATCTGTTGTGACTATTAGTGATGCATTGATTGCATCAAACACACAGTGGAGATGCCAATGAGGATTGTGTAGTCAATCCAAGAGTAATTCGAATTCATTCAGAGCTATTCTTCAGCTTGGATTGTGTAGTGGAGGTAGGCTAGCAGGTGGCAAAGATCGGTGCATGGAATTGCAAGATTAGGCTTGATTAGTGTATAACGATTGTACTGTACTGAGAGCTTGTGATAAGATTTGTATGCTTGTATGAGATTGTCATACGATCTCCATGTTACATAATATATATTTGGGGTTTTCAGCTTTAGGCTTTCCCAGTTAAAAACTGTGTTATGTGCAATTGATAATTTTTGTTTATGCTTCACATGTGTGTGAAATTAATTTTTCCGCAAAAGATTAACAAGTGGAATAGATTCAGTATCTTGCATAAAGTTGAATAGTGTGAGATCAAGTGGATCTTGGACATATGCATGCTTAGTGCATATAATTTCTACATGGTATCGGAGCATTGTTGATTGAAGATTGCAATTGTGAAGTGAGTTTGTGCTGGTGGACAATTTGAATTTTCTACAGAAGATTCTTGGTGCAGAAATCGAGTATACATTGAAATGTCTTTCAAGGGGTTGAGATTGGAGTATGCCCTTGATGGGAGCTTGAATTAGATATCCTAGAAGGACAGGATGGAGGTGGTGCTGGAGGATAATGGGTTGAAGGAGTTCATCGATAGCGATGTTCCTAAGTCAGGATCTAGCGATGCTGCATTACTTGATGCATGGCAAAAGAAGACTGCAAAGACGAGGAGGATTCTGTTGGAAGGTGTGAAGGACGAAATTGTGTCCAGCCTTCATAGGAAATCCACTCCATTCTTAATGTGGAAGGCTTTGACAGACTTGTTCCAAAGCAGAAGTGACCAGAGGAAGTTGGTGCTTAAAGAGAAGCTCATAAAAATAAAAATGGAGAAAGGCGACAGTATTCCAAAATACCTCACAAATTTTGTCCACTGCAAGGATGAGCTGGGAAGTGTGGGAGTTACTGTTGATGAAGAATAGTTGGTGAACTAGGCTCTCTTTGGGATTCCGAAGAGTTGGCATAGAGATGAAGACTCTGTCAATGGACGAGAGAAACTGCCAGGATGGGAGAAAATTTGGTCGGATCTTGTGCAGGAGGAGATAAGGCGGGGTACCAGGGATGGATCTTCATCAAAGAATGAAGATGAAGAGAATTTTTCTTTGGCTGCCAAATCAAGGAAAGGGAAGGGGAAGAAAAATCCTTCTAAATCTGGTGTGAAAGGCAAGAAGTAGGACTTGTCCAAAGTGAAGTGTTTTCACTGTCACGAGCATGGACAGTTCGCCACTAACTGTCCACAGAAGAAGAAGAATAAGCAAGCTGCTGGATCTGCAGCTGGAGAGGCCTTAGCCTCACAATTTGAGTTGGATTTTTCCTTGATTTCATGCTTGGTTTCAAGCTGCATGGGATCGGTGTGGTATCTTGACAGTGGTGCATATTTCCATATGACGGGAGACAAAGAGTTGTTTAGTGACTTGGAGGAGAAGGACCTCCAGATGCATAGAGAGATGGGCGATGATGGTCGGTACAATGCGACTGGCATTGGGACCATTACCTTTGAGAGGGAGTCTGATAATCCATTCTTGTTGAAGAATGTCATGTATGTTCCAGGTCTAAAGAAGAACTTGGTCTCAGTTGCAATGCTGGAAGATAGGGGTTATGATGTTGTTTTCAGTGAGGGAAAAGCTTTCCTTTGACATAAAAAAATGGGTCAAACCAAGAAGATAGGGGTTCGAATTAAGAATCTCTACAAGCTAGAGGTAGATGACTACACTGAAATGGTGGGAAAAGCAGAAGAAGTGGTGAGATGGGATGAGGGCGAGTTATGGCACAGGAGATTGGGCCATCTTCACCATGGTGCTTTGAAAATTCTGCAGCAAATTTCTATTGGACTTCCCACGGGTACTCTTGCATAGTCAGATAAGTGCAAAGGATGTACAATGGGTAAGTTTGTGAAGACCACCTTTCATGAGAAGGAGAATCGTGAGTCGGTGATTCTGGAGAGAATTCACACAGACGTGTGTGGACCATTCTAGGTTGCTTCAAAAACGAAACATAGGTATTATGTGATATTTGTTGATGAATTTTTTCATAGATGCTGGATCTTCTTCATGCAGAAGAAGAGTGAAACGTTCTCAAAGTTCTGTGAGTTCAAGGCATTGGTGGAGAAGGAGTCGGGGAAGCAGGTGAAAGCTCTAAGGAGCGATAATGGTGGTGAACACATCTCTGGAAAATTCAAATACTTCTGTAGAAAAGAAGGAATTCGAAGAGAAATCATAGTGCCTCATAACCCACAACAAAATGTGGTCGCGGAGAGAAAGAACAGAACGATCGTTGGTGCTGCGTGACCAGGGCCTACCGATGCACTTGTGGGCGGAAGCAAGCAAAACTGCGTTTTATGTGCAAAACCGTTGTCCTCATAGAGTACTTGGCATGAGTACACCCGAGGAAGATTTTACTAGTAAGAAGCCTGATATTTCTCATTTGAAGATTTTTGGCTCACCTGTTTACATTCATGTGACGAAGGATGCCAGGAAGAAGTTGGAGCCAACTGCAGAAGTTGGGATATTTTTGGGGTACACAGAAACACCCCACAACTATCGTATGTATTTGCCAAACAGTCAGATGACTGTTATGCGATGGGATATAAAATTCAATGAGGTGAAAGCCATGAATTTTTTGCTTGAGAGGGAGCTACACTTTCATGCGGAAGAGGAACTTCTTTTTCCTAAAGATGAGCCTCTGGATGTGGATCAGCCACAGGAGGAGATTCATGGAGTGGAGGAGTCCACTCATGCAGAACCAAACATCAGACAAGGCAGGAAGCGTACCACAGAAGCTAAGAGACTGAAGGTGGATGTGGCACAGAATGTAGGAGTTCCTACATCACAACGCAGACAAAGACAGTCACCTGACCGATATAATAGCTACATGGCTCTTATGATAAAGTGTATTGTGAAAGAGACGTCTTCTTTTGAAGAAGCAGCGCAGGAGCCCACATGGGTAGATGCCATGGTGGAGGAGTATCACTCCATTGTCAGAAACAATGCTTGGGAGATTGTTCCAAGGCCGGTGGGAAAATCAGTTGTAGGATCAAGATGGATCTACAAGGTAAAGCAAGCTACTGATGGGAGTGTCGAGAAGTATAAGGCAAGATTTGTTGCTCGGGGCTTCTCACAGATTGAGGGGATTGACTATGAAGAAACCTTTGCAGCTATCGCACGATATTCTTCCATACGAACCATCCTTTCTCTCTCAGCGCAGATGGGTTGGAACATTCATCAGATGGATGTGAAGACTACATTCCTTAATTGGATCATTGAGGAAGAGGTGTACATTGAGCAACCTGAAGGATTTGAGATCTTCAGCAGCGAGTCGCATGTGTGCAGGCTCAAAAGTGCGCTGTATGGGCTGAAATAAGCACCTCGTGCTTGGAACACTTAGATCGACAGCTATTTCACTGGACTTGGCTTCACCAAGAGTGAGGCAGATGCAAACCTGTACCAGATTGTGGTTGAGGGTAAGCTTTTGATCATTGTACTTTATGTTGATGATTTTATACTAACAGGTGATGAGCAGTTGATACACTCATGCAAGGCTAATCTTGCAAAGGAGTTTGAGATGAAGGATTTAGGCCTCCTTCATTATTTCCTTGGATTGGAAATATGGCGGCGGGAAGGTGAACTGTTTGTGTCTCAAGGCAAGTATTCCGGGGAGATACTGGAGAAGTTTCACATGCAAGGCTCTAAGCCTATCGACACTTCTCTTCCACGAAATTGGAAGAAAGAGGATGCTACATTGGTAGAGGTAGTGGATGCCATTGTTTATCGATAGTTGGTGGGTTCGCTCATGTATTTAGTCAATACAAGACCGGACATATGCTATGCAGTGAACCAACTTTCACAAGCGATGGTTAAGCCTACCAAGCTCTTTTGGAAGGCGGGCAAGCATGTATTGAGATATCTCAGGGGTACATCTAAGTATGGTTTATGGTACAGACAGATGGATGAGGTGAAGTTGCATGGCTTCACGGATGCAAATTAGGTAGGAAGCCCAACAGACAGAAAGAGTATATCAGGAGGGATTTTCAGTATTGTATCTACGACAGTTTCTTGGTACAACAGGAAACAAAGATCTGTGGCACTTAGTTCAGCGGAAGCGGAATACATGGCAACAAGTTTAGCTACATGTGAGGCTATCTGGATGAGGAAGATCCTGGTTGGTTTGTTCGGTTCACATTTAGATCCCACGGTGATTCATTGTGATAATCAGAGTTGCATTAAAATCTCGGTTAATCCTATGTTTCATGATAGATCTAAACATATTGATATTTGGTATCATCATATCAGATATTGTGTGCAGCAGAAGATCAAATTGCTTCAGTACATTCCCATAGAGGATCAGGATGCAGATATTCTGACGAAGGCGCTCACCAGGAGAAAATTCAAATACCATAAAGGCAGGATCAGGGTGAAGGATGATCCCTATCTTGTTGAGAGGGACTGTTGAGATTCAAAAAGATGATGAGCTTAGTGTAAAGAGTCGCCTTCACTAAGTGGGCCCACAGGCTATTTTTGGTGCAAGTCTATTTTTAGACATGATGATCATATTTCAGAAGTTGTAGGATGCTATTTGTGGATGGTTTATCAAGTTGGAAAAATAGATGAAATTCTATTTTTAGAATATTGGGCGAAGTCTATTTATAGATCATTAATCTAAAAATAGATGCATGCCAATTATTATTAGCTCTTAATAATAATCGGACTCTAAACATCAACTTATTCTCTTGGGGCACTTCAGTTCAGTGCACAGATGTGGCATAGTAGCTGACAGAAGGTATTACGCTATTCCTAAGGGTTTACTGGATCTAATGCATGGAGGACTCAGTTAAAACTCAAGTGGCAGAGTTATGACATAGTTGGAAGAAGTAGTTATGGAGTTGTATTCAATTTAACTCAGTTAGACTTAGTTGAGATAGTTGTATCTAGTCTAAATGATTGATACACTAGTGAGAGTGGAGTGAATTAATTAGTTAGTTAATTCAAAAATAATAACTCATTAATCAACTGAACAATACAACAGTTAACTACAGTGCATGGCAGTTTCAGTGGAGACCAGTGGAGAGATAGGTGAAAGGGCAAGATAGAATATCTGTTGTGACTATTAGTGATGCATTGATTGCATCAAACACACAGTGGAGATGCCAATGAGGATTGCATAGTCAATCCAAGAGTAATTCGAATTCATTCAGAGCTATTCTTCAGCTTGGATTACGCAGTGGAGGCATGCTAGCAGGTGGCAAAGATTGGTGAATGGATTTGCAAGATTAGGCCTGATTAGTGTATGATGATTGTACTGTACTAAGAGATTGTGATAAGCTTTGTATGCTTGTATGAGATTGTCATATGATCTCCATGTTACATAATATATAGTTGGGGTTTTCAGCTTTAGGCTTTCCCGGTTAAAAACTGTGTTATGTGCGATTGATAATTTTTGTTTATGCTTCACATGTGTGTGTAATTATTTTTTCCGCAAAAGATTAACAAGTGGAATAGATTCAGTATCTTGCATAAAGTTAAATAGTGTGAGATCAGGTGGATCTTGGACATATGCATGCTTAGTGCATATAATTTCTACACCTATTTGATCATACATGCAGCATAGAAACCAATACTCGAAACCTATGAAATATTCAAAGGATGTGAAGTATGGCGTCTTCACACCCCTGTTACTAGAGTCTGTACCATTTTCTGGAGAACTCCTTGGCAAAATTACACAGCTAAAGTTTGCAGACTCCAATTTCATCGACAAGAATAAATGATCACAGTTCAAGCCAGGTAGATGTCTAAAGAAAGTGCATTACCTTGACAGTGGAGTGACGACGTTAGAACCGCAACAATGGGCAACTGGATTAGAGTGGTTGGGGATATTGGACATGTTGAATGTGTCGTACTTCGGTAAAAGTCCAAAAAAAATAGTCCGTGTAAGACAATTGCTCGTGCTAGTGCACAATGGATGCCTTTAGATGGGAAAGGGGATCCCTATTGATGAGATGTTGATATGAAGAATCACAAGATTTCCATATCAAGGATGGAACCTAGAGAAGAATTTTTTGGAATGGACCACACCAAAGAAATCACTGAAAACATGAAGAAGAGGTTCAGAATCACAAAGGGGAAGCAAGGTTATGACATTAATTTAATTAATGACCAAGGAGTTTGCTTCGCGACACACATACTAGCTGGGATGATCATGAGAAAGTGTTAAGCCAATGAAGTCCCTGCAATAGTAGTTTCACTAGCTACGTAGTGTGCCAATATGGTTCAATATAACTAGGCCACGTACCTTTGCAAAGAATTTCTGGACGACTGTTGCGAGGTCGAAGAGAAAGATAGTACATTTTACTATGCATGGTTAATTTTGCTAATAGAAATGCTAGCATGGAGAGAGCTAAAGGAGTCCTAGTTTCCTTCGGTAGCTTCAAATGTGTGTGAAGTCGCGCAGTATGCCTCACTGTGGTATACTAATCAACCGTCGCGATCACAGAAGAACATGGAATTTTTTTTGTTATATCACATGGATTTTCATATGTTAGAAAACCAACATACTTGACTTTCGCCGAGCCTATACGAGTAGTATAGAACTGTTGCAAAATTTAAGGTTGATTTCCACAATGTCTACATATAGGCTCAAAAGGACGTGATGAAGAAATGTTATCCCTTGCCATATTTGGTAACATAAGATGATATATTTTCACAAGCATAATAGTGCCCCGTAGAATGGATGACTGCACCAGAAACATAGGTAGGATACATTTCGACAGAGGAAGAAACATTGGAGCAGGGGAAACTAAGTGAAAAGGATAAGAATGAGGATGAGGATGAGGAAGAGGAAGAACAAGAGGAGCAACGTGACAAGGAACCTCTTGGAGGAGATGAGCACAACAAAGAGCCTGAAAATACTGAGATAGAACTTTTTTTCTCAGAGAAAAGGAAGGTAGGTGCCAAAGCTTCCAAGAAACCAAAAAAGAAGAAAAAGGAAGATTAATCAAAGGACATAACGCCGTTGGTCCTCACTGAGGGGGACTTGGATCAAATTGGCAACAAAGAACATGAAGCTATGAAAAATTCATGGAACAATCACTAGCACAAAATGGCTAATTAGTTACTAAAAAAACGACTAAAATTTTCATATAAATGACTATTTTTCGATCGGTGACCAATAGTAGCTAATTTGCAGTATCTTATAACACGACCAACTTTTAGTCGGTTTTAGCTTAGTCATTAATTGGTTGTCTCAACTTTATTGTCTAGTATTATATTTAGTCATAATTTTTGTCATTAATTGCCAAAATTAATGACCAAATATACAACAAAATATGTTACTAAATTATCATGCGAGAAAACCAATTAATGACCAAAGAAATATGACTAAAATGTTGGTCATGTTATAAGATACTATAAATTAGCTACTAATAGTCATATATATGCAAATTTTAGTCATTGATTGAAACCAATTAATGACCAAATAAATATGACTAAATTTTGGTCATGTTATAAGATACTGTAAATTAGCTACTAATAGTCATATATATGCAAATTTTAGTCATCGTTTGAAACCAATTAATGACCAAAGAAATATGACTAAATTTTGGTCATGTTATAAGATACTATAAATTAGCTACTAATAGTAGCATATATGCAAAATTTAGTCGTCATTTGTAATACTGTAAATTAGCTACTCATAGTTATATATATGCAACTTTTAGTCATCGTTTGAAACCAATTAATGACCAAAGAAATATGATTAAATTTTGGCCGTGTTATAAGAAACTGTAAATTAGCTACTAGTAGTCGTGTATATGAAAAATTTAGTCATCATTTGTAATCACAAATTTATCATTTGTAGTAGTCATATATCTTTTTTTGGTAGTTTCATATTCATTATATAAATGACTACTTTAGTAGTTTATATTCATTTCATTTACTTTCATTAACAATCATTATAAACAACTAATTTAGTTGTATATTGATTTTATTTTTGTTCGTCGTTAATAAACATAAACTAATAATTTAGTATTTTTAGATTGATTTTATGTGTTCATTATTAATCAACATAAATTAACTAGTATGATTTTGCAACTAAATTAGAAAGAAAAATGTCATAAAATGTACATGTTCATCTAATATGAAAACAAAAAGTTACATATGTTAATTACAATAGTAAATAATATCAAGTGCAACTATAAACAATTTCAGCCACATAAATTATATTATATAAAATCAAGGATTACAATATGAGTTTCTAACTTAATATTGGTTGGAGTACAATTTACACATGAAATATTGTTTCATCACTTCAAAACATTATCATTGTATTGCCAAGGCATTGTAGGTAAATTCACCAACTCTGAAGACTTGACCATCAATCTCTATGTGTGTCTTATGCGGGATATTGGCTCTACAGGTACCACTAGACCAGTTCTCTTCTCTCTCTTTAATTTGCATTTTATCGCTCCAGTTTTATTGTTCTCCTTTTCCTTCAATTCCTGCTTCTTACCATCAATATTGAGTTACTTTTCTGAAAAATAAAGAAGATACAATGCAGATTATAAGACATGAAAGATGATGAACAATAGAATATAAACTAAAATAAAATATAAATGATTTATAAGATATATACCTCAACATCAGCAATATTTTCAATGCTATTTTTCCCCAATAAAGAAATAAACTCGAACAAGTTTTCTTTAGTTGGGAAATAATGGCTTCTATGTGGCCAGATGACCTGTATAAATAAAGCAGATAAAATGTCACCATAGAAAATAATGCGTTAGTAAAATTAGTATTCAACCTTCAATGAAAGATTAGGCACAATCATGCCAACTAAGTTACATGCTAAAAATATCAAGTTGTAGATTACTTATACAATGCGGGAGTGCAAACAAAACTCCTAGAAAATGTCAAAGCTAAGTCTAGAATAAACTGAAATGAAATAAAAAGGATACAATAATAGGATAGCCTCGTATACATGTATATAACTAGATAATGTAGAAGGCTAAGTGAATAAGTTCAGGGCTAGAGGTCGATGATGTCAAGAATTCCCAAGTATAATGAGCATTTCTTCAGATAATAACTACTATTTGGGTCCATTATTGCATATGAATAAGCCAACTAATCTATATCAAATTATTAATGTTTTGCTTATATTTATGAATCACTACAATATAAGTGGATAAATTGCAAGTGCAATTCCCTTCCCATTGTTTTCCTCACCTGTGGCACAATATAGTAGTTGTGATTTGGAGCAAATTTCCAACATAAAAAATATGTAGCAATCACCACTAGTAATCCCCCAAAAATGATTATTTTGGAATGTAACTTTCAGATTCCTGTTTCTATATGATTCTGGAATGGAAAATGCACATTGAATTTCAACACCAAACTTCCAATTTGAGGGAACACCTATGGCCATCCTCAATCACTCACACTCAAAACATCAGTGATCATTATAATGAAACGATAAAATAAGAGTATTTTTTATATGTTTTGCAGATTTACTAGTAAAGCACCAATAGTTTTCCCATATTTATGAATATGACAAATATGAGTCTAAAGATGAAGATGAATATGGTGAATTTTATTCAGTGAATCTTGTGGGGCACAAGCAGCCAATGTTGAGCCCTGTTGAAAAATAAGGTCCAAAAACAAGTAGTGTGAAGGATATTGGGGATGCTAATTATTTGAGCCAATCAAGATTTGACCAGCACAATATCTTACCATTGACACTCAAGGCAACCAACACAGTGGGATATGAGTGTATTACCATTGTGCAAGAAGAAACTCTTCCATCTATTATCAAAGGTGAGGATGTGTTGGCCAAGGCTAAAAATTGCACCGTCAAGACATTAGCATTTATGTTTCATGCTATTGAGGTGATAGTGAAGTCACCATTCCTCCAAGATAATAAAAGGTCGCTTATTCTTGTTCTTTTCATTTGTCCCACTAGGGAACTTGCAAGTCAATTTGTTGTCGAGGCCAATGTTTTGTTTAAATTCCATGTAAATATTGGTGTACAAGTTGTTAGTTGGGGCACTAAATTACCAAGAGAACATAAATGGATATTACAAAAAATCCTTTCAAAATATTAGTGGCCACTCTTGGAAGGCTTCAGGACCATATAAATAATACCCCAGCTCTCTCAAGTCACTTAATGGGTGTGAAAGTGCTTGTACTTTGTTGAAGTCGACCATTTTCTAGATATGGGGCTTCATAGTGATATTGATAAGATAATTGTTGGTGTGCCTAAAGAGAGGTAGACACCTATTTTAAGCTACATTTTTAGAAGAGGTTCACAAATTTTCCAAGATTTCTTTAAAATATAATGACTATTTTATTAATATATTTGAAGAGGGTAGTGAGGAAACTCACTCAAAGGTTTGTTAATCATCAATTATTGCTTCGCACGAGAAGAATTTTGACATTGTTTGTGTTGTTATTAAAGAGAAACATCTTTAGGGATTGAAATTTCAAAGGCTAGGCATGGGTCCTTGGATGCATATGTAGGATAGATTTGATTATTTTGTGGCAGGAATCCAACCAGATATGTACAAGGCAATGGTTGCAGCAGCACTGCAAGAAATAAGGACTAGTACTTGTTCAAAGAATCTTCTGCAATGTTAACCACAATAGCCTATTCAGTAACGATGAATTTATTGTGTGCTAAAACACATTTTTCAACAATCCAAGAGGTGTTCAATTCGAGGAAAGCATGACATAAAAATATAGTCCATTTTATTGGTGCTTGCACTTTGCCACCAAATTTGTGCATAGTAACAAAGTTTATGTCTAGTGGTGATTTAGTTTCATATATTCAACACTATGGAAGGTTTTCAAAATATGTTAATGTGAGACAAATAATGATCCAAATTATTGTTGGACTAAAAGTTCTATGTGAAAACAATCTTATACATAGGGACTGAAAACCACAAAATTATCCTTTCAACAAATGACAAGAATGTGGTACTGAAAATTGTAGAATCCAGGACCTTGCAACACCAAAGGATAGAAGAAACATTGTGTGGTTCACCTCTGTACATAGCACTTGAGATTATGCAATATCGGAAGAGTGATAGTCATGCAAGAAGTCATGAAGGTTGCAGATTTGAAGATGACTTGGAGAAAAAAAACCACTTTGTCTCCGCAAAATTTCCCTAAAATAAAGGATTTAAAAAAAATAAGTAGTAATAGAAGGTAGGCCCAATTCAAACGTTTGTTTGAAGAAGAGTTGGATATGGATAACTAGTTTAATAACAGGATATATCTATGTTTGGTTGGCTGAAGCATGGTAGAAATAATGATAATGATGGATTCTCTAGAAATTCTAGAGGTAATGAGGTCTCTGCAAGAGGTGACCAAGGAGAAGGTGAATTTTTGAACAAAAGAGGCTCTAAATCCTCTGGTATCCAAGAATTAAATATCAGTAATGACGAAGATGAATCTAAAGGTGAAGATGAAGATGATGAATTTGATTCAGTGAAGCCTATGGGGCACAAGTAGCCAATGTTGAGTCATGTTGAAAAAGCATATCCAAAAACAAGTAGTGTGAAGGTTATTGGGGATGCTAATTATTTGATCCAATCAAGATTTGATCAAAATAATATCTCACCATTGACACTCAAGGCAACCAACACAGTGGGATATGAGTGTATGACCATTGTGCAAGAAGCACTCTTCCACCTATTCTCAAAGGCAAGGATGTGTTGGCCAAGGCTAAAACTTTCACCAGCAAGACAATAGGATTTATGTTTCTTGCTATTGAGGTGATAGTGAAGTCACCATTCCTCCAAGATCATAAAAGGTCACCTATTCTTGTTCTTGTCATTTGTCCCACTAGGGAACTTGCAAGTCAGGCTGTTGTCAAGGCCAATGTTTTGTTTAAATTCCATGCAAATATTGATGTACAAGTAGTTAGTGGGGGCACTAAATTACCAAGAGAACAGAAATGGCTACAAATAAATCCTTACCAAATATTAGTGGCCACTCCTGGAAGGATTTGGGACCATATAGAGAATACCTCAGTTGTCTCAAGTCACTTAATGGGTGTGAAAGTGCTCGTACTTTGATGAAGTTGACCATTTTATAGATATGGGGTTCCATAGGGATATTGATAAGATAATTGTTGGTGTGCCTAAAGAGAGGCGGACACCTATTTTAAGCTACAATTTTGGAAGAGGTTCACAAAGTTTCCTGGATTTATTTAAAACAAGATGACGAGTTTATTAATATAGTTGAAGAGGGCGGTGAGGAAACTCACTCAAAGACTTGTCAGACATAAATTATTCCTTCACATGAAACCAAAGTATAATAAATAATATAATAACCAATTTGCAATCTTTAGCCAAACAAATTTAAGCCAAAGCATAATAAATAATATAATAACCACCTTTATTATAATAAAGTATAGTAATAAATTATAATAATATACTTTTATTATAATATTTTGCAGTCTTTAGCTAAAAAAATTAAATCCATGAGTTGAAAGCACTTGAAAGTTGAATAGAGAATTCATAAGTTTATAGACCACAGGCACATTAAATTCCAAACCATTGGTATCTTAGAGGTTGAAGTTCCTTGTAAAATATTCCTAATCAGGTCACTCAAATTCTTGAAGAAAAGTCACCAGTGCACTTGGTTGATGGTATGCACTAGAAGCAAGTACAAGGAAAAAGGAGAAGACAGAGGAGGGCTCAAATATAAGATGTATATACATGGAAAATGGTAGAAGAGAGGGTCAAGGAAGCCAATAATTACCTAAAAGGAGGCTAACCAGATTAGATGTTTTGTAGAATCTCTAACTTAGAATCAAGGAGAGTACAAAAGTGCTCAACCAGATTATGGATTTCATGTCCCTGCAACAACACTTTGTAAATCTCCCAAGTAGTAACCAAACTTGGTAGTGCCAAAATTCCTTTAATGTCAGTTGGAGGAACCCACCCTATTACTTTAGCATCAATGCTAGCAAACTCCTCTTTCGTCCAACAATGTCTAATTAAAGTAGAGATGATGTTGGAAATCAACCTTTTGATGGAACTATGAATAACAAACGGCTTGATAATTGAATTTGGAATTTGTAAATATATACTGAATGTCTATGGTTTTTCAACTCGTAGAAAATATCATTTGATAGACTAAAGATGACATCTTAGTTGTGCCTTTTTATGATGGAACTTTTTTTGCTAGCGAAAAAGGCACCGAGGAATACTTTTCATCCTCAATTATGAAGAATGTAGATGAATATTGTGGAAGAAGTTCCACCTATAAAGATATGAATGTGAGTTAATAATCCAATGGTAGAGTCTTAGGAAAAGTCCAAGCAAAAAGTTGATGATTATGTAGTTGAATTCCACAAGTACAAGATGATCACTCCACCAACTTTGTACTTTTATAAATAAGCAATGCAATGTCTAACTAAGTCCACTAGGAACTTAGTGACTAAGTCTCAACCTGTTTTAGGGTCATTTTTAGTTTCACAAATTTATGTCTATCATCTCTACCTCTAATTTTACCTTTAGTTCCATTACTCTTTGCTTTGTTCAATTTCTTCAGAAAACACTCTTCTCCTGTGCGATTATTTTTCCACAGTAATTACAATATTTAGGTTGTGTTGTGTTTTTATTCTTGAAAGTTACCTTTGGAATTTCATGAATTGCTCTGAAATTTGCAGCTAGTTATCAAACTTGTCTCTCCCTTGGAATTTTGATATAAATGCTCTTTGGCCACTTCCTGGACTAGTCTCCACCCAAATAATCACTTCCTCCTTTGCAATGCAGCTAGTTATCAAACATGTCTCTCCCTTGGCATTTTGTTGCAAATGCTCTTTGGTCACTTGCTGGACTAGTCTCCACCCAAATAATCACTTCCTCCTTTGCAGTGAGATCCACCAAGAGGCCCCAGGCAGCTAGTCCTATGTCCAAGACACCCTGGCAATGTTGTTGTTCTAGAACCCATATAAGAAATAATTTGAGGTTACCCAAGCCCTGATGTTAGGAAGTATTCCAGACATAATCACAATATCCTAAGTCACCTAACATGATGATGACATGGAAATATGAGTATCTGACACGAGATACAAAAAACTTGGAAAGATATTAGATGATTTTTATTAACTTTCAAAGAGTCACTTTCTCAATATTTGTGTTTTTACTATTTAGGTTGTTTTATGTTTATTAGGTGTGTTGTTCAAAGTTTGAAGTACATGCTGGATGGGGAAAGAGTCGAACTTCCTAAGTATATTTGTGATGTTGTTCTGGTTTTTGTCCCTATTCTTTTTGTTAAGACTATATGGACCAGCAGTGGTTTTAACTTATTGTTGCATTTCCCATTGTTGAACAGTTATAAACACATATATCATATGGATGTTCACTGACTACATGAGGTAGCGCTTTCACTTGCAAGCCAAAAAAAATCATGTGAGAGAAAGCTACTTGATCCAAGTGGTAATGATGATTTTTTTTTGGAGTGTTGGGATGGAGGTGACCTTATCCTTTGTGATGGATGTCCCAAATCCTTTCACACAGGTGAGCATCTTAATATGCAATTTATCTCTTATATTCTCTGATTTTTTCTTTTGAAGAGAAGTATTTTCATGTCCCAACAGCTGCCTATCATTTTGGTTTACTGTAGTTTGGTTAGGTTGCCTGGAAAGTATGCATACGTATCAGAATGCTAATGAATCTGGATATATTTTTTTCTATACAAAATGATAACAAATCTTGTTGTAGGTTTATGCATACAAACTGCTAATGAATCTGGTTATACCTGAGTGAAGTGAATCTTTGGAAATAGTGGCTTATATGATTCAAATTGGACAAACACATCTTGGATATTTGATCTTTTTATGTAATATCATATCAAAAAAAAAAAAAAAATTATACAATTAGAAAGCAATGGTTGAATGATCTAGAAAGCCAGTAATTATGCAATAATGTGCATTAAAGTGTATGAAATACATGGTATTCATAGACAGTTCTGATGAAATGATATTGCTCTGACTTTTTGGATGTATCTATCTTTGTCAAGTTAGACTACTATAGGGATTGGTGTACTACAACACTCCTCAATGAATAGGATTCCCTACTTTGCATAGTTAGGTAATAAATTGATCCTATCTTTATACCTCCAATATTTATTGTATGAAATAATCATGTTAGGAGAGAGATTAGGCAAACTTATACTATTTTTAAAAGAATATGCCATGTTATTTGGGGAATTTATATTATTGAATGCAACTTTCTTCGAAATTTTGTAAACTAGGTTTGATGTTACCCTTAGAACAGAAAAAATGTTTTTCCAATCACAATTTCCAGAAGCGTACATACACATGAACTACTAAGAATTAATTGAAAATTCCTCTTACGATCCCTAGAAGGACAAATTTGGAAAAGTAATGTCAAAGTGATCTTCATTGCTACAGTACCGAAACAAAGGAGGTGGTGATTTCTTGCCCATATCATATTATGATATTCTAATCGTGGGCCTATCCATACACTCAAACATGAGATCCACATCAGGTACCAAACCAAGATACTATTCCAGGAGCTGCAACAGTCCCCAAATTGTAAACATCATTATAGAGGGTCCAGGAAGCCCATCCTTACCTGAAAGGAGGCTAACCATATTAGATGGTTTGTAGGATATCTAACTTACAATCAAGGAGAGTACAAAAGTGCTCAACCAGATGATGGCTTTCATGTCCCTACAACAACACTTTGTAAATCTCCCAAGTAGTAACCGAACTTCGTAGTGCCAAAATTCCTCCTATGTCAGCTAGAGGAACCAACCCTATTACTTTAGCATCAATGCTATTCATCCAACAATATCTACTTAAAGTAGAGATGATGTTGGCAATCAACCTTTTGATGCAATATCTCAAATTGCCTAAGCATTTTTGAGAAATGTTGCTCAAATGAGCAATTATAACTTATAAAGAGTCGAGACATGAATTTTGGTGCATTTTCATGTGTTATTTTGAAGTAAACTTACAGTTAGATTTAAAGCTCTCCCACCTTCTTATCTTGGATCTTACTAATGAGACTCTTTCCAAACTGATTCATGAAATCTACAAGTGGTAAGTGAACACTATTATAGACAGTTTTAGATATTTATAAAGCATATTAGAACAATATTTTATTGTTATATTTGAGAATAAATATTGGTGTTCAGTCAACACATGACACAGAGGTAGTTGGATATGATCAAGATAACGATGTTGCAGTGCTATGGATGAATGCACCAAAAGATAAATTGAGATGCATGGCGGTTGAAATTTTCGCAAATCGTTTTATAGGACAAAGAGGGTATGAAATTGGGAATCCATTTGGTTTGGATCACACCATGATGAATGTTATCATCAGTGGGCTTTGCAAATAGATAGGTTCAGCTGCAACTGGCCATCCAATGCACAATGTGATTCAGACATATGATAAAGGAGCGTTGGAGATCCTCTTCTTGAAGGTTCAGGAAATTTGATTGGCATAAACACTTCTATATACTCTCCATCAGAATAATCACCTGGTGTGGGATTTTGAAATCCATTAGATCTGTAAGTGTCATTATTGATCAGTTAGTTAATTTCAAGAAAATTACTTGACCCATTTTGGGTACTAAATTTTCACTGGATGAGTCTGTTGAGAAACTGAGTGTCACTAGAGTTCTAGTGGTTGATGGTCCTGCAGATGGACCAGCTGGAAAAGCTGGAATGAAAATAAAAAAATGAGATGCTTATTGCCGGCCTATCTTGGGAGACATCATTATAGCTATAAATGGGAAGAAAGTCTACAATGGAAGTGATCTCTATAGAGTACTTGACCAACGTATAGTTGGTGATGTGGTAACAGTGGAGGTCCAGTCCAATGGAAATGGGGCTGTAAGTGATTGCAAGGATATTATCTAGACATCATTTGCGATAATGATAGTTTTTGTTCTCCTCCATGAGTCTGAACAACCCTGTAAATTGTATCCCACTAATATATTAAAAGGAGCTTGAGCTTAAGGCTGAATCTAAGGTTGAAATGACATGTGATAGACAACCTATCTTTCCAAGATAATTCTTATGCATTCTTTTTTCCAGTGGCGGTGCCTCAAACAAAATCATTCAGATTTTTCCTCTAAGGACCAACAGTGATAGGAAGAGCACTACTATAGTCTACCGCACATCTCTGAGTTGTTTTTAGCATTCAATCAGTCAAAATTCAGGGGAAACTAACAAACAAAAATGAATATGATCTACTGTTGAACATGAGGTCAGTACCCATATTTGAGAAGCTTGTGTATTTGATGTTGAAATCATGGAATATAGAAGGAGAAGACGACTGAGAGACATATTTAATAGAAAAGGGTCCATGGGCCTTAAATATGTCAAGAGTAAGGGGAGTTAAGAGAGTAATCTAATCTTGTTGAATTTTCCTAATGGTTCCTAGAGGTTTCAAAAATAGATCACCATTGCACACGCTAGAAGAGTACTCAGCCACTTTTTAAGGAAACATAAATATAGGTGGTTTGGATTGCCATTAACAAGAGTACGACATCAAAGTCTCAATAATAGCTAATGGTAGTTTCCAACACTATGATGTTCATATAAGTTTATGTAATAGTGAGTTAAACAACTAGTGCATGCTCTTACTGGGACCATTCACTTGAAGCTAGGGGAAAATTCAGAAAGACTTTTTGATACCAAATTAATTGCTAAGGTGACTGCCTCTGGCACAGACAATGAGATAAGCAAAATAGTAGAATTTTTAACCTAACTCTAGTGTTTGAAATATATACTTCCCATATGAGTTAAAAATTTAATATCTAGAAATGAAAGGACGTGTTTCTAGATCTTGCATGCAGTAATTTGTAAGACCTGTTTCAAATCACTTCAAGTAGCCAACACGTAGTCTTGTTGGCTCAACCTTCTGTCAAAAAAGGAAAAAGACATGCATCAAAATTTAGTGTAAGTAGTATACACATCATATTTTTTCACCCCACCTTCCAGCATATTTGAAATTTGATATGTCCTATGTGACTTGGAAGGTTGATAAGGAGGAATTCTCTGCATGCTAAGTCTAACTTTGAGATTTTATTGTTAGATGCCAAAGATATCCTCAAAGATAAAATGTACAGATTAATAATAAGTTATAAGTAATCTGACTGCAAGTCTAAATATAATATATGTTGTTTAGGAGTTCAGACAGTTGATAAACATCCTTGAAAAATTTTAAAAAGAAAACTTGAAACAATATTGATATTTGCTTGTGATTCAACATGTGACATATAGATGGTATACGATCTCTTTTAGTGGCATAGGATTTGTATACGTGGCATTTTTGCACAGATCTTGGTGGCTCTGTCTCCATATCTAGATCATAAATGTGTATCCGGGGCTCTAGCCTTAAGCCCCCATCGATCCTTTAACATAGTGAAATTGTTTCCACCTGTAATAGGCATTCCTACATACTTCCATTATGCAGATTTGATGGTTGCAATTATCTTTGTTGTCGTTAGCTTATTGGTAGTGAGCCTTGGAGATAAATGGTTGAATTTCCTTTGGACTAGATGCATATCTTGTTTTGAATGGCCTTTGGAACAGAGGTTGGAAACCTCCAGATTCATAAAAAACTAGGTTGGCAACTTCAAGGTGCATATCAAACCTAGGTTTAGAAGGGTTTGTGCCAATGTCCCTATTCAATCTTCCTAATGCACAATCTAGATTGGATGCACACACACAAAGCTTAACAAAAGCAACCTCACCTCCACCCCAATTCAAGCATGCACGTGGATTGTAGGTCTAGTCAACATAAAGTATTTAAAAATCGATAATTAACAACAAATACATAGAGAAGAAAAAGTTATCCCCAATAAAAAAAAAATAAATTCTAGTCGACTCTTATCAACAGGGAATATTTAGCTACCACACACCCAAGTCTAGTTTTAAACAAATATGATCCATATTTGATAAAGCTCTAGTTTGCATATATCTAAGTTCCAAGTTCTGACATTTAATATGTTGACTATTTTCATACTAAAGAAACACATCAGACATTGGGAATCATAAGCTGCACAACAGACCCAAGTTTAGAGAGGCTTGTCCCAGTGTCCCTATTGTGTGCCTAGTAGCACCATTACACATAAAAAATTAATGGATCAGCCCCACATACAACATGATTCACTAATGCAACTAGGTCCTAGGTCTAACCAAGAGGAAATATTAAAGAATAGATAATTAACACAGAGAAAAAATAGATATACCCAATCAAAAGAATGAGTTCTACATCTTGTCAGCAAGGAATATTAGTATTAAACACAAATAACATGATGCTTGAGTTTGTATATTCTTGACCTCCAATATTTGATACGTTGACCATTTGGCTAAACTTGAGAAATGCACCAGAGATTTCCAACCTCAAGATGCATATCAAACCTAGGTACGGATAGTCTTATTCTAGTGTAGTTATTCTACATTCAATGCACCATCTAAATTCAATTCATCATTACGTGAAATTTTGATTGGATCAGCCCTACTTCCACCCAGATTCTAGAATGCAACTGAGTTCTAATTAATGGAAAGGAACTAGATATTTGCAATCAAAAAATTTGAGTTCTAGGTCTTGTCAAGGAGAAAAAGCGGAATATGATAGGTTGGAAACAAATAGTTATGCCTAAATTGGAATGAGAAGTAGGGATAAGAAGACTGGTAAGCAAAGCTCTGTGTGTTTCTCTCTGGAAAACATATTAACCTTATCTAATAGTTATTAGCTATATCCATCTTCTAAAATTCCAATCTACTGACCCCGAGATCAGTGCTATTGGAAAGGGATAAAGTTAATAAAACTTTCTAATGACAAGAGGCATTAAAGGAGAAAAAGTGTCATCTCATAGGTTGGAAAAAAATAATTATGCCTAAATTGGAATGAGAATTAGGGGTAAGGAGACTGGTAAACAAAGCTCCACGTTTAAGAGTATATTGGTTCTTTATCTCTAACAAAAAAGGTATCTGTGTCAAAATTTGAAGGAAAAAAGACACATGGGGAATAGGGAACCTGTCCACCTTGTGTGAGTCATGGCATGATGATGTCCCTAAAGGATCAAGCATGGGGAATAATATGATAAAAAAAATTTCAACATATAGTTGCATTTCCCAAGATGTCCAACATGGAAAAAAGGCAGACTTTTGGGAGTATGCCTGGGTTGGACACCAGCCTCTTGGAAGCATCCAAGCTTTGGAAAGAATCAGAAAGGTTATGATCAAGAGTTCATCCTTGGTCTTTGTAAAGTAAATCCAAATTACAATCAGCTAGAGGAATTACCATAGGAGAATGTTGTTTTACAACAAAAATGAAAATAAATTTTGACAAAAGTTCAGGATTCCATAGCTGATAGAGCTAATTTTGAATATGAAATTCATTGAATCAAATATCATCTATATTTGTCTGCAAAAGTTAGTGAGTAAATAAATCATAAATTGTTGGAATTAGAGAGAGAAGGCACAACTTGCCACAAATTTTCAATCATGCATGATAAATTTAGGGGAATTGGAGATTTCATGTAAGTTGGAGAAATCTTCATTTGATACTAAAGTTAGGGACCTATAGCAACTGATCACCATGGAAGATTCTAAGCATGTTGATAAAATGTTAGTTATGAAAGTGCACTTGAATGAGGATCAATCAACTTCAGAGAAGCTTCAGAAAGTTGTCTAGGAAATGCATACATATCCAGACAGCTTTGGCAAGGGAAGTGGCATGATACCTTCTAGTGTGTCAAAACTAATTTGAGTTTTCTAGTACCTTTTGGCATGTCAAAACTAATTCAGGGTTTTGAGTTCAAGGCCCAACATGAGGATGTAATTGGAAGCAGGGCCTATGCCAGAAATGGAGGATCAATCTCAAGAATACCATGTAAAATCTCACCAAGCACGTGATCCTAGTTTTGTACAAGATACAAACATTATGTTGCAACATCTCAGGGATGCAGATGGTGAGATAGGATGCTTGAAAGATACTCTTAGACAATTTTAAAGGGATGTATATTTTATTAAGAAACTTATGGAAGAAAGGAAATATAAAGAAATTTCATAGCTACTCAGAAGTTGCTAGAGGTTTATATTGATGTGGGCAAGAAAAGGAACCGCATGATGAGAATTTGGATACATTGATAGCAAAGAATGATAAATTAGGGAAAAAGGATTGAAATATACTTCTCAAAATTTTTATTGCATTCTCTACTATAGACTTTGAAGCACATGCTTTTGAGAATTCAGTAGCACTGCAGAATCAACTAGATGTTTAGAGGGAATTTGTTGCATAGACATCTTCATTAGAGGATGAGAGAAGTCAATGTATTGTTGCAATTCTTCAAGCTTAGAAAAATATAGAGGAATCCATCCAACAAGGTTCATCCAATTCCCTTTTTGAAACAGATTGCCCAAGTGTTGATCTCCACTGATCTCTACCTTGTTGATATTGTCAATGCTACCATTAAGAAAATTAACAACTTGAGGAGCCTGGAGGTCAAACTAGAAATGTGTTTTATAAGAGTATGGAGATACAAAGATGTTTTGCACAAATCACAAAAATTGGAACTCTTCTAACAAGAAAGAGAACCAGATGCTAGAGTACTTAATAAGATTCATAGTAGACTAAGAAATTTTATTAGACCACCACATGATAATATGGATGCAAAAAAATAGGAGATAATTCATTCCCTCCATGTTGAACCAATGACACTGAAGGAGATGGAAAAATTCCAGAATATATCTTATCTCTTGATATCATATGTGTCTAGTTAGATAATTTCATTGAATAGTTGCAGAAAAGAATTAAAGAAATATCACAGTTTGAAACCATAGTGGGTGAGTTTGAGTTTGCATTATTTAACAATAAGAAATTGATTCAAAATATCAACACCAACTGTCTGGAGCTATCTAAAAAGTGCATTGAAAATGAGACATAATTTTTAGGGAAATGTACTAGTAATGTCTCCCAACTGGCTCAAGTCTCTTTTGAGAAGGAAAATTTGTGTTCAGAGCTCACTTATGTTCAAAGGGAAATCTTGGGATTAGAAGAAGTGATGAAAGACACTTTGGAAATTTACTCTCAATCATATTGGCACTTGGATATGATGTTATACAAGTTTGTTATTGCTATTAAAGAAGTCATGGAAGATGAAATATATGTTACTGAGCTAGACATGCAAAGAATTCCTTCTCTAGAAATAATGCACATTTGGTTATTGTGAAGTTGAAGGCATCTCCTGAGCAAAATTATTTATTCCAAAAATGTGTAGAAGAGCTGGTCACAATTTGATGATTCTTTTATGAAGGAGAAAACTAAATTTCCTCTTGATGTTGCCCTGAGAGAAGCATTTGGTTTCAAGGAGTTAAACTAACTTGGTTAGTTAGATAATCAGTTAAGTGTACCCAGTAAGATACCACAGAGAAAATTTCATCCCTGAGAAAAAATCTTAGCCTGGTTTTATCTAAAGGAAAAGGATTGGTTCAACATCATGATGCACTGAAACACTTGTTGGCTGGGAAGTCACATTAACTAGAAAAGTGTTGGAAATAAATATAGGTTAAAATTGTTGCATTGCATGAGTCCAAGATCAATATCATATGGAGAGGTTGGGGAATGCGTTGAGGAATTAGAGGCAGAGTTGGCATATATCCAGAATTCAATTAAAAACCTTCGAGAATCCTTTTTCTATAAAGACACCATTCCTTAGAAAATATAAGAAATCCCAGGGGAGTTGAATTTTCTAGTGCAGTTTCATTCCAAGGAAATTATTAATGTAATTGAATGGATTACATGGTTGTATTTTGTTGAAATTGATGCACTTTCTGGAAGTTTGGACTAGAAAATGTCTCCAAGGGATGATGAAGCCAAGGAAAAGATAAAATCATATGGAGAGGTTGGAGAATGTGTTGACACATTAGAGTCAGAGTTAGCATATATTCATAATTAATTTAACAGTCTTTGAGAATATTTTTTGTAGAAAGACACCATTCTTTAGAAAATAGAAGAAATTCTGGAGGAGCTGAATTTGCTAGAGCAATTTCATTCCAAGGAAATTATTGATCTAATTGAATGGTTTGCATAGTAATTTTTTTGTTGAAAATGATCCACTTTATAGAAGTTTGGAATAGAGAACGCATCTAAAGGATGATGAAGATGATGCTAATTTTTAGGCACCAAATTTATAAGTAAATTTTGTCAACTTGAGTCAAAGTCAAGTGACTAAAGATTTGGGAAGGAAACATGAGGGTCTTCAAGGTAAGTACTTAAGGTTGGTTGAGAAATTTGATATGTTGGGGAAATATTTACTGGAAATGAATCATCTTATTCAAATATGGGAAGAGGACTTGGACAATTTTAAGGTTCTAGATTCAGTAAAATCGATGGAACTAGAAGATCAAATTGAGTATCGGGCAGAGCATTGACTTAATGTCTACCATAGTAGAGGTTCCTATCAATAGAAAATGTAATTTTCTTAATTCCTTTAGTTTCGTTACAGTGTTTTGATCAATTAACCTTTAAAATTCTTGATGATTTGTTGGAGATTGCTCAAGGTCACACTCCCAAGGAATATCGTAAGTAGAAATTGCACAAAAATTGCCAAATTATTTCAAACTGTTATAACAAGATATTGATGAGGGAAGTGATGATTTAGGCAGTTAGGCAGGTTGTATTGAATAGAGGAAAAAAAATCTTCGGGGCTAAATTTATTTTCTACATCCTAATTAGAAGCTACACAAGTGAAAAATCTAGTAGAAAAGCACAAGCTGGTTAATGATGTGCCCCTTCTAGCAAGTTCAAATGTTTGAAAGAAATTTTATAGTCAAAATTATGGGAAACCTCTCAGATCAAGTACTTGTGGAGCATCTAGTAGAAAAGAAAAAGTGAAACATCCAATAGAAAATCACAAACTATTTAATGATGTGCCCCTTCTAGCAAGTTAAAATATATAGCGGTAATGTTGTCAAAATTTTTCTAAAAATATATCCCCTCGTCACTCTTCTAAAAAATAAAGGGAAGACAAAGAAATATGAAAGAATTAATATTCTACCAAGGGACCGAGATGAGAAAGGGAAGAGAGAAATGTGAGCACATTAATATTCTAATAAGGTGCCCAGGTTCAAATCCCAGCATGCTTAAAACCTGCAGATTGAGTTCTTGGTGGAGTTTGATCATGTTTCATATTCAACATCATTAAAAAAAACGTTAGGCGGTGTGAAGTGATAAAAATAAATTGTACCTACAAAGCCCCAGGGGAGAAGGGAGAAAATTTCAAAATGTGTTCATAAGTATGAAGAGCTTCCTTCATGGCTCCAAGATAATAATGTGTCTGTGCCTTCAGCAATTTCCACTCTATCTCATATGGTTCCACTAACGTCATTTTGTCAAGGATTTCCACGACGCCCTATACATCGTGCTTCATCATCCCGATACGCAACATAATCTTGAAAGATTTCATGTTGTTGGAATGTGTTTTCAGATATTCAACAACTGGAGCTTCCTAACATGCTCAACCCTCCCTTTCCATACACTCATTGATAGTTTCCCGGAGTTTACTAACTGAAAAAAACTATATCTTCTAGGAAAATAGAAATAAAACAAAAAGCCAATTCGTAGAGTGAAAATAGATTCAAGAAAACCAAAACCCCGTCGCCATTCGAGTGCTAATGACAGGTGGGCGAAGAACTAAGGTTCAAGGAAGTAGGGCGAGTCTGTACATAGCCATTGAGGATGAAAAAAATGAATGAATTAAGAATATCCATGTCATCATGACATGGGGATTAATTCAAACACAATAAATGAGAAACCCGGTATAGAACTTAAACGTCCTCCCTGCTCTGCAATCGGGTTGCATATTTTGTATCTGAGTCTTCACATAATCAAAGGGAATATTACATGCATATTCAAAAAAACAAGAAACAACACTTGCACCAACCACAGTTGTAGCTTTAGAAAGGCCCATGGTGTCCTTCAAAAATTCTACAAACTGATCATTAAAAGCAAGCATGCCCATATTTAAGGCTATTTCTTAGAAAATTGTTGGACTTGCCCCTTTCCATAGGGATAGAACCCCTTCATCACCAATCATATGGCATAGTGCATGGAATGCATTTTTTTAATGCCGTCGTTACATAGTAGGAAAATTTACATCTGCTTGCATGCAAATGAGAGCTAACTCTACAAGACTTCCAACACATGCCCTAATAGCTCTTGCTATCAATCCACAAAGAGCATTCTGATAGAGAGGTAGTGGTTTCCCATCATTAGCAACAATTTCTTTGTTTTTCAATATCCTAAATGATCCAAGACATGTTGTTGTATAGGTTGTCTATCTTAACAAACCAGTTGATAACCCATTTTAAAAAGCACCAAAGCCCTCGTCCCTTAGCATGTTCTTTGAAACATTATAACCCGAAACTTGACCCAACTGAATGTGCACCTTGATTATGTCCATAGGCTAGATGACACAAGTGGCAAGCATACCAGAGGCTTCTCCATTGACAAATAACTTCACTGTATTCCAAATGATGCCTGTCTTGGGCTTCACCCCTGCCATCTCTTTGAAGGACTTGAACACCCGATCGATCTGAAATTGCCCTCCTTCCTCTTCCTAACATCACCATTGATATGAGAAAAAAATGGCAACAAGAATATGTTTGTCTACGCATCCTCAAAAAGAAAGAAGAAGAATAGGAAGAGATATAATCTCCGTTGTGCTGCAATGCCTCCTATTGGAGGGGTGAACTAGCACACGTCTCCAATTTCAATTGCTTCAAGGATGACGAAAACGGATGTCTTCTAGTGCCACTATCTTCTCACCCAAAGGGGAAACTCTTATCACACAAATATATTTTTAATAATATAAAAATATTTATAAAATCAAATTAATAATAGTATAACGTAAAAATGTTTATAAAGCTAATATATATACTAGCAATTTCCCCTAAAGGTGCAAAGTTACACCGAAGGAATAGAAGATTTGATAATATCATCTCACCAAAAAAAGAGTGAGCTAATTGTTGACTGCATGCACATAAGTTATATCAAACTCTCCACTACAAGCGCCATGAGGTGAGCCCATTGCTCACAACCTATGTTGACAAACCTTGCCTCAAGTGTGACACGCCCAACTATCTGTCTTTTCTCAACCACACAATGACACTAGCCCTAGATTTCTATCAGGGCACGAGATTGATATTTTTCGAGGCCCTGGAGCCCAAAAGCGCCCAACAACTCGTATTCCCATTGTTGCCCCTTACCGTTTGGGATAAATTAAATGAATTATCCAAATGAATGATCCAACAAGTAAGCAAGAGTGTCTGTACATCTTGCATCTCATAATGATAAGGATCTTCCTAATGGGAGAAATTTTAACTTTTAAATTGGAGTTAGTTTATGCAAATCTTAGTGTAGACTAAAATTTTTAAACATGGAGATAATATTTAAAATTGAAGCTCAAACATTCCAGACTCTCTCACAACACACTTCAAGGACCTATTTTTCTGAAACTCTTTTGTAGATATTAAGCCTGACACAATTGGACTGACATGGAGGAATGGTAGATGGGGATCTTATGGCATTTCAAAAAGAATAGACCACTTCTTTTTGAAGAAAGGTTCTTGCCAATTTGAGCTCATGGGTTCTTCCCTTGCAAATATTTGATCATTTTCCTCTCTTTTTAGTCTGGATAGACATTTCAAAAGGGAATCCCGCTCCCTTTAAGTTTAACCATTTTTGGTTGAAAGACCCGGAATTCACTTCAATGGTCTGAGACTTCTAGGAAAAATTCAATATGAGCATTGGAAATTCGGCTATGGACAATCTCTCTATAAGTTGAAAAAGCTAAAACAGGTAGTTCATTTTTTGGCTTGTCATCTAAAAAAATAAAGGAGTAGAGAAATTATACAAATCAACGCCCATATTAAATCTCTGGAAGATTCACATTCAAAAAAATACTTCTTGGAGACTTCCAAATAGAAATTAGCAGAATTGGACACACAAAAAAAGGTAGATACTTTTGCATCAAGCATAGGAATTGCAACAGAAGAGTCGTCAAATGTGGATTGATGAAGGGGAAAAAAATACTAGATATTTCCATAATTATACTTCTAGGGATTGTATGCAAAATTCTATTTGGAAAGTCAAGAACGATGCTAGGGAAATTCTTTATGGATAAAATGATATTCAAAAAGAATAATTCAAACATTTCCAATAATCACTGAGAGTAAGAGATGCTCCTTCCTCTCATAAATATATGGACTTTGTTTCTCAATATCCGCAAATGGTTGACTCGGAGAATCTCCTCTATATTTTAGAGGGAGTATGAAGTCTCCTTATTATTTTTGAAGGAGCAAGGATCTATACCCTAAATCAAGTGGGGATAGGGAGTAATGATAAACATCACATTTGTATTATCCTCATCATGTGTCATTCACTAGGCTAGAACTAACAACCATACATCTAAGTGAAGGGCATGGAGGAAGAATGGTTAATGGAAGATTGAATAAACATCTGCGATTTCCTTGACGAGAGAAAATCCAAAATAGGAAGTGTAGTGACACCCTCTGAGGATTGGACAGGTATCCAAGATAAGAGTGGTAAACAAGGACCATTATTATTTAAGGATTGGGAATCCAAGATAAGAATAGTCCTAAAAGGACATACCTAGTGAACGTACAGGTGGGGTATGCCCCAATTCAGAAAGGAAATTGCAATACACCCACCCATGCCCCAATTCAGAAATAAAATTGCTAATACACCCATTGATAAAAAAATTGGACCTTTTAGGGATTCATGATTGGAAAAGAATCTAAAACTTTTTGAGATTCATGATTGAAACTCTTGCAAAGGCCATGCTATTTTTCTATCATCCTTATCAGTTTACTGTCATGATGTTTTTCCAATAGTTATTGAATATTAATAGCAAACTCAATCTATACTTCTCATATTTGGGGATATAAGCTTGCCAAAATATCATTTTTTGAACGACGTATACCTACGAGGATTTAACTTAAGGCATTAAAGTGTTTTAATTTATGAAATATTAGCAGTATCATAGCCACAAAATGTAGTTTCATTTATCAATAGTCTGTAGGGACATGTCCCCTGCATTTCCTGCATCCCTCCACTCCAGGGAGGGGAAACATAGATGTCTCAAGGCATCAGTGGGATGTAAGAGATAGACAGTTTTCCATCCTCGATACGTCCCACTGTCTCCAGGGGATGTCCCAAGACACTTCCAGGTGCTTCAGTGATGCCATGCTATACTCAAAGGAAATGGGGAGTGCCACTGCATGTTTTAACAGTTTAAGGGTTTTGTAAAACACCACTTTATATCCCATCTTCCATTCTTCTGTGTCCTAGAAAATACCATTTTCCATGCAATTTCAACAATTTCCAAAATATGGTAGGATGATATATATTGACTTAAGTACCATTAATATGTTTCCAATTTGCAAAAATTGTCTAGGAAACAGTCCAAAACTTCAACCATTCCATGGAAATCAATACAGAAACAGTTTCAATAAAATCCATAGGCATCTAAAATTCATATAAATTTACTTCAAAAGAATTTGACATTAACTACACTTAACAATAGTGTTGCAGGACACAAATTTGGAAAAAATCAGCGAGGATCTAAAGCCTGAATCGAAAAAAAATAGTTGAAAAATACAAAAAATGAACTAGAAAACATGAAGAAAAAAATATGACTTTTTCGCTCCATCTGCCATTTTTTTCAAAAATTGACAAAAGGGATTATTTTTGGCTCAATGATTCGTTTAAGGCAGATCTCACTAATCAGTTAGTGGTTCCTGAATATATTTTTTAATAATGCATTAAAGAAACCAATGGAATTCATTGCAAACATGGCCTATGCCCATCTGATTCTTTAGCTTAAAGGAGTAAGCTAATATGACATACACCAGAGATTTTTCTGACACTTGGATTACTAGTTATGAATCAATGATTTTTATACTCACTGTATATACTAGTTTGTTACATTTATCTCACCATATCCAAAATATTATAGAAGATGGACATTATCTAACAAGGAAAAATGATGCATAAGAGTATGCCATGGTTCACTTACTATTTCCAATAATCGCCACAATAGCACTGTCCAGCTTTGAAATGTTGGAAATGATTGGCACCCTGACACTGAAAATTTTCTCTCAATATGGTAGAGTGGCAATCACCACATACTCAAAGTTTATGATGACGTAGATAGGTGTCCCGAGGTTGTGTTTAAAATACTATGTTGACAATAATATTTTGCTTCAGCTTCTCCTTCACAACATTAGTGCAAATCATGTGAGAAGCATACCCTGCTACCTTTCATCATCCCAAAAAGTCTTTCCAACTCTGCAGAAAGTTTATATGACAGATATATAACCTTTTTCCCACAAGAAAAGTACACATCTACATATTCATCCCAATCCAACTACATCCAGACCTCTTTTTGGTTTCAATAATTTTCATACTATTTCCATATCGTCCCACCAACCAGTTGCACCGTAAAAGTTTGAAAGCAGCACAAGATTTGATAATAATAGGGCTCAATTTAGAAAGGCATGCCAACTTTAGAAAGGTGTTCAACAAATTTTTCTCCTAGCCCCACATTGGCATGGGCTCTACAAGCACCCAACGAAGACTTCCACACAACAATCTTAGGTTCTATTGGAATTTTATTGATAAATTCATGCGCTTCATCCAGGAACTCAGTTCGACCAAGAAGGTCAACCATACAACAATAGTGCCCCATTTCAGGTGTAATGTGGTAATCTGTGCTCATGGAATTGAAGTATCATTGGCCTTCATTGACTAGGCCTGCTTGGAAAAATGCAGAGAGAACACCAACGAATGTTACGTGGTTTGGATTTATGCTTGAGCGTTGCATTTGTTCAAAGAGGTTGAGGACCTTCTTGTCACATCCATGCATGGCATATGCTGCAATCATTGCATTCCAAGAGGCGACATTTCTTGTAGAAATTCTTAAAACACTTTACTTGAATGACCTATGCTGCTACGTTTTGCATACATGTATATGTGGGCACTCCCAACAAAGACATTTGACTCAAATCTACTTTTAACTATATCCCGATGGAGATCTTTGCCATACTTGAGAGCTGCCAAATTGGCACAAGATGGCAGAACGCTGGGGAAGGTTTCTGCAGTGTATTTTACTTTTGTCAATTGCATCCATTCAAAGGGTTTCAGAGCCTCGTCAAAATAGCCATTTTGTGCATAACCTGCAATCATGGTGGCTGGCCAGGTGGCCTAACATTATTTCCTAACTGCTAACAAAGTAGATATTTTCGCATTAGGATCAGGTCCAATGTTCAAAATTGAACACGTCACAACCCGTCTAGGGGCCTCTAGCACGTTAGAGAAGTGGCAATAGAAAATTTCCCGTCAAAAAAATTTTAAATTATGATCTTTACCAGTTTTAAAAAAAATGTAAATAATATTTTAAAATTCCCTCTAAAGGGCTATGTGACCTTTTTGAAAATTCCAGGATATTTCTTATCCTTGGGAATCGGGCCCTGGTTGCAAGTTGCAACTTTCCTGGTACATAGTATCTAACTCCTCCTGAATAATTCATTACTCTGAGTTCAACATTTACATTTCGCAGTAAAAAAATAAGTACAGAGTTAATGCTGAGATCGCACAACAGCCAAGGCAATCCAACTGTGGATGCAAATTAGGTGGAGTTTTGGCTACAATAATTCTTACTATGAAGAGGGCTTCGAATGGTGGATGGGGTCTTCTCTTTCTCTATGTGTGGCTTCTTCAACTTGCATACTAGGAGATACTTTAGTGACTGGCAAGAGCAAAGCTTATAATATAAGAAAATTTTTTACTTCTTCCCTGGAACTGAGGCCCATCGACGCTTAAACTAAAGGCAAGGTTTCAAGCGTAGGAGAAACGTTGCTCGCTGGACCGGACTCTCGGTTCGCCAATGCAGAAGGAAAGGAATATAACTGGAGATTCACGCTTGTTTATTCTGAGCCCCAGTTTCGAACCCATTTACCGAGTTGAGAGTTCGACCTATTGAAGCAACCCATCTCCAACAGATTAAGAAGGTAACAAAGTGGGCCTTCCTATTTGGAAAGATTAAAAAATATGAACCATCTTTTGCCTCCTAAGTTCGAGTAGGAAGCAACAAGTAACCTTCAAGACATGTTGAAGAAGAAGCATTATGAGCTGGATCCTAGAGCTTTCAATCCCTCAAGTTATTCAGGACATGAAATGGATTCCCCATAAGCTTTCATATTTTTTTTTTTTTTTCTGTGAAATTTCTCTCTGTTATATACAATATATATCAGGATTTTCTCTATTCAAATTCATGACTTTTTTTTTTCTTTTGTGTGTTTACTTTTTTTGTGCTGCTAATATTTCCTCTATGGCTATTTTCACTACCTGAATGGTTATTTTTGTGTTCTTGCTTTAATGTGCTTCTAGGTATCGAGTTTTCTTTTTGGCTTGGATTTTATACCATCTTTTAAATTTTTTTTTGAATTGGTTTCCTTTCAGATGAAAATTACAATAGGTTTGGTTAAACCCTATAGCCATGATTGAAGCACATTACACATGATGTGCACTAGGGAAAGAGGTATTCACAGTTCCTTTTGGATTTATTTTAATATCCAATTACAAGATTTTATTTTATTTCACAGTTTGATATTTTTATGTTTCTGCAAGTACATAATGATTATGGAGGAGTGCTGGTAAAAAGGTCAAAATTTCGAGAGATAAAACACTTTTGAAGAATCCTCATTCCAGGTATTCATTTTATATTCCACACTTTGTACTTATTTTCAAAATGTGAAGGAATCTGTGATGTATTTATTAAAAAGAATATAGTTGTTATGGAATCCTAAGCATTGTTTTTTCCTATTTTCCCATCAATGGATTATTCACCGGTTGGCGCTTGGTCACTCCAAAGAAAATCTTGGATTGTCTTCCCCAATCTTAACTAGATTTTATATTTCCTTTCCCCAAGATCCATTGTCTTTTATCCAAACTATAGTAAGTATTTAAATTACATAGCATCATAGAGACACTACAAAGCATGGAGACAATGAGGATTGATTTTTTGCAAATTGATCTTACATACCCTCGATGCCTTGAGTTAAGCTTGATATGAATGGAAAACACTCTAATTTTTTGGGCAAACTTTGGGAAAAATAGCATTAAAAATGGAAAATCTAAGGGAAAAAATATGAATGACATTCCTTTTTTCTAATACAAACTCATACGAACAACATTGAACACAACCCAAAATTAAAAAAACATAAAAACTGGATTGATGCATGCTCAGTAAAAATAAACTTGTATGTCTACCAATTCACATTTCACTTTGGTGAAAGAACTAGTTCTTTTATCTTGCTTACATTATGGTGTGTGTCTAAATTTAATTTATTGAAATTTATATAAAAACTAGATTGATGCGAGCTCAGCAAAAATAACCTTATATATCTACTTATTCACATTTCATTTTGGTGAAAGGACTAGTTTTTTTATCCGGCTTACATTAGCCTCAAAAATTAATTTATTGAAATTTATTTTTGACATTTTTTATGGTAAATATATAATCTATGTAACTAGAGAGTAAAAATATTAATATTATGCATTGTGTGGATATTCCATAACTGCCCATGAAAAATATGTAAGCTTGTTCTTGTGGGCATAAACATGAGATTTTGGTCAACCTATTCTGAGATTTTGGTCAACCTATTCAAATAAAAAATGATTTGAAATCCTGTTAGACGATAATAGATCCTGATTTTAGAGATACTTGTGTTGTCCTAGATACCAACGAGTTTTTTTATGTTTGTTGTTTTCTATGCTTACCTTGCCTCATTCCAACGACATTTTACTTATGCATGGTTGTTTTTTTAGATGAAAAGGATATCAACTATGGACAAAACTTATTAGTTTCTCACAATTCTCTCATATTTTTTATTCTAAAATTGTTTAGTTATTCCAAATTTGTTTTCCAATGGAATGTTTAATCACTAATCCAAAGTTGTCTTTATCTCCATTCTTTTTTTGAATGGGCGGCTAATTTTTTTGTTTGGCTCATATTTATATTATTTTTAAATCTTTCCAAAAATCAATAACAAAATATGTTTAATTCTATCATGAAATTCATTTAAGGTCACTTTTTCATTTTAATAATAAACCCTATAAAAATGGTTGATATACATCTCAGATTATTTGCAGTGGATGGATGTAGTATGCTTAGTTAGTGGGGGTTTATTTTCATCTTCAGTTACATCTGTTTAATTCAATTAAATGAACTCACATATTTATCTGTAGATGTAAAAGGCTTGTGGAGGAATACTGATGAAGATGTTGAATTTTATAAATGAAAAATATTGTCAAATTAATCTTGAAAGATTTTAGTTTAAGGTATTTCTCAATTATTCCACACTTAATTCTACTATGAGAACCTTTAAAGAATCTATACAATACTTTAATAGTTTTATTTGTTTAAACTACTTTTCCTTTCACTAATAATTTTAACCTGAACCAAATCTTAAATTTATTTCTTCTACTTTGAATCAAATTCGAAACTAAATTCTTCATAGAATTCCTTATGCTTTGATTGTGCTTTGCTAAGCCTTCCACCTAATGGATGACTTCATTAATTGTTGGTGAGTTTCCAGGCTAACCCACCTTTTTCTTTAGTTCATTGTTATACTAACAAATCATACAATCCACCCTAAACACTTCTAAAAACAAAAATATATATTCAAGTTTTTAGAACTTAAATGATTTCATAGAAATAAATTTGATTGAAAATGAAATGTATAGATAATATAATTTTTTCAATTGAAGTGTATTTTTTTAAAACTTGTTTATTATGGAAGTGCGACATGAATATATGCCCTTTCAATTGAAATTAAGATGAGCCCTTCAAATTTGATCATTGGGTGCGAGAGTGATCTTCTTTGGTCTCAAACTCATTTGAGCATGTGGCATCTTTAGCAACCTTTTAAGGTAAAACATCTTCTTCCAAGTAAGTTTTTTTTGCAGGCAGGAATTAGGAGCGGGAATTGAAATCAATCTAAAATTAAATATTAAATATTAATAATAATATTTAAAACAAAAAAATAAATATAGTATTAAATTAAAAATTCAATAAGATATTAAATTGTAGATAAATTATTTAATAGGTAAAACTTACAAATATAATTAGTAGTTTTGTGAAGTGATATTTATGTGTGTCAATGATATACTTCTTTTGAAGTTTTAGTTGTTGATGTGGTCATCATTTTTATCATGTATTAAGAAAAAATAAAAGACTCAAGATTAAAATTATGTGGTTTTTTCTCATTTTAATATTGACATAAAAAGGCATGATAACATGTCCCCTCCTAAAGTTTGACAATTATTGTTTTTTTTGGACTAGCATTGTGAGAGGTTATGACCAATGGATGAATTTCTATTGGCGTGTTTATCTTTACTAATATTTGCACAACATTACCATATTTTGCACACTAGGAATAAATCTCAAGGCCTTTACCAATGGACATAAAAAGGGCCTTAGACTAGGAATATGGGCACCATTATTATTCTTTGCATGATAACAATTAGTATGAGGGAAGGTAAAAAAGGATTTTATTTCTAAAATGAAGCTTCTCATGCTCAAGGACCATAAATTTGGCATTGAAAAACCACATAGATACTCTCTAAATCATCTTAGGAATATATGGGATATCAATTACATTAGGAAAATTTTCACACCATGTATAGGATTTCAGGAATGTACCATGGGTAGGGGAGGTAAACAAGGGCATTAGGCCTTAAAAGAAGCTTGTTAGTGTCAAGGGCAATGAGTTAGGCTTAAAACCCATATAGATATTTTTTAAAGAATATTTGGTCTTAAGTTGGGATATGGGCACCATAGGATTATTTCTCACTACATATCGGAGTTAGTGTCTATGTTAGGGTTAGGAGAGGAAAAAAATTGCCTTAGTCCCTAAATTAATCTTTCTCATGCTAAATTTTCATGAACAAGACCTCTAGGTGTGAATATGGGCATTTATTATGTTTTTCATAATAAGAATGGGTCCCATGGCCTTTACTACGGCCAAAGAAGGACATTAAAGAAAAGGGACTTAAGTCTTAAATAATCAGTGGCCATTAAAAAAGCTTTAAACC
Organism: Pinus albicaulis; assembly: GCA_034641835.2. Classification (NCBI taxonomy): domain Eukaryota; kingdom Viridiplantae; phylum Streptophyta; class Pinopsida; order Pinales; family Pinaceae; genus Pinus; species Pinus albicaulis. The sequence goes on along the minus strand of CM076582.1, from coordinate 741,771,288 downwards.
ATCACATAAATTATATTCTCTAAGGGATATTCTTCGGCCTTTAGAAGGGATGTGTCTACCATTCAAAGATTTTTCACACTATGATTAGGTCTTGGAGCCTCATCATTGGACCTTAATGAAATTAGGAGGATTTAAAATCACATATGATGCTTACAAGTGTAGGCTTGGTCAAAATAGGAACGACATAAGGGGCTTAGGCCTTATTTGAATCTTTGATGATTAAGCTTTGGAAGTAGTTCTCAAAGAGCAACACATAAACTCTATAGGGGATCTTTGGAATCTAAGGGGGATATTTAGTGTCATTGGTATGTTTTACATAGTAAGAATGGGTCTTAGGCTTGTACCGTTGCAAAAGGATGAAAACAATGGCCTCAATCCCAAAATGAAACTTCTTTAGCTCACATTGCATGAAAAAAACCATAGAGAACAATATAAATCATCTTTGAGGGATTTTAAGCCTCCATCTAGGAAAAGGGTTCCATTATGAGGTTTTCCACATCATATATGGGAATTAGGTCTTATATCTTAGACAAGGAATGAAAAAGGGCCTTATGCCTAAAACAAGTATTTCTCATATTTAACGTCCATGAACAGAGTATTAGAATGGAAATATGGGAACAACTAGTATGTTTTACATAATAAGGATGGGTTTTATGGCCTTTATGATAGATATGGAAGGAAAACAAGATCCTTAGTCGCTAAACAAAACTTATTTAGTTCAAGGGACGTGAATAAGGCCTCAAATGACCACACATATCCTATCTAAGATATAATATATAGCCTTTAGGTGTGATATGGGTGCTATTTGAAGGTTTTTTGTGACAAGTTTAGGTCTTAGGGCCTTTAAGTTTGGCCTTAATATCATTAGGAGTATTTTTGCACCATGTGTGGCACTTGGGGCCTTAACCATGGTCAAGAAAGGATCACAAGGTGCTTGGGTCATATTTGAATATTCCCATGACCAGTCTTTTTGAACAAGTATTCTAATTACTGCACGAAACATCTATAGGGGATATTTGGCCTATATGGGGGATCTTTTTCACCATGGGTATAGTTTACATGGTAAGAATGGGTCTTGGGGAATGTCCTATCTTGAGGTCAAGAGAAAAGAGGGCCTTAGGCCCTAACTAAAGCTTCTTGAATTCAAGGAACATAAATTAACCCCCAAACAACCACATAAATACTCTCTAAGGGATATTCAGATTTCAACTTGGATATGGGAGCCATGGCAAGTTATTCTACATAAATAAAGAGCCACAAGAATTGTTAGTATGTATGGTTTTATAAATAGTGTGTGCACATTCTAAGATGTGAATGCATTATTAGAATTCGTGAACATTTTTGCAATGCATGTATCTATAGAATAATATGGCTTTAGAATAAACTTCTAGATTTATATCAATTGACCACGTATAAATCAACATAATTTGAATTCAAATTAATGAAATCATGATCTATGAATATAGTGCAATAATCAACCATGGTATGTAAAATACCCACAAAAAACCCATAACAAATAGTGTGTCCACAATTAAAAATTACTAACATAAATTACTAATTCATATACTTGTTGTACTTGTTATTTGGTCATATTTTTATTCTTGGACTATAATAGTCATTTAGTTAATCATTATTAATTTTTTCACTTATTATCTAGTCATATATTTTAATCCTAGACTAAATTAGTTATTTAAGTTAGTCATTTTTAGTTTAGTCACTTATTATCTAGTCGTATATTTTATTCCTAGACTAAATTAGTCATTTAAGTTAGTCGTTTTTAGTTTAGTCACTTATTATCTAGTCGAATATTTTATTCCTAGACTAAATTAGTCATTTAAGTTAGTCATTTTTAGGTTGGTCACTTAAAATTGCTCAAATTTAGTAGTAATTCACTTGAAATAACTGCGGTGACTAAATGTTTTAGTCACCTAGTCATTAATTTCATCATTTTTACTAGTGAATATAGAGGATCGCTACGACATACTTCTATCACGTGTCAATTATGTCAATTAATGAAGAAGACATGAAGTTTGGAAAACAACACAGGAGCTCACAGGTGCAGATCACCAGGAGCTCCCACAAGCAAATGCACTCGCTTGGAGTTTCTCATTAAGCACCATTAATTAAATAGATACATTAGGTGAAACAGATTCCTAATTAATAGGAACTGAATGTCTAATAAAGAGAAAAATCACAACTATGTAACAAAATATACCTAATCTCCATTAATTTCTAACACTCCCCCTTAATGGAGAAAGGGATTTTTAAACACACCTAATGTATCCCTAAACAAATCAAACTTCAGTCTTCCTAGTGGCTTAGTGAATATATCAGCCATGTTATCACAAGAATTACAATACTCTACATAAATCTCTTTGGACTGCACTTTCTCCCTAAAAAAATGAAATTGAGTGTCGATGTTCTTAGTGTTTTTATGAAACACGGGATTGTAAGCCAGTTTGATGGAACTCTGATTGTCGCAATTGATGATCGTAGCTTCCGTTTGTTCCTCCCCTGCATCTTGGAGAAGTCTACGCAACCAAACTGCCTCACATGTCGCTGCACACATGGCTTGATATTCTGCTTCTGCTGAGGATAAAGCAACAATATGCTGCTTCTTGCTGCACCAAGAGATGACCCCGGAACCAATGTTGAAGGCATAACCTGTAATTGATCTTCTATCATCTAGATTTCCCGCCCAATCAGAGTCTGTATAACCTGTCAACTTAACATCAAATGAGTCAGAATAAAAAATACCAAAGTTTGATGTTCCTTGCAGATACCTTAATACTCCTTTCGCTGCACTCCAATGACTGTCATGGGGTTGAGTCATAAACTGACTCAAAACACTCACTGCATAGGCTAAGTCAGGTCTTGTTGTAGTCAAATAAATAAGACTACCAACCAATTGTCTGTACAATGTTGCATCTGCATATTTTGAACCATCATCCATCTGAAGTTTGCTATTCTGCTGTAAAGGTATGCATGAAGGCTTACACTCATCCATCTTAAACCTGGATAACATACTCTTTGCATACTTACCCTGGGACAAGAAAGTTTGACTTGAATCTCTCCAAACTTCTAGACCCAAACAGTATTGCATTTCTCCAAGTTCCTTCATCTCAAATTTCTGTGATAATTGCTGCTTGATTTCTTCAATGAGATTTTCTGCACTTCCTGTTATTATGAAATCATCTACATACAAGGAAATCACCACTATCTGTCCTTCATTATTAAACATGGTATATAAGTTGGGATCATGTTTGCTCCTTTCATAACCATTCATGAGGAAAAAAGAATCAATTTTTTCATACCAGGATCTAGGTGCCTGCTTTAAACCATATAAAGCTTTCTTTAATCTACATACTAGATGTTCTTCTCCCTTCTTAACAAATCCTTCAGGCTGTACTAAGTATACTTCTTCTTTTAAATCACCATTTAAGAACACAGACTTAACATCTAATTGATTTGTTTTCCAATGATGTTTAGTGGCTAAAGCAATAATCATTCCGATGGTATTTAATTTTGCAACAGGGGCAAATGTCTCTTCAAAATCAATACCTTATATCTGGGAATATCCCTTTTCCACCAACCTTGCTTTATGTTTATCAATAGACCCATCTGCTCTAAATTTCAACTTAAATAACCATTTTCAACCTATGGGTTGTTTATCATCAGGAAGTTTTACTAGATCCCAAGTATTGTTCTTAATGATGGATTCATATTCCTCATTCATTGCTTTCTTCCATTCAAGACTTTTACTAGCTTCATAAAAGTTAGAAGGTTCTGCAATGTTTAACATACCAGTCATAAGCGCACAATCCCTATATCGAGCTGGTAACTGTCTTGGCCTGCTTGATCTTCTGAGTGGTGGGGGTTCAATTATTCTGATTGTTTCTTCCCTTTGTGGACTGAACTCCACATTATCCTGTTGTTGTTCTTGTTGTTGTTCCTGCTTCTGTTCGTGCTGCTGACTGACTCCTGTTTCACTATCCTCTTCTAAGAGTAAGGGCACATGCCATTCTTCATTGTTTTGGACAAGATTTCCATCATCAATCGGTTCATGGAATAATACATCTCTACTAACAAACACCTTGTGAGTAGCAGGGTCAAACAATTTATAAGCCTTATATTCACTGCAGTATCCAATGAACGTGCATTTAATGGCCTTTGAATCTAACTTCTCCCTGTTCTCTTTGGGAACATGTGCAAAAGATTTACAACCAAATACTCTAAGATGACTTACTGCAGGCTTGAAGCCAAACAATGCTTCAAAAGGAGTTTTATACTCAAGAATTTTAGTAGGACTCCTATTCTTTAAATACACTGCAGTATTAACAGCTTCTGCCCAAAAACCATTAGTTAGATTCTTACCTTTTAACATGCTGCGAGCACACTCCACCAGTGTTCTGTTTTTCCTCTCAGCAACTCCATTCTGCTGAGGAGTGTAAGGTGTTGTAAATTGCTGTTGTATCCCATGCTCGTTGCAATATTTGATGAAGACTCCTTTCTTGAATTCTCCCCCTTGATCTGATCGAAGAATCCTGATGAACTTTCCTGTTTGCTTCTCAATCATGTTTCTGAATTGCTTGAAATATTCAAAAGCATGAATTTTCTGTTTAAGAAAATACACCCATGTGAATCTTTTACATTCATCAACAAAGATTAAAAAATAATAGGCCCCCCCTAACGACCTTGTCTGCATCGGGCCACATAAGTCAGTATGTACAAGTTCGAGTATATCCCTCTGTTTTCTATCTTTAACGACAGGAAATTCATCTCTATGTTGTTTACCGAATGCACATGCCTCACAATCAATATGAAACTTTTTCAAAACAGGAAGACCATCTACCATACCTTTTTTCTGTAACAGAAGGAGATCACTGAAATTAATATGCCCAAGTCGCTGATGCCACAAATTTTCAGCAGACTTATTCGACGACATCAAGGCTTGCTGAGGCGTACTTTTCACATCTAATTTGTAGAGTCCTCCTATGCGAATACCTGTAGAAATGGGCTTCATCTGATCCAACAAATCTTTAATAATGCAATGAGATTTAAAAAATTCTACCTTGAGGTCCTGATCTGTAATCTTTGACACAGAAATCAGGTTCTTCTTAATGCCAGGAACATACCACACATCAGATATATTCCTGATATTACCATCAGGTAGAGTAACAAGGACATCTCCATGTCCCTTGATCTCGTGCCCGCTATTATCTCCAAGATAGAATTTTACTCCAGAGTTGGATTCTTTAAAATTTCTGAACCATTGATTTTTACCTGACATATGCGAGGAGGCTCCAGAATCCACGAACCAAATATCTGATTCATCCTCCTCAGTAGCAGTATCAGCCTCAGCCATAAACAATATAACATCTAGATTCTGATCTGTGTCAGCATCTGCATCTGCATCCACCAAATGTCCTGCATGTCTTCTCTTCTTGTACCTCTCTTGATTTGCCTTCTTCTTACGACAAAATTTAGCAATATGACCTATCTTACCATAGTAAAAACATTTTGGAGCAGAGTCATTTTTATACGAGGTCATACCTTGTGGTGTCCTTTTTGATGTGTTGCCCCTCCTCTGATCAGCCATCGCTCTCCCTTTTGGCTTGAACATTGTTATCAATGCAAGATCTGGATCTTGAGGCTTGAGAGATGACCTCCTTTCCTCTTCTTGTAGCAAAATTCCAGTAAGCTCTTCAAAACACGGAGGCTTTTCCCTTGCATTCAATCCAGTTATAAACATCTGATAGTCATCCATCATACCATTCATGGTGATTTTCACCAGATCATCATTTGCCACAGTTTGACCGATATCAGATAGTTTATCTTTAACTTCCTTTATCCGGGATAAGAATGACGAAGCAGACTCATTCTCCTCCATCTTGATTGAGAGGATCTTCTTCTTGAGGAACAAGGTTCGGTTGGTATTCTTTATTTCATACATGTCTTTGAGAGTTGTCCAGATGTCATTCGCTGTCTTGCAATCCCGAATATGAGGGATGATGCAATCTTTAACTGATAATTTTAGTAGAACTTTTGCCTTCAACTCCCTTTTCTCCCATTCTTGAATTGTTGCATTCGTTCCACCATTTGCAACAGTCGGCTTACCTTCATCGCCGATGACAATGCTATAGGTATTTTGTCCCTCAAGCAACATTTGAAGTTTAAATTTCCAATTTGTGTAATTGGAACCATCCAACTTGCTGCTTTAATTTAAGTAATCTGCCATTTGAGCATTCATCTTGGAGAGAAAAAAAAACAGGCTACCCCAGCAACTTAAAAAAGAAGGAGGAACAACCCTCGATTATCACAACAAATTGAATATGGTTTTGAATTACAAATTATGAATTTCAGTTGAGAGTTCAAATTAAATACAACAGCAGATCGCTAATTATTAATTTCAGAAATCCATTTCAGCGAAAGCGTTGATATCACTCTACATAGATTACATGCCAAGATGTTTGCAAAAAATAAGGTTGTGTAAATCTGTTAATTAGGACAACAAATGAAGGGCAACGAATGTCAAATGAGCTGCATAATGAGCAAGAAGCAGATTATCTGGATTATTGATTTCAAAAAATATTTTGAAATTAGGCCAGCAGATAAATTATTTTCCGAAGTCACCTTTGTCCAAGATAAAATCTAATTAGCATCGAGTTAAGTTCAAAGGATCAACTCAAACCATGCCGAAGTTTATAAAAAGCTGAACCAGATATAAACTCAGTCAAAAAAAATCAATTCAAACCATGCCGACCTTTAAGAAAAGCGGAACTTTAACAGTCCGGGCGTGATGAGGAGGCTCTCCCCACGCCGCCTCGAACTGCCGAACGAAGTCGTCGCTTAGCAGACCCTCATCACACACCATAGCTGACCATGTTCTGAAGAAAACCAGGTACTCCTACAGGGTCCTCGTCTCTTCGATCTCCAATTCAATGACCGACTCTCCTCTGGCGGCGGTATGAGAAGGGAAAGGAAACGACAGAGTCTTGTCAATTAATGCAGAATTCAGCGACTCTCTACAAAACAAGATGCTCTCTACAAATTTTTTCAAGAATTGCAGAACCTTACAGCATCTCAAATCAACGCAGTCGATCCACTCCACTTCCAGGCAACGCCTCACAAACAAAATTTCCTTCACGGCCTTAGAAAACGCCTTCACGGCCACACGATCTGCCTCACGCAGTCAACAGAGAATGCAGCTCCAGAGAACGAACCACCAAAATTGCCTTCACGCCTTGCCTCTCACACAGCCTCTCTCAGCTCTTCCTGGGCTCTAATACCATGTCAATTAATGCAGAAGACATGAAGTTTTGCAAACAACACAGGAGCTCACATGTGCAGATCACCAGGAGCTCCCACAAGCAAATGCACTCGCTTGGAGTTTCTCATTAAGCACCATTAATTAAATAGATACATTAGGTGAAACAGATTCCTAATTAATAGGAACTGAATGTCTAATAAAGAGAAAAATCACAACTACGTAACAAAATATACCTAATCTCCATTAATTTCTAACAAATTAGTGGATTGAAAAGTTAAATATACTAACATAGACAACCATACAACCATCACAGACAAAGGAAGTGTTTTAGGAAGAAAGATTAATAGAGCCCACACTTGGGGTGCAATTAATGTAGCTACTTTCTGGAGCCCTACAATTTGACTCCGCAGAAGTAAAGTAGCAAGCGGAAGGATGGAAGTATGTCATTAGTTATTTGGGAGACTTAGGAGGTTTTTCTAAGTGTAATTTTAAATATTTTGAGTGATTTAAAATAGGATTTAATTAATATTGTGAGCATAATTGTAAATTTTCTTGAAATTTTGGAGAACATGAGAGAATTAGGGATTGAGAGATTTTAAATTAGGAATTAGTTCACGATTTATGGGATTGAGAGGATCCTTAGGGATAAAAGAGAGATTTTAGGAATTAATGAAGACTTAGAAGAATTAGGGATTTGTTGAGTAAACTAAGGATCTAAATCAAAATTGGTTTAGAATCCTTTTGTATAAATTGTAAGCCTTGAAGGCATGAAAAGAGATAGACATGAGACGAGAGGCATAGAGATTTAAGATTTAGATCGAGAGGAAGGATTGAATAGAATAATATTGCAATTCCTCTGTATTTGTGTGAATATAGGTATAATTGTCAACTTCTAGATTTGCACTTCTTTTTGAATTATTATTTAATTTGGTTAATCCAGTTTGAGTTTGGTTAATTGATGTCTCTGTGTGCGTAAATTCCAAATATGGGAGGTTTAATTTCCTTTGAAATAATTCTGAGTTGATGGAATTCAAGTCGAGTTCTGGGAAATTAACTACTGCGTATATGTTTCTTTTTTAAGATTCCGCGTCCACTGTCTAGGCATAATAGTCTAGTGTAATTGTTAAATGAAAGGACTATAAAATTTTGATGCCAAAAAATCGTGGATTCTTAGACGGAGGGTCTATTCCGCAAAATTAAAGAAATGAGATCATGGTAGTGCATAATGAATCAAAGGGAGAACACAATCATCGATTTATGATCTAACTGTTATTGCATATCAAGTTGTTCAAGTTTTAATATTCAATTGGAGATGAGTTTTATTGAAACATAGTTGGAGATGTGTGAAATTGTGACCATCCAAAATTTATGAGATCCAACGATTCTCACATCCAGCTTGGAGATCCAACAACAATCACAATTTTAGTGGAAAGGAGGATAAGAATTCAACTAGACCCGATATTTTATGAGCCAGGTTTAATAAATTAAGTTGACAGTCAGCATTTGATTTTATTTGATGGTCTGCGCATAAAAACCTTTGATCCGACGGATATCGCATCAAAATATGCGTATGGGTTAGTGTCATTTTTGGATGTGATAATTTATAAACTCCATTTAAATTTTCTTTGAGTTCTGCAATTTAATGTAAAGTTTTAATATGATTTGGTTTCGTCATTAAACCAAGGTTAAGAGAAATGCAATTATTTGCCAAGATGTGATTCCGTCATTCCAAAAAGGGGTTTTAGTATTTTAAAGTTGTGGTGAAATAACTAAAGGTGAAAAACATGTAAAGATATAAAATGGATGCGGATAGATCATTGACAAAGGTAAATCGAGCAGAGACCATGGGCCCAGATCTATTGGTATAGTGGGTTTTTAAACCAAATTTATGCCCAAGTAAATTTATAAATTAATGGGTATATATTTTAGTTTATATTATATGGTTGTGAAAAGGAAATTAATCCCGCATGAGAAGGATTCCACTGTTTGAAGTTATTTTGGGATATACAAATGAGATTATGCATACTATGGGTTTGTGTAGCTTAGGCTACACCAAAGTGGTATCAGAGTCGAAATAAATTCTTTTTAAATTAAAGCTGAATTGTGGAGAATGCAATTGAAATTGCAAGAAAGGGTGATCATAGTAAAGTAGACAAGGATTCTACATGCAGCTGAGAGAAGTATGAACAGATTGAGATTTGCCTCAAGGTAGTGAGTTATTGCAGCCAGAGAAAATTTGCAGAAGAACAAGCATGATCACAGATGGTAGACTGTGATAACAAAGGAATATTTTTTTCTACTTAGAAATAAATTTTTAAGAAGTTTTTATACTGTATTTACACATATTGCATGAGAAAAAGATGAATTGTGTTATTATTGGTGAGGTAGATGCTTAGAAAGAAATTAAAATTCTATGTAAATTTTAATCCAAAATTGATGTGGATTGAAGTCTTGTTCAGGATTGATTGTTGTGGTAGCAACTATATGTTGAAAGAATGCCCAGTGGAAGCATGGAACCAGAACTGCAGAAATTAGATTCACAGAAATGGTAAAGGCCAACAAATAAGGAGATCCTAACGATAGGTGATGTTGGGAAGATGGTATGCATAATTTTTTATTAATGATATTTTACAAATTGAAACATATCAAGGGAGTGCAAAAATTTTATGTCTGCAGGAGATAACCAGCCGAGAGACATAATTTAATTACAAAGGTATGAAAGTTTGCAGCAGTTGAATGAATGGTAAAGTTTGGCACAAGACTACAACAATAAAACTGTAGGGAGAATTTTTGAAAATTCTTAAGATTATAGCAGAACCTTATTCTAGCTGAGGCTTGGAATAGATAAGGACAAATAAGTCCTTAAGAGAAGTGAGTGTAGCAACAAGAGAGAGAGCAAGTTTTCTCAGTACAAGTTCTAGGGAAAAGAGGACTTGGAAACCAGATAGAGGAGAGATTTGGTGATCAACTCAGAGGGAAGTTGATTGGTTGCAGGTGTAGAAGCTCACACAGAAGTGAAGATGACTATGGGAAGTCATAGAGAAGGTTCAGAAGAAAGCTACAAGGTGAAGGAAAAGGGTTTTAAAATAATCCGTAAGAACCGGATGAGTCAAGAGGAGCTTAAGAAAGAGTTGGCTGAAATAAGCAAAGAAATCGATGAGTTAACAATGCTGCTAGAGGAAAACCAAAAACAATGTTGGGTCTTGAGAAAAAAAACAGTGAAGTGGTCTAAGTTACAAAGAAGGATACGACAAAGACAAGTGAAGTGGTTGGTTGAAAAATTCAGAGAAGTAGAGTTAGAAATGGAAGTTTCCATTTGTGGACCAGAACAGGGTGAAATTCTGGGTGAAGAGGATAATGAGAAAGATTCCATAGACTATTGGAATAGTCCAGAACAATTCAAAGATATGTTGACAAGGAAAGCAGATGAGGCTATGAAGCCTTGTATTCTTAAAACTCATCATTTGTATGTGTTTGCAGGATGTACAGAAGATGATGGGAATTCTAATGAAATTGCCACAAAAATGAATAAAGTTCTTGAGGTAAAGTATGATGGAGAATTCCTTTTATAAGAGGAAGATATTGATTTATTGCAGCAAGAAGAATTCATAGATGATTTTTTTTTGGTGTAAGACAACTAGTTAAAGTTGTTATGGAGCAGAATCATAATGAAAATTCCAAAGTGATATTCCAAGGAGGTAAAAAATGAACTTGTTTAATGAAATTGATGAAATAATTTTGCAATGTGATGATACAGAAAACATGATAATTCAAGAGGACTTCCAGAAGAAGAGTGAAACTGAGAATCAAGATTGTGAAGAAATGCTGGGAAAATTTCACATAGAAATGGAGTTCTTGGAAAGATGGCTCAAGGAACCAGAAGGAGGAATGAAGCTTGCAGAACTTGATAAAGAAGAAATTGTAGAGTTAAGTAAATGTTTTAACTCTTCAATTAATAATGTGGCTATAGGTACAGAAGACAATATTGATAAATATGAAGCTGAAATAAGAGAAATTATGTAGAAGACATTTAATATTAGAGAGAAGACTGAGATAAATTTTCAACTGGCATTGTTGATAGAAATGTTCCAGCAAAGTAAAGGAGACCAAAGATATAGCTACATAATGGGAAAGAAGGAAAAATGGTATAAGCTACAAGAGCAGCAAGTGGATATGCAGTTAATAAAGGAACTGAGAAAGCTTGCGAAAATTATAGATGTTCTATTGAGGACAGAGAAACTCAAAGGAGTGGAGTTACGACAAAATGGAATTGTTGGAGAAGAACAAGTTTCTTTTGAACTTGAAAAGGGAGTAGCGATGTTTGAATCATCAATTGAGGCAACTGAGATTTATGATTTTGAAATTGACAATTTGTGTATGTTTGCAGATAATGTCATGGCAGACAGAGAGAATTTGAGTTTTGAGAAAGCTCATACACAATTGGAGGAACATATTATTTTACAACATATTTCTAAAGTTGAAAACAAAGGAAATTTGGCTCAAAATGATGACCAAAAGCAAGAAGAAGAAGCAAAGGACGCCAAGTACTGAAATGCTATGCTTGAGGAAGTTGAGGTAGAGACCATTGAATATTTTCTGAGTCATATAGAAGACTTGGAACAGAAAAGAGATTTGATCACAGAATCATCAAATAAGACTTTTGGGTCTTGTGATTTTAAAACTAAAAATTTGGGTGTGATTGCAGGTTTTGAAGATTTTGCAGGTGATAGACCATCACTGGAAGCTGTCATAAAAATGAAAGAAGAAAAATAAATGTACACAAACATTTCAAAGAAGCAAGATCAAAATTGTATTCCAATGAAGGATAAAGCTATGATATCTAATGAAGATTTCAAAGGATTTGCAGCAGTGGAAGAAAATGTTACTACAGTCAAAGAATTGAAGAGCAATTTACTTTTTGAAAGTAAATTTGCAGAACACAAATTTGATATTGCAGAGGGAAATATCTTTAAAGATATTCAGGAAGTTTGGGAGGAAAAAATATCTACAATGGTACTTGTAACAATCTTAAAAATGATAGCAGAAGTTGAAGAAAAATAAGGCAACAAGAGTCTTAAAACTCATACACAAGGAAAGGGATAGCAACAACAAAGTAATTTGGACAGAGAAATAAGAAATTTAATGAAACTTACAGGAAATTAACATAAGGAAAGGAGTTTCAAATAGAGAATCAGGTGGATAAAAAGCTAGATTGTAACAAACATTAAAGGAAAAGCCAATGGAGTGTTGCAAACGAAGATATGGCAACTAGGAAAAGCAAGGAATGACAACATAATATTTAAACAACAGTTAAAAGAAGAAAGGAAATCATTGAAGAAAAAAGTTTGAAATCCTGGAGGTAGCAATTCATTAAGACCTGTGGTTGTTGCATTATTACAGAAAAGCAACAGACCTCATAGATAGGAGTCTATGAAAATTTTCTACATGGGGAGTCTGATGCAGAAGCATCCTGCTTAAAATGTCATTAGTTATTTGGGAGACTTAGGAGGTCTTATGTTTTCAAGAGAAGTTGTTTCTCTAAGTGTAATTTTAAATATTTTGAGTGATTTAAAATAGGATTTAATTAATACTGTGAGCATAATTGTAAATGTTCTCGAAATTTTGGAGAACATGAGAGAATAGGGATTGAGATATTTGAGAAATTATTGTAGATTTTAAGTTAGGAATTAGTTCACGATTTATGGGATTTAGAGGATCATTAGGGATAAAAGAGAGATTTTAGGAATTAATGAAGTCTTAGAAGAATTAGGGATTTGTTGAGTAAACTAGGGATCTAAACCAAAATTGGTTTAGAATCCTTTTGTATAAATTGTAAGCCTTGAAGGAATGAAAAGAGATAGACAGGAGACGAGAGGCATAGAGATTTAAGATTTAGATCGAGAGGAAGGATTGAATAGAAGAATATTGAAATTCCTCTATATCTATGTGAATATAGGTATAATTGTCAAATTCTGGTTGTGCATTTATTTTAAAATTATTATTGAATTTGGCTAATCCAGTTTGAGTTTGATTAATTGATGTCTCAGTGTGCATAAATGCCAAATCTGGGAGGTTTAATTTCCTTTGAAATAATTTTGAGTTGATGGAATTTAGCTCGAGTTCTGGTAAATTAACTGCTGTGCATATGTTTCTTTTTTAAGATTCCGCGTTCACTGTTTAGGCATAATAGTCTGGCGTAATTTTTAAATGAAAGGATTATAAAATTTTGATGCCGAAAAATCATGGATTCTTATACGGAGGGTCTATTCCGCGAAATTAAAGAAATGAGATCATGGTAGTGCGTAATGAATCAAAGGGAGAACGTAATCATCGATTTATGATCTAACTATTATCTCATATCAAGCTGTATAGGTTTTAATATTTCAATTGGAGACGAGTTTTATTGAAACAGAGTTGGAGATGCGTGAAATTGTGACCATCCAACATTTATGAGATCCAACGATTCTCACATCTAACTCGGATATACAACGACTATCAAAATTTTAGTGGCAAGGAGGTTAAGAATTCAACCGGACCCAATATTTTATGAGCCAGGTTTAATAAATTAAGTTGACAGTCAGCATTTGATTTGATTTGATGGTCTTTGCATAAAAACCTTTGATCCAACGTATATCGCATCAAAAGATGCATATGGGTTAGTGTCATTTTTGGATGCGATAATTTATAAACTCCATTTAAATTGCCTTTGAGTTCTACAATTGAATGTAAAGTTTTAATATGATTTGGTTCCATCATTAAACCAAGGTTAAGAGAAATGCGATTATTTTCCAAGATGTGATTCCGTCATTCAAAAAAGGGGTTTTAGTATTTTAAAGTTGTGGTGAAATAACTAAAGGTGAAAAACATGAAAAGATATAAAATGGATGCGAATAGATCATTAAAAAAGGTAAATCGAGCAGAGACCATGGGCCCAGATCTATTGGTATAGTGGGTTTTTAAACCAAAGTTATGCCCAGGTAAATTTATAAATTAATGGGTATATATTTTATTTTATATTATATGGTTGCGAAAAGGAAATTAATCCCGCATGAGAAGGATTCCACTGTTTGAAGTTATTTTGGGATATATAAATGAGATTATGCATACTGTGGGTTTGTGCAGCTTAGGCTGCACCAACAAATCACTTCAAAATTTAACATTCAGGTATAACAAGAGCGAGCTTCGTTGAGGCAGCAGCTTGACCAGGCCATTCAGGAGAAGGATGAGGCAGTGCAACAGTAGAAAAAGTTAAAAGAGGTGGTCGAAGCCACATGCTGATAAGTTCTAGACATGGATGTCCACGAAGAGGAATCAGTGGAGGTATACAAGAAGAAAATTGTGGAGGTGCAATTTTCATATGAGATGAAGATTAGTGAGCTGCAGATGAAGTTGTAGCCAACTGCGCCACCAGAAGTAAGAGAGAAGAGGGAGACCGACCTAAATATTGCAGTGGTCAAAATATCCACAATAGTGGAAGATTGCGAGAAGTTGATGGATGACACTTTAAATATTTGGAATTTGCTGTAGGAAGATCCAAATATGCAGAAATTAGAAGAAAAAATTCAGCAGAAACATAAGAAACTAGAGGAGATTCAAACAATTGTGAAGACCTTACCTATCTCATAGAATTTCACCAAGATCAATGAAGGAAATGCACTATAGAAGAAAATAGAAGAGTTGAAAAATAAGAGTGGGTTTTGACAAAAAGGACTTAGCCATGGCAGTATGAGGCACTGCGACTATCTCAGGAAGTGGACAGGAAGCTTCAAGAGCTTAGACATCGAGAAGAGGAAATGTTGCAGAAGACTACAGGATCAGTGACAGAAGCACTATTAGAAGAAGTGTGCACTAAGTAAAAATAGATCACAGGGATTCTAAAACAGTTCAACAAGGCCTGTGACAACATAGCAGAAAAAATTAGAGGCAAAGTAGTTGAGTGACTCGGGACGAGTCACATGTGAGTTTTGGGGGCCTTTTGGGCACAACCCAACTTGGCCTAGATTTTGGCTAAGACTACATTTTGTGGAGTGGAGCACGAAGTGGATCACGTAGTGGAGCAATTTGAATGTACCACGCGGTGGCATAGGGGCTTCGGGGTGGGTCAAATTCTCTTCTTTTTGTAAAGAGCACAATTTTGTAATGGGTTTTGGGCTATAGTTGCATGTTTTAGGGAGCCCATGGTATTTGGACCATGGTATTTTGATAGTGTATTTGTATCTATAAAGTATTGAAATTATGTGTTTAGAATCATTCTTAGATCAATGAGAATATTGTAATATATATTTTGGAGAGAAGGGAAGGCTCTGCAGTTGAGTGCGCAGAGTCCTGAGAAGAGTTTGTAGCTTAGTGCGCAGACCACCTGCAACTTAGTGCGCAGGTCGAGATTGATTGTATTCAAAGACACATCATAATAAAGACACAATTTTGTGAATGGTATTCTCGTATTCTGATGTGTTTTCTATATAAATTTTCTTAATATATGTTGTTGCAAAGTAGTTATTACAGTTACATGTTATGACAACGCAGTAATGGTTTATGGGTTTATATGATTTATATGAATTTAGAGAAGTAATTTATGAGTTTTATCATAAGATAATAAGAAAATACCACATATCCTTGTCCCTCAAAGCTGAAAAATTTTGTTTTTTCATCCACCCATAGTCACTTTAGGTGAGACTGTGATATGCTTGCAGGTCATTGCCAAAAGGGCCAGTGATCAAGGGTTTTTTTGGTGCACAGTAAGATCGAACCTAGGTCAACCCAAATCAACCCAAAATTCTCCACACAACCAGGGTAATTTATGAGTGATAACATCTTGGCATTGTTGTTAGGGAAGCAAAGGCTTCAAGTAAATTACCCAGAGAATGACAATGTTTCAGTTCTGATTGGTGAAGGTGAATAAAAGTCAGACACATGAGAATGGTTATGCATCTTTCACTTGGTGAATCCATTGACAACGAGATCCAGATATCAAAGTACTAATGTTGAATCCATTGTACGAAGGATTAGTAGCATAAATGTTATCATTGGTGACTCCACTGGAGGAATATGGATCACATAGAAGCTTGCATATCTATAAGGTATGCTCCCCTGAATCGTTCACACATTTATGGTTTTCCAAATTGTCTACCTCGTATAGATTGGAAAACATACTTTCCAAGATTCAAAGACACAGAAGATGATGATGCTACTCTTCAGTTGTTTAAGTTTCACATGCATGTACGTAAGCTAATGATTTATCATGAATACTGCTTGATGAAAATGTTTATGGAAATCTTATAAGAAAAGTCAAGATCCTGGTATTAAGGGTTGCCACCTGCTAGAATTTATTCTCTTAAATATTTCCATGTAGTTTTCTATGAGAAGTATAAAATTCCTACCCATCTTTGTTTTTGGTTGAAATTTTTTGTGAGCATGTTGATATTTTTGTTCAACACCTTGAAAGTTTTTATGGTGATGAAGAGTTTACAGATGAAGAAACCATAGAAGCCTTGTATGAAAAACCATTTAAACATCAAGGTGAGGTGTTACAGGCTATTTGTCATAATATTCAGGAAAAGTTCCTAAAAATAGTAGATTAATCTCCCTTAGCTAAAAATGAAATAGATCAACATCTTGATGTAAATATCCATGTGCCTTCTCCTTAATATGTTCAGATTTTATGTAATCAAGATACAAGTGAGGACAACCTTTCAAATGGTTTTTCAAGGAATTCATTTTATGATTTTTTTTTTTCATGAAATGTTTTATGAAAATCGTATCCATGAAATTTTATATGTGAAAACTCTAGGCAGTGAACCCATTTATGATGATAAATACCCAGAGTTACAAGAAAATAGTGACGAAATTGTTCAGGATTTCACGCCTTTTTAGGGGTTAAATTTTGAGATTTTAGAAAATCAAGATGATATTATTGTTGAATCACATGAAGGGTTTCTGATATATATTCATGTTATACATAATGACGCTCTTCCTTTTGAGGATTTTTGTTGGGTATTTGTTATATTCTTTCCACGACTGACCCTGGAATAAATTTTTTGGGGTCCGAGCATGATGGTTTTCTACCCATGGTATTTTGTAGATCCAGCCAAGGGAACTAAAATTATGTTCTAATCTAAGGCTAGTGGATTGGGGTTTATGAATGCTTCAACATGTATATATATGTGTGTGTGTGTGTGTGTGTTGTAACATTGAAAGAAATATTATGAAAAATCGATATAGTAGTCTCGGTTTTGGGACCGAGCATTGTATATTTTTATGTTTTAAAAATTCATTTGTAGGAAATTTTTGTACAAGTTTAAAACCTACATTTTGTATTACACTAGTTTCAACTTCAAGCGAACATGTTTGTTTCTGACGGGTTCTGTTCAGGCCTATGGTATACCCTGTTTAGTGGGAGTTCCATGGGATCGATTCTTGTGGTGAGCATTTGTTGGTGGACCGAGATCAGTAGATCATTGTAGATCCAACCAAGAAACCAACAAGAATGTTGACAAAATATTGGGCGAAGTTAGATCGAAAGGCAAAGAGAAAAATACGGTTGTGTCTCTCAGATTTAGTATTATTGAATATATCAGGGGAAGATACGATGAAGGCTTTGTGGGAAAATTTACAGACTTTGTACCAATCTAAGTCTTTGGTGAACAAATTGTCCCTGCAAAAAAAACTGTATAACCTGAGGATGAAGGATGGAGAGTCAGTGACAAAGCATCTGAACGCCTTTAATATTGTGGCAAGCTAGTTATTATCTATTGATATAAAAATTTCAAACAAAGATAACTGCATTAGTTTGATGTGTTCTCTACCATATTTTTGGGAAAGGAAATTGTTAGGGGTGAATTTTAGCCCAAGGGTGAAATTTAAGGGGTTTTGGATTTTGGAGGGGAGATTTTTTATTTAAAACCCCTTTTGTATAGTTAGCCCCAAAATTATTTAAAAAATAATTAATTATTATGTTTTAGCCCAAATAAATAAGGGTGCATAAACCATGACAGGATAGATTCGCCTCCTTTGAAGGTTGGATTGGGTTGCGTTCGCCCTCGATTTACTGGTTTGGAGGGTGATTGGAATGAAATTCACCCAGATTTACACCGATGATGGCAACATTGATGATGAGGACCTCAAATTCTAGATTCACACTACCTGTCTGATAAATTTGAGGGATGACTTCACAAATTCATTGGTTATTATGATGTTTTTCCCCCATTGGCCCCCTAGAATGTTCGGATGAAGGAAATTCTGACACGGTTTTGGGACAACGGTGATTGTAATGGTGGGACAATGATGATTGCAAGTTGAATTTCAATTTTCGCCTCGATTTAATGGCTGCCCAAATTTTTTGGTTGCAATCTCCCCCTAGGGTTGAATTCAGGTTATATAAATTCTCCAGTCCCATTGGGTGAGAGCTATGTATCTAAATTTCACAGGTGAATGCTTCAAAGTGTGGGTGTGTGCGAGTCTATGGTTCAAATTTCATAGTGTTGGTGCTCTGTGGGTGAATTCTTATCAAATTCATTGTGTTGCCCAAGAAGATTCAGTCAACTTCATCCCTCCAAGCAAGGCTTTCTTCACCCAATATTTGTAATCCCCCATAGATATTTTTAATCTTTGTTCATAAGTTATTTAGAAAAGGCTCTGTCTGATCTGAGACTCTGTTTTGAAACCTTGGTGCATATTTCTTCCTTTGTAATAGGGAAAGCTAGTATAAGAAATAAAAATTTTCTAAGCGGTGAGATACTAGGCTACGAACCCCACGTAGCATCCCTCCCTCCATGGATCCATGGGTTGTGTCCATGCATCCCCCCATTTTTTCCATCAATCCTAGCCAGTCGTCAGCAAGCTCGACCCAACTAGATAATGCAAGGCCGCAAGATAAGTGATCTCAGTGATCCTAGCTAGGCAATCTCCTTTTTCAACATGTTCAACAATTTTTGGAACCCTCTATATTTCTAAGAAATTTGAGTAATTATTCCATCAACCACAGGATAATTACTCTACTATTAAATTTTTTATGCATTACAATTTGACAGGAAATGGATTTTATTTCTCAAGGAATTGATTTCCGTTGCCAACACCTACACTTAATAAATTATCAGGGTATAATTTCATGAAGTGGAAATAAGAACCCACATACCTTCCAAATAAACTTATGGTTCCACAATTTGGACAACGCGAATTTTCTACCAACGACCACAACATGGTCATGATTTATTTTTTGGGTGAATATGTTGTGAACACTTGACCCATAAATACCCTTTCACATTGAATTTATAATGTTTCTCCTCACATATAAATGTTAATAAATGCCAATGCAACCCAATGAACTCGTTTTCCTTCAACTGAGAGTAGGTAAATATAACATAGAGACTACCATGTCAATTCTGATGACATAAATCATGTAATATTGACCCTACATTTAGGCCATGACACACTACAACATTTTCCTCATATCACATTACTATATCCAGCGAATTGACTCAAAATCGCATCCTCACTTTCAATGATCTACTTCACACTTAAATCAATGTTGAAACCCTTGCTTCAAAAAAAATATTTTATTCTGATCCTTTAATGGCTTGGTGCATAACCATTTTATCACCTCATGACCAGATCCATTTGACAAGTATCCACTTTCACCATGCAGAACCTTTTAATTAATCTAATTCTCAAAATTTTTACAACCATTTTATGCTGCCAATTTCGCAAGACAAATTCTTGGAAATTTATTACGTAAAATCCATTCTATTGGATTGTTGACATAAGTATCTAGTGGATCCATTGCAAACAAAATTTCTTGATTATAAACAATATATAGACATCCCCCTTCATTAACATATTATTGAAAATGTACAACCTCTACCATTCACTTAAAAAACTTTGGCGTTTTGTCTAATTCATAATTTCTGTAGAGTAATGGTATCCATTTCAAAGGTTGGATTTTTAGACAAGGATATTGTAAAAACAAGCAATGACGTGCAATCAAATTAAATATTTGGAAGTGCTTCTCAAGGAAACCTCAAATGTTGAGCTCCACCAACTAACATATAGAGTATTGACTCGTAGTCAGCATGTTGTTAACTTTTAATTATCCTTTTCTAGGGATTTCTTATTGCACAAGACAATGGATGCAGTTCATGATGATGAAGTTTACAAATAGCTTGTATCTTGAACAAATCCTTGTCATGGAAAGTTTTTAGTAAAGAATATTTTTGTGTAATTGCAACCCTCTGAATAATTGAATAGCACAAGTTTTAGCACAGCCATTAAATCACCAACACTCTTAAATTACAAAAATCAGGTCTCCCTTTACTTGTTCTTGAAATTTATTAAACCATCATTTTATCATTGTTCGAGGTACAAAATGGCTGCATGAATAAATTTCCCCAACCTTCGTTGTCATCTATATAAGCGTGTTTATTCAACTAGATGCTGGTACTTATTGCCAATTATCATCCAGGTGTTTATAAAATCGATCTTGGTCGAAATAAAACGGTCCCAAAGGCAGGCTTTCATTCCCAAGAACAAAGGAGGTCCCAATTGATGATTGACGATAGCCCCAAAGTGTGTATAAATCGGTGTACCTAGTACTACTCTGGGCATCCGTCTCTTTGCCATTTCTTGATGCAACCATTGGGATGCTCTTTGGGGTCTTTCTTTCCTTGATAAGCCTATGAAAAATTCACTTGATCATCCTCAACTCTAGTAATATCGATCACTTTATACTCAGGTATTGGGTTAAAATGATGTTGTGACACTGGTTTTACTTCTTTCCATTCTTTAAGACCCTCATTGTGGGTCATCCACCAATAGGATGGTGTGGATGGCTTGAACCTATATACAATAAAAGGTATCTTGAATGATCTATGAATTAAAATAAAGTGATTTCATAACTCCCGATAATGGAAAAATGCACCCTGTTCTGAGACTACAACTGTCATATATTCAATGAAAAAACCTTGGTAGGGTGAAAATTATTGAGACATTGGTTCAATCTCATCATCTCTTTTAAAGAAAATATGAGGTCCTATGAGTCATCTCCTGTATTATTCAGTTGTGAAGGTTTCATTATACCTTGGTAAATCTCAAATTGTGTGTTCGTTTTAAGCTTTTATCTAAGCACTTCAATTGAAAGTGCTATAGACGATAAAAAGGTCAATCCAGAAAAAATTTCAAAATATATTTACAACTCTTAATTTGATACTAATTTACATTGAGATGGTTGGATTTTTTTGGCATTAAGGTTTCATTGCATTACTCCTAATTGTGTGGACTAAATCAGAGTATCCTTCAAGTTATAACATTTTCCAAAGTGGTTAATGACATCGTCTACAATGGTGAAAACATGGGCAGAGGCATCAACATCAGTAGTAGAAGGAAGACATCTTCAGAAAATGAGTCATTCTATTTACAGTCTGTGGTTTTTTTAGTAGATTTAGGACAATATAAGGGAGAAAAGTAGATAGTTTACATAGATACTAGAGGCACAACATCGTGATAAAATCAAATAAAGCAGCAGAGGAGGACATCTTCAGGAATCTTCAGGTAAAGCAGTGACACTTTGCTTCAACACATCAGAGGTATGATTTGATTGAAGAAATATTTATGGCTTGTATACAAGAAGCAACTTGGTAGTGGGTTTTATGTATTATAGCGGCAAATTTCGTTAAAAAGTTTAGAGCTTCATTGGCATACCAATTAAGTTTCAGAGCTTCATGGGAATAATACATGGGTTCAAGCCACCATATATATTATTAAATATGTTTCTCCCTTTAAATCAATGTTCTATCCTCTCAAAGCCATATACCAAGGGTGTTTATTCCTATTTTTTCATGCAAATAACTGGTCCAATTCACATTTGTTTGATATCCTCAACCACATATTTGTTTGAGGAATTCCCTCCCCATGTTACACGTTGAAACAAAAATTAATGACCTTCCTCTTTGATACTATAACTCATGAAGAAACAACTATGTGAAAATTTACAAATGGCTTGACAAAACTTATGAATGAAATCTTTAAAATTTATGGTAACTTATATATAATTATTTACATGTTGGCTTAGTGGTGCAGATGCAAGTGAAGTACCTTCTTATTTCATCATTGAAAATTCACACTTAATGTCCCAAAAGAATATAAAATCTTGAACCTGAAATATCTCATCTGCTGCTAGCGTTAATTTGTTTGCATTAGTTTGCACTCACACTGTTTGACAAATGTTTGAACAAATTCCTATACATGAGCACAGTAGCATTTCAATTTAAAATTTTGTATATTTTTCATTGAGTTGGAATTGTGACGACTTTTTTCTTCTTCTTTTTTTCAAGAATCTTCCCTGTAATTTCCTTAATTGTTATTGTATGCTCCAAAAAAAACGACTCTATACTTCAGACTACATCATAAAATGCTCAAGACTGTAATGAATAACCAGCCTGTGGAAAGGGTTATCATCTTTAGAGATTAGCTCATTATATGCTAACTTCTATGCCTTAATCCCATTTTCGGCCTCTTTCTCTTTATTTTGTGACTTAGCTAAAAATTTGATCTGCATTTAATTTTCTTCCAAAATATTAGAAACCATCCTCTCTAATCTCTCATTTCATTATCACTGAAGTTCTATGGTACACATATATAGAATTTACTTCTACTCAAAAAAAAAATATTGTTAGATTGCATATAGATTGTTAATTTTTGACCCTCTAGTTTTCAATTATCAGGAAATGAAAGAGAGTGACTTAAATAACTTGAATTTTAGATAATAATATATTGGCATATGTACTTCAGTCTATAGGTGATGATTTTGATAAGGAATGTTTGTGGTAGTTAAATATGTCCATGCATAAAGAGTCAAATTTATTAAAAATCAGAATTATTATAAAAACTCATCTGAATATACCTTATAAATTCAAGTGAAAAACTTCAGTTACAGAGGCAATATGAGAATCCAAACACAATGAATGACTTATGGGTATCATAGAGTCGTTTTCCCTTTAAACGTTGAAGCTAGACATGGAAGATTGTAAGGTACCCAGGGGATATCTGAATGTACCCATGGGATTTTGAGCCGAAAACCTTCACACAAGGAGTGCGTTAACGAGACCCATTGTTGCCAATTGCTCTACATCTTGTAGTGGTATGGAGGTATGATACTGTATTAGAATGAATTATTATTCTTATGGCCATCTTATATACAATAACCGCAAGCCAAAGAGGGTGCACAAGGCATGAAACAAAAACCACATGTATTTTAGCACCATAAAAAAAACCACATGTATGAATATATGAAATGTGCATCTTTTAAGTCACTGTATGAAGAGATTCAATAAGAAAATTTCAGCACCCACGCCTAGTGCATTAAGCACCTACACTAGGGTGGGGCCCATAGTGCAATTTTTGGTGCATTTCTATTTTAGTTATCTCTTAATTAAGATGGAAAATAAACTGTAATCTATTCCCAATTACTTGTAATAGTTAACTGAGAGTGATAAACTCAGTTAGTTAGTGGATTTCGAGTTAGAGGTAGTTGGTGAGGCATGCAAAGTAATTCTAGTTGTAACAGAGTTCGAAGTGCAGTGGTGCATTAGTTAGTGTAAGGTGTAATTAGTTTAACTTGGTTAAGTGAGTTAAAATCAGTTGTGCTAGTTGTAACTAAAGATACACTAGTGAGAGATCAAGTGAATTAAATATTAATTAATTCAAAATTAGTGATCTCACATGCAACTAAGGATTTCCCATTATTAGCTGCATGCATGTCAGATCCAGTGGAGACCCAGTTGAGATCTAGGTGAAAGGGAAGTTGACTATCAGATGTAGGATTATTGGTTTGCACACATGAAACAAAACACCCACTGGAGTTCCCATGATACTTGCGTAGTCAAGGAAGGCCATAATTCCTATATTTTAGGGATTTCATTCTCAGGGATTGCGCAAGAAATACATGATGTATGGAGGCAGTAAATTGGCTATGTATTGGTCAGATTTTGTATGACAGTGTGAGACAATTAAATGAGTAATGGAGGGATATTGTGAGAAGAGTTTTGTATGTAATTGTTTCATGATCCATGCTGAATATTAAATAGAATATAGTGGGGTTTTGAGCAGCAATATTTCCCCAAGATGTTTTGTGTGTTGTGTTTGATTTGTTTACTTCATGTGATTGGCAATTGTGTTTTTAATTCCACAAACGATCTGTAGAAGCGATTCAGTATTTAACTTTATTAAATTTTTAGATTTGATTGAATCCATGATGTACATGCTTATTGTATAATTTATACATGGTATCATAGTGCAGGAAATTGAAGTAGTGATGGAGGAGCTAAGTTTGTAACTGAAAGAATTCGAATTTGCAAAAATAATTTCTTGGTGCTACAGTTGATTCATGATCGAAATGGATTTCAATGGCTTGAGGTTGGAGTATGCACTCAAGGGTAGCTCAAAATATATTTCTTGGAAGGACAGGATGGAGGCAGTACTTGAAGACAATGGCTTGAAGGAATTCATTGACAGTGATGTTCCTAAACCCATTGTGAAAGCTCCTGTAAATCTTGATGCATGGCAAAAGACAGTGGGAAAGGCGAGGAGGATCCTATTGGAGGGAGTAAGAGACCACATTGTCTCAAGCCTCCATGGGAAAGCCACACCATATGCAATGTGGAAGGCTTTGACAGATACATTCCTGAGCAACATCGACCATAGGAAATTGGTGCTCGAAGATAAACTCAGGAAGATCAAGATGGAGAAGGGTGAATCCATACCAAAATATCTAACAAAGTTTGTCCAATGTTGGGATGAACTGGGGATCATTGGTATAACTGTCGTTGATGGTGATCTGGTGAGCTTGGCTCTCCTAGGACTTCCCAAGAGCTGGAACAGTTATCAATACTTTGTCAATGGAAGGGAAAATTTGCCAGATTCGGAACGAGTGTGGTCAGATTTGGTGTAGGAGGAGTTCAGACAGAACATGTTGGAACGGGGTCCCTTAGCTACATTTTTGATATATTTTTGTAGTAATTAGTCTAGCGTAGGGGATTTGGGGCGAGTCAAAGCCCCCAATGTATTGTAATGGGTCAAAGGGTAGACCTAGAGTCTGAAAACCGTGGTTTGTGAACCACAAGATAGCGCAGGCTATGATGATATAAATAGATAGATAGTTTGAGTCTAGAAGTAATATTGATGCTAAGTATGAACTATTGAGATCTGTTTTGGGTAGTATTGGGTAAGGACTCGAGTTGGTTGTGTGCGCGGGCTGTGACTTGGGTTTGTAACTTGGTTTTGGACGTTAATGAACATAGAATCTGTTGAAGTATCTCTATGTCATATGAACTAGTTGCGTTACTATTGAAGTACCTCTGCGTTATTTGAATTAGCTGTGATTGTGATGATAATTACTAATGCACACATGGATGCGAAGGTGTTGCTAAGATCTACTTAATAATAGTAGCTTTGTTTATGTTTAAATGCTGGTTATACTATTAAGGGATCGATTATAAGATTGTTTCTGTGCAAACCTGATAGATCTCAACAAGACTACCTTAATTACCCACTTTCTCCCATGGGTGTGGAAACCTGGTTCCAACACCCACCCATACTACTTCAGGTGAGACCTTGGCATGCGAAAGTAGCTCATTGCTAAAAGGTCTAGTAGTATAGGGGTTTGTTGGAAAACCTTAATTCCGAAATTGGGTCAGGACCCCTCAAGCCAACAAAACACCAGAGATGGATCTTCATCTAAGAATGAAGATGAAGAGGAATGTGTTTTGGCTGCCAAGGCAAAGAAGGGGAAGGGGAATAAATTCCATTCCAAATCTGAGCCCAAGAATGGGAAGAAGTAGGACATGTCCAAGGTTAAGTGTTTTCACTGTCACGAGCATGGGTATTTTTCTACTAACTGTCCACAAAAGAAGAAGAACAAGAAGGCTGGAGGATCTGCAGCTGGTGAGGCTCTTGCCTCACAATTTGAGCTTGACTTCTCATTGATCGCATGCATGGTGTCAAGTGCATTTGGATCTATGTGGTATTTGGATAGTGGTGCTTCCTTTCACATGATGGGAGACAAGGAACTTTTCAGTGACTTGGAGCAGAAGGATCTCCATATGCATATTGAAATGGGCGATGACGGGCAGTACAGTGCTACCGAGATAGGTACCATTACTATCTAGAGGTAGTCAGGTAAACCCTTTCAATTGAAATATGTAATGCATGTACCAGGTTTGAAGTAAAATTTATTCTCAGTTGCAATTTTGGAGGATAGAGGTTATGATGTTGTTTTTAATGAAGGAAAAGCTTTCCCGAGACATAAAACAATGCGACAAGCCAAGAGGACAAGGATTCGAGTTAAGAATCTCTACAAGCTGGAGGTAGATGGTTGCACAGTAATGATGGGCAAGGCATATCAAGTGGTGAGCTGGGATGAGGGTGAATTATGGTGCAGGAGATTGGGCCATCTTCACCATGGAGCCTTGAAAGTCATGCAACAAATTTCTACTGGTCTTCCCAGGGGTACACGTGCATTGTCAGACACATGCAAGGGATGTACTATGGGAAAGTATGTAAAGGCCACCTTTCATGAGAAGGAGAATCGAGCTTTGGTGATCCTTGAGAGAGTTCACATAGACGTGTGTGGTCATTTCTTTGTTGCTTCGACAACAAAACATAAGTACTATGTAATATTTGTTGATGAATTTTCTCGTAAGTGTTGGATCTTCTTCATGTAGAAGAAATATTAGACATTCTCTAAGTTTCTTGAGTTTAAGGCACTGGTGGAGAAAGAGTCAGGGAAGTAAGTGAAGGCTCTTAGGAGTGATAATGGTGGAGAATACATCTCTAATGAATTCAAGAACTTCTGCAACAAAGAAGGAATTCAAAGAGAACTGATAGTGCCTCATAAACCACAATAGAATGGGGTCGTGGAAAGAAATAACATAACTATCATGGGTGCAGCAATATCAATGTTGCATGATCAAGGCCTACCGATGCATTTGTGGGCGGAAGAATGCAACACTATGGTATTTGTGCAAAACCGTTGTCCCCATAGGATACTTGGCATGAGTACACCTGAAGAGGCTTTCACTGGTAAGAAACTTGATGTTTCACACTTTAAGATTTTTTGCTCATCTATTTATGTTCATGTGACCAAATATGCCAGGAAGAAGCTAGAACCGACAACTGAGATCGAGATTTTTGTGGGGTACACTGAAACACCCCAAAATTATTGTGTGTATTTTTCAAACAATAGAATTATTATTGTGTGACGGGATATAGAATTTAATAAGGGGAAAGCCATGTGGTTGTCCCTTGAGAGGGAGCTGGAATTCCATGCAGAGGAGGAACTATTGGCTCCCAAGGATGAGCCTCAAGTTATGGATCAGCCACATGCGAAGGATCATGGAATGGAGAAAAACACTCATGTATAGCCATCCATAAAAAATGGTAGAAGGCACACCACAGAAGCTGATAGATTGAGACT
Organism: Pinus albicaulis; assembly: GCA_034641835.2. NCBI lineage: Eukaryota > Viridiplantae > Streptophyta > Pinopsida > Pinales > Pinaceae > Pinus > Pinus albicaulis. Next base: position 741,743,557 of record CM076582.1, on the reverse strand, counting down.
TGATGCTGCAGAGAATGTAGGAGCCCCTACTTCACAATGCAAACAGAGACAGTCTCCTGACTGATTTACTAAATACATGGCTCTTATGAGAAGATGTATTGTGGCTGAACTATCTTCCTTTCAGGAACCAGTGAAGCAACCAACTTGGGTTGATGCAATGGTGGAGGAGTATGAATCCATTGTCAAGAACAGTGCATGGGAGATAGTCCCAAGACCAGTCGACAAATCAATGGTTGGATTGAGATGGATATACAAGGTAAATCAAGCTGATGATGGGAGTGTGGAGAAATACAAGGCTAGATTTGTGGCTTGGGGTTTCTCACAGATCGAGGGGATAGATTATGATGAGACTTTTGCACCTGTTGCAAGGTACTCTACCATAAGATCCATCCTTGCACTCTCAGCGCAAATGGGCTGGCGCATTCATCAGATGGATGTGAAAACTATGTTTCTCAATGGGATCATTGAGGTAGAGGTGTACATAGAGAAATCTGAAGGTTTCAATATCTTCAATAGCGAGTCGCATGTGTGCCGACTCAAAATAGCATTGTATGGGCTGAAGCAAGCACCCCGTGCTTGGTACACTCAAATAGACAAATATTTCATCGGATTTGGCTTCAACAAAAGTGAAGCAGATGCAAACTTATACCATATTGTGGTTGAGGGTAAGCTATTGATTATTTTTCTTTATGTTGATTATCTAATTTTGAATGGTGATGAGCAGCTGATACACTCATGCAAGGAGGATCTTGAAAGGGAGTTCGAAATGAAGGACATGGGACTCCTTCATTATTTCCTTGGATTTGAAATATGGCAACGGGATGGTGAAATTTTTGTGTCTCAAGGCAAGTATGCAAAGGATATACTGAGTAAGTTTCGCATGTAGAGTTGCAAACCCATGGATACTCCTCTTCTAGAAAATTGGAAGAAAGAGGATGCTACTTTTGGAGAGGTAGTGGATGCTACTGTCTATAAGTAGTTAGTTGGTTCACTGATGTATCTAGTGAACACCAAACAAGACATTTGTTACGCAGTTAACCAGCTGAGTAAAGCTATGGTTAAGCCTGCCAAGCTCTTTTGGAAGGCGGGGAAGCATGTCTTGAGATACCTGAGGGGGCACATTAGAGTATGGTCTATGGTACAGATGGATAGAAGGAGTGAAGCTTCAAGGCTTCACAGATGCAGATTTGGTGTGAAGTCCATCAAACATAAAGAGAACATCAGGAGGGATCTTTAGCGTAGGATCGACAACAGTTTCCTGGTACAACAGGAAACAATGATCAGTGGCACTTAGTTCAGTGGAAGCAGAATACATGACAGCAAGTCAAGCTGCATGTGAGGCTATTTAGATGAGAAAGATTTTGGTTTGTTTGTTTGGTTCTCAGATGGATCCGATAGTGATTAATTGTGATAATTAGAGTTGCAATAAACTCTCGATTAATCTTGTGTTTCATGATAGGTCCAAGCATATAGATATCTGGTACCATAATCTCAAATATTGTGTGTGGAGAAGGATAATGTTGCTTCAGTACATTCCCACGGAATATCAGGATGTAGATATTCTGACGAAGGCGCTCACCAGGAGAAAATTCGAATACCATAGAGACAAGATCGGGGTGAAGGATAATCCCTTTCTTGTTGAGAGGGAGTGTTGAGATTCAACAAGAAAATTTTAGCACCCACGCCTAGTGCATTAAGCACCTACACTAGGGTGGGGCCCATTGTGCTATTTTTGGTGCATGTCTATTTTAGTTATCCCTTAATTAAGATGGACAATAAAATGTAATATATTCTCAATGATAACTTGTAATAGTTAATTGAGAGTGATAAACTCAGTTAGCTAGTGGATTTCAAGTTAGAGGTAGTTGGTGAGGCATGCAGAGTAATTCTAGTTGTAATAGAGTTCGAAGTGCATTGATCCATTAGTTAATGAAGGGTGTAATTAGTTTAACTCAGTTAAGTGTGTTAAAATCAGTTGTGCTAGTTGTAACTGAAGATATACTAGTGAGAGATCAAGTGAATTAAATATTAATTAATTCACAATTAGTGATCTCACATGCAACTGAGGATTTACTATTATTAGCTGCATGCATGTTAGATCCAATGGAGACCCAATTGAGATCTAGGTGAAAGGGAAGTTGACTATCAGTTGTAGGATTATTGGGTTGCACATGCAACCAAACACCCACTGGAGTGCCCATGATACTTGCGCAGTCAAGGAAGGCCGTGATTCCTATCTTTTAGGGATTGCATTCATGAGGGATTACGCAAGCAACGTAGGATTTTTGGAGGCAGTAAATTGGCTAAGTATTAGTCATTTTTTGTATGTCAGTGTGAGAAAATTAGCTGAGTACTAGAAGGATCTTGTGAGAAGAGTTTTGTATGTAGTTTTTTCATGATCCATGCTGAATATACAATAGAAGATAGTGGGGTTTTGAGCAGCAAGCTTTCCTCAGGAAATTAACTGTGTTGTGTTTGATTTGATTCTTCTTTACTTCATGTGATTGGCGATTGTGTTTTTAATTCTGAAAAATATTTGTAGAAGCGATTCAACATTTAACTTTAGTACATTGTTAGATCGGATTGAATCCATGATATACATGCTTTTTGTATAATTTCTACACTGTATGGTGGGGATGCATGAAGTAAATATCTATTTATGGTTGAGTATGTATAAGTTGGTTTATAAAGACATCAACCTTCAAAAATGTATATTGGAAAACTATAGGTGCAAGAAATGCCAACTCTAATTAAATTTTGATCTTGGAGAACATTATATATATATATATATAAACTTTGGATGGAGAGGTGTTTTGAAAAGGATGATTAAATTTATTGTAATACTTTGTTGTTTTGTTTAAAGCTTTCAAGTGTTCATTAGGTGATTTGGAGATATGAATTAATTTAATGGAAATTTTTATATATTTTACATTTGAATGATGTTCTTTGTTTTATAGATGATGAATCATGATGTTATTTTTTGTGTATAATGATTTATTTTTTCTTTTGGGCTTGGCACAAAATTTTAATAAAAAATTGCATAATGGTATTTGTGACCATTACACTTATTTTACTTTGAATGTTACTTACAAATCTAGTAATTCTCAACTCTTGGAAACTAGTGATCCAAGTTTCTAGATCGATTTGAAATTTTATTTCTGGAATATTTAATGAGATGTCAAAAGCTAATCCTGGGAAGAAACCATCAAGGCAAATTGATGTATTATGATACTTTTGAAAGCCTCAATCCAAGAACACATTCTCTTCATGCTTCAAGCTCCTTTGAACAATCTGTTACTGAGAGAGATGTTAACTCTTGTGAAAATGCATTTGATATCCATATGATGGATGAAAGAATAGGTTACTCAAGTGATCATGGTGAGATAAATGCAGTTTCAACATAAATTGGTGATGAAAAAGTTAATTTTTTTTCCTTGGAAGGTGACATAAACCATTCACGGAAAAGGAGAAAAGACCAGCAGACCGTAAGTAGACAATTCCAAGATGATTGGGTCTCAATTTTTCCATTTATTGAATAAATACCTCCTACAAATGTGAATTAGGTTTTACAAGAAGTTAGATGTACTACACGTAGTTGGAAAAGTTGCAAGATAGTGAAATTTTAGATGAAGCTAGATATAATACAAAAGTAAGCAGGAAAGGTGTATGAAAAGAAATTTTAAATGGTAAAGCGAAATCTATTGTCAGATGGAAATATTTTGAGGAATGTCGACATATCCAATGTGTGGAAGAATACAAAATATATTTAATAAGTAATAGGAAACTTGAGGCAAGTGGACGAACCATCATATCTCTATTTGAAAAGACAATGGAAAGAAGTTTGTTATCCAAGATGATACAATTGAGCACTATATTTCACATCTTATGTAAAGGTCATCCTATGACATATTATCCAGATCACATGAAATTTCTATATTTTCTTCAAGTACCAAACTTTACATCTTCTCATTGGTCTATAACTAGTGTTTGGGAATGGGCAAGATATCTAGCTAAAATAGAAAAGGATGATTTGAAACAGAATATTGCAAATGATAGGTTTTTGGCATTGTCTTTGGATGAGGTTACGACTATATATAATAATTCATGGATCTGCATGAGAATTTATATGTTTAATGACAATATTAGGCATTTCTATCTACCCGGGAAAAAAAATATGAGAGAGACTTATACAACTGGAAATATTTATGAACTTGTTCTTAATAGTTTTAAGGAAAGTGGTATGGATCATTTAATGATTGCAAAAATGTTGGTATATGTTGGATCAGATGGAGCATCGGTAATTCAAGGACAAAGGAATGGCCTTTGTGTTAGAGTACAACTATCAACTTTGCCATATATGCTTAATATTCATTCTCATAGGATGAATCTTACATTTAAAATAGTAAGCAAGTTTCCATCAGTTTCAAAAGTTGAAGATCTTGTACGTGAGACTCATGCATACTTTTCTTGTAGTCCCAAACGATATTTAGAGTTTCAACAATTTGCAGATGGTGTTACGAATGGAAAAAAACTAGTGAAATATGTTGATACAAGATGGATCTCATTAAATGGACCAAATCAAAGACTATTTTGTGAGTTCAAATCTTTGGTAGGGTACAATGTAGACACAACTCAAGATCTTATTTTTCGACTAACTGATATAGAGACATTATTGACATTGGCTGGAATTATTCCTATGCTACATGAAATGAATTTCCTCGTGAAAATGTATCATAATCGCACAAATTATATTTCCGAATACACAAATAAGAGAAATTCAACATGCCTTGCATTGAATAATTTGTATATGATGTTGGACTCTTTTACTAGTTCAAAGTTTAAAAGTTAGACTAAGATCATCAATATAGAAAATACTGAAACTTTTTTTGACATTTGATGAAAAGGGGATACTATGTATCGTATTGTGTGGGTATATGGCTCCCTTTCATTATATTAGTAAGACGGGACAAACCACCAAATATTGCCGTGTGTCAAGGGAGCAATTTGATAATATTGTGATTTCAGTGAGACAGAATTTGATAGAAATTGCAAGATCACCATCATCAGTGATAAGAGAATTATTTCCTCGAGATGAATTGTTGGAGGCCATGGGTGTGGTATACCCTCAATATTGGAACAATTTTCAATGTCCAAGAAATTTAAAAGCCAATTTTCAAAAGATATTAAAATGTTTAGTAGACCACTTTTTCAAGAAAGTCTCGATACATGGAGAACATAATGAAGGTATTTTAGATTCATAAAAATTGTATCAACAAGGTGGATGCTTTGCTGAAACAATGTGGAAGAAATATCATTTTTTGGAGAATCCTAATGAAAATGGTGCTATAACAAGATTATGGACCACTTTAAGTGCTAGCCAATACTTGCAAGAAAACATATCAGAATATTTCAAACTAGCAGATTTGTCTCAAACCATGATTTTGGGATCAGTGGAGGATGACAGAATGTTTAGTGCACTATCATTATTGAAGTCAAAGTTGAGGAAAAATCTTGATAAACATGTGGATACATGTTTAATATTATATGTAACAAAGTATGACATTAACAATTTTCCATATAAAATAGCACTAGCGCTTTGGTAATCAGAACATGATATAAGGGGAGAAAACAATATAACAAATTTCTCTAATGAACTTGATACATAACACATGAAAGTCCATTTGGAGAAGATCATGTTCACAATGTAGAAAATGAGGACCAAGATGAGAACTGGGAAATTGAAATACCCTAGGAATCTTATTTTGGTATACATGTTTCGTTGATCATGAAAGCTTATGATATGTCAAATTCAGGTAAAAATGGGTTCTATATTTTTTATTTTTCATTGTAACATTGCAACTACATTTCTTTGATGCGTGTTATTTTAAGATTGATGTTTCTTATTTAATCATTACATTGTTTGTTTCTTATTTGTGTCAGGAAATGAAGCTATATTTGATGAGGGTGGGACCTTTTTCTTTTCACATAGATAGCGTTTGACTAGTATTAAATGATAGATATATAATTTAACAAGACTAACGCAAAGCATCAATAGGCTCATTCAAGTACATGAAACTACCCTGATGCCTAGCTCTGATATCTTGGAAAATTTTAATGGTTTATATGTTGCTTCTTTTTGGGGAATTTTGTTGAGTTTCGAGTTTTATATTTCTTGGAAAATAATTATTGATATTTAGAAAGGGAAATGAGGCATGGGTAGCTAAGAGAAGAGAAAAATGGTTTATGTAATAGGTTCCTACACATTCATTGTAGGAGACCTATTGACATGAGACCGACATTATTTTGTATAGAGTCTTGTCAGTGATTTGTTGGCCATGCTTTCAAGTCTTCCAGGTACTAAGTTGTTATGGTTCCCACATGTCCTTAGGACCATTAAGGGACGAGATAACATGATTTAGTTGAACTCATGCCCCAAATCTAGTTTTTACCTATTGATGTAAGTATATTTTTATCGCTTCTTATCACCAACAAAATTCTACCATAACATAACCCAACTTTAAGACAACACTTCTCATCTTCCTTTTACACAAATTCTCTATGGATCTCCCTACTATAATTTCCTGAAACCAATGTCCCTTCTTGGTAGGTATCTCCACCATACGACTAATTGCACAATATACACACACTAGTAACTACCACATTCTATAAATCTTTCCAGTCTCAGTTATTGGTGTCCTTGCCACACTCAACCAATATAGTCCTGCAGGTCTATTTTTTGTCATATCATTATTTTTTGTTATTTCTTGTCTTTAACTTTAACACCATCCTGTATTTCAACATTTGTAGGTAGTGAGAAATGGTTACTTTGACACAAAACTAGCAACTCAAGTGTTAGCATAATTATTTATTACAAGAATGTGGAATTCAATATTGCAAAAGGAGTTAGTTATTTTTCTTCGTTGCATGAAGGTTGATTGAACTGGAATTGAATTTCTTCCTATCTAGTAGTGTTCATATTTAGTATTTGGTGTCTTACATGATCACGTTATATTTTTTAAAAGTTCAATTTTTTTCATGGATATATTTTTGTTGGGATATGAAAAGGGTTATATGAGGGGTCTAAGTGGTTAGTTGTTAAGATTTATAAAGGGTGTGATTTTATGTTGGTACTGGAAATGAAGATGACTTTGATATTTGACTGGAAATGAAGTCATATTTGATGAAGTTGGGACCTATTCTTTTTCACATAGATAGTGTCCTAGTATTAAATGATAAATAACTAATTTAATAATTTTAACGCTAAGCAACAATGGGCTTATTCAATTACATGAAATTGTGTTGACATCTAGCTCTGATATCTTAGAAAATTTTAGTGGTTTGTTTATTGCTTGTGTTTAGAGGATTTTGTTGAGTTTGAAATTTTTGGTTTGTTTTGTTCAAATATTTTTTTAGTCCCTTGAATTCTTATGGTTCTCATATCATGCATAGATCGATAGTTCTAGTTTTATTATTATAATTAGTATTGTTTTCTTTATATATTTTTTGGTTTGAGGAAATATATTTTATTTCCTTTCACTTTGTGGCATGATTTCGACATCTTCACCTTTTAGAATATAGTAAAATATTTTTCTTATAATTGATTTTCTTGGAAAAGAATTATTGATATTTGGGAAGGAAAATAAGCCCTGGGTAGCTAAGCGAAGAGAAAAACGGTCTATGTACTAGGTTCCCGCACATTAATTTTAGGACAACTAATGGCATGAGATCGACACTCGTTTTATGAAATTACACTTTTGATGCCAAGGCGAAGATGAGTTCACTGACCTGGGAAGAACAATGGTAGTTGATCATAATTCTAAGCATATTATAATTTTGGTTTCACCAACAACTGATCATGCCACCAATGCTATTCGAACCAAAGGTCCTTGCTCATTTCATTCCATAACGTTTTATGATATTTTTTGTTCTTGTGTGTGGTTTAAGAAGTGCAACTTAACTCATGATTCAAGCCTGTTGTTGTCATCCATATTTCTTGCAAATTGGAGTTTGATATGCATCTTGAAGTTGAGAGCTCAACCAGTGCATCATTACCCTCAATCGTACTCTCTTTCAAACCTCACAATTGTCAGATCCTCTCCATCCATGATATGTGCCAATCAAATTTGATGTTTCACTTATGAGAGAAAACCCTCAAATTGCAAAGTGGAATTAGCCATGTGACTAGTGATCTTGAATGTAAATGAGACAGAGAACAAGTCCACCTTATATTGCAACCTTCAACTGCCCTATTGATCTCTTGTTTTGGAGGGTGGATGTGGCTAGGGTATTCTAGAGAATACCTGATTCAAGGAGGGAGGTGATTAATACATGTTGATGCACCGATAAGTGCAGAAGTCTTTGTGAACCAACACTAAATGTTCTTTGAGTGGCACATGGAGGAAATTCCCTTGTAATAACAAATGGCTAGGGGCATCTTTCCCATCTTGTGTAAGGGATGAGTGCTAAATTTGGCTTGGATAATGGCCTAAGGAACATTCTGTGCTTAAGAGATTATATTTTGAAATTTTGAGTACAAAAGGATTGAACACTCTATATATTAGCAGCCCAATCAACTAGTAGCCCAATTATTGGTCACTTTTTGATATGATGATATTTAAAATTTAATTATTCATGCATACGTAGGACTAGAAACATAAATTGTTTCTTCACCTGAGGACTTTAGATTCCTCATTGATTGGTTTGAACTTTGACCCTTATTTATGTTTTTGGTAACTTAATTGGACCATGCTATCACTGCTTGTCCTTTCTAACTTTGAGAAAGGTTTCCCTTTGAGACATATGTTGGCCTCGACATCAGCACAACAAAGAATCAAAACTCCTAATAGCCTCTGCAAAATCCATTTGAAACACTAGTGTATGAAAGCATTTGAGAATGCATGTTTTCACAGTTCATCATTGTAGTAGTAAATATTCTGCAATATACATTGTTAGAGTTTTGAAATGTTTTGAAATTTTATTTCCCTTGGCGCTAACATCACGATTTCCAGTTCTCTATATTTTTTAACTTAATATTGCAAAATAAATATCACCAATTAGGCAGAGTATACAAGCTGCAATTTCGTCATGTAATGTTTTATAATTTTTAGTTTTACAAACTATGCTTGAATCAGATTTACAGTAGGATATAATTTATGAATAACCTATGTTCTAATTTCTACATTTTTTTCGATTGTCTGTGCTTTTTAAAAGACATTAATTTTCATATTATTGACATTTTAACATGTGTATTCATACTCCTACAGGTTGGGAATATTTTAATTCATGAAAGTGGTGCAATTACTAAGTTAGGAGATTTTGGTGTCTCTTCTTGCATGTTTGATACTTGTGATAGGCAAAGATCTAAGATTAGTTTTGTGGGGACCTCATGCTGGTGCATGGTTCAAACTCTTTATATTTTTTTTCTCTCAATTGTATTTGTGGATTTTTTATCCTGTTCACTAAAATGTAATTGTGAATGTTGTGTTAGGTTCATATTATTTTGAGATTCATTGCTTATAATTTATGAAGATGATGGCGCCTGAGGTTATGGAGCAACTTCATGGTTATGATTTCAAGTGAGTTTCTTATAATTTTATTTTTCATTTTTGTTCCCTACAAGTAACTCATGGTAGACATTTCTTCGGTTTCAAGCTGTATGAAAATCTTATGCATTCCTAAAAATGGATTTTCCTATAGGGCCGATATATGGTCCTTTGGAATTACAACATTGGATCTTTCACATGGTCATGCTACATTTTCCAAGTACCCTCCAATGTAGGTAGAAGATACTTTGGTCATGTTAACTATAATAATAACTTATTACTATTATGACTCACCACCATGGTTTTATTAAAATTCAGTTTAAGTCTTTTGTGTTGTGTGCTGCAGGTTTTTCTTATGAATTTTTAGAATGCGCCTATTGGCATGGAGTATGAAAGGGATAAAAGATTTACTAGGGTATGCCAATGATAGTAGGGATAGTATATGCAGTCACTGACAATGTTATCCATTTTATGATTCTGATTATCATTTTTTTCAAATTTGATTAAAAAAAAAATTAATATTTTAACTTTACATATACACGTAAACGTATTGACTAAAAATTGTAAGAGAAGTTGGTTTATTTGAATGCAAAAATAATTTTCAAATATCTCCCCATCCTCGAAGATCCAAAAGTATACTAAAGTCCAGAATGGTTCATATGACTGGCTGAGATCCAAGTGAAACCCTTAAAGAAATTGTTAATTGCCTACCCACATTACCTGCAATGTTGATATTTTTCTACTTTTTAAGTTACTTCTGCATCTTATATACATATTATTATAAATTTACAATAACAAAATAATAGTCTGTCAAATGTGCATAGTTAACAACACATAATATTTTCATAGCTAACAACATAGAATATCAGTGTTTTCATATAGAATACTGCGAAATAGCTTTCTCAACTGAGAAGGAATATTTTTTATGGAAACATTTTGCAGATTTTGTTATAATAAAGCAAGAGAAGATAATTGATGTTTAGAAATGTTTGTCACATGTTCCAGATTTTTTTTAGCTGAGAGATTTTTTTGCGAAACATTTGGAGTGGTTGTAAAAGTTATGTACAATTTTAGGTGATTTTGTTAGTATATAGACATAGTCCAATGGTTGTGCAACCAGAATTAGAAGTTAGAATTTCTAGTGACAAAAAATATGTCACTCAAGATCATGATGTAGAGGAATATTTAAAAAAAACCTTGTATTTATACCATATTTAGAGATAAAGCTAATCAGTAAGATAGAGGATGGTTTTTGTCCAGCATATGGCTTCAATATCTATCATATCCTGACACTTTGAGTAAGAATCCTTCTAGTTATCTATCACTCAATATCATGATGTAGAGGAATCTTAAAAAAAATCATTGTAGTTATACAATCTTTAGAGATAAATATAATCACTATTGAGATTCAAGAAGATGATGAGCTTGGTGAAAAGTAAGCACCTTCACTAAGTGGGGCCCAAAGGTTATTTTTAGGTGTATGTCTATTTTTAGGCATGGTGAGCATATCCTATAAGTTTCAGGATGCTATTTGTAGATGGTTGGTCAAATGTGGAAAATAGATGAGATTCTGTTTTTATAATATTGCGCGAAGTATATTTATAGATCATCAATCTAAAAATAGATGCATGTCGATTATTATTAGCTCTTAATAATAATCCGACAATAAACATCAACTTATTCTCTTGGATCACTTTATTTCAGTGAATAGATATGGAAAATCAGTGGGCTGAAGGAATTATGCAATTCCTAGGGTTTATTGGTGGCTCATGCATGGAGGACTTAGTTAGAACTGAAGTGGTAAAGTTATGACAGAGTTGGAAGAGTAGTTTAGGGAGTTGTTATTTAGTTTAACTCAGTTAATGGAGTTAAACTCAGTTGAGCTAGTTGTATCTAGTCTAATTGAAAGATACACTAGTGAGAGTTAAGTGAATTAATTAGTTAATTAATTCACAACTAATAACTCACTAACAACTGAACAAATGCAACAATTAACTACTTGCATGTCAGTTCCAATGGAGACCCAATGGAGAGATAGGTGAAAGGGTGAGATGGACTATCTGTTGTGACTATAGTGATGCATTCATTGCATTTGAAACACATTGGAGTTGCCAATGAGGATTGTGCAGTAAAGGCAAGGCCAATTCGAATTCATTCAAGGGTCTTCTTCAGTAGGGATTGCGCAGTGGAGGCAAGAAATTGGTGCATGGAGATGCAAATTTCTACATGACAATGTGTAATGATTTTTTATTGTACTAAGAGATTGATGTACTAAGATTTGTATGAGATTATTACATTATTCCATTGATATACATAATATATGATAGTTGGGGTTTTTAGCTTTAAGCTTTCCCGTTAAACAATTGTGTTATGTGCGATTGAATTTACTCACATGTGTTTGCAATTGAGTTTTGAATTTCTGCAAGTTTAACAGTAGAAGGATTTTGTATTTAGCAAGAAGATAAATATTGTTAGATAAGGAGAATCTGGTAATACATCAGTGTTAATAAATTTCTCCAATCACTAATATAGAGGATGGTCTTTGTCTCACAGATGGCTTCAATATCTATCATATCCTGACACCTAGGGTAAGAAGTTCCCTGAATTAGAGAATTTCAAGCAATATGGTAATCATTTCTAAAAAAAATTGAGTCCAAGTAAGAAATTATTGCTGTTAACCTCTCAATCCAGAAAATTATTGTCTACAAAACATGCATTTGATAATGAAATCATCAGTGTTTTGATGAGCGTTGAAACACCACTATGAGAACTATCTTCCCTTGATGGGAAGGTGTAAATCTTCCTCTAAACTCTGACTTCTTCCCTTCCTGTTTAATTGCATGGGAACATGATACTTCTTATGATAGGAAATGATGTTGAGAGGAGTTAAAACCCAGTATTAATAATCAATTGAATTTAGTTGACTATGTGTGATGCAATGTTATCTTCCATGTAAATTTAGTCTAGCTTAAATAATTCTGTGATGGAATGTTAATCTTACATACCCAAAACTTTTATTTCATAATTCAATCCAAAATTCATTAAAAATAATTTAAGAGAACCACATATTATTGTCACACTTTTTCACTCTTTTAAAAAAATATTTCCTAAATAAAAATCCTTATTCCATAATTCAAATCAAATTTCCTAAAAATAATTTAGGAGATCCACATATCTTGGTTCACAAAAAGTGGGCTTCCTTAAATAAATTGAATTAATGAAACAAAGGGGCATTTAAAGAAATGAGTTCTCAATAAGCTTCTCTCCATACCCTTGGAAATACATTCACTAACGTGATGTTTGCAACATTGCTTGTATGTTGTAAGTTTGTAACTAAACCTTGAACTGCATCAAAATTAGTCACATTCTTGTGGACAATAAGCCTTACATACTACTTTCAAGTGGTTTTGAGCCACAGATCCAAGCAAGATCAGATTTAGATATGAAAATTATTTGTGAGTAAGATTCAAAATCATTTGAAAGATATCCAATTATTTTTTATCTTGACATGTTCCTGTGCCACAATGTTGTAATTAATCATTGATCAGATTTCAAATATTATAGTGCTGCCTTCTTGAACTATTTCCTATGCAATTTTTGCAAGTTAGGAATTTCAAATTAGGATACATTGTTTCCTTATTGAGACACTAGCAGTCTGCAGGCATTGGAAATGAGAATATGAGGCATTAAAGCAAGAGATATAGAGTTTACAGATATTTAATGCAATGTAGCTTGATCAATTTAATTGATTTCGACATGAATTTACTATTTAGAATAAGTACAAGTGAGGATTCATTGCTTGGAAATTTGACATGGAGGACTTGAAAGCCGAGGTTACTTTGGTATGGAATAAATTTGTTTTTTTGAATCTCATTTTACGATTGCAACTACTTAGTTTTCGCAAGTATCCTTAAATTGTTCATAAAGGTAGTACATAAATTTCTCTCTATCTCTTTAACATATCAATATCATTTTAATGCTTTTTATTGGTATTGTTGATAGATTAAATATTATGATGAACTTCCTACTACAAAAGAGGAGTTGGAACCTCGAAATCTCACAAAGGGGCGTGAAGACTCAAAGGATACACTACCATATTTCCAGTCTCCTATCAATGTTGAATTACCCAGAGTAGAAAATTTAGAGAAGTTAATTTGGCTTGTGTATGTACTTCAAAAGAAAGTAATTTTACAACAGGATTATGAGCAATATTTTTGGCAGCAGACATTTTGATAAGACCAATAATGAGATTTTTGAATGCTTACAAATTTTTATATTTTTCAATTTCTTATAAAAAATGGTGATTTACAACTTGGAAACATTTATAACATTTAATATTTCACAGGATGAAGACCATGTGATGTAGGTTCAGCTAGGGCCAAAGCCCTTCAATGTCTAAACGGTCTCAAGTATGACATGAAGCAATTTGTTTCCAATATTTTCTCTATATATTGCATATATTTTATCATTTTTTTCTAAAAGTCCATCTAACATCGAAGAAAATAACATTGTGCTATGCATTGTGCATTTTGTGAGATTATTATCATATACCATGTAACGGTGTTCAGTCAAGTCTAAACCTATTTTCGATTCCATATGGGTTAGCATAATCTGCTATTAATTTTGGTTAGCCATTTAAATTTGGAATTTTGAAATTCTTCTCTGGGTAAGTATTATGTAGGTTACAATTTATTTGCGGTCACTTTAAATATTGTATTTATGGATTTTATTTATATTCCATGTATAATAGATTTGTTGGCATGATAGTTCAAAGCTGCACTAGCAGAAATTTTGGAGCAATGTAGAATTAGTATGACTATATGAGGAGAAAATATAAAATGCTTTTCGATTATGGAAGAATCATAGCTCATTTGGAATGGATTATACCCTTACAAATGGTATCATTGATTTTTCCTTCTAGTCCCATTGACCTTTCTTTTGGTCATTTACCGGGACATTAATAAACTTATATTTTCTTTACATTATCTATATTTCTATTTCCCACATTCCATTTATCAAGGAATTAGTGTATGCATGCTTATTGTTTTCTCCTATGTATTATTTATTCGCATGTATTGATGCATTAGTTTGACAGGCATATTTCTAGGATAGTCAACATTATTCTCATTTTTTTCCTGTGGTTGAAACATCCATTTCTAAGAAGACACTTACAAAGGGTGCCAGGAGAGGGAGAGAATGAAAGGACGTGAAGTTGTATGTTAAGGAACAGAAACAAGGAAGAGAAATACTGAAGAGCAAACAAGTCAACATTTTAGAGATTACCAAGACATTTTGAATTTTCTATGTTAGTCTTGTAGTTCTACAGACTTGTGACAACTATAATCATCAAAACTCATAAGGTTAGAAAAAATGAAAGTTGAAGTTAGTTGTATGTAGAAAATTTACAATGTACATTGGTATTTCCTTCTTTAGAATGTTTTTATTGTTGATTTTGAATTTGCATGGTGTATTATTAGCAAATGTGAGAGATCAAGGATGTCTTCTCTAGTTCATTTTCACCAGTAATTCCAATCCTTATGGAAGGTTGGCATGCCGACCATATATTGCAACCAGTAATCCTATCTAAGAGAAGAAAGATGGCACAATATAATTTTTTCTAGAGGGATTGGTGTTTTGATGAACAAACTATTGGACTCTAGAAATTTTCACTGAGAATATTCCCACACAGATAGTTTGAGAGGTGAGATTGCATATGTCCCTTTTAAGGAAAATTAGAAATGTCATGAGGTGGAGCTGGGGTATTGCATTGGCAGAGGATTTTGAACTAGGAATTTCTGGCATCTGCCCTAGCACAACATGCTTCATATTCATTTGAGTTTCATTCTGACAATGTGCTTGGTAGAAAGTAAAAAAATAACACAGGTCCACAGGATTATGTCTGCTGGGAAGGATGTTGCAGATTCAATAGATGGAAGGTATGAAGACTTGATTTAGTTTGGTATTGCAGGATAGGTTCTTGGAAAATGGAGGTAAATTCTAAATCTAACATGTCCAAAGTCTCTAATGCCAATAAATAAATATTATAATGTTTTACAACAGATTGGACCAAACTGTGCATAGGAAGGAGCTCCTTCAATAGAAAATCCACTGTCCCATGCTACAGGAGTTGCCACTATGAAAGGCAAAGAAGAATATGAAGTAATTTCCATTCATCCCACTGTAATAGAAAACAGGCTGAGAAGAATGTTGCCATGAACACATGGTCAAGTTTAAAAAAATGTAAGTATTGCTCAGAATTTTATTGTTTTATATATAGTTTAAGATGTATTTTTCTGCCTTACTACTAAATAGTTTTGTATGTATTATTTATATATGCTAATTTTATTGGTTTTTGTGGGATAGTAGTGGCACACCAAATTGGGTTTTTCTCACAGACAGAAACAAAGGGAGAATGCAATGATGAGTAGGAGAAAATCACTATTTCCAGAGCATTTGCACATCATAGGTCCAAGGAGATAGCATTGGCCCAACAGTTGAAACAACAACACTCAAAATCTGGGAGAAATATGATCACCCTGTTGGCGAGAAAATAGGTCTCGCAGAGAAAACCCGGGTTCAGGGCTGAGGGCCAACAAGGTTTTCCGCTGTAGTCTAGATTCACGTCGTCATTTCCACTCTGCTCCGAAGGGCAGAGAGTCTCACCTGAGGCGTGTCGTGACCCTATTGTGATTGAGATTAGATCGGTATCATTTCCCCAACATCAAAATAGGTGAACCAAAGCTAAAATAAGGAATTAAACAGTCGTGATAGAACATTCCGCAACATACATTCATCATGGAAACAGTTAAACCATCGATAAAAAAAAATTTAAACACAGCTAATGACAACACTCATTCATATTCAACATCACATAACATAACAACCATCTTGGATATATTAGTCAATAGTCGTCAGAGGCAAGCTATTACAAAGCTCTGCTACAAAAGAGAATAGAACAGAACAAAATACAACACGTCCCAAGGGACAGAGAGAAACTACAGTAATACGGAAGAGAGGAGAACAGTGCAACCAAATAGAGCTCTCCTGTGGCTCCCTGTGCCTATTCCCATTTGTACCAACCTCTTCCTCCGTTGGATGGTTGCTTATTTAGTCTCCCACTTGCACGACTGACAGTTCTTCCCCGTTTCTTGCTCGGCTGTCCTTCGTTTCTTTCCGTTCACCTAGAGTTCACTACTTGTTTCCTTCCGCGCCCTTCCGCTGTCAATGCTTACTCCTGCAACCACCACAACACTTTTCCTCTGCCCCTCTGCAACCTTGACACCTCCCTGCCTAGCGAGGTTGCCTTCCGCCACGTGATTTCCACCACTCAAAATCTACTGATATCCAAAACAAGGGCCCCAACAAGCCTTTACCACATCCTTTTGACTCGTCCCGAGTCAATTGTCCTGAGCTGTCTCCACCTCCATGGGGCCGCCTGACCCTGTGCCCTGTTTGGGCTGCATGCCTTCTCCTTGCTATCCAAAAAAGGGCCCCAACTCTAGGACCTTGGTCAGAGCTGAAGCTTTAAGCTCTTGGAAAGTTTCTACGGCCTGCTGACACCCTTGCAGCAATGCGTCAGTCTCTGCTGTGATTTTGGTGACAACTTCCTCCCCGACGATTGTCGGTGCAACTCCGAATACTGTGTTGACCTGGTTATCGGCCTCAGGGCCAACTGCTGCATCGTTTGGGCACTGATCTTTATGGGCTGGAGAAGCTCCCGAATTTCTTGCTTTGCTGCCATCGATGTCTCCTCTACTTGTTGAATTTGGACCTCTAGCACATCCACCTGGGCATACAATTGGTCCAGCCTAGTTGGGTCTGTGGCTTCCTGTATCTCCTTGGAGATTTGTTGCAGTTGGGCCGAAATTGGTTGTGTCTTCACTGTGAGGGCCATTGAGCATTCCTGCAGACCCTTCAGGAGGTCGTAGGCATCTCTTGCTGTAGTACTGAGGACTTCCTGCATCTTTCTTACTTGGCCCTGTTTCTCTGAGATCTGTGTTGTGTACACAACCGTCGGGTCGGGCAGCGCAGGTCGTGCTGCTAGTGCCACCTTGAGTTATGTATTCTCCTGGTGGAGGTTGGAGTATGCCACCCTAAGGTGGATTGCCCACTCTACTACTGTCATTTATTGCACATCATTTGGTATCTGACTGTAGTGGGCCGTCACTGCAGGCCAAACTTCCCTGAAAACCCTGGCGACTGTGTCCAGCTGGTTCTGTAGCTGCCCATTTTCCATTGTAAGCTTCTCACACTGTTCAGTAAGAGTGATTATCTGTTGCTGTTGTTGCTCACATTTCTGTTGTAGCTCTAAGTGGTGCCTCTCGGCCTGCTGTGCTGCCCTCTGGATGAAATGGTACAACTGAGCTGTCCCCCACGTCTCCATGCTCTCGGCCCCTGAAGTACCCTGATCTGGCCGCCGCTCCTGAAGTGGTTGCCCACTGGCAATCGATCTTGTTGATTGGCCTTGAGGTGACTGCGACGGAGTTTGCTAGGGTGCAGATTCCACCATTTTCAGGCCCGGTTGCTCCCCTTGATCTGCTTGGTTGGGCTGTTGGAACGGAGTAGGCTCAAGGAGTGGCCCAACTGTGTCTTCAACTATTTGTTCCATCTGAGTGATTAGGTTGGTAAAAGTGGTCTGGGGGTCCACGGTGGGGTTGGCTGGGGGTACCACTTCCATACCCAAGGTAACCTCTGTCCCGTGGTCCCCATTGAGTAGTCGCTTGTAAACTGGATCAGATACGGTGGTGGATGAGGTGGATGGTGCAGATGAGGTGGTAGGTGGTAGTGGGTCGATACAAGGTGGTGATACACAGATTTTCAAGATATCTAAGGGGTTAATGGGGTTGTGGGGTGGCAACCCTCTTTCTTCCCCTGTCTTAGCTATTGGCTCTTCCTAGATTAGGACCCCTGTGCTCAGTTTCCGGGGTGGATCCTCCCCTATGAGGTTGACCACCGGACATGATTCTACGACTTTGGCCCTCTTTGCCTTGGGTGCCGCTATGGGTTTTGCAGAACTAATCTTTCCCACCAGCGGTGTGGTTGCTGGGCGTGGTGAAATGAACAATACGTTTGGAATGGGTGTGGGGATGGAGGTCGTGTTTGGAAGTGGGGTCGACTGAGAGACTTGGAATTCTGAAAAAACTGGGAATGGAGTGGCACTACTTGATATCACCTAAACTACTTCGTTAAAGCTTCATACCTTTGTATTTAGTTTCTGAATGATCGGGAGGAGCTGCAAGTTTGATACTCTATTTGCTGCCTCCTCTGTCATTTCGCCTGGTAACCGGTGTGGTAGCATCCCATCGAAGATGTATGTGTACACCCCATTTCTAACTTCCATCGCAACCCCCGACCACGAAAAAAATTCTGTATGGAAAGCTGCTTCATCAATTTGGAATTTTAGCAGCCTCATCTGGAATGTTGCCTTCGGTACATAAGTGGGTCTGAGGAACGTGTGCTTGTGCGTGACCCCAAACCAGACTTGCTTGCTATACCCGTCCAGTAGGTTTCTAGGGATCCTCTGTTGGCTCGTCACCATGTCAACCATTAGGCCATACCAACTTCTGAAGGCCCCTGCGTTTACTTCCTTGGTACTGGGGTCTCCCGACACCTTCCACGGGGTAAACTTCATCACCAGCGGCTGATATTCCGCTATCTCCACTGGTACCCTGATGAGGGGGAACATCCACTTCCACATGGCCAACACTACTATCAAGTATCCATAGATAAATCCCATTTCCCTCTTATAATTGTCTTCACATGCCTCGAACAGCTCCTTCAGCAAGAAGGAGCACCAGTTCAACCCGGTCCCCTGGATGTAGTGCTTCGCGATCGAAATTGTGTCTAAGGTACACTTCCCATTGGTGTAATGCCTCATTGTCTTGCTGGAAATGAGGTAGAATGCGAACCTAATCTTTGTCTCTTTGATTAGCTTAATTTTGGCCCCCTTTCCTCCCCTTCGGGTGCCATACTTAGCATAGCAATATGTATCCCCCGAATTCTTCGCCTGTTTGGAGATGGTCTGGAATGCTGAGGAGACGTCCCTTCCTTCCTGTGACAGCCCTGTCAGCTTATGAATGTCCTCGGCGTGGATCGAAATCTCTTTCCCAAGCCACAAAGAACCGTTATGAATTCTACTCAGCAGGAATTTGGTGCAGTGCATTGCAGCGCCTGTCGTCCCAAACACTGGCAAGTTCCTCAAATTCATTATTGAGGACTGCTGGATTCCTCTAAACTTAGGCAGGACTTTTTCTGTTGCCCGTCCTGCTTCTGTTGTATATTTTTCAATGTATACTTGTCTTTTGAGTGCAGGAAACTCAAAGGAGTCCGTGAGGTCTGCGTCAATTAGAGCTGCACTGTCATACTTCCCGACGAGGGACTCCATTTTTTGAATCCTGTTGTCCAGCTCCTGTTCTACTACTGCTGGGCTTACTTTTGTCATCTTTGCTCGTCACTGATACACCTGCAAAATAGTTCTCTACCCTTTCTCTTGGCTTTCTTCTTCTGGACACCTTCTCTACTCTGGTTCTACTCCAACTTCCTTTGCTCCTTCGGAGGTTTCTAACTCTAACTCGGATTTCTTAGGCATTCTCGCGCTTTTCTGCATGCAAGTTATGTCAGTAACCGGCACAGGTGAGGTTGATGAGACCCCATAACTAATTAATGTTTCCCTGGCTTCTCCCGCGGCTATGATCGTGTGATATGTTAGCTGCTGAGGTGGGTTCTGACACTTGTTGATTGTGGTCTTGGGATTTGGGTGGACGCGACGGCTGGTGGTGATGTCTAATTATGGAAAACTTATTACGGTATGGATATTTCTAATTATGGCCATTATTTCGAAATCTTGGCGACCCTACGGACTGAAACTAGTACTATGTTGAATGATGGTGGATTGATGTTCGGCACGCTTTTCTTTCTGACGTGGACGACACGTTGGACACTACCCCCCCTGACCACTAATGGTTGCGTTGCAGTCTCCACAACTGAGCTAACGTGTATTGCAGTAAAGTAAACCTATCTATGTCATCTCGAGTTCGAGAGACTTATTGACCCTAATTTACCCTACAAACTCCTCTCGGGTGTGAGAGTTATTAAAATATAAATGAACAACTTACTCGTGGTAGGGTTTCAGGCGTGCACCGTTAACCCATCCTTGTAGAACCTGGTCGTCTAACTGTGCCAAGCAGACTGCTCCTGATGGTTTGATCTCTATGACATAAAATGGTCCCAGCCAATGCATCTGTAATTTCCCTGGGAACTTCTGGAACTTGCTGTCATAGTGTAGGACCTTGCCTCCAACTTGGAAAGTCTTGTGTTTGATGTGTCTATCATGCCAAGCTTTCTGCCTATCCTTTTCTATTGTCTGGTGAGATTCCGCAAGAAACCGTCCTTCCTCAAGTTCCTATAGCTCATGTAGCCACTCCCTTAAATATTCCTCTTCAGATAGTTGTAGTGAGGTGGCAATCAGAAGGCTTGGAACTGTGAATTCTACTGGGACGACTGCTTCTCATCCATAGATCAGTTGGAAAGGTGTCTAGTTATGAAATCGTTTTACCGTTGTGCGGTATGCCCACAGGGTTGCTGGTATCCATTCTTCCCAGTCATCCCGTTCCGTGTTGCATATTTTTGTCAGGCCCTTTTCCAGTATCTTGTTAAATGCCTCCACTGTGCCATTTTCCTGTGGATGATATGGGCTACTCTTGTGGTGTTGTATCAGGAATTGCTGCAGGAGAGACTTAATTGTCTCGTTGATGAAATGTGTACCCTAGTCGCTGGTTAAGCTTTTGGGGCACCCAAATCGGCTGATTATGTTTAAAAAAATGAATCGAGCAGTAGTATCTGTAGTACAGTTCCTTACTGGTGTAGCTTCGGCCCATCGGGTCAAGTAGTCGGTCGCAGTTATGATGTACCTTGCCTTTGAATTTCTTGCAGGTCGCACAATAGGTCCCACAAAATCGACTGCCCATTTCTCAAATGGATGGAGTGTCCTTACGGGATGGAGTGATAGCTCATCCCTGTGGGAGGGTCATCCAGTTCGCTGACATACATCACATTTCTGAACATACGTTGTACTGTCCTTGTGCACTGTTGGCCACCAGAGACCTGCTTGCAGTACTTTGCGTGTTGTAGGTCTTGCTCCCACGTGCCCTCCTGTAACACCACTGTGGCTTTCCCATAGTATAGCTTCCCGCTTATGATCTAGAACACATATCCAAAGAACTTGGTCCAACCCCATATTATATAGCTACCATGCGTTCAGTTGATATTCTGCCGGTCGAACTACCAGATGTTTCTTTTGTGTTGTAGTATACTCTTGCGGACACTGTCCCGTGGTGAGGTAAGTTGCTATTTCATTCAGGTAGTCCGGGATGGCTTCTACTCTAAAAAGATCAGCGTCCGGTAGCTGATCATCTAGAGAACCTCCACTTCCGCCATTCTCTAGTCGGGATAAGTGATCAGGCCCTACATTGAGCCTTCCAGGCTTTAAAATTACTTCGAATGTGAATTCTTGGAAAATTAGGAGCCACCAACAGATTCTCCCTTCTAAGACTGGTTTGTTTACCAGATATTTTAATGCGGAATGATCCGTGAAGAATTTGAACTTACCCCCCAATAGGTAGTGGCGGAAATTGTGGAGAGAGTACACCATTGCCAGTGCTTCTCACTTTGTTGTCGTGTAGTTGAGCTCTGCTATTGACAACTTGCAATTGGAAAAATACACTGGATGATCGACTGAGGTGTCCCCTGGCTGAGCTAGAACCACACCAAGCGCAATGCCAGATGCATCAATGTGTACATGGAATTGTTTGTCCCAGTCTGGGTGGACTAATATCGGTGAACTTGCCAATTTTTCCTTCAACATGTCCAATGCCTCCCTGCAGCTATCTGTCCACTGAAATTTCTCTGATTTTTTTAGCAGTTTTTCCAAGGGCGCTGTTATTTTGGCGTAATTGCGGATTAAACGCCGGTAGTAGCCTGTGTGTCCCAGAAGTGACCGAAGTTGTTTGACGGTCTCTGGAGCCTCCATATTGACAATTACTGCAACTTTAGCTGGATCTACACAGACACCTTGATTACATACCACATGCCCCAGCAAGGTTCCGAATGGTACGACAAATATGCATTTCTTCAGATTCAATGAGATCTGTAGTTGTCTACACCTATCAAACATTACTCTTAGCAGGCTCACATGGTCTTTCAGCAAGCTATAAACAGTCCAGTCATCCATTTAGACTTCTAGGAACTTGTGGATGTAGTCTCGGAATGCTGCTATCACAATGCGAGAGAAAACTGCGGGTGCATTCTTCAATCTGAATGGAAACACGTTATATGCGAAGGAGCCCCACTCGGTAGTGAAGGTTGTCTTTATATTGTCTTCTTCTGCTATTCTCACCTGATGGTAACCTGAAAATCCATCCGTGAATGAGTATGCTTCATTCCCTACAACATTGTCGAGCACTTTGTCACTAAATGGGGTAGGGAGCGGATCATGGATACAAGCGTTTTTTAGGCTTCTGTAATCCACGCAGACTCGTATTTCCGATTTCTCCTTTTTTCTTTATATAACAATGGGGCTTACCCATTCTGCTTCTTCTACGGGGAATATGAGCCTGGCTTTCAGCATTTTGTCGATCTATGCTTTCACCTTTTCCTTCACCCTTGGGTTTAGCCGATACGGTCTATGTTTGACCGGCCTAGCATCAAGCTTCAATATTATTCTCATTTCCCCCATATCTCCTTTTATGCCTTTGATATCAGCCACTGATGACAGAAACAAGTCCTCATACTCCTCAAGTAGGCTAAATATTTCCTTGGTCGTCTGCTTGTCCCAGTAGTCTCCAATGGTCGCCAGCTTGGGTCTGTCCTCTGTCCCAATGTTTACCTTTTTAGTTCTGAGTGGCAGGAGGTGGACACCTTCTGTAGTGGGCTCCTCTTTAATGTCCCTCTCCCCCTCTGTTTCTTCGAAATACAGGTGTTTGAGGTCCTCCAGGTTGTCATCGTCCATCTCACTATTAATCTTCTGACACGCCACCTTTTGCTGGATACCCTGCTACTACGGTGACTTCTCGTCCATCTGTAGACTATCAGGAAAGAATAGTACCTGCTTGATAGCTTGCAAAGCCTGTGTAATCTGCTTCGTTTGTCCCTCAAAGGTGAAATACCGTATGAATTTATCCGCAAATCCTTGCCAATCTTGGTTTCCTCTTCTCTTTTCTTCTATTAAGTACCAAGCCTTTGGGATTACCTCCAAGGAGTGAATAAACTTGTGGACCCACAGTTCCTCGGGGTATCCGTTAGCTTTCCATTGTGCTTCACATTCTTCCAGATGGTTTCTGGGACTTGCATCCCCTTGGTATCAGTCTCTCTGCCTGGGCTCCTTTTCCTCTTGAAATCTGGCTTTCATTGCTGCCGCTACCTCATCCCATCGTGTCAGTGAGTCGCTATGGTTACTCCTCCATCTTGTAGCTGTGGACTGCAATGCCACACCCATCAATGGTATTCTCTGGTCTTCTGGCACCGTGGTTTCTACTTTTGCTATGAAAACACTTATAGCATTCATATCTGACAATATTGGGTATCCTTGAAGTTCAGCCCCGATCCAATTGACTATTGCAACACTGGAACACCTCCTGGTGTTTGTTTCGTAGCCTCCTTGCTGCCAATCGTCCCATGCCAGTTCTGATCCTAGTTCTGAGCTTTGAATACTTCTCCAGCTTACCGAGCCTTCTGCCGCCAGGTTGATGTAATCTTCCCTTCTTCCGGCGGTCATCTGGTAGAGATGGTCCAAGAACTGAGCATCTTCTCAGTTATCCACAGTCTCAGTATACCTTGGTCCTTGGTAGGGGTCGAGTGGTTGAGTGACTCTGACTTCCCCGTCCTCGAAAATCATCAGTTATTTCTTTAGATCAATTACCGCATAATTTTCAAAAGCCCAATTGATCCCCAATAGTGCTGGGTACGGATCCTTGTCCCCCATGATTTCAATAACTTTGAAATCCGTAAACGTTTTTACCCCTGTAATGTCAACCTCAACATTCTCTATTTGGCCAATGGGGGCAATGCAATACTGGTTTTCCATTTGAAGCTGGATCAGAGAGTATGTCAATCTTGGCCTCCCAAGCGCTTCCCAAGTTTTCCTTGGCAGGATGTTGACGTTGGATCCAAATCAAGCATGGTGTCATTAATATGGAATCCCACCACTTGCGTATTTACTTAGAATTCCTTTCCCGTCCTTAATATTTTCTCTTTATTCTCTGAACATATTTCTGGTCCATTTCTGCTGCTTCTTTTCCTCCTGTGTTCTATTTTAGCACCCCTTCCCGGTTTTGCTTCAGCTGTTCCAGCATTGGTGCATTGTTAACAATATTTAGGAACAAATGGAACCATTCCTCTATTAAGGCTTCATTAGTATTCTGTGTCTCCCTGTCTTCCAGAATTTTCTGTAACTCAATTCCTTTATTTCCCCCCAAGTGGGAAAACGTCTCTGCTGGTTCCTGGAAAAATTGTTTTTGTCGTTTGGGTTTGAACAGGAGCTTTGGGGATGCTGGTCGGACTACTTTTATGGGATCCACGGTGTGTGCATCATCCCCCGTTATTTTTCCACCTCATGTCACTATGGCCACGTTTTGCATCAGTTGAGCTCCCATTAGCCTGGGTTCCGTATTTACTAGATTCTCCCCCCTTTGTCGGGCTCTTTCCTCCCATCTCTTGATGAGCTCCGAGCAGTCTTTCGTTGCGTGTGGGTTAACACAGCATTGCGAGCACCAGGGTCTCCTAGGGAGTGGACACTCTCTAGCCACATGTCCCTCCTAGTCACAGTTATAGCATCGTACCGGACCTCTACCTCCTGTTCAGCCTCCTCGCATGCCTCCTCCTCTTCCTCGGGGAGCTTCATTTACTCTGTATGATGGTTGGTCCAGCTGCTCTGCCAAGGTGTCCAGTGCTCAGCATTGTTCTATGCTGTGGGTGGTCGAGGCACAGAGCTCACAGTATACATTATTTGGAACATTGGAATATTTTTGAAGGATCGGACACATGCGGGGTTGATGACCCATACTTTTACATACCTCACAATATTCGTTGGTGGGTGGACCTGGTTGTGCAGGGAACCCTGTATATGGCTGTTGTGGCGGGTATATCCCTTGGGTGTTGATTTGTGCGACGGCTCCTAGAGGCAGGGCCCCCTGTGATCCTATCGTCGATGTCCCCACCATTGGGCCTCGCAACCGGGGGCATTCTGTGGCTACATGTCCCTCCACGAGGCAGTGCATGCACCACACATTGGGTCTTGGTGGTCGCATGGGTTGAATTTCCTTAAGTTTCTCTATCAGAATGGATATTTGATGCTGAAAACCCAGTATGGAGGGGTCCTGTACCGCTGCACCCTCTTTGAAATCTTGCCAATAACCCGCCATGGCTTCTGTCTTCATCGCCTGCTCCAGAGCATCCTATAATGTGTCGATCCTTTGTTGGGTCAGTGGAGTTCAGGTCAAGGGTAATAAGGCTATAATGAACCAATCCCTTTGATGGTTAGGGTCGATTGGGTAACTGAGTTTCCCAATGGCATCGTTAAACCTCCACATCAAATCCCAAGCAGTTTCTCCTTCTCTCTGCTTGATCTCCCACATCTCTGATAGACCTTGTTGGTCCGTCTGAGGCATTTTGAATTCCTTGATGAAATCCCTCTTTACATCAGCCATCGCTAGATTCAGGTGGGCCTTTGACCATTTCAGAAACCATCGTAGGGCCCTCTCCCTAAGAGTGGTTTGAAATTCTATCAAATTTCCAACATTTGGTGTCTGTTGTGCCGTCCAGATGGCCTCACAGAGATACCATTGTTGTTTGACATCGTCAATCCCTTTGCCAGAGAATTTTAGGTGCCGTGTAAGTGATCCTGCCATGTTTAATTGATTGGGAAATATTAAAATGAAGCCGTTGGATCCTGGTTGTGAGACAGGGCCACTAACAATCCCGCTACTAACTTTTGCTCCAATTGGAGACTGACTGTGGTGCAATCTACTTAATTCGCATAACTTAACAAAAATTTCACCTATGGGATTGTAGAGCACCAGGGGAAGGTAGGGATTACAGCTACTAGAACTGTGGGGACTAGGAATACCTGGGGATATGGACGATGTCCTTTCTTGAAACAATTGCTCCATTGAAGCGTGCATCTCCACATCGGACAACTCCTCTGGGCGTGCGTCTCTACCTTCTTCGTCAGAATTCCTTCCTTGCTCCACCTGGGCTGGACTCCTATACATCTGTCGTACTTCTTTCGTGACCCCTCCTATATCCTGGGGACCCACTTGACCTTCCATTCCCTTCATCTTTTGAGGCACCTCTTCTTTTCCCTTCTGACTACTTCCTTGTCTCTTCAACTCCCTCATCACCCTCTCTCACCACCTTTCTGAAATCTACGCCCTCCGATGTGCTCACCACTCCCTCAGCCTGTTGGAAGCCTCGAAATCCATACTTATACTCCCCTTATCATGGTTCTAATAACATCTCCCCCTCAGTCCCTTCCCCCGGCACTAGGGTTTTACGCTACCATCCCTGCCTTCTGGAATCCCATCAGTCCTTCATCTACCATTAATGCCTTGATCCACAAGGGAATATCCTTCAGTATTTTTCCCCTTAACCCAGATCTGAAGGTAATTTATGCCTTTGAGAAATACTGGTAGCATTCGGCTGCAAACTCCACAATGTATCCTTCCAAAGTATATTCCACCCAAAATTCTACAGCTCGGGTTAAATTAGTGTCTAACCAATGAAGCGTCACCAGATCCTTGTGGGCCCACTTGCGATTGATCTTGCGTGACTTCCCCTTGATGGTATTGGTTTGAAGCCTCTACAACCAGTTGTAGAGTTCTTCTGGGAGCTTTCCCCAGAATATTTCTTAGGTATCACTAGCAGAGTCAGAAAATAGGACCAAGTATTTAATCGTCTTTTCTTTCTATCATCTCAGCTCTGCTTGTTGGGCTATGAACTGATCTAGGTGGTTATCCCACCAGCTTCTTATTTCTCTTTTGGAGATTCGAGATACCATGATCTAGCTCCCAAATGTATTTTTCAGGTCCCGACAACGGAACCATTTGTTGGCGAGAAAATATGTCTCACAAAGAAGACCTGGGTTCAAGGCTAAGGGCCAACAAGGTTTTTCGCTATAGTCTAGATTCACACCGACATTTCCACTCTGCTCCGAAGGGCAGAGAGTCTCACCCAAGGCATGCCGTGACCCTACTGTGATTGAGAGTAGATAGGTATCATTTCCCTAACATTCAAACAGGTGAACCAAAGCTAAACTAAGGAATTAAACAGCCGTGACAGAACATTCCGTAACATACATTCTTCAGGGAAACAGTTAAACCATTGATAAAAAAAAAATTAAACACAGCTAATGATAGCACTCATTCATATTCAACATCACATAGCATAACAACCATCTTGGATATATTAGTCAACAACCGTCAGAGGCAAGCTATTACAAAGCTTTGCTACAAAATATCATAGAACATAACAAAATACAACACGTCCCAAGGGATAGAGAGAAACTACAGTAATCTGAAAGAGAGGATAACAGTGCAACCCAATAGAGCTCTCATATGGCTCCCTGTGCCTATTCCCGTTTGTACCAACCTCTTCCTCCGTTGGCTGGTTGCTTATTTATTCTCCCACTCGCGCAACTGACAGTTCTTCCCTGTTTCTTGCTCGACTATCCTTCGTTTCTTTCTGTTCATCAGGAGTTCAATGCTTGTTTCCTTCCGCACCCTTCTGCTATCTATGATTGCTCCCAAAACCACCACGAAACCTGTCCTCTGCCCCTCCGCAACCTTGACACCTCTTTGCCTACCAAGGTTGTGTTCCACCACGTGCTTGCCACCACTCAAAATCTATTGATCTCCAAAACAAGGGCCCCAACACACCCAAAGAGAGAGAATAGCAACCATTATTTTGAACACCAACATTATGAACCCTCGGTTGGAGGAGCATCACAATGGGTTTCTTTTGATTTTTCCCACTGAAGGTTGTTCCATATTTAGTTCTAGTCACAATCATTTTTGTCAGCACCAGTTGCATCATCCTGCTTTTCCATAGTCTGGGTTTAGGATTTTTCCCCTAATTAGGTCTATTTTTTCACAGAGGAATATATCAGGCTCCCTTCGTGATTCACCTTCATCCTCCTCTCTCTCAAGGGAAGCTATTGCAGCTAATATTTCTCTTGTTGGTGACTTTGTTGGGAGCTCTCTCCATGAGCCATTGACATTAGCACTATCAAGGGAAGCTATTGTAGCAAACAGAGATGGTGCAAATGCTAACCCCTTGGATTTGTAATGTATGAGTTTTCACTATTCATAATAATATTCTTGGAAGTTGTTTTGAACCATGCACAATTGGTGTACATTATGTGTACGTAGGTTTGTTATGCCTTGTTATTCATTATGAAATTGAATCATACATCCTAGTCAAGAAGTTATAGAAATCAATATTTTACCTAAAACCAAGTTTAAGTAACGAGTTACAATTGTTAATAAATTCCAAGATTCAAGAAGCTTTTCAAACATGAGAATTGTTAAATTTAAAGTTTGGGGTTAACGAGAATGGTTATATTCAATGTCTAAGGCTAAGATTTTTTTGCTTTCCTATTTAGAAAATATTTTCTCTCAATCCAAAGAATAAAACTCTTCCAAATAGTTATCAAAGTCTACAAAAAAACATTACAATTGTATTGTAAGTGTGAAACAAGGAATGTCTACAGGAAAAATAAGTTACAATACTATGAACAAAAACAAACCCAAATACGGGTAAAGACAACTAGTGAAGATAATATTATAATAATGACATTACTGGTAGTATATTTTGGTAGCTCAAAATAAAGGTATAAAGGTCTCCTAAGATTTCAAATCATTCGTTCACATAGGACCTGATGAAGATACCTGAATGTTCATGGAAATGCCTAAACCAACTAATCATTGTGTTGATCAATTGCAGGAGCATAAGAAATTTTCTCAATCTAAAACAAAAACATGCTTTGCATCAATGTTGGCAATGGAATTATTACATGATGCTCTACAAATTGCCACAAAATCTCTTTGACAACGAGAAATTTCAAGCTAACATTTGTGTTCTTTGTTGGTTAAAAAATATCAAGACAAGGTAATATGTGTTGGAAAAGTGAACAATATTTAGGAATTATTAAATTGATGATAAGTTTGTCAGGAGCCCAGAAGAAATTTTTTTAGCTGATTGTTAAACTCGCTTGAATTTTCAAAGTGAAAAACATGTCTTGCATCCTTAAACAACACAAGCTCCACTCCATCATCAAGATGCCTGCCAGACTCAAACAAGGTCAATAAGATGAAACAAATAAAAATAACTTACAATATCAAGCCATGCAACACACAAAGTTTGCAAACCTCTTCAACCGGTTTTCCAACTCAAGTGGAAATATATGATCTTTCTTGCCCCATATTATCAGTGTTTCCTGCATGGAAATCAGAAGTATACATTATGTATATGATTGAAAAATCTATATATACATCATTTATCTCTTTTCCCAAAGGGGTTGTGGATCCAATGGTGAAGAGGGAGGAGATTTTCACTAGTGGGAAAGGTTCAATTTCGACGAGGGGTCTTCTATCTGAAGAGTGAAAGTTATAAAACTTGTATATCTAATTGTGGGAGCCTAAGGGATCATGTAAGTAATACTTATTAATAATTTTTGATTTATGAACAAAATCACAACTTTTCAAACCTATAATATTCCATATGAAAAGAAGAGTTGTGAGTATCAAGTTTCTTTTATTGAAGGAATGTAGAATTTATTCACTAGCTGGTGCCACAAAAGAAAATTTAGTAGAAGGAACTTCTTGTTCTATCTTATCCATTACCTGGTGTATAACAGGAAGATCAAAATATTTTCTACCAACAATTATATGGTTGATCAACTCTATTCTCTCCAGCCTCCTATCTTCAACCATATTCTATAACATTAAAAACTAATTAGACATTGTTTAAGGAATCGTTGGGATAGGCCACATCCATTTTTATTTTCACCTAATTGACCTTGTTAGTCTGGTTCAAAATATCTATAATAAAAATGGATGCAATATTTTTGGAAGATTCCTTAAACATGGACAATGCCCCAACAAAAGTCTTAAATATGATAAACTAATTAGAACTGTGCAAAAACATATCAAATATTAGAAATAGATTGAAAATAAATCAGATGCAAATGGTATCTCCATTTTCAGCAAGGAAGGAGAGAAGAAATCACTCAACTTACAACTATGAAATCCTGAAGTACACAATAAGGGACCATTTTAGGAGCCCTAAAAAATGAAAACTCCATCAATTTCTTCAGATTAGCAGCAGTCTGCAGCAGTAAAATGTTTATGGCCATTTCTAAGTTAGATACCTTGAAAAACACCTTCCCTTATATATTTCTCTTCCACACAAACTCCAACATCAATGAGAACCACCTTCTGAGCTGCATCTCGATACAAATGTGGTAATTGGTAAGCTAAAAAACCACTGTAACTTGATCCCACAACATGGAACTTGCTGAATCCTAACTTTTCCATAAGTTTCATTACACATTGAGCTTGAAATAATTTTGTTCTCTCCGGCCTTGTCGTAAATTATTCTCCAAAGAAGATGAGATTTGGTGTATATAGATTAAAGTGGCCACAAAATGGTTGAAAATTGAAGCTCCATTGCCACATTGCATTAGATCCTAGGCCATGAATAAGAATAAAAATAAAAGCAGGCTTGTTGTTGGGCTTTTTAGTGATCCAACAATGCATTTTTGTACCATCACTAAATTCCACTAGCTTTGATTTCATTCCAGCACCTACAAAGTAGATATGGTAACATCAATTAAGTGAAGTTGTGAAACTAAAGAAGTTTACCATGATTTAGGACTAGTGACTTCGTTCACTTGAACGTAGACAAACATAGGCATATTAATGGGTTTTCACTATTCACACTCATTTTTTGTTAGGGTGCTTCCTATTTAGGGGAAGGTATTGGGTCCACCACTTTTGTTTAGGAGAAGGTGATACAAAGAGTTCCCTACCTCAAGAGGATGATTATAAGTGATATTTCAATCAAATTCAATGGAATATTCTTTAAGGGAGGATTGCAAACCACCTAGATCACACTGACTATGTTAGTCAAAATTTGAGGATTAGTTGAGAGGAAAAATTATTATCCTTAGTATTTTCCATTTTGATTTCCTGTAAGTAGATAAAAACATGGTTCAGAGGCAACAAAATGGGAAAGGATTGAAACTACTAAATACGAAATAAAAAAATTAACATTCTTAGATACCAGGCTGGTTTGACAGAAGGGTATTCACAAGAAATTGAAGAAAGGATTCTAAGAAAGCCAAGCCATGGTCTAATCCAAGCCCCACCTAATAGACATTTACATGAAGTGGGTGTTGCTGAAAACTTTCTAATAATGGTTTTAAATCAAGGCAATTATGATTTCGACTTGCAAGCTATTGGGAAAATTTCACACGAATCAAAATTCCCCAAAGAAGATAACCCAAGAGCAGAATATTTTGTGATGATCTAAGCCCTAAGAGTTATCAAATTGTGTGTGTTCAAATGACTAAATGGGATTTTGCAGCTCTAACCTGATGAGCATCCACCATCATTCAAATTCTCTTCACAATTTCCCTCAGAAATATTATGGATTTTATTCTTCCCGTGACTGACTTGGTCTTTTCTTCACCTTTATCTAGTTATATTTATCCTACTTTTTCAATTAGTCTTTTAACTCACCTCTCCTTTCTTCTTGGTTTGATGTTTTCTTTTCCAACCCATTGTGAATTATAGGTTGGATCATAATTCACAAGATGTTTATAGAATTGAATTATTGGATAATTTTTCTGTAGTCTTGTCTCTGTTTGTCATGGAATATTAATTTGTATTATCCAATTGACAAGAATAAATATCTAGGGAAGGTAAGAAA
This sequence comes from Pinus albicaulis, assembly GCA_034641835.2. Classification (NCBI taxonomy): domain Eukaryota; kingdom Viridiplantae; phylum Streptophyta; class Pinopsida; order Pinales; family Pinaceae; genus Pinus; species Pinus albicaulis. The sequence continues at coordinate 741,711,035 of CM076582.1, read as the reverse complement.
ACTAATGGACACAAAAATTATAATTTTCTTACTTCGTATGGACCAGTAGTTCTATAAATTTCGCAGTATTTACAAAGCAACATGACAGAGATCAAAATCACTTCAAAATTTTCCTTTCAAAAACCGATTTTTAATGACATTCATGTTCTCAATTTAAAATTCATTTATCAGCTTATAAATATCACCACTTTCATTTTAAAAATAATAAACATAAGAAAATATTACTTTATTTTAGGATTGAGGTTAAATGCTACTTAAAATATATAGTCTTATTTCTCAAACCTTCACCATGGCACTACACACTAGAGAAGGTATTGATTTTCTTGTCCATGTTATTTATGTTGAAATCATATTTTAATCCCAAAATAAGTTTTAAAGGAACCTATATGCTTTCCTTCTCTTTTATATTCTATAAGGAACAATGAATTTGGACACATGCATGACATTGATTTAATTGAAATATACCTAAACCCTAGATGTATTCCTCATCTTGAGATTATTAGCTTCAACCTGCATGAAATATTTTGTGAAATGTGAAATGTGAAATGTAGAGTTATATCACATTTTGTGAAATTCCTGGCTTGTCTATTGAGACTTCCCCTTCCATCTATTGATATTCACTGTAGCAATATTACCTCAATTTTTAATATGGTCCTAAAATTAGGAAAGAGTGAAAAACCCTTAATGCAATCTTCTGTTAATTTACTTGTTATGCTTTTGAGATATGCAAATACAACCATCTAAAATGATCCATTAAATATTCTTCTCGAATGTGCACTCTTCATCAATTTAGAGAGTATCTCAACTATCATTTCACTATCACTTTTGAAGGCAATTGTTAGGTGACAACTGCTAGTTCCATATCTGTATGATTTAGTCACTAGAGTGGCGCGCTTGATGGAAAATATTTAAGCTTGTTTGATTCACTAGAAATTTTTTCAAGTTCTTTTACAGTTTCTTCTTGAATACCCTCTTGGTTCCAAGAGACTGCAAAAACCCTTGGATTTCTTAGCGATTCACCATTTTGTACTAGTGATTCACCATGATTTTACAAGATAATATAATCTGCTGAGATATTCGCAAAAATAATTATATATACATATTATATTATTATTAAAACTGCCTTACATTTTTCCTATGTATCATGGGGATTAGCCCATTTATTATACATATAAATTTAGGGGGTTTCTTAAAATTTTCCCTGTTCGTGGGATAGTCCAGTTGTCGGTATAGGTAGCAATATAAATTCCTTGAAATTTGATGAAATAGTCTCATCCTTTTTGTCATAAGAGATGAGATAAAAAAGTATGGAGAGAAAAAATGGAGATGCCTTTTCTACAAGAGGAAGATCCCAGAAAAAGGGAGATCTAAATCTCGAAGAAAAATTGTAAAGGTATGCTGGAAATGTGGAAAATAAGTGCACTACAAAAAGGATTGTAAATCTAAAACTCCAAGTGGGGATGTGTACTTGGCTTCTTCTTCAAGTACACATGTAGATCATGAGGCATGGTTGATTGACTCAAGTGCATCCTTTCACTTTACTCCCCATACAGAGTGGTTTTGCTAGTACGAGAAATATGATGGTGGTGATGTTATCCTAGGGAATGATAGGAAGGATAGAATCATCGGACACGGAAAATTCAATATGAGGCTGCAAGGTGGAAGGATTCAAACATTTATTAGTGTTATGCACATTCATGCATTGTACATAAAGTTGATTTCTGTAAGCAAGATGGATGATGCATGCGTAAAAAAAGTGTTTGAAAAAGATACCCGCAAGATGGTTTTTGGAGCAATGGTATTGATGCGGGGAATTCAAAATGGAACTTTGTATAATATTTGAGTAGCATTGTTATTGATGGGTTCAACAGTTTTTTGGTTCCTGAAAGTGGAGCTGAAAATCTAATGGTCTCTGGAGAAAATACCATGTTGTGGCATTAGAGACTAGACATATTAGAGAGAAGGGCCTTTGAATATTGCATGGTAATGGTATGGTAGAAGGTATGTATAATTTCTCTTTGGATTTCTATTTTTGTGAACATTGTGTATATGGGAAGCAGAATCGGGCGAGTTTCTCCTTTGGTGCCAAGAGGGCGAAAGGGATATTAGAGCTTGTGCATAGTGATGTATTTGGACCTGTATTGGTTCCATATGGGGAGATTATGTGTACTATGTCTCATTTTTATATGAATTTAGAGGAATAAATGGATGTATTTCCTTAGGAAGAAATATGAAGTCTTTGATAGGATTAAATAATATAAGGCCCTGGTGGAAAATCAAATAGAAAAGAAGATCAAGGTGTTGAGGGTAGATAATGGTGGAGAGTTTTGCAAGAAGGAATTTGAAGAGTTCTATAAGAAGTGTGGTATAGCACGATAGAAGACTACTCCATATACACCTCAACAAAATGGAGTTTCAGAAAGAATGAACAAGACATTGATGGAAATGGAAAGAAACATGCTCAATGGTGTTGAGTTGGGACAATAATTCTGGGCAGAGGTAGTGGATACTACATGTTACCTATTTAACATAGCACCTTTATTAGCATTGGAGGATAATCCTCCATATGAGGTATGGACTGGTAAGAAACCCTATCTCTCACATCTCCAGGTATTTGGCTATGATGAATATGTACATGTTTCAAAGGAGAAAAGAACCAAGATGGATAGTAAATATAGAAGGTGCATCTTTATTGGGTATAAGGATGGTTTAAAATGTTATAATACTTGGAAGCCAGAAACATGAAAGGTTTTGTAAAACTAAGATGTGGTGTTTAGAGAGGTGAAGGATGTTATTAAACATGAATTCATACCAAAGGAGCCTGAAAAGATATAATTTGAACTGAAGAAGGAAGAATCAAACTCTACGATAGAAAAATAATTAGAATAGGAAGAGCCACAGACAACAATTTTGAGAAGACTGGTTCGAGAGAGAAGGAAACTAGAGAGAGATAGTCCATCTACTTTCTATTAAAAAATTTCTTTATCTATTATTGATGATGATCCTAGAATTTTCAAGGAGGTAGTGGATTTAGAGGATGGAAAACTCCGGAAAGAGGTCAGGGTTGCGGAAATGGCATCTTTGGATAAAAATTAGGCTTGGGATCTGGTGGAGTTACCAGCTGGAAGAAACCATTGGCAACAAATGAGTGTTTAAGAAGAATATGAATGCAAAAGGAAAGGTGGAGAAATAAAAATCTTGATTAGTAGCAAAAATTTATTCTCAGGTGTCGAGAATTGATTTTGGTGATATATTTTTTCATGTTGCCAAGTTTGCTTCTATTTGATTACTTTTATTTTTTGTTGTTGCTTTTGATTTTGAAGTAGAACAAATGGATGTGAAGACAAAATTTCTTCATGGGGATCTGGAGGAACAGATCTACATAAAGAAACCTAAAGGCTTTGCAGTGAAGGGTAAGAAAGAAATGGTATGTAGGTTAAAAAGCCTCTGTATGGGTTAAAACAATCACCAAGGATGTGGTATCAAAAATTTGATACATATATACTGAGACTTGGCTTCACCAGGAGAAAAGTGGATCACTATGTGTATTTTAAAGTAATTGGTGACTCTGTTATATATTTGGTCTTGTATGTGGATGATATGTTGTTGATTGGAAATGAAAAAGAAATTATCCAAGATTTGAAGACCCAATTTTCCTCTAGTTTCATTCCAGTATTGGAGAGGATTCTCATCAAGCTAGGTCTGGAGCATCTACGTATCCACTCTCACTTCAGCCTCCTCTTGTTGTTCTACCTTTGGCTGCATGGCATCTCTGGAGTCCATCTTGGAGGTGGCCACTACTCTCGACCACGCCTCAGCCTTCTCTGCCGTCATCGACTCCTTGAACCCTCCTCGGTCGAGGCCTGTGATCTTGAAGTTCGTCAAAAAACTGGATGGAATTCAAGAAGTCTCACTCCCCCCTTCTCTCCCTCGAATGGTCGCACTATCCCTCACAGAAAAAGGGCTCATTGGGAAATTTATGGGCCTATGGTCTTTGCCAAAAACATTCCAGAAATGGGTTGAGCAAAACTGGATGGAAAAAATAAAAGGGAAAATATCCATTAGATTTTGCGGTAGGGGTTTTTACACCTATGAAGACAAAGATCTGATCTTCAGAAACATGCCATACTTCATGGATACTAGGGGGCTCTCTTTAAACAAATGGACGTCGGGATTTGACCCAGAGCTTGACATCCAAAACGTTGTCACAGCGTGGGTTCATCTTCCTCACCTACCGCTTCACTGTTGGGGGGATGATTCTGTTAGAGTGATTGGGAATTTCGTCGGAAAGTTCATCAACAGAACTGAGCCGAAGGAAAACATGCAAGCCTGCGCAAGAATCTGTGTGGAGATAGATCTGGGGAAAGGAATACCAGAGGAAATCAAGTTGAAGGTGGACAAATGGATGCACATTCAGCAGCTGGACTATGAACAACTGTCGTTCAAATGCAAGGTGTGTCACGAATATGGTCATTTTTCTAATAGATGCTAAAAAACAATAGAGATGGAAAATTATGACTCTGAACCCCAGTGGGAAGTCATAAAAAAAAGAAATATGCTCAAACTACTAGAAATGTTGGCCCTTCAATATCTCTCCCATCCTCTCAATCAGCAAGCGCTATCATTCCTCCTCATCCTAATCCCCCTTTGGTTCCCTCCCAAACTCTTGAACCCTCCCCCATCTCTTCCAACCCTTTCACTGCTTTGACCTCTCTGGAAGAGGAACCCCCTCAGCACTCCCTCTCCACCTTCCCTCCTGAATCTCTCCCACAACCATCCCCCACCTAATATGGCCCACCCCCATCCTCAGCTAAACCATCATCTGCTCAGATAGTCACTAGAAATGCAACAAAGGAGTTGGGACCTGTTTTGGAAACCTCGAAAAAACTTGGACCAGGAAGAAAATCCACTAAACACCATAGGGAAGAGGTAGCTTAGAAGGAAATCATCCTGGGAATGCAACAACCAATAGAGACATTTATTGGAAGGCATAATAGCAAAGAAACAAGCCACCAAGAAACAGGAGTGAAGACAGGGTTTCAGCCCGCATTCCTTAAATAATAAAATCACTCACAGGGAACTATAGGGGATTACGACACCCCTATAAAAACAATGCCCTAAGAGATATTATCAAGCAAGAGAAGCCAAACATAATACTTCTCCAAGAAACCAAGAAGGAATAAAAATATATGGAAACCACCATAAGTGGAATCAGAAACTACACAGGCACAGTTGTAGAATCCAAAGGTGCATCGGGACGAATAGAAACGATTTGGAATCAAACTCATGGAAACAAATTTCGAGTTTAAAGGCCCAATATTGGATAAAAGTTAAGCTACAAAGCACCCAAGAGGATGTCACGATAAAATTTTACAACATATATGGCCCAAATCACTATCGTGACAAAGAAGTGTGTTGGCGATCTTTGCAATCTAACATGGAAGGTGAGGACAACAACAAATTCATTATGAGAGGTGATTTGAACCTAGTTATGCATGCAAAAGAGAAAATGGAGGGTACTTTCCCTCCTTATCCATCAAGAGATCAACTGGAAAATATCATAAGAGATCATGACTTGGCATACATCATCCCCAAGAACATAAGCTTCACATGGAGTAACCACATGCTTGGCCCAGGGAACATCATGGAAAGATTAGACGGCTTCATTGTGGTTGTCTCCCTCATTTCCCTCATTTCCCTCTTTTCAGTGGAAACCTCCACCATTTTTCCTTGCTCGGCCTCGGATCACTACCCTGTCACCCTAGTCCTTGGTGAGCAATCAAACCTTGGGCCCTGCCCTTTTCATTACAATCCACTATGGAGTGACAACCTTGAGACAAGAACTATCATGGAAAGCACTTGGCGCTAGCATGTTGAGGGGTTCCTAATGCACATATGGGAGACTAAGCTAAATCTAGTACGCACAACTCTCAAAGGCTGGGCTAAATATTATTATAGAGAATCGGAAATTGTCAAGCAGGACATGAAGAGAATGATAGAAGAATTGCAAAAATACATATATGGACAAGGGGTGACCAAAGAGAAACAAGAGCATGAAAAGCAGTTGTATTGGGCACTATAAAACTCAAACAAAAAGGAAGAATAAAAATTGAGAATAAAATACAGGAGTCTCTAGCTTCAGGCTAGGGATAAGAATACATCCTTCTTCCACAAACATGCAATAGTCAGAACTTTCAAAAATACTATCACACCCATATCTGATGATGAAGACACCATGTACACAGATCAAGCCGAGATCAAATCAGCAACCCATCACCATTATAAAAGTCTTCTAATAGAAACTATGGAGGCAGAGGACTACGTTGATCTCTTGATCCACACTCCGAATATGATCACAGAAGAAATAAACACCTCCTTAACCAGTGATATTGACGAAGGTGAAATCATCAAAGAAATTTTTACCCTCCACCCATACAAAGATCCAAGCCCAGATGGATTCTCCATCAGCTTCTACCAGACCTTCTGGGAGGTAATCAAGAAATACCTCATCAAAATGATTCAATGGACCCAAAGGAAAAAAAAATATAGGGGGATTTATAGACTCGACATATCTAGCCCTCAACCTGAAAGAGTCCTGACCTTCCACCTTTTCTAGATTTAGACCAATATCCCTGTGAAACTCATCCTATAAAATTATCACAAAAATCCTCGCCTCCCGCATCAAAATTGATCTTCCTGTTAGTCATCAGTATTTTTCACTTGTTAGTGATGACTAGATCCATAGCTGAGTTTTCTAGAAGCTGATTTCCATATGTCAATTTGTCATCTAGAAAACCCTCATAAAACTTTTTTTCACCCTCCTACTTTTCAGTTTGCCCATGTCAAAGTTAAAACTCATTATCACTATCCTATCTAGCTTCAGCCATACTGGTCTGCCCATCAGCTCTAAAAGGAAAATCCAAGTCTGTTTCAAAAGCCTCCCCTAAGTTAGGAAGTTGCGCTTTAAGGCATTTTACCTTTGGCAAACATCAAAAAGCCAAAAACCTCCATCTGATACAGACCATTCATGACAGACCTCCCACTCTGCAAATGAAATTGATTACAGCCCTAAGTCGCGCCACTTACACACCCCTAAGTCTCAGCACTGCATAGACCACAGTCTCAAGCTGATTATTAGGTGTTTTACAGTGTTTTATGGATTTTACAAAGACAGGAAATATAACATCATCTCAGAAGAAATTTCTTGAATCTACATTTAGAAGAACAACTGCTTCTAAATGTAAACATGAGCCTGAGATATATCTGCAAGACAGAGAGTTACTCATCAAGACCTTGCAGCTTCCTTTCAGCATGAAATCACAGTAAAGGAAAGACAACACTGTCAAACAAACTTGTTATTTGTCATGGCCAAAAAACCTCCTTCATCTATAATCAGAGGGTTAAGGCACCTCCTTCATCTACAAGCAGAGGGCGCTGGCCAATATTGATTTTAAGGATTGCAAAAGCACATGCTTGCTTTTTACTAGACAGTAAGACAATGAATCTAGGTTTCTGAGTGTAAGTAATGATCATAACAGGACTAAGATCTGAAATGTGCAAGACAAGAGAAGACAGAGTGTGTGGTTTTGTAAAGAGAATCAGTTGAGGTTTCAGTCATCAATCAGGGCGCATCAAAAAAGGGACTCCTTAATCAAAGCTATCATAACAAACATCTCTGCAGGGGCGTTAAGTTGCATAGTTTCAATTAGTCTTAAACAGGAAAATACTTCAGTGAAAAGACCCCTGTGTGTTCTTTTGTTCCTGTTGAAGTGTGAAGTACAGTCCATGGTTTCTGGATGAACATAAAGAAGAGGCAGGAAAGTAGTACATGCAAGTTACACTCCACCACAAAGACAGGTATTTTCTCTTCAGATACAACAGGTTGATGTTTTCAAAACTCCATCAGAAGAAAGTGGCCAAAAGGAGCCTCGGTATGTATGAGCAGAAGAAAGGATGGTTGTTTTTTGAAGAGTGCTAATCTCCCTACTCACAGAGATTATCTTTCAAATGACTTATCATAAGTTGACCAAGGCAAATGGTGACATTTCAGTTTCCCCCCAACAAAGAGCAGTGAAATGAGACAGTGAAGACCTCCTTCACAGGAAACAAAAGGGCACATCTCCTTGTTTCACTTTCTAACTATGATGTATCATCTTCTGTTTTGTCTTCTACCCACAGTCAAAGAAGAAAACTCAAAGACACCTAACAGTTGCATCTACAGTCAAGCAACACCTGTCACCCAATTAGATTTACATTGCAGACAAGATTATAGTATAATACCCAGAGCAAAAATGTATTTGATCTAGTTTGTCTCTTGCAAACAGGTATACAAGCTCATCAAGTACAAAAAGATCTTTGGCACAGTGTTTCAGGTTCTGGAAATCATCAAAGGCAAAATCTAAATGCCACTACTCTAAAAAGAGACATTTCCTCCTCTAAGTAAGAACAGTGAAAGTTTCAAAGGACATATTTATCCACAAGTTATGATCTGAGTTTTGAAAACTTTGAAAAGCATGGAAAGAAAATCAGCTGGCAAAGGCAATTTGAGTTTTTATTACCAAGAGACATCACCATCGGAACTATTGTTCATCATAGGCAAAGGAGGTGTTTTGATAGACTGTCAGTGTTTTAGAAAGTTCAAGGCAAAAATGGGTTTTCATTATTCAATGGATAGAAATATTATATAATATATTTTGAGCAGAGGAGTAATTGAAAAAGGGCCATGGAAAAATCCAAATAAGTACAGCAAATGTTTGATACCTACAGTGGGGAAGAGGTTGAAAAAATACATTGAAGACAGAAACTGTCAAAGAAAGTTGAAAATACAAACCCTACCCTTTCAAATAGCAAAGCAGTCTTCAGTATTTTCTTGACAGATTTAAAGTGAGGTTACATAACAAATGTCATCAACAGTGTTAAAAACAAAGTGGCAAAGGATGGTTTGAAAGTCATCAGGGTATTATTCAAAATTGGAGTTGCTGTGTTAAATGGTCACCAGAGAGACAAAGCTGACATGAATCACCCTTCAGACTCATGTGCATAAGTGAAACAGAGTTTTGACCTTTCCAGCTATATTTTCTTTTTATAAAGAGGTTGATTCATGTTATCACGATCTAAAAAACATAAAAAATCTCCGCTACCTACATCGCTTCGGAATCCAAGTTACAAGTACGCCAAAAGGTATTGTTGAAGAAGGTCAAAGGCTTCGAAAGCCTTGCAAGGGCCAACCAAAAGTTCATTTTGCATTTCAATAAATAAAAGTGACCATTGGGAGTTTGATATGTCAAAGGAGCGAGGTCGAAGAGTGAAGTTTCATTTTCAAATCACAAGCAAGGTTTTCCTTTTATGATCTCAGCATCAAACAAAAAATATTGGAGCGATTTTGAAGAAATTTGCCATAGTTTCACTGCACGACGCGCCTATAAGTCTGCGCAACGCGATCAGAAGCAATTTTTCACTGGCCGATAACAGTCGCGTGACGCGCCTGTACGTGTGCGCAACGCGCCTGTACATGGTGCCCGACCGACCCGACAGTTGCCCGGTACCCAGGTTGCGCGGCGTTCTTCCTCCTGAAAGTGTCATGCAAATTTTTCAAACACCAACACGACTTCAACTCACCTCCAAAGTGACTTCAACTCACGAAAATGTTTTGCATCATGTCTTGGGGTATTTTACACAGTTTTCCCCTCAAATTCGTGACTGTTTGATGATGTTTGGGACCAAAAAATAAGGTTTGAAACGAGTTAAGTTAAGTGATTATGTTCAAAGAAGAATATGGTTTTTTCTGAGTTTGAAGTAGCTCAGATTCACTAGCAGAAAGAATATCCAAACAGGTCATTCCTTCCTTGTGTTTCAAAACCTAGTAATTATCCTCCAAACAGTTAGTCTTTAGTAAAGAAGCAGTGTGAAGGTGTTTTGGTCAGAACCTTATTTAAAGACAATAGAAGGGAAATATCAATTGACTGATAAACATATATTGGTGAGCTGCATGTGAGGGGATTAATGTTTTGATCCAAGGGGAGCTTATCCACTGTTAAAACTACTACATCACCATACATAGAGCTTTGCTGTGTGAATATCCGTTATTTAAAAGCTGTGCTGGAGTGGTAGATATGCTGGTAGGGTCCTCTGCAGAGAAAGAAATTGTGTTAAACTAAAAACTGTGTTTTTTACCTCCCTATATCAAAGAACAAGGGTGTTTTATCTTCAAGGCATCAAAGGGAAAAGGTCACTCCTATAAACCACAGAAAGAGACAGTTTTTCACTGTGTATTCTACATTTCTGTCTTTTGTTCTTAGAACTTATTTGATAAGTTGATATTCATATAGAGAAAAGGTTTTCTACAAAGACAAAGGGGTCACATTGATAAGGTGCCTTAACTATTTGACAAGATAAACTCCTACAGGCTTTGTTGAACTATTTGAAGCTTTTTTCAAAACTTTGTCACCTTGTTCCATAACTGTGGCATTGACTGTATGCTTACACTAAGGGTTGATTGCATAAGACATAAGTTTATTTAGTGATTGGCACACAAGGAAGGGTGTGGTTTTGAAGGGACAGGGTTTCCATATTAAACAGGAGTTTTGATTGTGGGAAAGAAATAAGCTGCTACAGCCTCTGTTGAAAATTTAGAGCTTGTTTAACTCTGTCACCTCTGTTCTCTAACTGTGAAATTGACTATATAACTACACTCAGGATTGATTGTATATGATATGAACTATGTTGATTAATTAACACACCAGACAGGGACAGGATGGTGGAGTTGGAAAGTCTACTTTGGACAAAGATTAAAATGTGTTGTTAACCTCAAAACTTCACAAGAGCAAAGTGATTTTTTGACACTTTACACAGAAATTTCACCTAACAGTTTGTCTCCTTTTTCACTCTGTGGTCTCTTATTAAAAATTTTGCTGGTTGAGATACTTTAAAGGTGGACAGGCCACTTTTTGAAAGAGCAGGGGTTTTATATTGTAAGGAAACTTGTTGCAATCATCCAAACACATTTTTTCTCTATCAAAACAGTGAATTGACATAGTTTGGCTCCAAGAAGGCAGTTTATAGACAGTGAGGCTGTTTGGTTCTTCAAAAGCACATCTAGGTCAAAATTCCTCCTAGGCAGGACAGCAGAAGTGGTTCGCATAAAATATATGAGCCAATCTCTACAGATGAGGTTAATGCTTATCCATCCATCCTTTTCAACTTCCATGAAGTAGGTTGTCTAGATTTCTGCCAGAAGATACAGGAGGTCAAAATGTTTTCGCCATTAACACACCTATGCGCCCTGAGGTTCCAGAACAAGCATTTCCAGGTAGTGGACCTTGATTTCAAGTTTTCTCCAAGATCAGTGTCCAAAGCCACCAAGATTCCATATCATGGCGAGAAATGGTTCAAACAGACCCATCTTGACTTGGAAGATTACAAGCCTTTCATCAAGCCTGAGCATAGAGATACTTTCACTGCTATTTTTCCTTTTTCTTATCTTCTTGACAGCTATGATCCTCTAATGAAAGTCATAATGAAGTATTTTACTTGTGAAGGGAGGTTTGCTCAAGTTTATGCCTACCATGTCTGACTATTGATGCATTTCACTAGAACCAGGCAGCTAAATCTCCCTTACTTTTTATACAAAAGCCTCGAGAAGATGGCATCCACAGTCCAGAAGAAGGCCCCACCTCTGCAAATACCTTCCCTTTTCCATCATTCTCTGATCAAAATTATCATCCTACACTAGCTAGAGAAAAAAGAGATTCCATGAGATGTTTTTATCAACCACCCAGATTTCTCTACTGTTCCTCCGGTCCATACATCTCCCACTCAGCCTATTCATCACCCTATACCTTTGTCCAGCAGGCCTACTCCTAGAAGGCTCAAAATTACCACAGAACAATCAGGACATCAGGAAGAAGGAAAGGGAAGTAGACAACAAGAAGGGAAAGGTCATGAGCAAGAGGAAAGGGATGAAGAGCAGCAAACAAAAGATGAGGAACAGCAGCAGGACAGTGGTGAAGGTCAGCAGCGAACAGAAGATGATGAACAGCAGGTACAAAAGGAAGAGCAGCAGCTTGATATTGAAGGAAAAAAACTGCAACTTGGGCAGGAAGTTGAGCAACAGCTTGAGCCACAAAATGAACAGGAAATGCAAGCACAACAGCAACTTGATTTTGGTGAAAAAGGGCAGCAGGTTGAAACACAAATTGAACAAGGCATTGAAGTAGAACAGCAAATTGATGTTGGCGAAAAGGGGCAGCAAATTGAACAGCAAGAAGAAGACACACAGCAGCCTCAAGGAGAGCAGTAGTTTCAAGAAGATGTCAAGGGTAAAGCAGTTGTGTCTCCTCCTCCCAAAAGAGCAAAGCCCAGCACAGCAAGGAAGAAAGGGCCTAAGGCTGCCACCCCAAAAGTGACAAAATTTGTCCCTAGCAAAAGGAAATCGCCCAAGGAACCCCTCACTAGCATGCCAAGAAGGAAAAGTGCAAGATTGGCCTTCAAAGGGAAAAGCAAGGTTGGAGAAAGTAAAAAACATGGAGGTGCATTGGCTGTCATTCCAATCCAAAGTGATGACAGCGATAATGAAGCCCGCATTCTTGAAAACCTTCTAATCCATCGAGAGGGTCAAATTGAAGCATTGGAGAATGACCTTCATCGGGCAAAGACCTTCAATCATTTCTTGGAGATCCAAAATAAACAAATGAATGTCCATTTGGCTGTCCATGAGGCACGAGCTATCAAATACAAGAATGAGGCAGCTAAAGCACACATAAGGATAGAGGAGCTCATCGGTGAGTTTGATGAAGATGAAGAAGAAGACCAGCCTAGGTGGAAGAGGCCTAGAACCATAGGGCTTAAAAGAGCCCTGGAAAGGCAAAAAGAGGAAGAACAGGCCCATCTTCAATCCTTTCCCCTCACTGCCCTCCTTGAGCAAGAAATTGAAGAAAATAAGGAGGCATGGCTAGAAAGAGCCAATAAACACTTGGAGATGAAACTTGAAAAGGCAAACAGAGACCTGGAGCTACAAAGGAAAAGGACACAGCATTATCAAAGGTTGAATCAGTTCGCCCGGCGCAAGCTAAAGGCCACCGAGGAGAAATTGAAGAAAACAAAGGGGAAGCGCCCGGCACGGAAAGAGGAGAAAGGCACATCAGCACTTGAAATTTTGGCCTCAGCTTCGAAGCATGTTGCTAGGGACCCTTGAGGGTCATGCGCACCAATTTTGGGCCCATTTTGACAACCTTTTGTTTTTTGGCATTTTTTGAGTTTTTGGTCAAAAACTCATAAATTCGCCATTTCATTTTGAGAATTTTTCAAGGGAGGAGGATGATACCATTTGATGCCATAATTTCATGATCATGTCCTCAGCGATTTTCATAGCATTTGGAGATCATTCTCCCCCTCAAAACGGCGAAAAATGCTCACTTTTTGCACATTCTGCCCGACATATCAGCAGTCTGCAATTTTCTGGCTTTTTACACACAGGTACAGATTTGGAGGACTTCCAGGCATCAGATTGAGGTGATTTCAGTTCCACGAGAAAGTAGACACTCAGAGCTTTCCAACGAGCTATCATGAGCTTCGTTTCGACATCAGGAAGGCTGCCAAATGTTTCCGGCAAGTCAGGGGACCTTTTTCTGATATAAATTTGAAGTATTTTTGTAATTTTTGAACCTCAAAAATCTGCTTTTTCCAAATGTGCGTTTAGCTATTTTTGCACTTGGAAAATGTTGCAAAGTCAATTAAATTCCATTTTTTAGCAATTTTTAGATATTTCATGAGATATTTTTGTGCCTTGGGCTTTGCAAAGCCTCAAGGACAAGTTTAGATATTTTGATTAGGCCAATGAGGATGGAAGTTGAACCATGAGGTTTTCCTCACTTGAGCCTATTTATTCCACAAGCTCTCATTGTAAACAAGGCTGAACTTGAGAAGAGAAGCAATATATTGGTCATATGAGCTTTGGAGAAAATACTTGTGCTATGCTTTTTGATTGCCTCTTGAATGTTCTTGGATGGATGATGAAGGATTGTTGATGGATTCTATGACATGGTAGAATGGTATAGTGTTTCTTGCTTTGTTGTTGTCTTCTAGTTTTCATTCATGATACATATTTCTTGCTTGCTATAGATCAGTGGAGATTAATTTTGAGATATGCCCATGGAGGCACCTCAAATTTCCTGAATCTTCATAGCTTTTATGTTTTCTTCTTCCCTAGTTGTATTAAAGAATTCTTAACTGCTCTTTAATAACTTGAGGATATTGTTGCTAGTTTCATTAATGGTTCTATGCATGTTGAGTAGGATGTATGGTGTGCCCTGCTTACCTATGACTGTCCATAGTTCCAGCCATGAAACTATCTCTTTGACTGATTAAGATTATCATTTTTTTTTAACCAAGGAGGCCTATTCCCGATCTAGCCCTTTGCCTAGAACTATGAAAGCTTGTTTGTCAAAGTGCCCAATAACTTAAAGACTGTGTTTAGGCATTCCGGCATAGTGTTTTGAGTTGTTAGTCCGTCTTATGTGTTTTCCCCAAAGTTTGATAGCCATTTCCCAAAGTTAGAGGGTCCTATACTTCTATGCATGGCTGGAATGTTTGTTTCGATGTGTTGATTAGTTTATAGTTACATGTTGCATGATTAAGGGTTTTATTTACCATGTTTATGTTATCTATTAAACCAATGATGCTTGAAACTCTTCGTTGTTCACAAACTTGATGTCCATTTACTCCATTTTGCCCAAACATCCTTTCTACCTTGAAATCAAATCGGCCCTTCAACAGCCTCGTATCGTCATCTTATAGCTTTCTTGACCTTTTGACCCCATAGCCCAGTTAATCTACATCTTATTATCTATTGTTATATCTTTGATCAGTTTCATCCCTCTCAACGTAAAAAACCAAAAATCAAAAAACTTACTTCATAACTAGCCTAATATCAGAATACCATAAGCAAACACACAGATATCCCTTACACATTTAGAGAGAGCCCTCTCTGAGTCCAGGAAGGCTAGGTCCTTGGGCTCCAAAGCTTGGTTTGATGTTACATCGTCATTTGGCTCACCAATCGGCCAAATCATGGCAACCTAACATAATGGCGATCACGGTGGGACTTTGAGTTAGTGATAATCTAAGGACACCTTAGAACTCTATAAGTCCCTTATTTTCAAGAATACTTACCAGTGAGCCACCTCATCGCCAACCTAACACAATGGCGATCACGGTGGGATCCTGAGTATTAAACAAACTTAGATTCCCTAGACCTTAAGCAGCTTTAAGAATACTATCTGATTGACTTATCCCACTGCTCACTAACATAGTGACACTCACAGTAGGACCTTCCGAGTTAGTGACAATCTAAGTACACCTTAGTAACTCCTGAAGTCTCAATTAAGTTTAGTAAACTTAGGTATTGTCTGTAGAGTAGAAAATAGCTCTTTCACCATCTTAGCAAAATGATGAGTCAGTTATAGGAAACTCTTCCAAACCTTAGAACTACATAAAACTCAAAAAACCCCAAAACACTCCATTAGATTGGTTTTTGACAGTACTGGTGGTGGACCATACACATATATCTCAAAACAACTAAAATCCACCTGGCGACTCCACTAACCTCTAGTAGGCCTTACTATTTTACCGAACTCTAGGTTACTATCCGATAGACCTATCCCATCACTCACTAACATAGCAGGAGATGGTGGGACACTGAGTACATGATAGTCTAGCAAACTCTTATAGACTCTTTGGTCTTTTAGATACTCAAACAAGCAAGCAGTCCATAGACCCATTTAGAGTAAACTCTTTTTGTTCTCATCACCTTAGCGAAGTATTGAAACAAGTCTAGGATATTTTAAACCATAGGCTGCACATAAAACTCATAAAATCCAAAACATTTCCAGATTAGTTATTAGTGGTGGACCATAGCTATCTTCACAAAAACAACCCAGTTCCACCTGGCGATTCCACTAATCCATCCCTTTTATTTTGACCATCCTTCACCTTAGTAGAACTTTAGAAAGACAACTCATCCAGAACATTCATCAATACCATTCTCTCTAAACTCTAGATCCAAAATCTGGCTTCACGAAGAATCAACACCAGATCCCATCCAGACCCAAATCCCCCTATCATATTAGATGACCCAGAGAAGATTCTGTGGCAAGCTTCCGAAACTGACCATCTAGCTATTGGTAGATCTATCCGTAAAACAAGATCAGTACATGAACATCTCACTATCCTACCAGATTCACCTTTTGAATTAGAGTCATCAAAAACTCTTCTCAGAAGCAAATCATATAGTAAGATAAACTTTGACGATCTTGAAACCCTAGACCAATCACACAGTCATAGTAGAGAAGCCTCACCTTCCACCCCCCCCGACTTTCAGCTTCTTCATTACTTTGGCTTCCACCATCCTAGATCATCTCAAAACCAGATCACTAGCCCAAGTTCATCCGCCACTCCTGTTCAAACCACCTCATCTCATCCCACTAGTCCTCATCTTGTACATCATCCATTAGCTCCCGTCATGGCAGCCTGGTATGCACCTTTGGTGTTGCCACCGCCCTTGGCTCCTCTCCCAAATAAATATCAAGACAAAATCCCACACTTTACCAGAGAAGACACCACCACACCTCAACAACATATAAGTAGGATGAATGATGCTTATGAATACCTGGAGGTACAAGACGAGACCGTCAGAATGAGAATATTCGCCCAAAGTCTTGGTGGTGAGCCCAAAACATGGTTCAAAAGCTTAACTCCAAACAACATCCACAATATCCCAGAACTACATCAAGTCTTCAGAAATAGGTGGGAAATCTGAAGAAACCCTATTCAAATCCTGTCAGAATATAACAACCTAAAACAGGAAAATGGGGAAAGTGTCCAAGCTTACTGCACTAGGTTCAACAGTGTATATAACTCCCTCCCACCTCATTTCAAACCCCCACTTGGTTTAGCCTTGGAAAAATTCCCCGAGGGTTTCGATCCGGACATGACATATCATCTGAGAGACAAGGATCCCCCTACCTTAGAGGAAATGCAACAAATAGCCATAAAAGCAGATGCCAACTTAGCAAAAAAAAGGGCTAGGACTAGATCAAAAAGAAAGGTCACATATAAAGATGAGGTCTCCACTTTATCACCTTCCCTAGATCCCAGAATAGATGACTTAGTCAAAACCATGGCCAAAATGTGGGAAAGGATAAATGAAAAGGCTCCTATTAGGGACAACCAACCAAACCCTCCAAACAGAAACTGAAACCAAAACTTTAGGAGGGAGCAGCCCCAAAACAGACCAAGGGAAAATGACCAACAGATTAGGCCACCATTCAATGAAAACTATGTGGAAGAAGATGACAGGGACACAGAACCTCTTGATGAACATCATTTAAACCTCATAGGATCTGATAATGAGAGTGAGGTGTACCTCACAGAAGAAGAACAAGCGTTCTTTTCTCCTAATCAAGATGAGACCAACTATGAAGATCTCGATGACCCTGCCATAGATTTTCAAAATGCCATAATAGAAGCTCACAGGAAATATGACCTTAGAAGCAAAAGAAACCAAGATAATTCCAAGAAAGGTAACTCAGATACTGCTAAAACCCCTGATACCATCCTCAAAAAAGCAGTAAGCAGTGACAAAATCAAGGTCGAGAAAAGTGACCAAAACAAAGCTAAAGTTACCCAAACTAGTCCTAACTCAGCTATTCCGAGCACTTCCACAAAAGTTACCGAAGCAACTATGGCAAACAAAATCGCAAAACAAAGCCAACAAACTCAGAACATAGAGAAGGTCGTGGCTGAAAAAACTGAAACAAGCATATCTAAACTTCAGCTGCCTTTCAGCTTTGAAGGCGAAATCGCCAAGATCAAGATCACCATGCCTCTTACTGAACTCATTGCCCAAAACTCTTACAAATCCCAAGTACTGAAAGTCCTAAATCTAGGGAATGATGCAAACACTGTTAATCTGGCTGATGACACTCCTGAAGTGTTGTTTGGTCCAAAGATAGAGGGAAAATTCCAAGAAGGAACTACTCTTCCATTTTACATTAGCCTAAACATCCACGACCAAATCCTCCACAATGCCATGCTAGACTCCGGCACCTCGCATAATCTTATGCCGAAGGTAGTAATGGAAAGACTAGGCCTGGAAATCACAAGACCATACAAAGAATTGTATTCATTTGATTCGAGTAGAGTCAAATGCCTGGGTTTGATCAAAGACCTTTGTTTTAGTCTGGCCCAAATACCTGTGAAACATCTAATCATGGATATAGTAGTGGCAGACATCCCTCCCAAGTACGGGATGCTTCTATCCAGATCATGGGGAGCCAAACTCCAAGGGAATATTCAACTGGACATGTCATACGCCACCATTCCTGTGTTCGGCCAGACCAGAATACTCTACCGAGAATCACACATGAAATACATGATTAGCAGTCAAGATAGGCCAGATAACATTCCAATGTGTTCCTTGCATTCCGACCTGAACTCTTTCATTATGCATATTGATGAAAACATGGAGGAAGAGTCAGAAGAAACTGAAATAAACTTTGATCTACCACATCAGTTGTCCCTGGTGCCTTATGATGAACTAGACACTCAAAACTACCATGATCATGAACAGCTGTGTCATGAAGAAAGTAAGTATGTCCCTTCTAAGGTGGGATTAGAGAAAGAAGCACAAACCCTTATGCACTATCAAGCAAATTACTCTAACCTTAGTCAAACACCAGAAATAACCTGCGGAAATTTTTTCCGGGTAAAGGCTTTAGAAGACTTACACATCATAAACCTGTTCGGAACCCGGGAGCAAGGGAGTTTAATGTTTCTACCATACCTCAAATATTTACCATCATATGGATCATCCACTGCAAATGAAACTTTGACTATAGCCCCAGCAGCTCAAAATCTAGAAAAAATGCCTGATAAACTTCTTATGAGCAAGAATGATAGTTGCAGTCCCAACATACCTGAGCTACTGAAATTGGCTCATATTCTGTCTTTTCATGAAGAAATTAGAAATGCTAAAATCAGAAATCTCATGCAGAATACCAATTTCTACAAAAAAAACAAAGAAAAATGTTGTGATACTTCTTCTCCCTCAAAGAATAACTTTGACAAAAGAAAACATAACAATCTGAACCAAACTGAAATAATCAGGGATAAAACAGCTGGTCAAAGAGTCTGTTTCAATTTTAAAAATACTACTGCATTTCCCTATAACAGAAATTCTGTTTTTTCTACCCAAGACCATGATATACCAATTAAAAGTGATTTTAATCATGTGTTTTCGCAAGATGATGTTTCAGGTCATGTTCAAAAGATTCCCTTGCAAAGTAGACAGCTTAAAGATTTTTTCCAGTTTGCGGGAGGTAGATCTAATTTCAAAATCAAAATTGCAAAACCACCCAATATCAGAAATCTATTCATGAAGGCCATGTTCCCAGTTTTAAATTTCTGCATTTTTGCATACCTTGATGATGTCATTATCTATTTCAAAAATGACCAAGAGTACATGCATTACTTGAGGAAAATGTACAGTAAGGAAAGGAGTGGAAATCAGAAATTCAAAGAGGTACAGCGGGAAGATACCGGTCTGTTCAGAGATTCTTGCATGAATCCCTATGTCATGTTAGAGAGAGAAAACTTTCCAAATTTCTCTTTTCAGGAGTTGAGTGGGCCAAGGGTGAGAGGAGATCCTTACGAGGATACGATGCTTAAATTCCGTCATTTCCAAGATTTCTGAGTTTGAAACACTTTCATTCATTGTACATACCATTGTTTGAAATATAAAAAATAGAAAATTCAAAAACAGTAAAAGATAGAAAAGAGGGTGAGTGAAGATACAACAAAGCCCCATGTTCCAAAAAATAGTCTTTCAGAAAGCGAGAAAGTCTAAATGCCGCTACTAATACTTCAATGTCTTGTTCAGCTATCTAACATAATCATAGCTGAGCATGTTTAAATTTATTTGCTAATAAGTTAGTGAGTGCAAAAGATAGTCAACATTGTGTAAGATTGACTTATCACAGAGTTTAGATTAGGGAGAGATTCTGGTTCCACATGCCTAAAACAGAACCAAAGAGAGAAGCGAGGGATGAAAAACACATTGTACATCTTAGCCCCGCTTGTCTAGTTTCCTTTTGTTGCAAAATAACATTTGTGTGCAGCTTGTCTTTATGCCGCAAATGCATGACAAATCAGACTGCCTAATCCTGATTTGATCATTTTAAATTTCATGTTGTAGATTAGAGAATGAAATCCTGTCAAACTGCTTAATCTTGACATTTGATCTAGCATAGGTAGAGCAATGAAGGAGTTCATCAGCTTAATATGAACTCCCGGCAGATATAATGGTAGAAATAGATAGGTTCATTTTGCAAAAAAGAAAAATATACATTGTCAAAAGGCTACTAGTTCAAATGTGCCAAAGAGAAGAAAAAATGTTAGGAAAGATAGTGGGGTAGGAAGAAGTATCATTGATGTTAACCATGCTGTCACTTTTCAGAAATAACATCAAGAGAAGGGTAAATTTTGCGCCAATGGATAAGGCACTGGTCTTCATAAGCCAAAAATCTGAATTCTGGACACCTCCTGACGAGGAGCTACCCTCCCCAAATGGAGCCACTGTTAGTCATCAGTATTTTTCACTTGTTAGTGATGACTAGATCCATAGCTGAGTTTTCTAGAAGCTGATTTCCATATGTCAATTTGTCATCTAGAAAACCCTCATAAATTTTTTTTTCGCCCTCCTACTTTTCAGTCCGCCCATGTCAAAGTTAAAACTCATTATCACTATCCTATCTAGCTTCAGCCATATGGGTTTTCCCATCAGCTCTAAAAGGCAAATCCAAGTCTGTTTCAAAAGCCTCCCCTAAGTTAGGAAGTGGCGCTTTAAGGCATTTTACCTTTGGCAAACATCAAAAAGCCAAAAACCTCCATCTGATACAGACCATTCATGACAGACCTCCCACTCTGCAAATGAAATTGACTACAGCCCTAAGTCACGCCACTTACACACCCCTAAGTCTCAGCACTGCATAGACCACAGTCTCAAGCTGATTATTAGGTGTTTTACAATGTTTTATGGATTCTACAAAGACAGGAAATATAACATCATCTCAGAAGAAATTTCTTGAATCTACATCTAGAAGAACAGCTGCTTCTCCATGTAAACATGAGCCTAAGATATATCTGCAAGACAGAGAGTTACTCATCAAGACCTTGCAGCTTCCTTTCAGCATGAAATCACAGTAAAGGAAAGACACCACTGTCAAACAGACTGGTAATTTTTCATGGCCAAGAACCTCCTTCATCTACAAGCAGAGGGTTAGGGCGCCTCCTTCATCTACAAGCAGAGGGCGCTGGCCAATATTGACTTTAAGG
This sequence comes from Pinus albicaulis, assembly GCA_034641835.2. Lineage (NCBI taxonomy): Eukaryota > Viridiplantae > Streptophyta > Pinopsida > Pinales > Pinaceae > Pinus > Pinus albicaulis. The sequence goes on along the minus strand of CM076582.1, from coordinate 741,689,648 downwards.
ATTGCAAAAGCACAGGCTTGCTTTTTACTAGACAGTAAAATAGTGACTCTAGGTTTCTGAGTGTAAATTATGATTATAACAGTGTTAAGATCTGAAATGTGCAAGGCAAGAGGAGACAGAGTGTGTGGTTTTGTAAAGAGAATTAGTTGAGGTTTTAGTCATCATCAGGGCTCATCAAAAAGGGAACTCCTTAATCAAAGCTATCATAACAAACATCTCTGCAGGGGTGTTAAGATGCATAGCTTCAATTAGTCTTAAACAGGAAAATACTTCAGTGAAAAGACCCCTGTATGTTCTTTTGTTCCTGTTGAAAGGTGAAATACAGTCCATGGTCTCTAGATGAACATAAAGAGAGGCAGGAAAGTAGTACATGCAAGTTACACTCCACCACAAAGACAGGTATTTTCTCTTCAGATACAGCAGGTTGGTGTTTTCATAACTCCATCAGAATAAAGTGGCCAAAAGGAGCCTCGGTATCTGTGAGCAGAAGAAAGGATGGTTGTTTTTCGAAGAGTTCTAATCTCCCTACTCACAGAGATTATCTTTCAAATGACTTATCATAAGTTGACCAAGGCCAATGGTGACATTTCAGTTTCCCCTCAACAAAGAGCAGTGCAATGAGACAGTGAAGACCTCCTTCACAGGAAACAAAAGGGCAGCTCTCCTTGTTTCACTTTCTAACTCTAATGTATCATCTTCTGTTTTGTCTTCTGCCCACAGTCAAAGAAGAAAACTCAAAGACACCTAACAGTTGCATCTACAGTCAAGCAACACCTGTCACCCAATTAGATTTACATTGCAGACAAGATTATAGTATAATACCCAGAGCAAAAATGTATTTGATCTAGTTTGTCTCTTGCAAATAGGTATACAAGCTCATCAAGTACAAAAAGAGCTTTGGCACAGTGTTTCAGGTTCTGGAAATCATCAAAGGCAAAATCTAAATGCCACTGCTCCAAAAAGAGACATTTCCTCCTCTAAGTAAGAAACAGTCAAAGTTTCAAAGGACATCTTTATCCACAAGTTATGATCTGAGTTTTTAAAACTTTGAAAAGCATGAAAATAAAATCAGCTGGCAAAGGCAATTTGAGTTTTTATTACCAAGAGACATCACCATTGGAACTATTGTTCATCATAGGCAAAGGAGGTGTTTTGATAGACTGTCAGTGTTTTAGAAAGTTCAAGGCCAAAATGGGTTTTCATTATTCAATGGACAGAGATATTATATAATATGTTTTGAGTAGAGGAGTGTATTGAAAAAGGGCACCCTTCTTAATCAAAGGGCCATGGCCAAATCCAAATAAGTGTAGCAATTTGGACACCTACAGTGGGAAAGAGGTTGAAGAAGCAATTGGAGACAGAAACTGTCAAAGCATGTTGAAAATACAAACCCTACCCTTTCAAATAACAAAGCAGTCTTCAGTATTTTCTTGACAGATTTAAAGTGAGTTTACATAAAAAATGTCATCAACAGTGTTAAAAACAAAGTGGAAAAGGATGGTCTGAAGGTCATCAGGGTATTATTCAAAATTGGAGTAGCTGTGTTAAATGGTCACCAAAGAGACAAAACTGACAGGAATCACCCTTCAGACCCATGTGCATAAGTGAAACAGAGTTTTGACCTTTCAAGCTATATTTTCTTTTTATAAAGAGGTTGATTCGTGTTAGCATAGTCTAAAAAACATAAAAAATCTCTGCTGCCTGCATCGCTTCGGAATCCAAGTTACAAGTACGCCAAAAGGTATTGTTGAAGAAGGTCAAAGGCTTCGAAAACCTTGCAAGGGCCAACCAAAAGTTCATTTTGCATTTCAAAAAAATAAAAGTGACCATTTGGAGTTTTGATATGTCAAAGGAGTGAGGTCGAAGAGTGAAGTTTCATTTTCAAATCACAAGCTAGGTTTTCCTTTGATGTTCTCAGCATCAAACAAAGAAGATTGGAGGGATTCTGAAGAAATTTGCCACATTTTCACTGCGCGACGTGCCTGGAATATTGCGCGACGCGCTCAGAAGAAATTTTACACGGGCGCTCAACTGTCGCGCGACGTGCATGTACGTGTGCGCGACGCGCCTGTACACGGCGCTCGACCGACCCGACAGTTGCCCGATACCCAGGTTGCGCGGCGTTCTTCCTCCTGAAAGTGCCGTGCGGAGTTTTCAAGCACCAACACGACTTCAACTCGCCTCCAAAGTGACTTCAACTCACGAAAATGTTTTGCATCATGTCTTGAGGTATTTTTCATAGTTTTCCCCTCAAATTCGTGACTGTTTGATGATGTTTGGGGCCAAAAAAATAAGGTTTGAAACGAGTTAAGTTAAGTGATTACGTTCAAAGAGGAATAGGGTTTTTGATTCCAAATCTGAGTTTGAAATAGCTCAGATTCACCAACAGAAAGCTTATCCAAACAGGTCATTCCTTCTTTGTGTTTCAAAACCTAGTAATTATCCTCCAAACAGTCAGTCTTTAGTAAATAAGCAGTGTGTTCAGTTGAAGGTGTTTTTGTCAGAACCTTGTTTAAAGACAATAGAAGGGAAATATCAATTGACTGATAAACATATATTGGTGAGCTGCATGCCAGGGGATTAATGTTTTGATCCAAGGGGAGCTTATCCACTGTTAAACTGCTACATCACCATATATGAAAAACAGTGCTTTGCTGTGTGAATATCCGTTATTTAAAAGTTGTGTTGGAGTGGTAGATATGCTGGTAAGGTCCTCTGTAGAGAAAGAAATTGTGTTAAACGAAAAACTGTGTTTTTCACCTCCCTATATCAAAGAACAAGGGTGTTTTATCTTCAAGGCATCAAAGGGCAAAGGTCACTCCTATAAACCACAGAAAGAGACAGTTTTTCACTATGTATTCTACATTTCTGTCTTTTGTTCTTAGAGCTTATTTGATAAGTTGATATTCATATAGAGCAAAGGTTTTCTACAAAGACAAAGGTATTACCTTGATAAGAGGCCTTGATTATTTTGAAAAGAGAAAACTCTTACAGGCTTTGTTGAACTGTTTGAAGATTTTTTCAAAACTTTGTCACCTTGTTCCATAACTGTGGCATTGACTGTATGCTCACACTAAGGGTTGATTGCATAAGGCATAAGTTATTTAGTGATTGGCACACAAGGAAGGGCGTGGTTTTGAAGGGACAGGGTTTCCATATTAAACAGGAGTTTTGATTGTGGGAAAGAAATAAGCTGCTACAGCCTCTGTTGAAACTTTAGAACTTGTTTAACTCCGTCACCTCTGTTCTCTAACTGTGAAATTGACTATATAACTACACTCAGAATTGACTGTATATGATGTGAACTATGTTGATTAATTAACACACCAGATAGGGACAGGATGGTGGAGTTAGGAAGTTTACTTTGGACAAAAATAAAAATGTGTTGTTAACCTCCAAAATTCTCAAGAGCAAGGTGATTTTTTGACACTTTACACAGAAATTTCACCTAACAGTTTGTCTCCTTTTCCTGTGTGGTCTCTTATTGAAAAGTCTGCTGGCTGAGATACTTTAAAGGTGGACAGACCACTTTTTGAAGAGCAGGGGTTTTGTATTGTAAGGAAACTGGTTGCAATCATCCAAATACATTGTTTCTCTATCAAAACAGCGAATTGACACAGTTTGGCTCCAAGAAGGAAGTTTATAGACAGTGAGGCTATTTGGTTCTTCAAAAGCACATCTAGGTCAAAATGCCTCCTAGGCAGGACATCAGAAGTGGTTCGCATAAAATATATGAGCCAATCTCTACAGAGGAGGTTAATGCTCATCCATCCATCCTTTTCAACTTCCATGAAGTAGGTTGCCTAGATTTCTGCCAGAAGATACAGGAGGTCAAAAGTTTTTCGCCATTAACACACCTATGCGCCCTGAGGTTCCAGAACAAGCATTTCCAGGTAGCGGACCTTGATTTCAAGTTTTCTCCAAGATCAGTGTCCAAAGCCACCAAGATTCCATATCATGGCGAGAAATGGTTCAAACAGACCAATCTTGACTTAGAAGATTACAAGCCTTTCATCAAGCCTAAGCATAGGGATACTTGCACTATTATTTTTCCTTTTTCTTATCTTCTTGACAGCTATGCTCCTCTAATGAAAGTCATAATGAAGTATTTTACTTGTGAAGGGAGGTTTGCTCGAGTTTATGCCTACCATGTCCGACTATTGATGCATTTCACTAGAACCAGGCAGCTAAATCTCCCTTACTTTTTATACAAAAGCCTCGAGAAGATGGCATCCACAGTCCAGAAGAAGGCCCCACCTCTGCAAATACCTTCCCTTTTCCATCATTCTCTAATCAAAATTATCATCCTACACCAGCTAGAGAAAAAAGAGGTTCCATGGGATGTTTTTATCAGCCACCCAGATTTCTCTACTGTTCCTCCGGTCCATACATCTCCCACTCAGCCTATTCATCGCCCTATACCTTTGTCCAGTAGGCCTACTCCTAGAAGGCTCAAAATTACCACAGAACAATCAGGACAGCAGGAAGAAGGAGAGGGAAGTAGACAGCAAGAAGAGAAAGGTCATGAGCAAGAGGAAAGGGATGAAGAGCAGCAAACAGAAGATGAGGAACAGCAGCAGGACAGTGGTGAAGGTCAGCAGCGAACAGAAGATGATGAACAACAGGTGCAAGAGGAAGAGAAGCAGCTTGATATTGAAGGACATGAACAGCAGCTTGGGCAGGAAGTTGAGCAACAACTTGAGCCACAAAATGAACAGGAAATCCAAGCACAACAACAGCTTGATTTTGCTGAAAAAGGGCAGCAGGTTGAAACACAAATTGAACAAGGCATTGAAGTAGAACAACAAATTGATGTTGGCGAACAGGGGCAGCAAATTGAACAGCAAGAAGAAGACACACAGCAGCCTCAAGGAGAGCAGCAGTTTCAAGAAGATGTCAAGGGTAAAGCAGTTGTGTCTCCTCCTCCCAAAAGAACAAATCCCAGCACAGCAAGGAATAAAGGGCCTAAGGCTGCCACCCCAAAAGTGACAAAAGTTGTCCCTAGCAAAAGAAAATCACCCAAGGAACCCCTCACTAGCATGCCAAGAAATAAAAGTGCAAGATTGGCCTTCAAAGGGAAAAGCAAGGTTGGAGAAAGTAAAAAACATGGAGGTGCATTGGTTGTCATTCCAATCCAAAGTGATGACAGTGATAATGAAGCCTGCGTTCTTGAAAACCTCCTAATCCATAGAGAGGGGCAAATTGAGGCATTGGAGAATGATCTTCAACGGGCAAGGAACTTAAACCATTTCTTGGAGATCCAAAATAAACAGATGAGTGTTCACACAGCAGTTCATGAGGCACGAGCTATCAAATACAAGAATGAGCCAGCTAAGGCGCAAATGAGGATAGAGGAGCTCATCAGTGAGTTTGATGAAGATGAAGAGGAAGACCAGCCTAGGCGGAAGAGGCCTAGAACCATAGGGCTTAAAAGAGCCCTGGAAAGGCAAAAAGAGGAAGAACAGGCCCATCTTCAATCCTTTCCCCTCACTGCCCTCCTTGAGCAAGAAATTGAAGAAAATAAGGAGGCATGGCTAGAAAGAGCCAATAAACATTTGGAGATGAAACTTGAAAAGGCAAACAGAGAGCTGGAGCTGCAAAGGAAAAGGACACAGCATTATCAAAGGTTGAATCAGTTCGCACGGCGCAAGCTAAAGGCCACCCAGGAGAAATTGAAGAAAACAAAGGGGAAGCGCCCGGCACGGAAAGAGGAGAAAGGCACATCAGCACTTGACATTTTGGCCTCAGCTTCGGAGCATGTTGCTAGGGACCCTTGAGGGTCATGCACACCAATTTTGGGGCCATTTTGACAACCTTTTGTTTTTTGGCATTTTTTGAGTTTTTGGTCAAAAACTCATAAATTCGCCATTTCATTTTGAGGATTTTTCAAGGGAGGAGGATGATACCATTTGATGCCATAATTTCATGATCATGTCCTCAGCGATTTTCAGAGCATTTGGAGATCATTCGCCCCCTCAAAACGGCGAAAAATGCTCACTTTTTGCACATTCTGCTCGGCATATCAGCAGTCTGCAATTTTCTGGCTTTTTACACACAGGTACAGATTTGGAGGACTTCTAGGCATCAGATTGAGGTGATTTCAGTTGTGCCGGAAAGTAGACAGTCAGAGCTTTCCAACGAGCTATCATGAGCTTCTTTTTGACATCAGGAAGGCTGCCAAATGTTTCCGGGAAGTCAGGGGACCTTTTTCTGATATAAATTTGAAGTATTTTTGTAATTTTTGAACCTCAAAAATCTTCTTTTTCCAAATGTGCGTTTAGCTATTTTTGCACTTGGAAAATGTTGCAAAGTCAATTAAATCCCCTTTTTTTAAGCAATTTTTAGATATTTTATGAGATATTTTTGTGCCTTGGGCTTTGCAAAGCCTCAAGGAAAAGTTTAGATATTTTGATTAGGCTAATGAGGATGGAAGTTGAACCATGAGGTTTTCCTCACTTGAGCCTATTTATTCCACAAGCTCTCATTGTAAACAAGGCTGAACTTGAGAAGAGAAGCAATATATTGGTCATATGAGCTTTGGAGAAAATACTTGTGCTATGCTTTTTGATTGCCTCTTGAATGTTCTTGGATGGATGATGAAGGATTGTTGATGGATTCCATGACATGGTAGAATGGTATAGTGTTTCTTGCTTTGTTGTTGTCTTCTAGTTTTCATTCATGATACATATTTCTTGCTTTCTATAGATCAGTGCAGATTAAGTTTGAGATATGCCCATGGAGGCACCTCAAATTTCCTGAATCTTCATAGCTTTTATGTTTTCTTCTTCCCTAGTTGTATTAAAGAATTTTTAACTGCTCTTTAATAACTTGAGGATATTGTTGCTAGTTTCATTAATGGTTCTATGCATGTTGAGTAGGATGTATGGTGTGCCCTGCTTACCTATGACTGTCCATAGTTCCAGCCATGAAACTATCTCTTTGACTGATTAAGATTATCATTTTGTTTGAACCAAGGAGGCCTAGTCCCGATCTAGCCCTTTGCCTAGAACTATGAAAGCTTGTTTGTCAAAGTGCCCAATAACTTAAAGACTGTGTTTAGGCGTTCCGGCATAGTGTTTTGAGTTGTTAGTCCGTCTTATGTGTTTTCCCCAAAGTCTGATAGCCATTTCCCAAAGTTAGAGGGTCCTATACTTCTATGCATGGCTGGAATGTTTGTTTCGATGTGTTGATTAGTTTATAGTTACATGTTGCATGATTAAGGGTTTTCTTTACCATGTTTATGTTATCTATTAAACCAATGATGCTTGAAACTCTTCGTTGGTCACAAACTTGATGTTCATTTACTCCATTTTGCCCAAAGATCCTTTTTACCTTGAAATCAAATCGGCCCTTCAACAGCCTCGTATCGTCATCTTATAGCTTTCTTGACCTTTTGACCCCATAGCCCAGTTAATCTACATCTTGTTATCTATTGTTATATCTTTGATCAGTTTCATCCCTCTCAACTTAAAAAACCAAAAATCAAAAAACTTACTTCATAACTATCCTAATATCAGAATACCATAAGCAAACACACAGATATCCCTTACACATTTAGAGAGAGCCCTCTCTGAGTCCAGGAAGGCTAGGTCCTTGGGCTCCAAAGCTTGGTTTGATGTTACATCGTCATTTGGCTCACCAATCGGCCAAATCACGGCAACCTAACACTTCCCAAACTTATCTTTGAAAATCAAGGTGGGTTCATAGCAAAAAGACAAATCAATAACTCGATATTGCTAGTCCAAGAAGTGATACACTCCAGAATGAGCAGAATGGAGAAGGGTTTTGTTTTAAAATTATACCTTGCCAATGCCTTTGAAAGAGTTAGGCACTCCTTCATTTACTCCGTCCTAAGGAAAACGGGCTTTAGTGAAGACCTCATCTCTCTCATCCAGGCATGCATATCTAATCCCTAGGTATCCCCTTTGGTCAACGGGAGACCTGGGCCTTTCTTTCAATCCACCAGAGGCTTGAGACAAGGTTGTCCCTTATCCCCCTTCCTCTTCATTCTCATGGAAGAATCCTTCATCCGAGCACTGGATTTCAACCATAGATCAGGCTTAATTACAGGTATAAAATTCAATAATGGGGTCAAGAACATGAACCACTCCCAGTTTTCCGATGACACCCTACTGATGGGAAGATCTACTTACATAGTAGCTAGAATATTCAAAACTCTTCTTAACAAATTTATGTATTATTCAGGAGGTCAGATCAATTATCTCAAAATTTTCATGTATATATGGAATGCAACTAAGAATACCATTCATAGCATTTCCCAAATATTCAGGGTCCCATACAAATGGAGATGGAACCACTTTAATTATCTAGGGATGCCTGTAAGAAATGGATCTTTAAAGGTAGAGGTTTGGAGCATCATTATTGACAAGATGAAGAGGAAAATTCAATATTGGGGAGCCTCTTGGCTCTTGGTTGGGTGTGTGGTTCTCTTAAAATTTGTGCTTTTAGCTCTGCCCCTTTACCACTTCTCCCTGCTCCAAGCCCATATCAGTATTCAAAATAAAATGGAAACCATCCTAAGGCAATTTTTATGGCAAGCTAGTAAATGCGAAAAAAAGAAGTTCAACCTAGTAAAGTGGAGGCAGGTAACAAAAAAGTATGAAAATGGAGGCCTAGCCATTCACATCCCTAAGATGATGAACGATGCCTTTGGAGGGAAAATTGTTTGGCGTTTAATCACTAGACAAAAAATGTGGTGGAAGAAAGTTCTAGAAAGGAAATAATTCTCTGCATCAAGGCAACAACTATTAGAACATCCCATCCCCAATAGGCCATGTTTACGTATATGGAATCTCTGCAATAAATCCATCCCCTTCCTCCGTGACAACACCTCCAAAGTTCCCAGTGGAGGCCGCAACATCAAAATATGGAATGAAAAAATCATGGGCAAGCCTCCCCTCTCAAACGATCTGAGCCTTATTTGCATTCAAATTCATCTTAAAGAACTTGGGATCAACACCTTGAACCAAATCTCCAGTTGGAAAGACAATAATTTCCACTGGGAGGTTTAGTTGCTCCCAAATCTTCCCCCTCACCTTCAAAATCACAAAACAAAAATGGAGGAATTCTTCATGGCATTGCCCCTCTTGTAAAAGATGAAGAAGACAGCTATATATGGGACCCCTCTTGATCCTCTTACTCCATAAAAGAGGGATACAAGGCCCTCCACAGTGAATTTATCTTCCCTTATCCACCGTGGGAGATCTGGAAGTAGGTATGTAAATCTGAAGATCTACCTAAAATAAAAATCTTCATTTGGACCCTGGTAAAGGGAAATAATTTGACTATTGATAATCTGGAAAAAAAGAGGCATTCAGGGAGCCTCTAGATGCCCTCTATGCTCCACAGTTGAGGAGTCTATCCAACACTTCTTCGTCGACTATTCCTTTGCAAAAAAATATTGGAACACCCTCTCCAATCCCCTCCAGATCGAGATTGATGCTAATTCCACAATCCCAGATATGATGGCTCAGAGGAAAAATAAATACCCTTCTGAAAAAAAAAGGGAATAGTTTAGTCAAAATAATCTGGGACACGCTCCCTTATGTTATCCTTTAGAACATATGGCTCATGCGGAACAAAATCATCTTCTGTAAAAAAAAACCATGCACTTGAAAGGTGCAGATAAAGACTTGGAGCCTGACTGCAGAGACCATTTTAGCTAAAAACAACAGTCATTTTAACATCAACGACTAGCAAGTAGAGGAACGACAGCTATTCAGAAGAGTGCTTGACATCCTCTCAAGGTGAAATAAGCCCTCTACAAACCAGCCATTTCACAAAGAACAATGGAAAGTAAGGCTCAAAGAGAAGGAATTTTTAGAATGGCTTGATGGGTTAAGCCAACCCAAGCTTTTCTTTGATGGAGCCTCAAAATCAAACCCTAGATTAGCTGGAGCAGGAGGACCCATCATGGATGAGCATGGTAACAATGTTTCCTCCTTTGATTGGGCATTGGGTCAGATGTCGAACAATAGAGCTGAAGCGTATTCCTTAATGCAAGGCCTACAAATAATTAAGAGGCTCAAAATTATGAAGGCTATGGTTTTCGGGGACTCATCAATTGTTATCAATATGATGTTGAAATCTGCACTGTCACCCAACATCGACCTCAACAAATTGATCATCAGATGTCGCAATTTGAGAAATGAGATAGGGGATCTATCTTACCATTACATCCTCAGATCTAATAATAAGAATTTTGATTCTTTGGCTAGTATGGCCTCCCCTAGACCCCCTGGTCAACTCTCTTCCAAAGGTCTCACCATCTTCTCTCCTTTTCCATGAATCCTCCCCTCTGCGCATTCTCTGCCATAATTATCTTTGGTGCCCCCTCGATTTTATCCATGTGGGCCTGTCATCCCCATCCCCTTCTCGGCACCTATCCTGTGACCCTGTCCCCCCGCGCTTCCTGCTCTTCTCTCTTCCATAGCACACCCCCTGCTTCTCCCTCCCTATTTATCCTCCTTCCATTCTCCCCGCAAACCACTCCTCATCGATGCTCTACGCACATTTTTTTCTTTGTTATCTTCCCATATATTTCTTTCCCCCTGCCCCAACCCCATCGTTCTTCGTTGTCTTACATATCCTCTGCTTCTTCGATCCTTCCCTCTCCCAGCCACATTCTTTCCCTCCTTATCATCAACCAATATGAAAAGTGAAGACTGCCTTCACTGCTCCGATATGCAAGAGGAAATGAACCTGATTAGATATCAGCTCAAGATTGTGCTGGAGAAGCATTAGGCAGATATCGATTTCCTCTGTTATCAAGCTCAATCACTTACAGAGCAGCTGAGGGGAGAAAACAACCGCTGCACGCATATAGAAGAAGATCTGGAAATTTTGCGCTACATGGTGGATAAAATAGTAACCCAAAGTTCAAGCTCCAACAACGCAACCAATGTCAACCCGGACAACAATCTTGGCACCAGAGACAACTCAAATGATCGGCAATGCAGTAGGAACTAGTATTTCAGTTCCCCTACCATCACCTTAAATATTATGTCTTTTAAATTCACTGTTATGTTGTTTCAATTTGTTAGAGTTTACAAAGAATCAGATATGCAATACAGTAGCAATAGTCAGCATCCAGGAGGTTTGGTTTTTGCCACGTCACCCCTCCTTGACATTCTACTATGTAACTCGGATGTAATGGATTTTTCAGTCCCCACTCTTTTTGGAATATAATCAACAATCGAATTTGTTAAAAAAAAATCCTCTAAATTCAACATGAAGGATATTGGTGTTGCAAACTATATTAATTTGGGCACGGAAATTAAATGAGAAAGGGAAAAGAGTAAGTTCTGGTTAAACTAGAGGAAGTATGTCGAGACAATATTGCAGAGGTTTAATATGCATGATAGTAAATCAGTGAAGGTTCCTATTCCTGTAGGTGTAAAGTTATCTGTTGAACAATTTCCCAAGGCATAAGAAGAGGAAGAGGACATGTCACGAGTTCCATATGTGAGTGCAGTTGGTAGCCTGTTGTATGAAATGGTTTGCACTAGAAAAAACATTGCAAATGTAGTGGGATTATTGAGCAGGTTTATGTCAAAATCGGGGAAGGAGCATTGGGAAACAATGAAGTGGGTTTTCAGGTATTTTCATGTAACTAGTGATTATGGTTTATGCTACCAAGGAAGTCTAGGATTGGAAAAAGTTTTGGATATTCATTTTTCAGTTATTTTCATGTAACTAGTGATTATGGTTTATGCTACAAAGGAAGACTAGGATTGGAAAAAGTTTTGGATATTCGTGGCATTGTTGATGCATACTGGGTTGGAGATATGCATAAAAGAATATCTACAAGTGGGTATGTGTTTAACCTATTTGTAGGAGTAGTCAATTAGATGAGAAAGAGACATTATGTAGTGGCACCTTCAACTACAGAGGCTGAATACATGGTAGCCACTCATGTAAGCAAGGAAGCAGTTTGGTTGCAGAGAATGTGTTCAAGTATGGGGTTGGTACAATGAGCTATAAGGATATATTATGACAACCAAAGCGCAATTTTATTGGAAAAGAACATTCCTTATATTTCAAAGAAAAAGCACATTAATGTTTAATATCACTTTGTGAGGGATATGGTTGAAGACAAAAAGGTGTTGATGGTAAAGGTGGACACTTTGAAGAATGTTGCATATGCATTGATGAAATCTGTGAGCATTGAGAATTTTTCTTGGTGTGGAGAAACAATGGCCATTGTGGCCTTGGATCAATGACTATGCACTCCTACGACCCACTATGTGGAAAGAAAACAATAAGTGGGATAATGTTTGGTATGTGCTATATTATTTCCACAACTGGCCCCAAAATAAAATTTTTGGGGTTCAGGGCAATGCCACAGAAAAACATTTATGGGTAGTTTTGTGCATGGTTTTAGGTATTATGGTTTTCTTCCCATGGTATTTTGTATATCCGATCAAGGGAACTACGGTTACGTTCTAATCCAGGGTTAGTGGATTGGGTTTTATGAATTCTTCGGCATGTATATATATATATATATATATATATATATATATATTGTAACATTGAAAGGCATATAATGAAAAGTCAATCTGGTAGTCTCAACTTTGGGATCCAGTGGAAAATCTGTGGATATTTGTTTTTTGTTCTCGCCATTGTATATTTTTTTGCTTTAATAATTCGTTTGTAGGTAATTTATGTATAGGGTTAAAACCTAGAATTTCCAAAAATATTCGAAGTATTTCCTTGTAGATGAGGAAAATGATAAGAAAATTGTTTCTTTCTCATTTGGGAATGATCACAAAGTTTCTAATGAAAACCTTGATGAAATGGAACAAGGAGTAGCATCTATAGATCATGCTTACTCATTCCTTCTTACTAATTAACACGAGCTATTTTTTCATGCTCTCAAGGACTCTTTTGCATTTTTGTTCAAATCATTAGAGGAAATGAGTATTACAATTTTCATGATCAAAGGAGACAATTTTAGATGGTATGATGGGTTTTAATTTTTAAACATTTTCCTTTTGTTTGAGAAGAGTGAAAGAAAAAACCATTTAAGTAGCCATTTGATATCATGGTTGCATTGGAATTTTTTTATCACTTGATTGACAAGATTTTGTTTCAGTTTAGTAGGTAGGTGTGATGAATAAGCTCACTTTTTGAGCATCCTTTTAGTAGTTTTCAGTTTTGAGTTTTCAACAATATTCTTTTCAATGTTTAGTTTTCAGTTTGGATTTGGTTCAGTTGTAGAATGAGTTTTTTGTAGGCATTAGGGGAATTTTGAGGTCTAAAATGGACCTCCTAAGGAAAATGTACAATCAAAATTCACTTTATGAGAACCAATCACATTTTTTTGGATTACATCATCCCTAATGGTTGAGGTGGCATTACTTGAGTTAAAGGTACTTACTTGTCAGATTCTCAATGGTGGATAAAAACTCATGGTTAACCATGGTAGTGCTCTAAGTACTTTTAAAGTCAAAGCAAAGTACTCATAATAAATGTCATTTCACACTTTTTGAATAAAAATATATTAATGTCATTTCATGTTTCTTGAAAGAAACAATGCATATCTCTATACATTTATTATACTATATTATATTATATTATTTTTATATAGTATATAATATAATTAATAATTTATAAATTTATATTTATATTTTATTTTAAGTTATTTAAGTACAAAGGACGAATGCAGTAGTTGTTCGATGATAATGACATTTTCTTGAAAATCTCATTCTTATTTATAGTCACATCAATACAATTTTTTTATTAGTTTTATTTTGGTACAACTTTTGAATTGAATTTAACTATGGTTACATATATTGTGGTGCAAAAAGTGAATTGCAAATTCATAAATATTATTTTATTGGTTTAGCTATTATTTTATTATTTCCTTAGGAGGCCCATTTTAGACCTCAAAATTCCCCTAATGTCAGGTCACATGTTTACCTAGTCTACAGGGTCCTTAGTTGCCTCTTAAGGTGACAACATCCCTATTGGGGCCATATGTTATCACAATCATAGTTTGGTGGACAGTTCAATTAGGGCCCCAAGACTAAGAAAAATAAGAGGGTAAAACAAGCTCCAACAACCAATTTTAGGTCCCTATAATACTAGTGTATCCCCTTATTGTTATTGGTAATGTAGCCCCCTTATTGTTATTGTTGTGACCATAGTCCCCATATTTTTATTATTGTGACCCATAGAAACCCATTATTGTTATTCTTGTGCCCTTACATTGTTATTGTTATGTCGTCTAGGATTATATTGTGACCCCTTGGACCCCTATATATAGAAATGAGGTTTTGTCATTTGTATTATCCAAGAATTGTCCATTTATGAATGTAAATGAGGTTTCCCCCTCGAATAGGTTGATTTATAAGTCGTCGATTTATCTTTTATTCTATTTTTTGAGTTGGTTTCATAACATTTTATATCAACCTCTTCGAGGATTATATTGTGACCCCTTGGACCCCTATATACAAATATAATGACCCCATTTATGGCACTTTATGGATATCATCCACTGTCCATCACATCATATTTAAAAGAAAATTATAAGGTTCAAGCAGTGAAATATCACATCGAGCATCAACAACAAGTTCTCTAACTCTTAAAGGATAACCTATCTTTGGTTCAAAATCAAATGAAACAACAGTCGGATCAACATCACAGGGAAATCAGTTTTGATGTAGGCGACTAGATATTTTTACGACTACAACCATACAAAAAATGTCCCTCAAGAAAGCTAAGAAGGATAATAAATTATCTCCAAAGTACTATGGTCCTTACAAGGTGTTGCAAAATATTGGTACTATGGCATACAAATTGGAGCTTCCTGCATCTTCCCGAAGGCACCCATTTTTCCATGTTTCATGCTTAAAGAAGGTTATAGGTTATAAACTCCTAGTTCAAACAATATCTCCAAAACTTCACGAGAAGGAAAATTTATATTGGAACCTGAAGCTGTCACAGAAACAAGAAATCTATAGCTACGAAATCGATCAATTTAAGAGTATCTCAGCAAGTGGAAGAACTTACCCGCTAAATATTCCACATGGGAGGATGAGAATTTTATATAGAAGCATTTAGAATTAATCAAGCGTTGAGAACAACACTTTTTTAAAGGAGAGGGGCATGTTAGGTCTCTATAATACTAGTGTATCCCCTTATTGTTATTGTTATTGTAGCACCCTTATTGTTATTGTTGTGCCCATGTAGTCCCCATATTATTATTATTGTGCCCCATAGAAGCTCACTATGTTATTAGTGTGCCCTTACATTGTTATTGTTATGTCGTCTGGGATTATATTATGACCCCTTGGACCCCTATATATAGAAAGGAGGTTTTGTCATTTGTATCATCCAATAATTGTTCATTTATGTAATTTTTGGGTGGATTAATCAATCTTGTGGACAAGATCGATCTCCCTAGTACCAAAAGGTAATCTAGCAACAAACAGCCAAATAAACCTATCTTTCTCTAAACATATGTGATTTACAAAAGAATACTATAAAGGTGTTAAGGACTTACCGTAGATCCAATGCTTGTTCGAAGTAGTTTTCCCTCGGTCACTTGAAGGAGTTATCTTTATAAAGCTGCAGTCACAAACAAGTAAACATTAAATAGCACCTGTATAGTATATATTATAAATCATGCCTATCATGGTGATAAAGGAATCCATGAAATAAAATTAACAGCTTATTGAGAAAAATGAATTCATTTGTATTAACTTTGAAAGAAGGAAAACATTACAACCTTAGCCTTGATGTTGAACAGGCCTTCTCGGGGTCCGAAGCAGGAATCTCCTCTACTCTGAAAAGCCTTGCACTCTTCCAACAGAGACAGATAGAGGTATGTGATCTCTCCTCACAAAAATCTCAGTTAAATGAGTCTGAATCCCAACAACACTTAACCTCAAATAATTCTAAAGCTTGAACTCCCCTTGAGGCTACCCAATGCCTCTTTTTATAGTGGAAAAGAGGAGGTTTCAGTTCCAACTATGAAGGGATAGAATCCTCCTTCAAAGGGATAAGCTCCTCACATCAATGGGTTAGCTCCTTAAGGTAAGGGATAAATGAACCTCAAAAGAGCGGTTCTGCCACTGAAAGATTCTTTCTAGAGGCTTCTAGAATTTACTAAAAGTGAGATTTTTGAGTTTACTTGCGCCTTTTTAATATTTTACAGGGGTCCGCACCCATAACACAGAGAAATTGCATTCAGGTACGCAGGATTCATGAATAGTAGGTGCGGGACCGCAGGCAAGATAAAGAGAAAGTGCGATACCAAAGTTAAGGAGATTTTTAAGAACTTTTCTATTATTTTCAAGGCTTGACACGAAGAACTGATATGTTAGGCTTGTAAAGGAGGAAGTATGAGTGGTAATGAGCTCATACACATAGTAGAATGTTAGGATGACAATTTTCAGTGCAACAGATTGCCCCCTAAAGTGAAAAGTCTGGAATAGATGAAGCTGAAGTCTGTCATATATGAAGAGTGCAGTACTTTATCGTTTCAAGGATCATCCTGTGGACACCCCAGTCGAAACCTGCAAAAACTTTCAATGCAAAATATATATGTGTACATATCATCGCTGAGGTAGGCATTCCCATACTCAGATCAAAACTAACTAGAAACTGATTTAAACTGTTCTGATACAGGAATGATTTTGAATACATCAATAGTATAGACATGTGTAGACACAGTATGGATGCAGCCATCTATTTATGAATAGTCCACTATATAAATGATAACAAAATTCCTCGTAGTCTGGATGGTAGAAACTAGATCCAGGGTCTTGATTTCTGTTTCTCGAACTAGCATGATTCTATCCATGTGAATGAATGTGTCGAAGTTGAACATGGTAGAAACCACTTGATTACCAGTCAATGATGTAAACTGTTAACAAGTGTGAGAGTAACCACCAGTAATGTCAATGGCTCTCAAAGTACTCAGTACAATTCATGAAATGTGAATAAATGAGATGAAGTCAAACATGTCATGGAATCATTTGATCGAAGGTCAATGATGCAACCTGTCATCGAAGGCGAGAAACCTGCCATTGAGGCATGCAGATTTCAAGGTACTAACGATTTCTAGATCAACTTCCTAGATAATGAGCTGTCGTCGATAGAAAGTGATCCGTCGTAGGTAAGCTCACAACACGAAATCATAGATCAGGTTTTGAAGAAACATATTGGCAAGGACTGACTCAGGGATGGTCAAAATGGATGACAGATATTTTACAGATGAATGGTTTATTTGAACTGTTCTCTTGAAGACATAACGACACTGCAGATGGCTTGGTAACAATTGACCCAAACCTAATACCCAGAAACCGACTGAAGACTTTCAATATGGTTTGATTAACTGTTAGGCAAAGGATTTTCCCAACCCAGGTGAACAAAAGTGTCGTGTTCAAGAGTGGTTAACGGATTTTCGAATAATCAAAATACAACAAACAGGTTCATTTTCCTCTCTTTTCCCCCACCATTTCTGGCAAGTACCTCTTTATTTTTGATAAGCTTGAGGAGGATAACATTTGCTTGTTTATAAGCTCATCCTTCAGATGAGTCCAACTTAGTTTAAGATTTGAACCCTAAGAAGGAGTGGTTCGTTCCTATTTAAAATTAAACAAGTCCTTTACTATTACATTTTAACGAGTCCAGTATAGGAGAAACTCAGTGTTTTTTCAATTTTAGGGAGTCAGAAGAAAAAACTTAAGAAGACTCCATGGGGGTAATTTTTCATAAATTTAGTCTCTCGAGCTTGAAAAAGGATAAAATAATGCGGGAGAGAACTCTATTGACCGTAATTAGTCAACGTATACCTTTTTCGTAAATAGTCCATTTCAGTCCGTAAAAGGGGTAAACTTATACTGAAGGGACGATCATTCATTTATTTTAACGAGTTCGAATAATCAAGTGCTCGATAATATTTTCATGTTTAGAGAGTCTGAAAAGGGCTTAAAAGAGGACTCCAATGTTTCACTTTTTCGTAAATTTTTGAAAGAGTCCAAAAAAGTGATAAAAGTATGCTCTTTGTTGAAAAATGATCAATTCTCCTGAAAAATCCAATTTCTGCACAAAAACTTGAAACATTACACATACCTGTTTAAGATAAATAAAAATGCTTTCAAAAATAACCTTTTTAAAGTGAAAAATAAACAAATTAAAAATTCATTTATTTGAAAAAACTTATAAAAAGGGCTTTTCTAACTTCATTTTTACCATTTGAGTTCAGAGTGAAAAGTAAAAGCTTTTGGGTAAAAAATTTCCTGTGAAGATTCTATAAAATCCATTCGACGAAATCGAGAACTGTCTGCTCTAGGTAATCCATGACCTCCTAATCTTGCATTTCATCCGTTTACATTTCATTTTTAGGCTTTAAATTTTGTTTTTAAGAGAAAAATATGTTTAAAAAATCGCCAGCGGGGGTCCGCAGGTGCAACACGTGGGCCCTGCGAACCCTGAATTTTTCCTATATAGAAAAAATTCATGGGTCCGCACTTATCTCATAGCACCCGTGCGTTCCTACACACTATGTATGAGAACAAAGTGCGGAACCCGCTCAATTAAATATCAAACTTAAATTTCTTTAATGCCGCCAAAAATTTTTCAAATTAGATTGTTCTAATATATCTTTTTATGCATTGTAGGATATACAAGATGCTAATTTGGAGAGAACGTGAGCATGAAGACGTAGATGATGCCGCAATGCTTCATTTGCCTACAATGCAGGCATTAAGAGCATGCAGTTTGTATAAATTCTAGGCCATTCAGGGCATGAGGGCACAGGTAGACCTCCTAACATGGCTTGTGAACAGGTGGAATGTACAGGACCAGTGTTTCATTATTGGTGGCCACCAGCTCGAAATTGAGCTAGAGGATATCTATTTTTTGACTGGTTTTTCCAAGAGGGGTGAACAAATTTCTCTGTTTGGGACTAGGCGAGGTGGCCAGACTGTCGCTAGTCTTCGACAAGAGTTCTGTAATGATCAGGCAGACCCCAGGGACAAACGGATTGACATAAAAACTATCATTTGTCCTGAGCTTAAAGTTATTTCATTTACTGTCACTAGACTGTGTGGGAGTGTAGCGTTGCATGTGGCTACCGGTTCCCAAATGCGCATTGATATAGGCTGTTTTCGAGGCACCATTTTCAACTGGTGCGAAGCTGTGTTAGCCAATGTAAAAGGCCAACTAACCAGAGCAAAGAATGGAAAGCTAAATAACTTTGGATATGGATCCATTGCAGTCACCCTTGCTCTAGAGAGGATCCCCATGTTAGCTCCGCAAAACATTCCTGTTGATGCTAGATGACCTCGAGAACCTAGGATGGTTCGTTGGGTTGCATTGATGGCCCGTCATGCTGTTGAGGGCGTCAAGGTTGTTCAATTTCCTTCTACATATTTCCATTGGCTGGAATGCCAACTTTTTGTTATAGAGGATTTTCCATACGCCGGGATAGATTTCCGCGGTGACCGAGAGATGGCTCTCCCAGCAGGGGAACAGTGGGATGAATCAGGTAAAATAATTTTCAACAATTTCTAAGTTATATATATTTTTTTTTTAATCGTCTTGAAACTAATAACCAAAAGTTTTAAATGCATATGTGGGCCCACGGCGACCAGCCCATCTCCAACCTTATGAGAGGAGGCATCTAGCTGCTGCAGCACTAGCCCCAGAGGGCCAATCAGTAGATATTTTGTTTGATTTAGAGCATCACCTAGAGCACCTGACTTTAGAAATTCCAGAGACCAACATAGATGATATCCCGCTCAGATTACAGAGATACGTGATTGGTGTCCCAGGACCTTTTAGGAGGTTCCTATGTAGGGTGGCCCGGGCAGTGGTCTCTTATCGTGATCATCATCAGTGATAGGATGATCTTGTCATAGACTCATATTTTTGACCTTTTGTATTACCATTTTGCTGATCATAAGGTGTTTCCAACCTATGATCGAAGATGATGTATATTTTTTG
Source organism: Pinus albicaulis (assembly GCA_034641835.2). Taxonomy (NCBI): domain Eukaryota; kingdom Viridiplantae; phylum Streptophyta; class Pinopsida; order Pinales; family Pinaceae; genus Pinus; species Pinus albicaulis. Next base: position 741,669,671 of record CM076582.1, on the reverse strand, counting down.
AAACACTTCTATACTATGATATATCACTATTTACCGGCTATCTGTGTACATGTTATGAATGTTGTTTAATTTACTGTTTTCATTATTGCAAATGTTGATTTATCATACTAGAAGAAACTGCATTTGCTAATGTATTTAAATGTCTTGGAATATGTTGATATTCAATGTAATCAAATTCACGTTCCAAGAGACGAACTCTTAAAAATAACCGTAATAACACTGGATTTCTAATGGCATAAACCCTGTTAAGCTGTAATACAACAAGTTCAGAATCCAACCTAACAATCAAACTCCGAATTCCAAACGATATGGATTCAGATAATAACTCAATCACTGCACTATACTCTGCAATGTTATTCGTTGTTTGACCAAGGCTTACCCCATGCATGGATACTAACTCATCAGAGGGTGAATAGATAACCCAAGCTGCGGAAGAAATGTTCCGTGTACTATGACAAGCACCATCAGCAAAACCAATGTAGGTTTGAAGAGACGTCGACATCTGCAATATCAAGAGTAAAACTCAGATAAGCAGGAATAGTGATAAAAACACACTCTAAACTAGGCACGCTTTTCTAATCTAAGACACACCAGCAGTAAAGAAATCTAATCTAATAAATCTCCACACCAAATTTAAGCATAATATCTCTTCAGATAAAGCCCATTTCTGGGTTTATCTAAAGGGACACCGTCGAAATCTATCAGCTCATAGGCCCCTTTTGCTAGCTTTCGCTTAATAATGAAAGGACCATGCCACATGGGCACAAATTTTCCAGCTCCTAGCTTATCGTTGGCTTGATCGTACACTAAGACTAGGTCTCCTTCTGAAAAATTATGAGGGGTAACACTTCTATCATACTGAGCTTTTATTCATTTGACATGAGCCTCGTTTGCTGTTGCAGCGTTTCGTCGATTCTCATCTAGCTGAGCCAAGTACAAAAAACATTTCTCCTCTTCAGACGTAGCTGGGAGTAATTCTATGGCTAATTTCAATGACGGAATTTCGCATTCTATCGACAACACAACTTCCAAACCGTAAATCAATTGAAAGGGAGTGAAACCAGTTGATGTTTTTACCGTGGTCCGATATGCCCAAAGTGCTGAAAATAATATGGAATGCCAATTCGACTTATGAATACCAATTATTCATCTGATCATAGTGACTAAAAATTTATTGATAGCTTCAACCAGACCATTAGCCTGCGGATAATATGGAGTGGAACTATCATGGCGCAGGCCAAGTTGATCTGTCATTTCAGTCATCATGATATTTCGAAAATGACTTCCATGATCTGTAATAATGGCTTGAGGAACGCCGAATCTAGCAACTATATGATTGAATACGAAAGTTGCAGTAGTCTTGCCATCTGCCGAAAATGTAGGCATCGCCTCGGCCCACTTAGTAAAATAATCTACCACTTAGATAATATATCCATGCCCCCCGGCCGAGTGAGGGTTACATGTAATAAATTCAATACCCCACTTTGCGAAAGGACCGACAGCAATTATAGGGTGAAGAGGAGCGGGTGGCACACGCATTTTACAATCAAAGACCTGACAATTGTGGCATTTCCGGACTACATAGATACAATCTTTGAATAACAACGGCCAGAAATAACCAGTGCGCAATATCTTTTGGGCTGTGGCATACCCATACATATGACCGCCACATGCTCCAGAATGGCAGTCATTTAAAACCTTCTCAGCTTATTCATGAGTAAGACAACGTCAGAAAATAGAATCCGCTCCACGATGATAACATGTATCACCAATAATATTGTATTGTTGGGATTGGAAACGTATTTTCCGACACTGAGATCGTGAGATTTCAGGCTGAAAAGATTTGGTTTGGAGACAAACGATAATATCCCCATACCATGGATCAAGTGTACTGATAAGAAACAAGGATTCGTTCGCAATGGGCTGCTCCGCCACAGTTTCAGTATCAGTAGAGGGGAAATCACACATCAGTTCGGCAAAAACCAAAGATTTCTTTGCCTTGGATTTTTCAAATTCCAAGTCAAATTCCTGCAGGATAACTATCCATTTGGAATACTTGCCCCCTAGCAATTGTTTGGTTAAAATGTACATCATAGGATTACAGTCAGAAATTACTGTGGTTTTGCGTAATAAGATGTAGTGTCGAAATCATTGGACAGCGTGAACAGCTGCCAAGGCCAATTTCTCCACATGCCTGTATTTGATCTCAGTCAGATGGAGATTTCGACTAAGATAATAAATCACATGTTCATTGCTAAATTCATCTTCCTGAACCAAAACCATCCCAATGGCGGAATGAGAGGCGGCGAGGTACAAAAAATAGTCTCGGTTGTAGTTGGGCGGATGTAATAGAGGTGCATGGGTCAATGCATGTTTGAGTGCATCAAAGGATCGATCAGTGATCTCATCCCAAAAGAATGGAACATTCTGTTTCAACAACTGGGTAAAACCCTTTGTTAACTCGGCGTAGTTAGGAATGAACCGACGTAAAAAGTTTCCTTTCCCCTGCAATTTTTGGAATTGGCGCAAAGTCGAAGGAGGAGGTAGATTGACAATAGCTTCGACCTTCGACGGATCAACGCGAATGCATGCTTTCGAAACAACAAATCCCAGTAAGCGACCCAATTCTACACAGAAAACACATTTGTGTGGATTCAGCTGAATTCAATAATGCCTACATCTCATAAAGATAGCTCGTAAATGAGTGAGATGGTTGGCCCTACGTGATGAATGAGCAGGTAAATCATCAAGATAAGGCTGCACAATGTGCTTAATGTCATGAAATGCATAAGACATAGCCCTTTGAAAAGTTTTTCCAGCATTCTTTAATCCAAAGGGTAGTTTGCAATAAGCAAATGTCCCCCATGGACAAATGAAAGTTGTTTTTGGCTTATCAGCAGGAAGTATGTTTATTTGATTGTAACCGGAAAAACCATCCATAAAGGAGAACATTTCACTGCCGGCACAATCATCAATTATTTGATCGATATAGGGGGTTGGATAATTGTCTTTAGGACAAGCTCAATTAATATCCCTATAGTCGATACATACTTGTATCATTCCTTGTTTTTGGTAACAGGAACAATATTTGATACCCAATCAGTTAAAGGAATTGGATAAATGAAACCTGCACGAAGTAATTTTTCAAATTCGACTCTAATAGCAGCAGCTTTTCTAGGATGTATTTGACGTAAACGTTGGCGGACAGGTTTGGCATCCGGGTAAGTCTTGATTTCATGTACGACAATTGAGGGATCGATTCCTGGCATTTCTTCATAGGACCAGGAAAACACATCATGGAATTCTTGAAATAGGGCTTTATAAGTTTGAATTTCATCTTTTGTACAGCAAGCACCTATATGAATGTTTTCAATTATTCCTGGTTTTACTGAAATGTCAGTTGGAATCGTTCGAGAGATATTTTCCAAATTAACTTAGAATCTAGATTTTGCAATGGATTATGTGGTTCTTTTACATATTCAATAGTAAAAATAGAAGTGAAATCATCTTCAAAATGATCCAGCTCAAGTAAAAATGAAGATCGGTGATGTAGATCTTCCCATGGTAAATCGTTAACAGACAAAAGTTCACGAATCTGCTCATCAGTATGAACAAGATCAGGAAATGTCGTTGTGGTTGAACTAGATATAGAAAGTGATTCTTCATGGATCCCATTCATTGGATCAGTTTTGGTTGAAGAGGGGTTGGAAAGTGACTGTACAACCCGATATGCAATTTCAAATGGACTCAAAGGCATCATGCCATCAAATGAATCGAACTCAGAGTTGGAAGGTATGATCCAAGGATCATCAAACATAATAGTATTTGACGAAATCATATGAATAGTTGCGATAGAAGGCAATACATTAGGAGGAGGAAAGGAAAAAGTTCCTAGTAAACTAGAATCTTTAATCAAACCTACTCCAACATCCTTGTAAGGGATAGTCGTTTTACCGACGTGCTGGATTGTTTCTGTAGAGGCTGGATCGGAAGAAAAATAAGTTAAATGATCTATTGTAATGATCCTTCCTTGATGTGGAAATTTTATAAGCCGAAAGACCGAAGAAACAACAACAGTCATAGCATAAGACCAACTACGACCCAGGAGAAGGTTGTAATCTAGAGGGGCATCAACCACTTCCACATCTAGATTTATGGTTTTACCTTTGACCCCTATGGGTAAATCCTGCAAAATACCAAAAGGATGGAAACCTCATCCATAAAAAGCCTTTAGAATTGTCAGAGACTGATTGAGTGTAGGAGAACCAAGCAATTTCCAACACTGGATCAACATAATACACATTGAAGCTCCCTCATCAATCACAGTCCGAAAGATCGGTTTTTTTTTTACTAATACTGGAATTTGGAAAGCCATTTGATGAGGTAGGCAAGGTGTACTATTCTCTAAATCGAATATTATTAGGTTCGAGTCCTGAATATCGACAACTCCTATAGTAGAAAAAAGTAATTTACGCTGTGATGGGCATGATTGCATCACTTCCAAAGCTGACATTGCTGAAGGGGAAATAGCTAAGTCCTCAACAATGTTCTAATTCTGAGCAGCTCTCGCATGTGGATTGAAAGCTGATTTACGAAGAACACCTTTAGTAGGCGGTTTGATTATTAAGTCTGGATTGGGTTTCTCGATCTGTAGTGGACCAGAAATAGGAGGAGGTGTACTTGATGTGTTTGCACTAGAAGATTCTGCTTCTTTACCATCAACAGGATTCTTAGTAGCATAATCTTGCGATCGCGTCGCAATCCTGACATGAGACATCATCATAATAGGTTCTTTTGAGGCATTCGAGGTAGAAACAATCATCTTACTATCTTGAGTAGGAAAAGGATCCTTCAAGACAGCAGGTTGTTGTGAACCTTTAATGAATTTTGAAACCTCTGCTCGATGTGGGCATTCTTTAGTAAAATGATCCTCGTCACAAATGTAACAAGGATAACGAGGCTTGTGTTTTTCGTCATTGGATTCATTTTTATCAGTTTTCTCTTTTGAATTCTTTTTTTTGTTATTCTTCCCTTTCTTTTTACCACTGGATTTAGATTTGGACGTAGATGTCTCTACGACATGAATGTCGGCAGAAATTTCGGGGGAAGACTCTCCTTTCGGGGAATCATGTAAAGTTATAATAGGAGAATAATTCTTTGAAGATTTCTTCTTGCTTTTAGTATTGACTGTACCAATCATACCATCAACAGCATGAGACCCTGAAGGAGCTGCAGTTATTTGACCTTGTTTTGGAAGATCGGGGATTTTTTCATGTAAAGTACCCGACTGCGTATAGACGAGGTCAAGGTACTGAGCTTGAGAAATGAATTTCTCCTCAGTAACAACTCCGGCATTTGATCCGGAATGTAAACTTTCACCAAACACCTTCTACATCGCCATTCATGAATATGATCAAAAATATATGTGGACGTGGATTGCTTTAGTGAAGTTAATAGTTCCGTGCCATTGTCGTATCTGAAAGGAAACTGAAAATGAGTCAAGAAGGCAATTGCTAACTGACTGAAATTATTAAAAGAGCCTCGTGGTAACTCAATGTACCATTTGGCGGCAAGACTAATAAGAGTTCTTTGGAAAAGACGTAAGCGAATTGAATCATCAATTATTGAATTAGACACACACCAGAGGTGATAAGTCATAACGTGATTTGATGGATCCTCTCCTGACTTACCCTCGAATTTTTGTATATCACTAGGAAACTTATGCGGCATTGGAGGCCAATACAGATAATAGAAAATTGGATCATTTGTAAGGCGTGTCAAATCAGGTAAATCCAAAGTTGCAATAAATGGTAACTGACGGTTAGGGTTGCGAAAACCTTGAGTAGCCAAATCAGTTCCGGGAGGAGGATACCCAAGATAACTGGGAATCAGATTTGCATTAGGAATTTTGTAACCTCCCGGGTAACCAGGATTAACCGGACCAAACTGGGGTTGTTGAGGCTGTTGATAAGTATAGCCAAGTTACGGTTGATACTAATAAGCTGGGTTTTGTGAAACAGGACCGAATTGAGGTTGTTCCTGGTACGGTTGATACATGAATTGTGGTTGACTTGTGACAACCGTACTTGTACCAGCTTGTCCCGCAGGTATCTGGACTGAAGTCTGAACTGAAGGTCCTGACTGGGGTACAGAGACTTGAGGGATTTGCACGGATGCAGGGATAGAAGAACTCGGAGCTACAGATACTCCAGAAACAAGTGTTATAGGTTGAACAGATGTTGCAGCAATTGTAGAAGTTTGAGGCGGAGTCTGAGGTGTACTAGGCCCAGACTGCTGAACAGAACCAGGTGCAAGAGTTTGAATAGTAGGCTGGATAGGTTGCTAGGTTGGACTAGAAACCGAAGGCTGTCCAGGTTGAGAATACAACTGCACATTAGGCTGCATAGGTTGTTGATATTGGGACGGATCCCACACCATATTCATTCCGAGGTATTGTCTCGTAGAAGGTTGAACGTAAGGACCATAACCTGGTTGAACGTAGGGTTGATAAGTAAGTGGTAAATTTCCGGCTCCTTGTACAGATGATTGACCAGAAAGTGGTTGGAAACCTTGAAGTGGGTACTAACCTTGAGGTTGATAACCCTGAGGCACGTACTGAAGCTGGGGTTGATAAGGACCTTGAGGAACATATTGAGTTTGGGGTTGACCTTGGGGTATGTACTATCCTGAAGGTTGATAACCTTGAGGTATGTACTGTCCTTGAGGTTGTTCTCCAAAATAATATGATGCCATAGTTTGTCCTAGGAAAAAGTTACCTTGAGGTTGCCCCCCAGGCGGTAACTGACTGCCTAAAGGTTGCCCCCCAGGCGGTAATTGACTACCTTGAGGTTGCCCCCCAGGTGGTAATTGACTACCCTGAGGTTGCCCCCCAGGCGGTAACTGATTTCCCTGAAATTTTCCTCTAGGCGATAACTGACTGCCTTGAGGTTGAAGATTCAGAATATTACCAGACATCATAAAGATTTGCTTTGCGTTCGACGTTTCAGTTTTAATTCCATTAAGACCATATGAGAATACGTGTTCAATCGGTTGAGGAGCTGCTCCAGAGAAAGTACCAGACAGAGCCTGATATCCCGAAGGAATAGAAGGACCACCATGTAAAAATGCTTCCGATGTATGGGAAAACATAGATGACTCTCCTGCCATAATGGATGAAGGATAGTAACCTTTGGGCATAGGATGAAATGGAATTCGAGGTGGAGAAAAAGCAAGACCCGGGTTTTCTAAAAAGTTTGTCAAAAATACCAAGCGTCAGTCCGAATAGGGTTGTAGAAAATGGATTCACGCTCCCTAAGATTTAAATACTGAGGGGATTCGGGAAGAGATATCTCTTCGTCTAGACTAGCAAGTTCTTCAATAGAAATGAGGCCAGATGGAAGATCTTCAGTAACAATATATCTTACCCTAGGTGAACCAGGATCGCTAGAAGTTGGTGTAATAAATCCTGAGGATGTTTCCAAAACAGAATTTTCAGTTTCAGGCTCAGAAATTTCAGGTTTGTCAGCTAGTTCACTAGAAGGAGAAATACTACTAGTAACTTCTGAAACTAAAATCGATTCTTGAATGTGTTCTGTTGTGGGTATTTGATGATCAGGATGAAAAACTATAGATGAAATTCCAATTTCTGTTGATCTAAATCTACCGCTACTAGATGATACTAGAGCACGCAGCCCTTCAAGTTGACTTGGTGTAAATTTAGGGGGCTTCCCCTGAAGTCTCCGGGATTGTCTCGGTAATTATGCCATGATTAAATACTAACCAATCACATGCAAACAAATAAAATCTCAATAAAAACACCTAAAGTCTCTAAAGAAACAAACAGCTGAATCACACGCCTAACAATCTAAGAGTTCAAACCACACACAAACAGTAACTTCCCATACTAAAAACACTAGTTGGTGATGAAATCCAACTTAGTAGAAATTTAATATAGAAAGGGCCGTTGGAACAGTTACCCCAACAACCTGCTTAATGAAATAGACTGGCACAAGTTTCTTCACAAAACCATCTCGTGTGAAGAGAACCCCCCAAAGAGTCAAAGTGAGTCTAGTCGACGTCTGCTCCCGGTACAGTGAGATCTTTCCTTCACCGTCACCTTAGGAAATAATCTTAAGCTTATGGACACTAAGGTTACCAATAGTAACAAATACAACTGGGGGAACAGTCTACGATCCGATTTCACGCGCAAGGACAGAGTAACAAAACTCAATCCCCTTGAAGGCTCCTCGACATGGTTAATCCGAGGTTTACCGACAAGTGACCCCAGGCTCCTCGATAATGGTTAATCCGATGTTTACCGTTTGTAATGCGCGCAGATCTTCTATATTTCCCAATGAAACAGAATTGATTGTCTCAAAGGTTCGGATATGATCTCGTGATTAACTCCTTTAAGAGAAGCTTCCCAGATTGTACCAATTACAATTGGATTTATTTCCTACCGCATGATTTATCTATTTGTTTGTTTTTACTATCTTGGAGAGTTAATTACTTCCTACTCCAAGATACTAGCCTAAGCTATATTGGTGGTAAGAGCCCTAGAAATAAAAAGATTACTAGATGAATTTTAATTAAGCGTTACTTTTATGGACTGTTCTTTAAGTCAATAGGTATGGAAATGAAACTTTGATGGTGTGAAGACTCGACTTCCAAAAACACTAAAAATGCACCTAAAAATGATAATCAATTCGTTTTCTTTCAATGAAATTCTAGCTAAAGAAAGAGTTCGAGAATGCAATTCTTTTTAAGAGACAATTCTTTCTTTGAACATAAAGAATAACTGGAAGAAAAGATTTTTTTTTTAATTTTCAACAAGAACACAAAACGAGACAAATTATCAATGCTCACACTAAAATCCTTTCACTTTCAAGACTTGAAACTACAAAAACAACTTTCCTTCAGAAGAGATCTACAAATTTTAACAGCACTCAAAACTACAAAAACTAATCTTGAGATCTACAAACTTTGAAAATCTAATTGAATAAAAGCTTTAATATTTTTGAAGAATGTTTTACTTAGTTGTTCAGTAAACTAAGGATTTATTTTTCCAGAATAACAAACAAATCAAAAAACATCCAGATATGTTTCCTTTTATAAGAATGAAATTCAAAACCTATAACAAAGTTTTTTCGAAGGTTTGCAAAGAAACAACTAGATCTATTTCTCAATAAAGGATGGATTTCACAACCAGGTCAGACTCAGCAAGAAGGTAAAAAGACCAATGTAATCTGAGGTATTTCAAACTTCCAATTCTTTGAGTCACTACATAAACCAAACGAAAAGCAATCCAACTTGCAAAACTTCTAGAAAATCATCAAAAACATAAATACTGCTGGAACTCATTCACAAAAGGCTTTTGACAGAAACAACGCCAATCTAGGCAGATACTAAAAAACTCTAAATCAAATTAAAGATAAACTAAAAAAATAAATCTGGAGTTTTTCCAAAATTTTAACAGGGTCTGCAGGCTCCTAGAAGTAACAGGTGTGGTCCCGCACTGGTTACTTAAGGAAAGTGCACAACTGCCCGCACTGTGCAAAAGAACAAAGTGCGGTCCCCAGAAAATTTCAAGAAAAACATAAAATATTTCAAAATTTTCAAAAACAGAGAAAACCTAAGCTACCTAGGCAGATATCCATCAATCAAAAACCAGGAAAAAATTTTCCTCAAATCAAAATAAAGGAGAACCAAAAACAACAAGAATCTTCCCCAGTGGAGTCGCCAATTTGTTGGGCGGATTAATCAATCTTGCAGACAAGATCGATCTCCCTAGTACCAAAAGGTAATCTAGAAACAAACAGCCAAATAAACCTATCTTTCTCTAAACATATGTGATTTACAAAAGAATACTATAAAGGTGTTAAGGACTTACCGTAGATCCAATGCTTGTTCGAAGTAGTTGTCCCTCGGTCACTTGAAGGAGTTATCTTTATAAAGTTGCAGTCACAAACAAGAAAACATTAAATAGCACCTGTATAGTAAATATTATAAATCATGCCTATCATGGTGATCAAGAAATCCATGAAATAAACAATTAATTAACAACTTATTGAGAAAAATGAATTCATTTGTACTAACTTTGAAAGAAGGAAAAACTTATAACCTTAGCCTTGATGTTGAACAGCCCTTTCTGGGGTTCGAAGCAGGAATCTCCTCTACTCTGACAAGCCTTGCACTCTTCCAATCGAGACAGATAGAGGTATGTGATCTCTCCTCACAAAAATCTCAGTTAAATGAGTCTGAATCCCAACAGCACTTAACCTCAAATAATTCTAAAGCTTGAACTCCCCTTGAGGCTACCTAATGCCTCTTTTTATAGTGCAAAAGAGGAAGTTTCTGTTCCAACTATGAAGGGATAGAATCCTCCTTCAAAGGTATAAGCTCCTCACATCAAGGGGTTAGATCCTTAAGGCAAGGGATACATGAACCTCAAAAGAGCGGTTCTTCCATCGCAAGATTCTTTCTAGAGGCTTCTAGAATTTACTGAAAGTGAGATTTTTGAGTTTACTTGCGCCTTTTTAATCTTTTATAGGGGTCTTCACCCATAACACAAAGAAAGTGTGTTCATGTACGTAGGAGTCATGAACCAGTAGGTGCGGGACCGCAGGCAAGATAAAGAGAAAGTGCGATACCAGAGTTAAGGAGATTTTTAAGAACTTTTCTCTTATTTTCAAGGCTTGACATGAAGAACTGATATGTTAGACTTGCAAAGGAGGAAGTATGAGTGATAATGAGCTCATACACATAGCAGAATGTCAAGATGACAATTTTCAGTGTAACAATAATGTAAAGGAGGTTCCCCCCTCGAAGAGGCTGGTTTCTAAGTCGTTGATTTATCTTTTCTTCTATTTAGTGAGATGATTTCATAACAACCAATATGGACCTCTTGCTAGAGGCAACAAAAAAACTAAAATAAATATTTCAAGACAACAATGTCAAATGTTTCATGAACGACATTTTTTCTCTATTTTGATTAAACACTGCCAGTTAATCTATCAATGCTAGAATCTTCCCTGCTTTTGGTAAGTGCTGATAGATCGTTTGTGAGCGCTTTTGTATTTTCATCTCCACAACATATGGCCAGTTGATATATTAGCACCTAAATAGTATTCATATTTTGAGGTTGTGATAAAGAGATAGGTTAGGATAAAGCTCTTTGGAGATCATTTTTACACAGTAAATATCATTTTTTGTTAAATCAAGTCAGCGACCCGAGGAAGAGTTGTTATGGTGAGCACATGAAAAGAAAAATAGGGAATTTCCATAGTTTCAACATACTTTCCAAATACAACTCCATCTTTTTTCTACAATAGGTCACCATAGACCATCATTCAATGTTAATATGTCAGTTGTTTTCTTATGAATATATATTCATATTTAGTTTAAAACCTTGTTTTAGTGATTGTATTCAAGTGCAGTTTCCGAACAATTTGAACTAAATTTTTGAAAAAAAAGAGTTTTTTTGCAGGAATGGACCCATTAACAAAAATAGTTCTCAATTTTACACAAGTTTCATGGTTTTGAATATTCGAATGAATACTTGCAACCCATTTTTCCAGATTTAAATATTAAATAATTTCATGTTTTAGCCATTTACTTTGGGACCGATTTTAGAGAAGTCTCATTTACAAAAACCTCTTTCAGTTTTTACACAGTTATCACAGTTCGAAAGATATGAAGGCATATTTGGACCCTATTTTTTTGAAATTCACCAGAAAAATCTCATAGATAGCTGTTGATGACCCACCTCATCAATGTGACTTGGGGATCAAACCTTAGCATCTCCTTTATTGTTTCAAACAAAAAACTAAATATGGATGAGGAGGTTTTCAAATCCATTTCTTTTGGAACTTGATTTATTTTTGATATTTTGTCAAATTTTGTAATTAAACTTTCTAGATATTATGGATCTAAAAAATGATGTAATTTTTATATAAATTATATGGAAAAGAAGATAGAAGTGTTGGAATTTAGGAAGAGAAATTGGAGTATTTGGTATTCAATTAATAAAATACCTTTAAGCAGGAAGTTCCTAAATTGTAGTTTCAAAGAATCAGTTGTTAGCTTGTTACAGTCAGTGTCCTAGTTATTTTATTTCCTTTCTATGTTATTCATGGAATTCCATTCTTCAATACTTGGATGAACAAAAATAAGTTTGGAATTCATATGATGATGCCTTGCACCTATACATTCAAATCATTACACTATTCTTTTTGAAATTATCAAAAAATTCATTTTTAATGCTCTATTATAATTTTATATGTATCTCTTTTTCTATTGTCATGCTTAAATGGTTTTATATTTAGAGATAGGCTAGCTACCTTGCCTTTGAAAACAATTATTCATACCAACCAAGCTTGATAAAACTCTATTAATAATCCTTTCATGACTCTATGACCAATGGTATTTTACTTGATCCCCGACCAAAACTATCATTATTACAAGTTAAATCTGGGCACCAAGCATATTAAAGACATGTTTCTATTGTGATCTAGAGTAGAAGAGTTGATGAGATATCCCTCTCTATATTGAAGGGCCGTATTTCAATCCCAAAGTGGTTAGAGGTTTCCTTGGGGTTTTTCATCGTCGCAACCCAGTGAAATCTTGAGTGATAACAACTTGGCGTTGTTTACAAGGAGGTGAGGCTTCAAGTCACTTTCCTAGAAAAACGACAAAGATTAGATTTGATTTCAGATGGTGAAAAAGGTCATAAAAAAAGGTGGTTCTGTATATTTCACTTGGCGACTCCATTGATAAATAATCTAGAAATCACAACATTCACAATGACTCCACTGTTTAAGGAATTCAAATATTGAAAAATTCTTATTGGAGACTCCATTTGTTTTGGGAAGCCGAACTTGGCTACTGATCCAATTGCTTCATTAATCAAGATGGCAAGGTATGTTGTGTAGAAATTATACAAACACATGTATATCAATGGATTCAATACAATCAAGCAATGTACTAAAGCTAGATATTGAATCCTTCTACAAATAAATTGCGGAAAATAAACACGATCGCCAATCACAACAATTGCAAAAAGAAACAAATCAAACCACAACACAGATAGTTTCTTGGGGAAAGCTTACTGCTCAAAACCCCTCTATCTTCTATTTTATATTCACCATGGAATCATGAAACAATTACAAAGCACTCTTCTCACAAGAGTCTGTTGCACTCTTGCAACTGTCTCACACTGACTCGGACAAAATCGACCAACACTTAGCCAATTATCAACCTCTAATAAGCTTGCCTTGCTTGCGCAATTCATGTGGATTGCAATCACTATTCTTTAGGAATTTCAGCCTTCCAAAACTGCATAAGGATCGTGGGAAAACCAATGGATGTCTGGTTGCATGCAGGCAACCTACTAATGATACAACTGATAGTTAACATCCCTTTAACCTTTGTCTCAACTGGGTCTTCACTAGAACTGACATGCATGCAGCTATTGATAGTAAATCATCAGTTGCATTGCAGATCACTAATTGTGAATTAAGTCTGATTTAATTCACTTGATCTCTCACTAAACACTGTTACCGATGAAATAGGTAACCTCACCTCAAAACGGGAACTCTAGCCCAAAAGGACTAAAAAAACATGAAAAAACACCCCAAAAACAAAGTGTGTATTCCAGAACGCACTTGGTTTTTTTTGAAGGTCAATTTTCAACATTTTATAAAATTACGCTAAAAACAAAATTGTTTCTTGAAAAAAGAATTGAAAAAACACCCTCAAAACAAAACCAGTTGATGCTGGAATAACAAAAAAAAAAAATTGTGTCATATTTTTGACATTTTTAAAAATAGAAGTAACATTTTTAAATTTTTAAAATTCAAACATTAAAAAAAAACCTAAAATTTAAGAAAAATAAATAAATTTAAAAAATAAAAACATTTCAAAGCTTATAATTTAAAAATATATAGAGATAAAAAAATAAAAATAAAAACAAAATAAAAATTTCAATTTAAACATTAAAAAAACTAAAATTTAAGAAACAAAAACAAAAAAAAATAAAAAATTTAAAGATTAAAATTTAAAAATATATAGAAAAAATTAAAAATAATAATAATAATAAAATAAAAATAAAAATTATAAAAAATAAAATATAGAAATTAAATTTCAAAAAGAAAAAAAAAATGTTTATTAAATTAAAAATAAAAAATTAAATTTTAAAATAAAAAATTAAATTTAAAGAAATATATTAAATTTTAATAATTTTAAAACTTTTAAAAAAAATAAAAATAAAAAAAACATTATTTAAATTAAAAGTAAAAAAATGAAAAATTAATAAAAAATAAAAGATGAAAAATAAAATACAATAAAATAATTAAATTTAAAATATATATATATATATATATATATATATATTAAAAAAACATATAATTTTTAAAAAATAAATTAAATTTAAATTATAAAAAATAATATATATATATATATATATATATATATATATATATTATAGATTTTATTAAATTTAAAAAAAATGTTAATATTAAAATAACAAATTAAATTTAAAACAAAAATATTAAATTTTAATAAATAAATGAATAAATAAATCAATTTTGAAATTAAAAATAAATTTTAAATATAAAAGAAAAAAAAATACATTATTAAAATAAAAAGTTAAAAAACTTTAAAAATCAATTAAAAATGGAAAATTGAAAAATACAAATTAAATAAAATATTAAATAAAAAAAAAAATAATAAAAAATAATTAATTAAAAAAATTAAGTTTAATTAAAAAAATTCTAATTCTAAATACACAATTTTAATTGAAATAAAAAAATACAAAAATTTTATGTAATTAAAAAAAATAATAATAAAAAAATAAAAAATTTAAAAAAGATATTAAATTCAAATAAATTTAAAAAAGAAATACAAAATTTATTAAATTTTATAAAATTAAATTAAAAATAAATTAAAAATAAACATAAAATTTAATAATAAAGAAAAAATATGAAAAAATAAAAAAAATAAAATCAATTAAATAAAAAAAATAAAATATAAAATTTAATAAAAATTATTAACAAAATTAAAATAAAAAATTAAAAACAAAAAAATGAATAAAATTTAAATTAAAAATAAAATAAAAAAATAAAATTTAAATTAAAACAAATTAAATTTAAAATATAAAAATTAAATTAAAAAAATAATTTTAAATTTTTTGAAATTAAAATAAAAATTACCAAAAAAAAAAAAAATCAAATTAAAAAAAAAATATATATATATATATATATTAAAAACGGTTCTCCCATATCTCACTCTTCTTATACCCTTAGTTTGGAGATTCACTCACTATTGATGTAGCTCTCCCTCCCTGTTCTCGGGCTTACTTGCACACCTGGAAGGTTCGAGCTTGAATCCAGCCTAAATCGAGTCTCCTTTTGGAATTATTTGATCGGTGGCGCCACCCATGAAGACTTTTAGCAGAAGATCTGATTTCGGGAATCGACCTCCGCTGCCACCTGGGTGGGAGGCCGATTCCGAGAATCGAATCTTCTGCTAAAAGTCTTCATTGATGCAGCAGCTATTCATTGTATCGAGAGCCATTGTCCGATCATGGGGCATAGCTGATCATAGGAGATCATAATCGAGCATAGCTAGCCATGGTCATACAGGAAGAGCCGTTCAATACATAACCAAGGCAAAACTAGACCCCCCGGACGGGAGTGTTGTTAACCATGGCGGATATGTGCATGTTGTTACTAGATTGAAATCCTAATAGTGATTTTATCTAACGACTCTCTTCTATAACGACTAGTAGTTAGTAGCTTCCCTCTGGTAGAGTAAGTACTTGGCACTTGCCGACTACTTGTTGCTTGCCGTCTTAGCTGTAGGTTCCAAGGACACTAGCATTTGAGACTTACTTAGAATGTAGCCTAGCGGTGCCACCTTAAGAGACACTAGCCTGTAGTCCACATGCACTAAGAATAACTCTTACAATAGAGTTGTTAACGAGTTGTGATCGGGTCGAATAGTCTATATTATTTACTGGGTCATGTGTCGTGGATTTTATTATTACTGAACATGGCCATTGGCAGGAGGGTTTTTTTGAAAAGATTGAGAGTAACTCGCTGATATAGCTAGCTGCCATTGAACTATCTGCAGATACTGGTTCTTCATTGTCTGTTGCATTTGTTCGGAGAATAGGCGATAACCAAAGAAGGACCGAGTGCCTAGAATAGCATTTCACTGATTCCATAGGAAAGAAAGCAAGCAGAGCCGACCTACTTGACCAATTTTGTTTTTAAATTTTAAATTTTAGATTTAATTTTTTTTTAAATTTAAAATTTGAAATTTATTTATTAATTTTTTTTAAATTTTAATTTAATTTAATATATTTTTTTTAATCTTTTAGTTTATTTAGTTTTTCATTTTTAAAATTTATAAATTGTTTCATTTAAAAAAAAACACTAAATTTATGTATATTTGTTTTTAAAATATTTGCACGTGGTTTTTTTTGTTTTTGTTTTTTTTAATGATAGTTTTTTTTTATTTTAATTTTCTTTTTCAATTTAAATTTTTTTTTTTTTTAAATTTGTTTTTTTTTTGTTAATTTTAAAATTTGTATTTTTTTTCTTCTTATTATTATTTTTAATTTAAATTTTTTTTTTTTTTATTAAATTTTAGTTTTTGTATTTAATTTAAATTTAGTAATTTTAATTATTTTTAAATTTTCTATTTTTTTTTTTTTAATTATACGGTTTTTTTTAATAACTTAGAAAAAAATGCTTTTGATGTTTTTTTTAAAAAAATTTGGTTCAATTTTTGTTTTTTTTCTTTAAATTATATGTGTTTTTTTTTTAATTTTCTCATTTCTTTTTATATAATTTTTGAATTTTTTTGTTTTTTTTGTTTTTATTTATTTATTTTTGTTTAAATTTTTTATTTTTACGAGTTAATTTTGTTTTTTTTTTACATTTTTATTGTTTTTATATATATACTTTTATCTAAGTTTTGTGTTTTATTACCAACATGAAATCACCACTCTAAAAAAAAAAAAGGTTGATGCTGCATCAATACGTTTCAAAATTAGCATGAAAATCACTAACATTTTAAAACAAATATTCATACTTCATAAATAAAAATATTAGAGTGTCAAAAATGTGCACAAAAAAAAAGGGTGATTCTACAACACCACTTTTCAAAATCGGGTGCTTTTTATGCTACCAAAAAAAATAGGTACCAGTGCAGTTACCTATTTCATCGGTAACAGTGTTACTAGTGCAACAAACAGTTACAACTAGTCCAACTGAATTTAACTCACCTAACTGAGTTAACTGATTACTCATGCATTAAACTAATGCACCAACTGCAATTCGAACTCCATAACTAATAGAATCACTATGCATGCCTCACCAAACACCCTCAACTCGAAATACATGAGATAACTGAGTTTATCACACTCAGTTAACTATTACAAGTGACTATGAGATAATATTACATTTTATTGTCCAATATAATTAAGGGAAAATTAAATTAGACATTGCACCAATTTATTAAAATTAAATTGGCCATCACACTAATGTATCGCTAGGACCTGTGGTCCCACACTAGTGTGTGTGCTACAATTCCATGTTGACCTTCAACACTCCCTGTCAACAAGAAAGGGATTATCTACCACCCCGATCCTGCCTCTATGGTATTCGAATTTTCTCCTAGCGAGTGCCTTCGTCAGAATATCTACATCCTGATCTTCCATGGGAATGCACTGAAATAACATAATGCGCCTCTGAACATAATATCTGAGATGGTGGTACCAGATGTCTATGTGCATGGACCTATCATGGAATACAATATTAACCAAGAGTTTAATGCAATTATGGTTATCACAATGTATCATCGTCAGATCCATCTGAGAACCAAACAAACCAACCAGGATATTTCTCATCCAGATGGCCTCACATGCAACCTAAATTGCTACCATGTACTCTGCCTCAGCTGAATGGAGTGCCATAGATCATTTCTTCCTGCTGTACCAAGAAACTGTTGTCGATCTTATGTTAAAGAACCCTCCTGATGTGTTATTTCTATCTAATGGATTGCCTACCCAATCTGCATCCGCGAAGCCTTGAAGCTTCACTCCCTCCATCCATTTATACCATAATCCATACTCTTTAGTGCCCCTGATATATCTCAAGACATGATTCCCCACCTTCCAAAAGAGCTTGGTCGGCTTAACCATAGATTGACTCAATTGGTTAACTGTGTAGAAAATGTCTAGTCTAGTGTTCACCAAGTACATCAGTGAACCCACTAGCTACCTGTAGACAGTAGCATCCACTACTTCTCCTGAAGTAGTTGCATCCTCTTTCCTCCAATTTCCTGGAAGATGAGTGTCCATGGATTTGCAGCTCTCCATGTGAAACTTACCCAAAATATCTTTGGCATACTTGCCTTGAGAAACACATAGTTCACCATCTCCCTGCCATATTTCCAAACCAAGGAAATAGTGAAGGAGTCCCATGTCCTTCATTTCGAACTCCCTTGCAAGATCCTCCTTGCAAGAAGTTTTCAGCTGCTCATCACTTGTCAAAATTAGATCATCAACATAAAGTACGATAATCAAGAGCTTACCATCAACCACAATTTGGTACAGGGTTGCATCTGCTTTGCTTTTGGTGAAGCCCAACTCGGTGAAATAGATGTCAATCCGAGTGTACCAAGCACGAGGTGCTTGCTTTAGCCCATAAAGCTCTCTCTTGAGTTGTCACACATGCGACTCACTGTCAAAGATCTCAAAACCTTCTGGCTACTCTATGTACAATTATTCCTCAATAACTCCATTGAGAAACACAGTTTTCACATCCATATGATGAATGTGCTACCCCATATGCGCTGAGAATGCAAGGACGGATCTAATGGAAGAGTATCTCGCAACCGGTGCAAAAGTCTCCTCATATTCAATACCCTCAACTTATGAGAATCCTTGGGCCACAAATCTAGCCTTGTACTTCTCCACACTCCCATCTACCGCCTGCTTCACCTTATAGATCCATCTAGATCCAACCACTGATTTTCCGACTAGTATTGGGACAACTTCCCATGCACTGTTCTTGATGATGGTGTCATACTCCTCAACCATAGTGTCAACCCAAATTGGTTGTTGCACTGCTTCCTCAAAGGAGGATGGTTCTGTCACAATACACTTTCTCATAAGAGCCATGTATCCAGTAAACCTATCTGGAGACTGTCTCTATCTACGCAGTGAAGTAGGTGCTCCTACATGCTCCATTGCATCAAGTCTCAATCTATCAGCTTTCGTGGTGCGCCTTCTACCATTTCTGGTTGATGGCTCTGCATGAGTGTTTTCTTCCACTCCATGATCCTCTGCATGTGGCTGCTCCACATCATGAGATTCATTCTTTGGAACCAGCAGTTCCTCATATGCATGCAAATCCAACTCCCTCTCAAGGGACAATCACATGGCTTTCTCCTCATCAAATTTTATATCCCGTCTCACAACAGTCATCCTGTTTTTTAGTAAATAAACTCGATAGTTGTGGGGAGTATCAGTGTATCCCACAAATATCCCAATCTCAGGTGTTGGTTCGAGCTTCTTCCTGGTGTCTTTGGTCACATGCACATAAACAGATGAACCAAAAATTTTAAATATGAAACATCAGGTTTCTTACCAAAAAAATCCTCCTTTGGTGTACTCATGCCAAGTATCCGATGAGGCCTACGGTTTTGTACAAATATCGCCTTGTTTCATACCTCAGCCCACAGATGCAACGGTAGGCCCTGATCATGTAACATCGCTCGTGATGCACCCACAATTGTTCTATTATTTCTTTTTGTGACCCCATTCTGGTGTGGGTTATGAGGCGCAATCAACTCTCTCTGAATTCCTTCTTTGCCACAGAATTTCTTGAATTCATTGGAGATGTACTCAGCACCATTGTTTCTCCTAAGAGCCTTCACATGCTTCCCTGTATTTTTCTCCACTAGTGCTTTGAACTCAAGAAATTTTGAGAACGTCTGATATTTCTTCTGCATGAAGTAGATCCAACACTTTATATAAAAATCATCAACAAAGATCACATAGTACTTATGATTTTCTGTTGAAGTAGTAGAGAATGGTCCACACACGTTTGAGTGATCTCTCTCAAGGATTTCCGAAGCTCGGTTCTCCTTCTCGTGAAAAGTGGAATTTGCATACTTCCCCATAGTATATCCCTTGCATGTGTCTAACTACGCAAGAGTACCCTTGGGAAGACCTGTAGAAATCTGTTGCATGACCTTCAAGGCTATGTGGTGTATATGGCCCAATCTCTTGTGCCATAACTCACCCTCATCCCGGCTCACCACTTTGTCCGCCTTACCCATAGATTTTTCCCAATCATCTACATCAAGTTTATAAAGATTCTTCACATGAATCCCAATCTTTTTGGCTTGTCCTGTTGCTTTGTGTTGAAGGAAAGCATTTCCTTCACTGAAAACCACATCATAGCCTCTATCCTCCAACATTACGACTAAAACTAATTTTTTCTTCAAGCCCAGTACATGCATTACATCTTTTAATAAGAAGGGTTTACCTGATAGTCTCTGGAAGGTAACTGTACCAATCCCGGTAGCAATGTATTGTTGAAAATGCAGCAAGATGATGGAGCTTAGTGAAATGAAGTCGCCTTCACTAAGTGGGCCCGCAGGCAAATTATGGCGCAAAATTCTATTTTTAGACTATGTCTATTTTTAGACATATGGAGCATGGTCCAGGGATTGCAGTATGTTATTCTTGGAGTATTGGTCATGTTGGTAAAAATAGATGGGACTCTATTTTTTGGACCTATAGGTCGAAGTCTATTTTTAGATTGCCTCTCCTTAAAATAGGGAAGTCAAATATTATTTACCCTTAATAATATTTGGACTATAAACTTTAGTTTACTCTCTTGGAGCACTTCAGTTCGAGCCTTGGAAGTGGCTCATGCATATGACAGAGGAATTACGCTATTCCCAAGGGTTTGATGGCATCATGCATGGTTGACTTCAGTTAGGACTTCGGTGGCAGAAGTTTGGTGGAGTTAATGAGACAGCTAGTGGAGTTGTGTTCTGTTTATTTTAGTTGAACTAGTTGAGATTAGTTTAACTAGCTAATCAACTAGTTATGAGTGAAGTGAATTAAATATTATTTAATTCATTAATTATTAACTCATTATTCAACTCAATAACACATCAGTTCACTACAGTGCATGATCAGTTCAGTGGAGACCAGTGAAAGAGGTAGATGAAAGGGTGGAGTTAGCTATCAGTGGCGACATCATTTGTGCATGAGATTTGCACCACACTTGGAGGAATTTCCCATGATGATTGCGCTGTCAAGCCAAGGAGATTCGAACCTTGGATCTCTATATAGACAGGCCTGGATTGCGCAATAGAGGCAAGGCAATTGGCGGTGAGTTTTGAACCATTAACCTGTTCAAAACTGAGCTAGTTTGTGTGTAACTTCATGAGATAGTACTGAGTACTTGTGAGGAGTATTGTACTGAGTTTGTTACATGATTTCTCCATTATAATATACACAATAGCTGCGGGGTTTTCAGCTATAAGCTTTCCCCATACATACTATGTTAATGTGTATGATGATTTGATGTGCTATCGCTTGATTTTATTTCCACATGTTTGATGATCTGAGTGGAAGAGATTATGTGTTGCATATAAATTCGAATTGTATGTGATCAGGATAGTCTCGGTGGATAATTAATCATTATTCAGCAAATTTCTACATGTATTTCCTATCATCTCCCATTTTGATATGCATCTAGAGGTCCTTCTCCTCCAAGCTACTAAAAATTTCTTTGTCTCCTGTCATCTGGAAAGATGCATCACTATCCAATTACCACGCAGATCCCATTGCCCTTGACACTATGCATGCAATGAGTGATAATTCAAGCTAAAATTGCAAGGCCAAAGCCTCACCAGTTGTAGATCCTGAAGCCTTCTTGTTGTTCTTTTTTTTTGGACAATTAGTGGCATAATGTCCATGCTCGTGACAGTGAAAACACTTCACTCTGGACATGTCACATTTCTTGCCATCTTTGCCGGACTTAGATTTGGTATGGAATTTATTTCCTTTCCCCTTCTTCACCTTGGCAGCCAAAGCGTAATTTTCTTCATCATCTATCCTAGATGAAGATCCATCCCTGGTATTCTGCATGAATTCACATTGCACCAAATTTGACCAAATTCGTTCCCAATCTGGCAGCTTCTCCCTCCCATTGAGAGAGTCCCGATAACTATGCCAACACTTGGGAAGTCCTATAAGAGTTGGGCTCACCAAGTCATCATCCGCGACAGTAATTCCCACACTCCCAAGCTCATCCTGACATTGGACAAACTTTGTTAAATATTTCGGAATGGTGTCGCCTTTCTCCATTTTGATTTTCCTGAGCTTGTCCTTCAGTGCCAATTTTCTATAATCACTGCTGCTCTGAAATAGATCTATCAAATCTTTCCACATTGCATATGGTGTCACTTTTCCATGGAGACTTGAGACAATGTGGTCTCGTACTCCCTCCGGTAAGATCCTCCTCACCTTTGCAACCTTATTTTTCCAAGCATCAATATTTGCGGCATCAGCTGCAGCGGGTTTGGGAATGTCATTATCAATGAATTCTTTCAACCCATTTTCCTCCAGTTCTGCCTCCATCCTGTCTTTCCATGCAATATAATTGTAACTACCCTCGAGTTCATACTCCAATCTCAAGCCATTGAAAGCCATCTCGATCCTGATTCGCTTGTCCCACCAAGAATACTTTTGCAAATTCAAATTCTATTCAGTCACAAGCTTAGCTTCTCCTCCACTATAGTGATTTCCTATGCTTTGATACCATGTATATCATTGGATTCAATCCGATCAAGAAATTCCCTAAAGCTAGATATTGAAGAAAATCAATTGCAGAAAATAAACACGGTCGCAAATCACAACAAGATCAGAAAGAAATAAATCAAACCACAACATAGATATTTTCCCGGGGAAAGCTTACCACTCAAAACCCCTCTATCTTCTATTTTATATTCACCGTGGAATCATGAAACAATTACAATGCACTCTTCTCACAAGAGTATCCTGCACTCTTACAACTGTCTCACACTGACCCGGACAAAATCGACCAACACTTAGCCAATTCTCAGCCTCTAATCAGTCTGTCTTTCTTGTGCAATTCATGTGGAATGCAATCCCTATTCTTTAGGAATTTCAGCCTTCCAAAACTGTGCAAGGATCATGAGAAATCCAATGGATGTCTGGTTGCATGCGGGAAACCTACTAATGATACAACTGATAGTTAACATCCATTTAGCCTTTGTCTCAATTGGGTCTTCACTGGAACTGACATGCATGCAGCTATTAATAGTAAATCATAAGTTGCATGGTAGATCACTTATTGTGAATTAAATCTGATTTAATTCACTTGACCTCTCACTAGTGCAACAAATAGTTATAACTAGTCCAACTAACTTTAACTCACCTAACTGAGTTAACTGATTACTCATGCATTAAACTAATGCACAAACTTCAATTCAAACTCCATAACTAATAGAATCACTTTGCATGCCTCACCAACCACCCTCAACTTGAAATACAAGAGCTAACTAAGTTTATCACACTCAGTTAACTATTACAAGTGATTATGAGACAAGATTACATTTTATTGTCCAATTTAATTAAGGGTAAATTAAATTAGAAACTACACCAATTTATTAAATTAAATTCACCATCACACTAATGTATCGCTAAGACCTGTGGTCCCACACTAGTTGTGTGCTGCAATTTCTTGTTGACCTTCAACATGTTGCAAATATTGTTTATATTGAAGATTTTATAGAATACTGGGATATGTTTGATGACGATCAAATTGACGAAGATTTCTCAAATTTCTTGCCTATTTATTTAGATTCATGCAAATGTACTTTCGAGGATAAAATTCATTTCTTAGAAGCATTTTCTTAGAAACTTGAAAAGGATCTCGAAGCCTTAGAGATTCAAATAGAGTCTCAATATTTTCAATATAAGAGTCAGCCTTTTCAAAACATTTTTCAGTCGAAATAGGAGTAGGTAGTGCTGCCCTCGGTTGTCATGATTGAAGAATGTTTCATTTTTTAATATGATTCAAATGAAAACTCACAGTTGAAACCATATGTTGAAGAAGAGAGCACAAATGAACAATCCATATATTATAATTTAATTGCAGAATACCTGGAGGATCAGAAAACAAAATATGTTTTCTATGATCTCGTAGCTATCTATATGGAAGGATTTTTCAGCTTAAATTTTCAATTATGTCTTCACTGTGAGAACCATAAGTATCATCAATTACCACCACCATTACATTGTCCAATTTATATTTGGTGCAACCACAGTCAAGCAGTCCAGTTATTTCAGCAGCTACTTGACTGGTTGCATTGGAATTTTTGTATTATTTGATTCAATATTTTTTCAATAGTTTAGAGTAGGAATTTGTGTAATGAATAAGTTCACATTTTTAGCATCCTTTCAACATTCTTTTCAGTGAGGTTAGTTGCAATATTTTCAATTTCATTTTCAACAATTATTTCAGGTTGCAACATAGTTTAAGTGTGGATTTGATTGCACTTGAAAGCTTGTTTTTAGCAATGAGCAGTTGATTGGTTTCAATTTTTAGTGGTCAACATGAATGTGAAATTTAGAAATTTGGTCAATAATAGGTACATGTTAGTTTCAGAGCTTGGGATCAGTCCAATGAATCAGGCACCTAGTCTATGACAATTCTTTGCTGCCGCTCAAGGTTTCTACATCCCCATTGGAGCTGGTTGTTATCATAGTTCAATTTTCATGGGAAACTTCATTGAATCTAATGGTTTAAGTTTTAAATTTTTTGGGGTGCACTGATAGATTATTTGTCAACATTGATTTAACGATTAAAAGGAAAAGCATTTCCAATATATTTGGCAGTAAATGGTTTAATTTTTGAACAAGAGAGTACTGACAAATCAGTTGGTAGAATAGCCTATTATCATCCCACATGTGGCGCTGACAAATCAAATGGAAACACTTTGTTTTACTCAAATTTTTCCTGTAAAATATAGTAACTTTGGGCGTGTTTTATGAACATATGGAAACACATTTTTGAAAACCAAAAAAGTGTTTTGTTGGGAACAAGCTCATTTAAAATAACCTTTCTCATATTTTGCACAACTATCATGTCTTTGGATATACGAAGGGATCATTGGACCCTATTTTTCAGGAATTCATTAGATTTGTTTTCTTAAAAATGCCTAATCATCAGTTGATGAGCCACCTCATCATTTCTACTTTTTGAGAAAATATTAACTTTACAAATCGGATGAATATATATTCCCAGTATTATAGGAAAATAATAGGAGACACATGGCTTTCAAATATAGGTTAAATCCTAGATTTATGGTAGAATCAAAATGCTATAATCATACCCATATCTCCAAGGCACAAAATCAACCAGTTAAAATTCATTCTTGATTCTGTGGACAAGCGGCATCAACTGACAACAGAAGAGTAAACAAAAGATACGGTCAACTAACATTTCAAAGTCTCTAAAGGGATTTAACTCCAACAATCAGAGCATCTTACAACTGATCCAATATTTGATTTATTTTTATTTTATTCCTAAGATATTTGATTCCTATAGATTAGAAAATAGTTTGATCTAATTTGTATTTTAGATATAATTTGTAATAGAACAAGGTTGGTATTTTATGAAACAACATACTTATTTGTGGTGTAAAATTTATTATTAATAATCAAAATTTCCTCAAAGCAAAAGTACTTGTCACATATGTTCTCGCAAATTCTGTCAATTATTTTCTTTTAGTATTTTTTTCCGAGTGAATGTTTTTTTTCTAGTGATTCATTAAATGTTATATTCAACATTTTAATAAGAGAAAATGAATTATATTTCATTTCAGATGCTCATTTTCATAGTATTCAAATGCTTACACCTAATTCATCTAAAGTTTCTTATATAGTTCCTCTTAATTGATGCCCTATTTGACATGGTCTTCATTTTATCTTTCCTTTATTCATCTACAAAGTTTTAACATTTGAAAGATTGTAGTTTTTTCTTGAAAATCATCCATGTTACTATAACCATCCTTTGAGCAATCTAGATTAATCCCAGATCAACTCCATGCCCAATGGTTAAAGTTACAATTTTCCAACCAAATCTATCATTTTTTTTACATTAAATTTCACCATTGAGTGTATTAGTGACCTGCTAATGTAGTGACCTTTAGTAGAAGAGTCATAGAGAGATCCCTCTCTAGATTGAAGTGCCAAATTTCAATCCTAAAGTGGTTTGAAGGTTTCGTTAGTTTTTCTCCCCACGGTCAAGGTAATTATGGGTGATAAAAATTTGTATAACGCTTGATTTTCTTGATGTGTAATAAAAGGTCAAATCATCAATATCTCGCACAATGTTAAATAATTTTTTTAAAGACATGTACATATTTATATCATTAAAAAATTTAAGGGGAAAATATGTAAGTGTTCAAAATTTTAATATATTATCCCTACTCTATGATCCTTTTTAACATTCTTGGGTTGTGATTTGATTAATACATTGGTGGGTGTTCATTTGTTTTAGA
The DNA here is from genome assembly GCA_034641835.2 of Pinus albicaulis. Classification (NCBI taxonomy): domain Eukaryota; kingdom Viridiplantae; phylum Streptophyta; class Pinopsida; order Pinales; family Pinaceae; genus Pinus; species Pinus albicaulis. The sequence continues at coordinate 741,643,052 of CM076582.1, read as the reverse complement.
ACAATTTTATGCTTTCGCTATGTTTTTCTTTGACATTTTATAAAGTTATTATTGGATTGTACTTAATATTTGTCTTAATATTTCCACCATTGTTCATTTTTTTTTCCTAAACCCGGGAGAAATATATTCACATGATTTTTTACTTAATAAATTCATGAGTCTTTGTGGTAGAAAGACTGTCCAATAAAGATTAGTCATTGAAAATTTTTAACACCATCCATTTCTCTTAAGGAGCAAATTGTCTTCCCATCTATTAACTAATCCATTAAGGGTTAATCATAATCAAAGTTTGTTTTAATATAAAAGGATTAATCGGGGGATAAGAGGTCTCATTACGAGCTAATCTACCATGATCATGGGTCCTAACAAAAGTGATAATACTGCTACTGGTTACCAAGCCAGGGTGATGGCTTTCAATTGCAAAGTTAAAAGACACGAGGTCTCATCATGAGCCAACTTGTTCACTTTTTTTGGTTCTCTCAAATAACGCTGCCATTAGATATTTAACAAGCTAGGACAACAACCTTTAGTTGATTTCTAGGTAAGCTCATAAGTAAAGTAAACATTCTAAAATTCTCTAAATCTGTATGTAATAGATGGGATAAAGGCATTTCATTAGGTTAAATGGCATCCTTGTTGAGGCTATAGACACTTGCTGGAAGCTATGACCATGCCTATGGTATTAAAGTTAATCTAACAAGTATGGTTTACGTGGTTGTCTTGTCATTCCCTAAACTCATTACAATAAATTTTACTAATTACATTTATGGGTTCATATTTTATCTTGTTTCTGAACTATGAAGGAAATGATTTTGATGTATTTTAAATCCCCAATTGTTGTTCATACAAATCAGAGATGAAACTTTTCAGGTTACTTGAGGGCCATCATTCCATGACATTTAATCTTTATTCTGTGATTTTTATAGGTTTCAGATCACTTTACCAAAGATAACTAGTTCACCCAGTCAGTTTCCATTTGTTGGCCCACCAAAAATCCCCCTTACATTGTTGAAAAAAATGAAAGGCTCCCTATTCAAATTTTTGAAAAATTTCCCCTTTATTGTGCTTGATTGGTCAGTGGATTCTCTTATCTTCATTCACTGGTTTTTGCATTTCTTTCTCCTTTGAGTTTGATCATGTTTAACGCATCATTTGTCTCAATCCTTGGGGTTCTAATTGTAATTGTCGACTAGTTTTGCACATATATTTCAATTTCCATATTAGCCCCGCTTATGGTGCATCTCACTTATAATTTGAAAGTGTCATTGTTTTTACCATATGTTTCCTTATTCCAATGGATCCTTTCCATCGAGATATCCTTTTGAGGTCTTGGATCTGTTTCACCACATATGCAATTTCATATGATGCATTTATTTTCAACCATCTACCCTTGGTTCATTTTGGTCAATTTTGTAATATTCTCATAATTCATTTTCCGCTTATAAACATGAGTCAATATATACATACATATATATAAATGAATTGTAATAAAAATATATCTAATACAAATAATATATGTTAATACACCTTTGCACAAACTTATATGTATTATAGTAATATATAAAACATATATTTGAAATATATATACAAAATCAAACTCAATAAATAACATATGAATTTGTATGTATATAAATATTATCATAATATATTACAAGTGAGGTGCGTTATCATATTATTATTATTATTATCCAAGCTTAAGGTCACGACCAAACTAGATACCAAATTGGTGTATGAGACCCCTTTGTTTGTGAGACAAGGGACCCACCTTTTTGCAACGATTTGACTGCTAAGTTTATAAAAGCATACATACTCTACCCCTCCTGTTTTGAACCTGTAACCTCTTAGAAAAAAACACATGCTCTTAACCATTAAGCCCACTCAAAAAAATTACAACATACATATTAAATTTAGATGTTAGATTTGGTTGCCAATTATTATTATATTATTTTTATATTACATACACCTTTTAATAAGACTTACATACATAGGTTATTCAGCCGATGTACATAATCCTTATTTTATACACTTCGTAGTTTGAAACTTCATAATACATTGTTATTGTATATATGGATACACAACCATAAAACTCACCCTAGGAAAGCACCGTGTCACAAATTGTTTAGACACACTTAGGGAATGTTTACATTATTTGAACACCGAGTTGATGTTGCAATAAGAAAATTACGACCATAGTATAAGGAATCGACTATTGGTGTGAGACACACAACACGTAAGGAGATGATGCGAAGGAACAGTCTTTACAAATAAACTCTCACAACGAAACAACGTTGCATGACTCCTTTTTAATATGGGACGTGGGCATAACTTATGAACCAAATATTTGTTATCCAACTATTCATTTTAAATTAAACCTACGCTTTGAATTATTTGAAACATCACCCTTAATGTATGACAAAAGCTATAATTAAAAGGGATAACATGAGAACAATCAAGGTGAGTATGTGTAAGTTGATAGAAGAATGTGGTTTATACATTTTGAAAATCCATTGAATACGCCATGGGTGACTTTGTGTAAGTTCATAGAATAATGTGGTTTGGGAATATATGTTTTAGATTTTAATAAGTTATGGGTTGAAAATCAGAGGAGTATAGTATGTATGTTTTTTGTAGATTTAGCAGTCAAATCGCTACGCTGAAGTGAGTTTCTTGTCTCACAAATAAAGGGGTCTTATACATCAATTTGGTGTTTGGCTTAGCCGTGACCTTAAAATTGGATTATTATTATACAGCTTGAGTGGGCCTAATGGTTAAGAGCATGTGTTTCCTCCTAAGAGGTTACGAGTTCAAAAACCAGAGGGAGGTAGAGTATGTATGCCTCCATAGACTTAGCAGTCAAATTGCTGCCTAGAGGTGGATCCCTTGTCCCACAAACAAGAGAGTCTCATACACCAATTTAGTGTTTGGCTTGGCCATGACCTTAAAATTGAATTATTATTATTATAATAATATATTTCAAACCCTTAATTGGTTTTCAACCACAAAATCCACATAAATAATTTAAAAATAAATAAATAAAATAAAATAAATTCCAAATTAAAAAATAAATAAATAAAATAAAATAAATTCCAAATTAAGTAACCTCCATGCCTTTGCTCCCAAACTTAATTAAAGAGAATAGTTTAAAAATAAAATAAATTCCAAATTAATGTAACCTCCATGCCTTTGTTCCCAAACTTAACTATAGAGACTATTATCTATGACCATGTAAGATAAGCTCACATCACCATTTCCAACACCACATGGGACAAACTCACATTAACGCAGTTTATTTATGTGTCATTCTTAATAAACAAAGACATGGCTCTTCAGATTCATCGCTCTGTGACTTGTCATCTGATCATCTCATTTAGTGCCACTTCTGTCAAGTTGACACGCTTGTTTAACGCCTTATCTACAGGGTCAAACCCCATGACACCCCCACGTCTAACGAAGGCTATTATTCTCATCGAAATCAAATCCTTTTGTTGTATTGGGTGATATTCGCCGAATTCTCCTCCGCATATATAGATCATCATACTAGACCCCACTTGTAGTGTGACCCGTTACCAAAATCAAGGGATTTTTTTCATAATGACTTTTACGTAGAATTTGCCATGTTTAAACCTCATAGAGATCACATAAAGAACTTTGTGGAGATAATATTGGATCGTGACAATTATAGGCACAATTTCATAGAAGCACATGGATCAAAAGAAAGGAAACGGATTATGATTGCTATTTTTGTGAAGTTTTTCTGATAGCTTTGGTTTGTTTTGTTTGCAGGCTTCTTTTGCATAGAAGGCCATAGCTCATTCTGATGATCAAGGCAGAGAAACCAAGAAGAAAGACTATCGAGTTACGACAATGAACACACTGGTGCCATGCGAAAACTACTCAGAGTTACAGAAATTGAGTATGGCCATCGCTCTTCCAAGAATTTCTGGAGGTCCAATGATTTCTAATGACAACATGTTCGGATGAAAGGATCAATTGTTATAATGGTTTTTGGAAATGGTCTTATTCCATAAAAAATTGATATGGCCCTTGATATCGAATCGACTCAACAAAATATTCCTTCCATGTTTTTTTTGGAAATGGTATTTCCTCTTTGGTCCGAGTTGTTTGGGTACTCTGAGTTATTATAAAAAGACACAAACAATATTGAAAGAGGAGTACCCCTCGGAGTTCTGTTAATAACGATGAGTCTATGAATTTGGTTTTATTCAGTCCATATACTTATTGTGTTACATTTTCATGATCATATATATTATCCTCTTTATCTTGTGTAGTTTGAACTCTCAAAGTTAATGAGATATAAGCTTGTTGTTTTAGTGATTTGATTCCAGAAATAGTCAGCGATATTTATTACATATATTTATTATATTTCTTGTGATTTGATTTCAGAAATAGTCAGCGATATTTATTACACATATTTATTACATTTCTTGTGTGCACTAGTTCAATTTTTTTTTTTCTTTATTTGATCATCCTTGCTCTCCAGTGACTTGTTTCTCAAACATTGATCAAGAAATTTATGTGATCTAGATAACTATGGTTTAACTCCACAAATTTAGGTTATAGAAGGATGTTGCTTTTAAATGAAAATTGAATTAGTTATCTTGTTGTAGCAATTTCTTATTAATGTCATTACCTTTGATTTGTTCAAATTTGCAACAATAAACAATGAAATTGGCAACTATAAATGAAATCCAAAAAATGGCATTCAGAAATGGCTACCCTTAATTAAATTGAAAGAGAAATTGAAATCCAGAAAATGACACAGAAATGGCTACCACATGAGGATTTTGATTTAATTTCCCCTTAATTAAATTGAAAGAGAAAATTAAATTAAGTTGAAAATAATTAATATTATTCTATATTAATGGAGAAATGGTTACACAGTGGTAATGTAGCTCCTTAAGTTAGGATTATTTCCTAGGATATAGGAGTTTGTTTACAACTTCCTACTCCTTTGTAATGTACTTATAGTTGTATCATATGATTAATGAATGTAGAGTGCACTCTCCATTTGTGTGCAGTCTCCAGGTGCATTACTCATCTGTGAGCTGCAGTTTCTATTCAATTTAGTTTTTATCTTGATATCAGAGCTCACATCGGGTGAAGCTGATTTTTTCTTCAGAGCCCTAAGTTGCTATAGAGCCTTTGTGTCTATGGAGCCTTCACGACTACTTAGCTTTCATGGCTATGGTGCACACAGGAGCTTCAATGCTCATAGGAGTAGGTGGACTGTAGTAAACACCTCACTCATAGGTCTTAGATATTTTTTTTTCTAAGCACAGGAGGGTCGGCGCATTTTTCTGCCTGACAGTCGCGCCAATAGGCGCAATCAGCGCCACTGTTAGGGCCATACCCGCGCCAATTTCGGGACTCACATGGATTTTATTTGGGCGCGGATATTGGGCTTAGAAAGGCGTTGATCTCACTTTTGGCAGTTTTGCACATGGGATTCGCCCATTTGTGGTGGATCTGAGTCGCAGACACATTTCTTGGCGGTTCTGCACATGGGATTTTCCCATTTGTGGTGGATCTGATTCGCAGACACATTTGTTGGCAGTTATGCACATGGGATTTGCCTGTTTGTGGTGGATCTGAGTCGCAGAAACGATAACCTTCAGATCAATGGTGGATCTGAGTTACAGTCACAAGATCGTGCCAGATCGGTGGCGGATCTGTGATTAGGATCTGGTATGTATTGAGTTCTTATTAGTGTAGCTTGTAATTATTCAGTTGGTTAGAATCATTGGAGGGTCTAGAATCCGATCAGCCAAATATGAATAATACCATAGAAATGTATCTCAACGATTCTAGCAAACTTGATGGGTCCAATTTCACCAATTGGAAATTCAAGCTATAGACACTGCTTGAGGGAGAAAATGCATGGTCGATTGTCACAGGTGATGAGTAGAAACCGAATATTTTAACAGGAACAACCGCACTTATACAAGACTGGTATAAAAGGGAGAATAAAGAAAAAGTCATACTGAATATGTCCGTCAAGGATAATATTATCCCACACATCAGAGATGGAAAATCGTCCACAGAGATCTGGACGACAGTCAAGAACTTATACCAGACACAAAATACAAATCGCATCTTGTCGCTCAAAGGCAAGTTGTTTTCAATGAGGATGGAGGAAAATGAATCCACTGTTGGATTCGTTGCAAGGGTTAAAGAACTGAAGGACATATTAGGTGACATTGGAGAGAAGGTGTCTGATTCCAATCTAGTCACAATCACGTTGAACGGAATGAAGGATGAATATCATATGTTCATCATAGGGTTGGAAGCAAGGGATACAGCCTCTTTATTTGAAGAATTGACAGTAATTTTGCTACAAGAAGAAGAGTGACGACATAATTTAAGACCTTAGAATGACAATCTTGCTCTGATGGCGAAGAGGAGACTGTTTAAAGGGAAGCAACCACAACAGCCACAACAACAATAGTAGCAACAGAGAGGAGGTAGCACGTTTCAAAAGAGACCATTTAGAGGTATGCCTGCAAACAATTTTTCTAGCATTAAATGCTTTTATTGTGGGAAAAATAGCTATGAAGCTAAGTTCTGTTTTAAGAGGCATACAGATGAAGCGAGGAATAAGCCGAGTAGGCACACAGGATATTTTGTCGATGAAGACCATGGTCATGATCTTCAATTGTTTGTAGCTGATTGTGCTCTTTCAGCTTCTAAGGAAGATGAGGACGACATATGGTATGTTGATACTGGCGCATCCTCACATATGACAGGTAAGAGAGAGTGGTTTGAATTTCTTGAAGAAACTTCATGTGGATCTAAAATTTATTTAGGAGATGACAGAAGATATGAGATCAAAGGGTACGGTGATATTCCGGTAAGGTTGCCTAGCGATGACATTAGACATATTAAGAATGTGATGTACATGCCCAGGATTAAGAAAAATTTGATCTATGTATCTATGATAACATATCAGGATTTGCTAGTATAATTCTTCAAGACATGTTGTGTCATAAATGATAGAAGGATGGAAACAATTGCATTAGGAGTGTGTGTGGGGAGCCTGTATAGATTAAATGTCAAAAGCATGCCACAACAAGCCATGGTTTCAATAGGATTGACAGTCGAAAACCTCTGGCACCAGAGATTCAATCACCTTAATTTACAAGACCTCATGCCACTTCAAAGAAAAGATATGGTCGATGGACTCCCTACTTTTCATAGTGTTCAATTAGATTGTGATGGATGTGCATTAGGGAAAATGCATAAAGATGAATTTCCTCTGCATATTGATATTAAGGAAAGAGATATTCTAGAGCTAGTGCATATAGACATATGTGGACCTATGCAAACCAGGTTGCTAGGTGGTGCATATTATTTTCTTCTGTTTATTGATGATTGCACTAGATTCTCTTGGATATATTTTTTAAGTAAAAAGAGTCATACCTTTCAGTGCTTTAAAGAATTTAAAACTTTGGTAGAGAACCAGACAGGAAAATACATAAAAATTCTCTGCTCTGATCAAGGGGGAGAATGCAGGTTGGGTGAGTTCATGAATTTTTGCAGATATCATGGGATTGTTCAACAGTTTATAGTGCCTCATACTCCACAAAAAAATGGAGTGGCATAACGAAAGAACAGAACTCTAGTGGAATGCGCAAGAAGTATGCTTCAAGGTAAGGGTCTATCAAATGGTTTTTGGGATGAAGCCATCAACACTGTTGCTTATTTAAAGAATAGGAGTCTTACTAAATGTATCAGCTTTAAAACTCCTTTTGAAGCATTATATGGATTCAAACTAGCAGTGAGTCATTTAAGAGTATTTGGGTCAAAATCTTTTGCCCATATACCAAAGGAAGATAGAAAGAAGTTTAATCCTAAAGCCATGAAATGTATCTTTGTAGGATATGGCACTGAGTTTAAAGCATACAAGTTATTTAATCCTGTGACTCATAAAATATTTTCTAGTAGAGATGTCATATTTCATGAACAAGTTGAGAAAGGAAAGGAAGACAATCATAAAGAATGGCACATTCCATTATTTATGGAAGAAAGCAGTGAGGATAATTAGCAGCAGGAGCAGAAAGAAGCAGAAACAGGTGATGAAGTCAATAAGGCAAGTCCGTACAAGTCTGAAGCAGGCATATTTGAGGTGAGTCCTTTACTGAGAAGATCAGGTAGGAAAACTCAATTACCAACCAGATTGAAATACTATGCTTTAATGACAAGTATTTTAAACATTGGAGAACCCACAAAATATAAAGAAGCAAGTCAATTTGATGAATGGAGGGCTGCAATGAATGAAGAAATTGAATCAATTACTAAAAACCATAGTTGGGATCTAGTTGAACTGCCTCAAGGAAAAACACCCATAGGTTGTAAGTGGCTGTAAAAACCTAAAGTTAATGAAGATGGGAGTATAGACAAGTTTAAAGCTAGACTGGTAGCAAAGGGTTATTCACAGTAAGCAGGAATAGACTTTGATGAAACCTTTGCCCCTGTAGCCAAACTGAATACCATTAGAATGTTAATTTCTTTAGCTACAAAATATCAATGGAAGCTACACCAGTTAGATGTTAAGTCTGCATTTCTGAATGGTGATTTAAAGAAGAGATTTATTTAGTCCAGCCTGAAGGGTTTGTCAAAGAAGGGCAGGAACATCTATTTTGTAGGTTGAAAAAGGCATTATATGGTTTAAAACAAGCACCCAGGTCGTGGTATGAGAAGATTGATTCATTATTCTTAAAACATGGTTTTCATAGGAGCATGAATGATCCAAATTTGTACACCGAGTATAATAAATAGAGGCATATTATTTTGATTTCTTTGTATGTGGATGATATGATTATGACAGGTAATGCAGATGCTTTGATCAAAGAAATCAAACTGCAAATGTCGCAAGTATTTGAAATGAAAGATCTCGGAAATCTCCATTATTTCTTGGGTCTGGAAATATGGAGTGATTTTGGACAGACTTTTCTTACTCAAGGGAAGTATGCCAGAAGTTTGCTTGAAAAATTCAGGATGGAGCAGTGTAAGTCAGCATCAACACCATTGCAGCAGAATCTAAGGTTGTGCAGTGGTGATGACACTAAGGAGGTGGATGCCACTGTGTATATACAACTAGTTGGTAGTCTGATATATCTTACTACAACTAGACCAAACTTGGCATACTATGTTAGTGTGTTGAGCTAGTTCATGTCTAATCCTCTCGAAAGTCATTGGGTGGCAGCAAAAAGTGTGTTGAGGTATCTTCGTGGTACTAGTGATTATGGTATTTTATACAGTGACATATCTGATGTTGCTTTAGCAGGTTTTTCAAATTCGGATTGGGCAAGTAACTTGGATGATTGAAAATCCATCACAGGTTATGCATTCAGCATTGGATCTAGGGTCATAGCATGGAGCAGTAAAAAACAGAGTATTGTAGATTTATCTTCAACCGAAGCTGAGTACCAAGCATTGTGTGCAGCTACATGTGAAGCTATCTGGTTGAGAAGGCTTCTCCATGATGCAGGAGAAGAGCCGAAAGAAGCAACTACCATCAAAAGTGACAACCAGAGTACCATTAAGCTAGCATATAATCCATTGTTTCACAAAAACACCAAACACATTGATACTCAGTTCCATTTTTTTCGAGAAAAACTTCAGTCAAAAGAAATATTTGCTGAATACTGTAAATCTTGTGACAATATGGCAGACATTTTTATTAAGCCTCTTGGGAGAATAAAGTTTCAATTATTTAGAGGGATGTTAGGAATTCAGGAAAATCCTTTCTCCATTAAGGGGGAGAGTTGAAAATAATTAACATTATTGTATATTAATGGAGAAATGGTTACACCGTTGTAATGTATCTCCTTAAGTTAGGATTAGTTCCTAGGATATAGGAGTTTGTTTACAACTTCCTACTCCTTTGTGATGTACTTATAGTTGTATTATTTGTTGAGATTGCAACAAGATGAGGAGCTTAGTGGAAAGGAGTCGCCTTCACTAAGTGGGCCCGCAGGATATTTTTGGCGCAAAGTCTATTTTTAGACATATGGATCATGTTCTATGAGTTGCAGGATGCTATTTGTGGATGGTTGGTCAAGTCGGGAAAAATAGATGGACTTCTATTTTAAGACATACTGGGTGGAATCTATTTTTAGATTGCCAGTCTAAAAATAGATATGTCGAATATTATTAGCTCTTAATAATATTTGGACTCTAAACATTATCTTATCCTCTTGGAGCACTTCAGTTTGATGCCTGGATGTGGCACATGCAGTTGACAGAAGGAATTACGCTATTCCTAGGGTTTAGTGGAGCTATTGCATGGTTGACTTCAGTTAGAACTCATGTGACAGAGTTTGGTGGAGTTGATGAGGCAGTTAATGGAGTTGTGTTCAGTTTAACTTAGTTGAGCTAGTTGTATCTAGTCTAACTGATTGATACAATTAGTGAGAGTGGTGTGAATTAATTATTAATTAATTCACTAATTATTAACTCATAAATCAACTAAAGAATACATCGGTTAACTGCAGTGCATGGACAGTTTCAGTGGAGACCAGTGGAGAGGTTAGGTGAAAGAGCAGTGTGACTATCAGTTGTGACTATACTGGTGCATGAGATTTGCACACACATTGATGGAGAAGCCAATGAGGATTGCGCAGTACATACTGGTGGGATTTGAACCTTGATCTCATGCTTATCCATATTGGATTGCGCAGTAGAGGCTGGCTAACAGGTGGAGCAGATTGGAGCATGTGTTTTGTATGATCTGAGCTTGTGTAGTGTGTAACAATTGGAGATAGTGCTGAGAGCTTGTGAGGAGTTTGTACTATGATTGATACATGATCTCTATCATTATAATATACAGATAGTTGGGGGTTTTCAGCTTTAAGCTTTCCCATAAATACTGTGTTTATATGTGTGATTGTTTATGGTTTTAATGTGCGCATGCGATTGTTTAATTTCCACAAATTGATGATCAATAGTAGAATAGGTTATGTATTATGCATGAAGCTCAAATAGTGTGTGATCAGGATAATCTCGGTGAATAATTTAATAGTTATTCAAATTTCTACATTATTTGATTAATGAATGTAGAGTGTACTCTCTGTTATCAGTCATTAATTTGTAAAACTTTCCTTGATAGGTTCATGCAGGTCATTCACCAAATTGATGAGGTCTCCTAAGTTAATTTTTGAGATGTCTGAAATTTTTTGCATTTTTATGAAGTCTACCCTAAGCTTAAAGGTCACCCCCATTCATGCCACTTCAGTGAAATCAACCTCACATCAAATTAGTTGTCATTCCCATGCATTTAATCTCAAAAGTGCACATTTGTCAGTGTTGGAGAGGTAAATCCCCTCTGCGGACAGAGGCGATCCCTACTAGCCCAGATCGGGTCTAGCAACAACCGAGTCACGCTAAGATGCAAGTTCCTAATTGCAAAAGACCAAGATGCGACAAGAGGCCTACCTTAATTCCTACGCTGCCGTCGTTTGTGAAGAAGATAGCGCTTCCATCTCTCGCTTTGGCAGATCACAATTCTCCCGCTCAATGCGATCGAACACCTGCACATACAAGAAGAAACAACAAACGAACAAGCGTAAAACCTAATACATGCAATTATGTATCAGTGAGAGAAGATACAACTCATAACATAAAACATGAACATCTGAGTGGAACCATAATTGAAGTCGCTTATTATTAATCAGAACAAAGAAAGATACAACCTGAGCTCTGACGCTAGATCTTCCTTCGACGGGTCGACAGAGGAGTACATCTCAGTAAAGCTCGTCGGGAAAAGGAAAAGTCTCTCTCTCTTTCGTTGTCTGACGATAATCTCCTTACAATTGATTCAGCTCCATTTAGGCTACCAAGACTACTAAGGCTCAACCATTCAGCCCCTTCATCAATGGAAGATGGCTATATTTATAGAGGAGAGGAGGAGGTTGGGATCCCTATAATAGTGGAAGGGAGGCCTTATCCCTTGGGAGGTTCCCCATAAGGTGGAAACAAGAGGCCAAAGGAGGAAGGCCGTGGTTATTCAGTCGAAACCACTCCTCATGACTCATCCACGAAGTTGTTGTAATCGAAACTTCGCCTCTTTTTTAAAAAAAATTCCATAAGCAGATTGGCTCGGGTGCCTAACTAGGACAGAGCACCAACTAGCGCGGGCTCAGTGTTAATTTTCCTCATTGGCACGAGGACATAATGGGCTACCAGCGCCAAGGAAAAAACAGGTGTTTTTAGGGGTCTGCTCAGGAAATGATCAATAGAAGGAATGTTGTCCTCATGGAAAGGGATGCAATGATGGTATTTGCAAGGCATGACACTGCTTATTGGTCACATAAAAAACCCTCCAATGGGCGAGATGGGGATTGCAGGGACGGTGACAAATTACTGTGTAACAAATGCCCCCTAAAGCATGAGGCCCGAGAGAGAGAGAGGGGTGAAATTCTTTACGAGACCATGTCCAACTGAAAACACTGCCGTCGGAAAACCTGCGTAGACAAGTACAAATGATATCTCAAATACATGATATGTGGTATGGGTGCAGCCATCCATAACAGAGTATAAAATAATCAAGATCCGAGGTATGGACGCAGCCATCTAGTAAGGATCGATAAATAAACTCAGGCATGGTCACAGCCATCCAATCAATGAGTCATGTAACCAATCATAATAATCCACAAAACCGTAGCCTAGATTCTAACAGACAAAATCCAGGGTCTTGCGCTCCATCTCGACCCGAACAGAGTACAAGTTCAAACATGTGAATAAGTGAGCTGAAGTCGAACATGCAAGAACATCGTCTGATTACCAGCCAATGATGAAAGCCGTTAACAGACGCGAGAGGAACCACCAATAATGACAGTGGCCCTCAAGGTACTATAGGTACAATCTACGGAATGTGAACAGTGAGTTGTCGTTGAACACCCGTAGAATCATCCGATTGAAGGTCAATGATGAAAACCTTGCGTCGAATGCGAAGAACCTGCCATTGAGGCATGCAGGCTCCAAGGTACCGGAAGGCAGTCTCTAGATCAACTTCCTGGATAATGAGCTGAAGTCGACAGGAAGTGACCTTGATCGAAGGTGGGCCATATTGTTTCCCACATCATCGAAACGAGACAGAGGAACATAATTTTTGTGAATCAGGATCAGATGAGAATCAGAGGAAGGTTGAAACTGCAGAGGTCAACTTCTCTTGAACATATCAGTGGCACGACAGTGGATTTGGCAGTATTTGACATCAAAAGATCAGAGGTCATGATGACGAGACAAAGAGAAGATGAGAGGTCAAAAGGGATTACCCAAACCCACGGAGGCAAATAGATAATGAGATGAGATGTCCCCAACTCGACACAAATGCAGACAAGTTCCATGTTCAAGAGTGACATACTGCCGACACGACGACGATACTGGTTCCATTTTTCCCCACCATTTCTGGTGAGTACCTCTTTATTTTTACACAAGCTTGAAGAGGATAACATATTCTTTTCATATAAGTTTGTCCTTCGGATGAATCCATCCTAGTACATTTAACGAGCCCTAGGAAGGAGAAACTTGAATATCGTCATTACGACTGAATCCGATGTCATCAGGGTTTAACGAGTCTGACAAAGGAAGAACTCATCGTCTTTTCATGTTTAGAGAGTTTGAAAAGACAACGGAAAAGTAAACTCCAACAGTCCCTTTTCGAAAATAGTTCCTTAGATCCGAAAAGGTAGAAAACTGTGTCTGAGAAAGCCTCCTAGTCACAATAGGCTAGGGTATTCCTTTTTCGTAAATAATCTATCCCAGCCCGAAAAAGAGGTAAACGTATACTGGTAGATGTCATTTCGCAGCCAATTTAACTAGATCAAAACGACAAGCGACTCGACAATCTTTTCAGTTTTAGAGAGTCAGAAAAGAGCTGAAAGATGACTCCTCCTGGAGGAATGAGTGGTATAAAGGGAAGCAACTGGTTCCGGTGATGGTGGAACTTCTCTGAACAAATAAAGGTTAAGAGGCTGGCTAACAAGACCACTCATCACAGTGGTTCCTCAGGATTGGGTGAAACAACCAAGTGAAGGCATATGATCGGCCAAGCAGATAGTGACGATGAAGTGAGAAAACCAAGTCTCATCTGGAAAAAACAGGTTGATAAAATGGCAATCACGAGAGGTAAAATGGGAATGGTTTCATTTTTACACAATCTTGAAATCAAGAAACTCTGCTTGAACTTGGTTTCATTTTTACACAAGCTTGAAACAAAGATAAACTATGCTTGAAACCAGTTTCATTTTTACACAAGCTTGAAATGAAAACAAACTATGCTTGAAAAAGTAAGCATGCCCCCAGCATGGTGACTCAATTCGAGGTACATGCCCCCCAAGCTTCAGTCCATGCACCTGAGTAAACAGATGGAGGGAGTGAAGGTTCAAGTTACGAGATCTAAGAAAGACTCGACTGGGATTTTACGAGATCTGATCAAAGACTCGAATTGAACAAGAACGTGTTTCATTATTTTAATGAGGTTGACACATTAAAAGAAATATCCTCGTAGCAGCTTGTTTCATAGTTTTAGGAGCTTGACACAAGAAGAAGAACTGTGCTCTGGACACTTTGTTTCATTTTTTAAGGAGCTTGACACAGGAAAAGAACCATGCTCCGACCTACTTGTTTCATTTTTTAAGAAGCTTGACACAAGAAAATGAACTGTGCTCCAACAACCTGCTTGTTTCATTTTTTAAGGAGCTTGACACAAGAAAACGAACTGTGCTCCGGGAACCTTGTTTCATTTTTTAAGGAGCTTGACACAAGAAAATGAACTCTGCTCCGAAAACCTTGTTTCATTTTTTAAGGAGCTTGACACAAGACAAGGAACTCTGCTCTGACCTACTTGTTTCATTTTTTAAGGAGCTTGACACAAGAAAATGAACTGTGCTCCAACGACCTACTTATTTCATTTTTTAAGGAGCTTGACACAAGAAAACGAACTATGCTTCGAAGACATCTCATCATGATGAACAAGAAGTCATGGCTTCCAAGAGTTGCCCATCCGATGGAAGGAAAAAATCTTGGAAGTCTGGACCCAATGCCACTAGTACACGATGTACAACGACACTATCACTGAGTACAGGCACGGGGTAGGTAGCCACATAGTTGACCTGCGGTGGGGCAGATGCAAAGGGTGGATAAAAACCTGGAAGGGATGATGGCGGGCCAGCAACCACATCAGGACCAAAGAACGAAAGCTGATTAATGGTCACGATCCGTCCTTCATGTGGAAAACAGACCACATGAAAAAGGGAGGAGACAAGCACTCCCATGGAATAGGTGTAATCGCGCCCCAAAAGCAGATTAAAATCCAAGGGGCCTGGAACAACCATCACGTCCATATGGACGATTTTACCTCCCAAAGTAACAGGTAACCTTGGAAGGATCCCTAACGGTTGACTAGTTCTTCTGTTAAACGCCAACAGATTCTGCGTAACAGGAACAAGCGATGGCGAACCGAAAGCTTGCCAAGTAGTTGAGGATAGAATACTAATAGACGCGCCTTCATCTATAATGGTGCTAGGTACGACCAAACCAGAGGTCTGTACTGTGATCTCAAAAGGCACATAAGACGGAAGGCGATATCCTGCAAATCGACTCCAATCAAAGGAAGCGACCAAACTACTCGGAGGGGCTACCATCGAACTGGGATGGTCTTCCCCTGGTGTTACAGAAGAATAAGGAGCATCCTCCACGACCTCCATCTCGAAGGTGGGAGGGGTATCCTCCCAGACCTCCATCACGAGAGGCAGAGGAGTTGTTTCTTGAGATATAGGGATAGGAGAATATTTCTCCAAGTCTGAGGAATCTGAAGAAACAAGAAGAACCTGAGGGATGTGAGGTCCACTCTCAACAGAAAAGACCTGGTGCACTACAGATGGGGCCAATTCAACTGATCCCACGACCAATGGTTGGTCGGGAACAGATTCCTGAATTTGAATTTTCGGGGGAGTGGGATCGACCAAGGATGACTCTTGACCAATCGTTGAATGAACTGGTGAAGGAATCAAAGAAAGATGTTTGTAACCAGCCAGAAGGCATGGCGCAGAAACAACCGAGTTTTCCAAAACTCGCTTGGCTTCATCCATATACGGACAAAGGTGAATGGCATGGTGCCCTTCACATAACTTACAGGGATTGGTGATCTTACCCTGCCTCTTAGGAGCTTTACTAGCACTAGCTGAAGATGTGCCCCCAACCTGACTCCCAGAAGCCAAAGGCAACAATGGAGGACCGTTGGACCATACTTCGAGCACCTTGGGAATGCCAGGGCAGTCTCGAAGAAGATGGTCTCCCATGCACAACATGCAAGGGAACTTGACTTTCCGGGGAGGGTTGGAAGGTTTATCAAGAGGAGGTGCTTTAGAAGCAGTAGATGCAGCCTTAACCTCTCTCTTATCAGACTTCTTCTTCTTAGTCTTAGTCACCTGGTTACTCGAATCTAGACTTTCACCAGGCGAAGTAGAAGAGGAGGACACAGAAACAGGCGAAGAAGGGGAGAGGTCCACCTTGGAATCAACATGATGTTGTTCAGGCGGAGGAGACGGTTGAACAGTAGCCAGGACATTCGGGACCATAGAGGTCGAGAAAAACCAAACAGGCAACCCAACAGTTAACCCAGGAAGGGACAACGTTGCCATATAAGGAGCACCAACATTTCCAAAAGGAGGAAAAGGACTAGGATTCCCTTTGGAGGGGATTCCTTGGTTGGTGAACTTCGGAAAATTTTCCATCAGAAACGATCTTCAAAACAACACCCTAAGGAAAATAACTTTAACCAGGAATATTTCGTGGGCAATTAATTTTTAAAACATTGAAACAAAACTCTACCATTTTATCTTTTAAGATTCGAGAAACAGGCAAAAGGTGACTCTATCTCTTTCAGTTTTGAAACAAGCGTGAAAGGACAAGCGCTTGATGATCCTTTCAAATTTAAAGAGTCAGAAAAGATCAAAATGACTACTCTGGTAATCTAGGCAAAGGGTGTACCAGATATCCGTGAACTGCAATATACACCTTGGTCTCAAAATGAAAGAGAAATCAACCAAGGACTTGACGTACGTGCAGGAAATATCCCCGAATGTTGTGTCCAGTGTATCACGGGTATAAGGCGGCAGACTCGGCTTCCTACGGATAAAGGATAGAAACCTAGTAGGGTCTCCCTTTATATATGCGATGGTACAGGGAGCACAAGTCCGTACTAGTGCTTTCTAAAGCCAAAAGGCAAACGACAGCTACTAGGTTTAATGACGTCGGAACACGTCACTAGCCTAGACCTCTAAATATTTTGTTAATGTTTCAATGCTGCCTTAAGGTAAATTGAATAAATTTTAATGTTGATCTTCAATTATGTTTCAATTTCTAGGCCCTACCGAATGTTATGTCTCAAAATCCTAAATTCACACTACATGCCACAATGTATCATTCCGTTCGATGAATAGATAACTACAGAAAGGTTGAGAGCTTTTCACACAATAACAAAATGATCACAAAACAACCACTAGTGCCTCTAATGCACGCTAATGAAAACTAAAAGCTTTTCTTTCAAATTTACAAATCACTAATAACACAAAAAAGATTCAATTTACATTAACTAATCCGGAGCAGAAGATATTTTTTGTATTTTCAATGTTTAATAGCAAAGTGCACTAAACAAAATGAAAACCAATGAAATGAGCAACTTGAGAAGAGATAGTAGAGGATTAAAAACAAGCAAGTTTCACTCAATGCAAACACACAATCAGACCTCAAATTGACAAAAGAATCTCTCAAAACCAAGAGAATCCCAAAGACTCAAATGAACCATGTAATCTAGGCCCAAAACGAGACAAGGCGGAATTCGAATGAGGAAGAAACCAATCACTCAAAAAACACAACAAAACGATAGACAACCACCAAACGAATGCAGAGAAGCAATCACAAAGTTGACTGAACAAATAGAAACCAAAAACTCCCACGGGAGGCTCGACACACTATAGCACCTAGATGTCCTAGGGCTAGAACGTAAAATCGATGGTATAAGGCAAACAACCGGAGGATGAAGGTCACACTCAGTCAAACAAGGCTCCAGAACACTCAAGCAGTTGTAAAAATGAAACCAAAATCATAGATCAAGCTCAGAAAGCTCAAGGCAGAGCAAACCCTAGCACCTTATAGGGTTGGCGCGACTGTTAGGCTGCAACTAGCGCCAGAACAGCATTGGCGCGGGTAATAAACTGGTAACATGCGCCAATTGGCGCAACTGTAAGGCTAATAAGTGTTCCAGTCGAGTTTACTAAGTAAAAATAAAGAAATCCAAGTATACTAGTGAAGCTAATAGTTTAACCATGGCGATGGCAATGAAGTCAAGAATCGACCGAAAGGACAAGACAATACTCAAATCAACTTCTTCCCAGTGGAGTCACCAGTTTATTGGAAAGGTAAATCCCCTCTGCGTACAGAGGCGATCCCTACTAGCCCAAATTGGGTCTAGCAACAATCGAGTCACGCTAAGACGCAAGTTCCTAATTGCAAAAGACCAAGATGCGACAAGAGGCCTACCTTAAGTCCTACGCTACCGTCATTTGTGAAGAAGATAGCGCTTCTGTCCCTCGCTTTGGCAAATCACAATTCTCCCACTCAATACGATTGAACACCTGCACATACAAAAAGAAACAACAAACGAACAAGCGTAAAACCTAATACATGCAATTATGTATCAGTGAGAGAAGATACAACTCATAACATAAAACATGAACATCTGAGTGGAACCATAATCGAAGTCGCTTATTATTAATCAGAACAAAGAAAAATACAACTTGAGCTCTGACGCTGGATCTTCCTTCGGCGGGTCGACAGAGGAGTACGTCTCGGTAAAGCTCGTCGGGAAAAGGACAAGTCTCTCTCTCTTCGGCTGTCTGACAATAATCTCCTTACAATTGATTCAGCTCCATTCAGGCTACCAAGACTACTAAGGTTCAACCATTCAGCCCCTTCATCAATGGAAGATGGCTATATTTATAGAGGAGAGGAGGAGGTTGGGATCCCTACAATAGTGGAAGGGAGGCCTTATCCCTTGGAAGTTTCCCCATAAGGTGGAAACAAGAGGCCAAAGGAGGAAGGCCATGGTTATTCAGTCGAAACCACTCCTCATGACTCATCCACAAAGTTGTTGTAATCGAAACTTCGCCTCTTTTTTTAAAAAACTTTCCATAAGTAGATTGGCGAGGGTGCTTAACTGGGACAGAGCACCAACTGGCGTGGGTTCAATGTTAATTTTCCTCATTGGCTTGAGGACATAACGGGCTACCAGCGCCAAGGAAAAAACAGGTGTTTTTAGGGGTCTGCTCAGGAAATGATCAACAGAAGGAATGTTGTCCTCATGGAAAGGGATGCAATGATGGTATTTGCAAGGCATGACACTGCTTATTGGTCACATAAACGACCCTCCAATGGGCAAGATGGGGATTGCAGGGATGGTGACAAATTACTATGTAACAGTCAATTTTTCACAATTTCGTAGCGAATTACAAATGAAATCGACAGATTTCGCTACGAAACTGCCTAACAGTTCCATAGTGAATCTGTCAGCAACCAAACTGTCTTCACTACAAAATTGCATTTTTTCAGCCAAAGTTTTCAGAGTGATTTGAGGTGTCATTTTATGATAAGATAAATAAAGGGTAAGGTCTTTCAAGGTCGTTATGATGATTTTAAACGTGCATAGTCGTATTTGCTGTAATCATTATTCTTTTTGGTTGCATGTGTCATTATCAAAACCTGAATTTTCATTTAACTTTTTAAACCTTACCTCACACCTGCCTTTTGTCATATTACTGTTTAATCCTTGCATGTGAATCAACTCTTGGAGAGTTGATTCATCACTCCAAGCAGGTTGTTGTCGAATTCAGATCTGCAGGTGTCACCCACAAGAGAGGAAACGAAGACTATAAATCATCCATGTCTTCAAAAAGGAAAACAAACAAGGGTGGTCATTGTCTCAGGTATGAACCCATGGATTTGAAATTGTTGAATGAAGACCCTACTGCTATGGAAGTTTTTAGGAGGACGGGCTGCCTGCAATTTTGCCAGAAGTTGCAGGGTTTCCATGCACAAGTTTCAAAGGACTTTGCCACAAATTTTACAAGGACATCATCAAAGGTTGGGATTTTGAATCTCACAATAACACCAGAGAGCATATCACTAGCTATAGAAATCCCTAGAGGTGGTGAAGAGTGGTTTAAAGGCACAAAAATTACAATGCAAGGTTTTGGAGACTTTCTCAAGCAGGAGCACAGAGAACTTGATTTGACTAATGGAATCCCTAGGATTTTTATGAAGGAGAATTATGCAAAGCTGCTGATGGTCATTCAAAAATATTTCACCTGCGAAGGAAGATTCCACATGGTTTACTCTTACCATCTCAGACTCCTTCTACACTTTGTAGGTAAGAAATCACTTGACTTACCATTATTTTTATACAGGAGTTTGGGAAAGATGTTAGATAGAGTTCAAGTCAAGTCAGAAGGTAATGAGACATCTTTGTTTCACCATGGTCTAATAAATATGTTAGTGTTGGAAGAATTGAGAAGGTTAAACAGAGATTGTACTTCTTTTCTGTTTATGAGTGGGTATGAAATAGATGTAGTCACTCCAAAGAAAATATTATAACCTAAAACTACTACATCACTAGCTGCACTAGAAGAGGTTGAAGAAGAAAGAAGACAGTCCCCTACAAAACCAATGGACATAGGAGTAGAACCTCTGCAAGGAACCGATATCCCTCAGCCAACACTTGCAAAATAGAAACATAAGATTATCAAACAAGGCAGTAAGAGGATAACTAGAAGCCAGACATTGGCCAAAAGGAATCTGGAAGATATCCTTCATGTAATTGATATTGAAGAGTCACCAATAGTGCAAGCAGAAGATATTGAAGGTGATGGAAGAAAACTGAAGAAAGGTAAGATTGCCAAGAAATTAGATTTTGTAGGAGAAGATGCTGCCTTTATATTTTAGCCAATGAAGCCAATAACCAGGTTTGCAAAGAAGGAAATGGAGAGAAAAAATACAGAGAAAATCAATGAAGCTATGCAGCCAATGAGCATCATATATTTATCTCCAATAGCAAAGGAAGAAGTTGTCATCAGGCAGAGAAAGGGAAAAGAGAAGATAATTGAAAAATCAGAAACAAAACTCCTTAAAGAACAGTTGAAGGAAGCAGGTAAAGAAATATTTGAGTTGAAGTTAGACGCAGAGAAGCAGAGGTATGAAAAGGTTGAATTTGACCAGACGATGAAAAGATGGGACAGTCAAATCTCAAGTGTTTCAAAATCTATTGATAATGCCAAAAGATTGCTGAAATGGAATCAGCCATTAAGACTAGTGGTCAAACATACCAGGAAGATGAAATTACACTTGCAAGCTGAAAATAGATCATTAAAGGATCAAGTGGAAGACCTTCAGGAGCAGTTAGACATGATTCAGTTGAGCTGGAGAAGAAAGCGCTGAGGATTAAAGTGGTTGAAGAACCTATAGGTCAACCTATTGTAAATGAAGATGAAACTCCTAAAGACTGAAGAATTGAGTTGAAACATTTTTGATGAGGTTCATGGCTTGCAAAGAACCTAAATTTTGTCCCAGAAGATCAAACTTTGAAGAAAATCACAAAATCTGCAAATTTTGGTTTATTAGGCAGTTTCGTAGCGTGCTCCAGGCTTGAAGGCCATAAAACGCTACAAAATTTCTAAAGATGCTCTTTTGCTTTAAAAATAAATTTTGTGAAGGATTAAGTAGGGATATTTTTTTTTTTTAAATATTTTGGCATAACAAAAGTTTTTGACCAGCAAAGGTGGCAGGGAGATGGATGAAAAGGCAGAAATTCATTCACTACGAAACCATGCTACGAAACTGCCTAAACTGCTCTATTTTGTAGCGAGAGGTTTTTGGAAGATTTTTGGAGGTTCAAACAACACATAGAAGATCAGTCAGCCATCTGGAGACATCCAAACTGTTAGTGAGCCATCCAGACATAGACTCACTACTCGATATAAGTGTTACTCATCCAGCTCAGCATGAAGACAAAGACTAAAGTGGAGTTTATCTTTTCCTGAAAAGTAGGACCGTGTTTCCTAAATCTAGGGGGTAATTTAAATATGTTAGTGATGGTGAAGGTTTCTTGAACATGTAATCCTTGTCATGAAACTGTTTTACTGTTGAGAAAACTGAGTGTAATAAATATGAAGTAGAGCCCTATTAGGAATGTGACTTTTTAAAGGTTAGTTGTCTTTTTCTGTTCCAAGAAAGTAGTTTTCATTTATGTTAGGTGTCAAAGCTATAGTTCGAGGATCTATCCAATTGGGAAAATCATTTGCAATATAAAGAAGTCTATTTATAGACAGAACATCGAATATCAAAGGGTTGGAGAATATTGCACCAAATTCCTACTCTGTTATGTTTTTCAGTTACAGTAATATACAGTGACATTTTACTTCCAGACCTAAGATTCGAATGAGGTGTTTAATGTTTTGTTTGCTCTATATCTTTCATGTCTAATCATCTGCAGTGAGTTTTATCTCTAATTACTTAGAACTCATGTTATCATCCTCTGACATCCTTTAGAGGTTAAATTGATGTATTTTTCCTATGTTGTGTGTATGTACCATCCTTATTAAAACCTCTATTTGCCTCATCTTCCATGAGAATAATTACTATCGTTAAGTTTACTGATGTTGACCCCATAGCCCAATGGTAGCAAGCCTTTCATTTTTCAACCTGCAATCAATCAAAACTAAGTCACAGTTCATAGAGTTAGCCATCTAATAGTATTTCTATTGAAAATCATAAATCCCCTTTGAGAGCCCCCTCTCAAACTGAAGAGGCTAATCTTTAGTTAAAAACTTGTTTTTAAAGAGTTACATTAAGTTGATTGATGAGCAGCCTATCAAGATCAATTTGCTGATAACACTCTCCATTTGTGTGCAGTCTCCAGGTGCAGTACTCACCTATGAGCTACAGTTTCTATTCAATTCAATTTTAATCTTATCGTTACCTTTGATTTGTTCAAATTTGTAACAATAAATAATTGGCAACTAGAAATGAAATCCAGAAAATGGCATCCAGAAATGGCTACCATATGAGGATTTTGACTTAATTTTCCCTTAATTAAATTGAAAGAGAAATTGAAATCCAGAAAATAGCACCCAGAAATGGCTACCATATGAGGATTTTGATTTAATTTTCCCTTAATTAAATTGAAAGAGAAATTGTATTATTTAACTGAGTTAGGAAGACTTAGTTAGCTTAGGAAATTCGAGTTAGAGCTCTAAGAGGATGCATGCCAAGAGATTTTCTATTTTTAGGCTAACTGAGATATGAGCTAGTGAGAGGTCTAGTGAATTAAATCTAATTTAATTCACAAGTAGTGATAAATCATACTTGATCAATTAGTTAACTGATAATTCACTATAAATAGCTGTTGCATGTTATTTCTGAGGAAGACCCAATTGAGACTGAGGTTAAAGGGAAGAGATCTATCAGTTGCATTATTAGAAAATTGTACAGGTCATGCATGAGGTCATCGGGAGGGCCTTGAAGGATTGCGTAATCATTAATTTGTATTTTCATAATTAATAGGGGCTCAATTAGCCCAAGGATCCATAAGCAAGGTAGGCCAGGCAGAGGTAAGCAAAAGGTTAAATACTTGACCGATTTTTCTTAGATTGCAAGCCAATTTCGACCAGGATCAAAGTGAGATAGAAAAGTGCATGAAGTTTCTTAGTGGAGGAATAACATTGTATTGTTTCATGATCTTGACCATATGAAATATAGAGACAAAAGGGTTTTGAGCAGTTGTTTTCCCCAGATACATCTTGTGTTTTGCGATTGATAATTTCTTTCTCTTGCTTATACGTGATTGTGTGATCATGTTTTGTTTCCGCAAATTGTAGGAAATATTCAGTATCTTGTTTTAGTACATTATGAGATCAGATTGAATCCTGTGGGTAGATTTTCTACATGGTATAAAAGCATCAAGAATCACAATAGAAGAGAAGAAATTGTGATTGTTTTGAACATGTTCAAATTTGCAGATTTATTCTTCAGGATCCAGTAGAAGATCAAGATGTCTTTTAATGGCTTGATACTCGAATATGATCTTGAGGGAAATTCGAATTACATAGCATGGAAGGACAGGATGGAGGTAGTGCTCGAGGACAACAGGTTGAAGGAATTCATAGATACTGATATTCCCAAGCCCACAGCAACAAATGCCCAACTTCTTGATGCATGGCAGAAGAATGTAGCAAAGGCGAGAAGGATCTTGTTAGAGGGAGTTCAAGATCATATTGTGTCGAGTCTCCATGGGAAGATGACTCCATATGTTATGTGAAAGGCCTTGACATATCTGTTTCAGAATAGCAACGAGCACAGGAAGTTGGCGTTGTAGGACAAGCTATTAAGATGGAGGAGGACGACAAGATCCATAAATACTTGCAGAAGTTCACTCAGTGTCGAGATGAGCTTGGAAGTGTTGGGGTGGCTGTTGTTGATGATGATTTGGTGCACCTAGCACTTCTAAGCCTTCCCAAAGGCTAGCATAGTTACCATGATTTTGTGAATAGGAGGGAGAAGTTACCAGACTGGGAGCATTTGTGGGTCGACTTGGTAATAAAATAGATAAGGTGGAGCACCAGAGACGGGACCTCTAGAAAATACAAAGAAGAAGATTTTGCATTGGTGGGGAAAGACAAGAAAGCCAAGGGAAAGAAGTCCCAACGCGAAGAGGGCAAAAGAGACTTGTCCAAGATCAAGTGTTTTCACTGTCACAAGCACGAGCACTATGCCTCGAAATGTCCATATACAAAGGCAAGCAAGAAGGAGCCTGTAGCTGCAGCAGGTGAAGCAATATCTTCACAGTTTGAGCTTGATTTTAATTTCATTGCATGCATGGCCAACACTGTAATGGGATTCATGTGGTATCTCGACATCGATTTATCATTCCATATGACGGGGAATAGAGATGTTTTCAATGACTTGGAGGAGAAGGACCTCGAGAAGAACATAGAGTTTGGAGATAATGAGAGATACAACGCGATTGGCATAGGTACATTTACCTTTTCAGAGGGAGTCTGGCTCCCCTCTCAGACTGACAGATGTTTTGTATGTTCCAAGAATAAGGAAGAATCTTGTTTCCATAGCAGTATTAGAAGACCGTGGTTATGATGTCATATTTAGAAAAGGAAAGGTGTTCATTAGACACATTGTCATGGGACGGGTGAAACAGATCTGCGTAAGAGTCAAGAACCTGTATGCTCTAGAGGTCGATGATGCATGCAAAGCTTTGAGGGAAAAGAAGAGGTTAGTGACTTGGTGGTTGAGAGGGAGCCTCTCAACATGAAGCCTCAAGAGCAGTGTCATAAGGTTGTGCAGCAGCCACAATTGGAGAATCAGAGAGGAGACCAAGTGGAAGTATCCACTCAAGCAGACACCTCTAGTAGGGGGTAATTTAGAGCTAGAGGGAGCACATGCAGCCATACCTCTAGGTGAGAGGTGGGTAGATGTGTAGATATAATCCCAAGAGAAGAAATTTGGGCATGATCTAGTGAGATGACGTGTCTCATGGATCGAACTTGGCTACAAGAAGCACACAATACAACAGCAGCAAGAAGGATCAGTTAGATTGATGTAGTTAGATGTTAGGAAGACAAAAATCAGAGTGACAAATGTCAGATACTGGAGCATAGATAGGAGTTGGTAGTAGTGCAGAGGGCACAGATGCAGAGTCAACAGTAGCACAAAGACTTTAGTAGACAATGCAGTAACTAGTAGAAGTCAGAGACTTTGATGACAAATGCATTATACTGATTCAGTAACTATTCAGTTTCAAGATTTGGAGGAGTAAACAACACTAGAGAAGTGTTGCATGAAGAACATTCCAAAGGTGCCAGATCGAGATAGATGGAATTCCTTTCATGTTGAGAGGGAGTGTTGAAATTTGCAACAAGAAAAAATGAAATTGACAACCATAAATGAAATCCAAAAAATGGCACCCAGAAATGGCTACCATATTAGGCCTTTGATTTAATTTTCCCTTGATTAAATTGAAACAGAAATTGTAATTTCAGCTCATGATAACTTGTATTAGTTAACTCAGTCAAGAAGTCTTAGTTACTTAGGAAATTCGATTTAGAGGTCTAAGAGGATGCATGCAAAGGGATTTTCTATTTTTAGGGGGTCCATATATATTTATTTGTAAGTTGTAATTAGTTAAGTCAAGTATTTGAGTTAAAATCAATTTAAATAGTTCTAACTGAGAGATGAGCTAGTGAGAGGTCTAGTGAATTAAATCTTATTTAATTTATAAGTAGTGATAAATTAGTTATCCGATAATTCGCTATAAATAATTGTTACATGTGATTTCTAAGAAATACGGAGTTGAGACCGAGGTTAAAGGGAAGATATCTATTAGTTGTACTATTAGAAAATTGTACAGGTCATGCATGAGGTCATCGGGAAGGCCTTAAAGGATTGCGCAATCATTAATTGGTATTTTCCTAATTAATAGGGGCTCAATTAGCCCAAGAATGCGTAAGCAAGGTAGGCCAGGCAGAGGCAAGAAAAGGGTTAAATACTTGACCAATTTTGCTTAGTTTCCTAACCAATTTCGAGCATGATCAGAGTGAGACAGTCAGTAGACTGCATCGAGCACGATTAGAGTGAGAAAGTTGTTGGAAGTAATGGAGAAATCCATAATTAGATTGTTGTTATGATGAATATAGGATTGAGATTCTAATCTTAGATCTCATATCCTAATATCCAGGGAGTGGTTGAAACCATCTCGTTAGTGTGAAAGCCTATATAATTAAGGCTCATCTGACTCAATAGTCAGTGAGTGTATGAGTGTGTATACACTCCAAGTTCTCACCTGGAGAGCTATTCAATCAATAGTTAATAGATCCATTTTTTAACATGGTATCAGAGCATACAAGGTGAGAGGCCTGTGTGTTGTTTGGAGGCCAAGAAATATCGTTGGAGGACACGCTGAAGGAGAGTGTAGATCAGAGTGTTGCGTAAGACCATGAACGATTTGGTCCTGTGTATGTGATCTGCATATGTGATTTTCGCAGCAGAAGGAGTGACTTCGTCAAAGGATTTGGAGGCTGCGTTTCCCCCCCTACGCTTGGCTGACCTGGTTACTACAAATCCAGTTTAATCTTCTGAAAATTGAAAAATGGTCCTGCGTGGTTGTGAGATGATTTCTTTACGGAGGATCTCCATAGATCGGTTGTGAGATGATTTCTTTACGGAGGATCTCCACAGATCGGGTGGTGAGAGCAGCGTAGGAAACCGTGTAGATCGAGCGGCCATGTGGTGTACGAGAAAAGAGAAGCGGCTTATTACTGAAGCAACGGTCACTACATGCTTCATGGCGTGAAGTCATTTCAGAATGTTGTCTAGTGAGTTGCAGGGTCGCATAAAGGTGAAAGGAGCGATTTAAATTAATTTCAGATTCAACTAATCTTTGTATTCAAACTGCCTGTTCCTAATGCTAATGCGCATCATACGATGCAATGAATACTCCAGACTCCAAAATGACGTTGGGAATGTCTAAAATTTTTTTGTTTCTGAGTAATTTAAAATGACATATGAATCTTTTTATCGCTCACCATGAGGTCCCAATGTGATCTCCACATTAGTTTCTAATTTACTCGTGTAATAGCAACTGCCTTGGCAAATTTCTGTTGCTACTCATTTTTCTTACCATCCATTACGGGGTGCTTCTTTTCTCCATATCGCATTCCCTTGTTCACTACAATGCATTGTGGTATATACAACACTATTGTGAGCATATTGAAGTGCAAGAGAGTAGCTTGCGTGCAGACAAGGAAAGAAACAGTTGAAGCTGCGAACATAAGTTTGATGCAACTAGGGTGGATTGTTGAAGTGCTGAGATATTGCCAGCTAGGTGTAGTTTGGTTAGTGCATTGGTGTTTTTCTTCAGAATTGGACATTGATAGCGTTTCCAGCTTGTGAGAGGTCGTTTTGTTGCTCGTTGCAAGAGCCGAGGGCACTGAGACCTGCGTGGCATAGAAGCCACAGTCTACAAGGTTCTATTGTTGAAGAGCTGTCAAAGGGAGGTTTCCCGCCTGCATGTTAACAGGGTTGTTGGAGCTCAGTAGAGGACCGAGTGGAGTCGAAATCTGGAAGCAAGACAAAACCAGATAAGCTGGAATTTTAACATGATGTCTATATTTTTAGATATGTTTGATTCTGATGATGATGATGATTTTCTCATGTGGAAATTTGGAGGCGTTAGCTTGGGTAGCATGGGTAGCATTTTTTCAGAAAAACAATGTGGTTCTGTTGATGACCATGACAAACAAGAGGCACAATCTGGTGTGCAAGATTTTGATATTGAAGAGTCACGAGTTGATCTTTAGGAAAGGTGTAAAGATGAACAAAATGTTGAAGACAACTTTGTGGAAGTTCACATGCGTGACACCGAAAATAGTGAGAGAAAACATTCTCCTATTAAGTTTGTCATAACTTTGAGAAGGACGAAGATAAGCGTTCAAGCTGTCCATTACTGGGGAAGAAATGAGGTGCAAATACATCACTACCTCACAGCGAGGAAGGTGAAGATGAAGCCTCACCTCGGAATGAACAAGTATGGAGTCACGAGCATAAAGGCCAAAATGAAAACCTCTGTTACTAAGTTTTTCATGTTTTTTATTGTAAGTCTAGTTGAGACTAGACCAGTAGGCGTATATTATTGTTCAGTACCCTTTCTCCATTAAGGGGAAGTGTTGGAATTAATGGAGAAAGCCATAATTAGATTGTTGTTATGATGAAGATAGGATTGAGATTCTAATCTTAGATCTCATATCCTAATCTCCAGGGAGTGGTTGAAACCATTCTGTTAGTGTGAAAGCCTATATAATTAAGGCTCATCTGACTCAATAGTCAGTGAGTGTATGAGTGTGTATACACTCTCCAGGTTCTCACCTGGAGAGCTATTCAATCAATAGTTAATAGATCCAGTTTTTAACAAAAGCCAGTAGAGTGCATGAAGTTTCTCAATGGAGGAATATCATTGTATTGTTTCATGATCTTGACCATATGCAATATGGAGATAGATGGGTTTTGAACAGTTGCTTTCCCTAGATACATCTTGTGTTGTGCGATTGATAATTTATTTCTCTTCCTTATATGTGATTGTGCGATCGTGTTTTATTTCTGCAAACTGTAAGAAGGATTCAATATCTTGTTTTAGTACATTACAAAATCAGATTGAATCTCGTGGGTAGATTTTCTACATAATTATCTATTTATTGGTTTTATTAATAAACTTATAATTGAAATTTATTTTGGTTGAGGAAATTGTTACAATTCCTCTTAAGCATGCCTTGGTTGAAAATTGATTTTTTTCTTTTTTTATGATTCTTAATGTTTGGTGTTGAAACCAACAAAGTCTTATCTTTATTAGTTTGGAAAATTTGAATTTTTCTTTTATGTGACTTTAAACCTTTCATTTATATCACATTAAGAATTATTTTCTTTTAATTTAATTTATAATTTCATTTATAAATTAAATATCACTTTGCACATTACATCCTTTTTATTTTTCTGCCAAAATATACATCTATATTTCATAGACCAATTATAGTTTGTTATGTTATTCATCCTTGTATCAATATAGACCAATTATAGTTTTTCTTGTTATTCATCCTTGTATCATATTCCTATACATTTTTTGTATTATAACGCCTTGTTTTAGTTTCTGTAACGATTCTATAGCATATAATTCTTTAGCAGATTGTTAGTTATAGATATATTGAACAATAGTTTAGACTTTACATAGTTAGTATAGATTAGGATTAATCGTTTGTCTTTTCTTTATGCGAAAGGAAGAAACACATCTAAGTCAATGGAGACCTAAAACTCATAGAGAACAACCACACCAAACAATTATGGCTATTTAAAGAGTTCTGATCTAGATCATTTCTCCCTTGTTGAATAAGATGCATAAAATCCGTGCTAACAATGTGCCATGCCATAAATAATTCAAAAGCTTATAATTATAAGACATCCTTGAATTTTAATTATCTGAGATAAATAAATTGCAATTTCAAATAAATTACAATTTTATCTGAGATAGATAAATTCCAATTTCAAATAAATTGCAATTTCAATAAAGCTTGAAATCACTATATGGAATTTAGGTTTGAATCACTATATGGAATTTAGTTTTGAATGCAACCAGAGGAGGACATATAATAACAAAGACAGAAATCCAAAAAAATCGTCCATGACATGAATAAAATGCAAATGGATAAGGGGTTTATAGTGTTTTTATGCTATTTTTAACCATCCAATTTTTTGTGCTCGGTTTGCCATTTTGAATTTCAAGTCAACCTTTGCTTCTTGTAGGTCGTTTCTTTTAGTGGAACACAATTCTATAATATAATAAGAAAGGTAACCTACTAACAATAGCTTTGTAATCTATTTATATATATTGAAAGCGGTGTAAATTTGAAAGATTTGTTTATAAAAGTTCCTTGAATTTCTAAAATAAAAAACATTAAGCTTTTGCTTTTTTCCATCCTTTTGTTGGTTAA
The DNA here is from genome assembly GCA_034641835.2 of Pinus albicaulis. Taxonomy (NCBI): domain Eukaryota; kingdom Viridiplantae; phylum Streptophyta; class Pinopsida; order Pinales; family Pinaceae; genus Pinus; species Pinus albicaulis. The sequence continues at coordinate 741,612,432 of CM076582.1, read as the reverse complement.
TAAATTGGATATTAGGTTAAATTGTGATTTTTTTGTGTTTCGATGCAAAATGAATGTAATGTAATCAAGTTGAAAAGACTATTGATCTGTTTAGAAGTTTTGTTACTGGTACATTATATAAAACCAACAGTATTTTTCTTTCTGAAAAAAAATTGGATATTAAGTTAAATGTACTAGTGATTCAACACAATAACATAAATATATCTAATAATAAGATTAATGAATTTTTGTACATAGATTTACATATGAAATGTACTGTTATTAGATTATACATAGTGAAACGCACAGTTATTAGATTTTATAAGTTATAAGGTGTTTTATAATTGGGATCAACTAGCTTAGAGTCGCTACACACGGGGGTAAGGCCTGTTTTCTCTCCGAGATACGAAAAAAATAGGCTTTTACCTTCCTCTTTGTTAGATTCTTCAAATCCAAATAACTTGCACAGTGTTCTAAATTAACATATTTAAAACATACAGATTTTAGTGAGTTTGGGATAATTTAATTGGGGTTGGTAGTGAAAATTAAATATTATGTATCACTATATTTTAAGTTCAAATCTTTCAATTTTACCCTGGGCCGCTTGCTAAGAGAGACTAGTGATAGTGGTATTCCAACCCCGTATCAGGCGAGTAGAAGAGCAACCCACTTCCCATGTCTCACAAATACTAAACCAACACACTTTGAAAACATAAAAATGTAGTGAAATTGTAAATGGATAAATATCCATTCTTTATAATTCGTAAACAACTAGCTGGGATCTTCCTGCGTAAGGTCAAGCTCCAAAATATTAAACCTTATATTTAAGGAATTCAAAATTGTGAAAATAATTCGTAAAGAACTAGCTGGGATCTTCCTGGGTAAGGTCAAGCTCCAAAATATTAAACCTTATATTTAACAAATTCAAAATTGTAAAAAAATATGCATAGCCTGTAATTTTGTTTTCAAATTCACGTCAAATTAGTAAAGAAATCAAATCCAATCTTCAATCTCAATATGTTGTGAGAATATAGATAAAGTGATAGTGTTGAACTTATTAAAATTCATTTATTATTTAACTCGTTCCTCTCACACCAAGAAATCATTCTCTAAAACTTACCCTGCTCCCATATTTGACACAACAAAAGAAAGATTCCCCTGCTCCCATATTTGACACATCACTTTTTTTATTCCGGTACAAGAATTGTCCCCTTGAAGGCCTTGGATTGTTTCAAAAAGTCATTTTAACTGATTAATTTCTATAAGTTTATCTTCTTGGTTTACAGATGATTTTAAAAGGAGGATATTTTTTTTAATGAAAGTTTCACAATCCCCAAATCTCAAGGAAGTTTTGGACAGAATGTGGGACAATATTTTTGGTGGGCATAGACTTGGTTTTTAATTTGGACATACACAACTGCAACACAAGCTTCATCAAATGGAATTCAACCAACTTTGGTAGTGCTAGATGATCTTTGGAAAACAAATGACCTTGATATATTGTTGTTGTTGAAAAGAAAAAGGTACAAAGCTCTCAGTATAACTAGAAACAATATTTATGATCAATCTAATAATTTCAAATATGAGATGTTGCTTTTGAGACAACTAGATGTTGTGTCCCTTTTATGCTTTCGGGCATTTAAGCGTCAATCCATTCCAGAAACAATAGATTTCAAACTAGTCAATGAGGTACTTGTTTCTTCTACTTTAAGTCAATACATATGCAATACATCATGATTCTTGATTTTAGGTTAGCATAATGGAAACATACCATGCTTGAATTTGACGATTAGTCTCTCCATTTGGGTGTGGGACATGCTGACAAATTTGGCAAAAATTTCATTACAGATAACAGAGGAATTCAAAGGATCACCGATTGTCATTAAGGTAATTGGAAGGTCTCTATATGGTCAACCTCATGCAATATGGATGACAGTGAAATACTTTCTCAAGGGAAAACAATATATGATTATCACGAAAGTAATGCTTCTAAAATGTATATAAAAAAGCATAGATATGTTTAAATAAGATACCCAAGAATGCTTTTTGGACGTGGGATTATTTCTAGAAGGAAAAAAATCTATTGTTGTTGCATTTTTGTAAGTGAAGAAGGTTCAATGAATGAGAAGGATTGGTGTCAGATGAACTTTTTTAATGCCAAGGCTCTCCTTTTGTATTTTTCTGTAAGTAAATACTTTCTTCCATCATTCATGCAATCAATGTGTAAATTAAAGATTCTCATAATTTGTGAATCACAGTTTTGAGTGCGCTACACTCAAAGGTGTATCAGTGAAGGATTGTCAAACTTAATATCAAAGTCATGCCTCATAGAAAACGAGGTGTTGGCTAATTGGTGAGGTTGAAGGAAAACTAAGCCATCTACCAAAGTTTAGTTCAATTCTCATCGTGGTCTGCCCCACCTGAATAGCATAGCATGAGATCCAAAGGAATGAGGCTAGCTACAAGGTCTGCCCCACCTGATTAGCATGAGATCCAAAGCGATGAAGCCAGCTACAAGTGCTGGGTGATTTGGGCACAATAGCTACCCCTCGTAACACTTAAGCCAAAAGAAGCCTACTCTTTGCAGCGCAATCCCTCGAGGAATATTTCTTGAAGCACTTCCAAAAAAACATTCCTAATTTACAGTGATTGCAATTCATGTCTCAATGGGCTCAAGTTGCTATATGAGGAGCAGAGACATCATAATAACTACTTCATGACGAAGATAATAATACGTTAAAGTTTTAGACCTAATTATCATTATGAATATAAAAAATATGTAGAAAAAATTGATTTACATAATTCTAAAATAAAACAAAGGAAGAAATAAAACCCACAGTTTAAAATTATCATTCATTTAGCCGTCTTAGGTCTATCGAAAAAATAGGAAAAAAATTAACACACTTGTCTACTCCTGTATGACTCTGATTTTCTTATAATTATAACCAATAAAAGGGTAGAAAATATCTTTTACTAATTAAGGATAGTCACTATTTGAACTCAGACATATAAATCCAAGAAGTGCACATTTTTTAATTTCGTATTCAAGCTATTTAATAATCACCAGAAAATTAATCAACTTTGAAAGCATACAGGAAACTTATCTGCAGGTACAGTTGGGAGGGAGCCCCTCAATAAATATTGTATTAGCAGATGCATGAGGCTTAATATGATCAAGTAGCCTGAAAGATGAACTAGATATTGCAGTGTCAGGAAATTTTAAAGATGCATCTGTCCTGGCACTGTAAAACTGCACTTATGCGATAGAAATCAGACAAAGTTATTTGAAAAACACACTCACCAAAGATAAAGTGAATCTATATGACCCCATGTCAGATCCTTCTAATTTTATCAATAATGGAGAACTTCTACAAAACTGGAATAAGACATGCAATTCTCAATATTACTTGAAATATTTGTAAGCGGAAATTCAATCCGCCAACAACATTTCTAACATAATTTCGTTTCTACAGAGTAAATTAAAAACGTGCATACTAAGTAAATAATACGTTATGATTTTGAAATGGGCCACAATTCATTTTTCAGATTTACAGGGTGTTCGTCCACAAGGATTCTACTCTCTCCATAGTTTGCGTTGGTCGAATGGCATATTAAATAGGGACGAGGCCAGGTAAAATTCTAGGCCAAATTTAGTAGAGAAAATACCCCTTAGATATGGAAATTTTTTATATTGTTGTGCGAGGAAACCCATTGGGGTAAGTGTTTTGTAAGCATTTCTAAAAATAATAAATAATTGTTTCCGCTAGTTTTGAACAACTAAGAGCATGGAATCCCTGTTTTCCGAGTCCATATCTTTCCGCGACTTATTTATTTTCCCCAAATCAAATTATTTAAGAGACACATGGTGCAAAAAATAGTGCTAGTTCGTATGGAACAAAATTTTGTTTGGACCTACGATCCATGCTAATAACATTTCGTTTTGAAAGCTAAGGAAATTGAATCTCGTACGAAAGATCGCTTGGGTATTTGACAACTGCTTTTAAAAGCAAATAGGGGGTGGATGTTTTATAAACCATATAGGGTAAATTTGAATGCTACATATTTTTTGAAACCCTAATCATACGATTTCAATCACAAACTTTAGAAGCCTTAACTAACATATCTTTGGTGCTAGGGTTTGAAATCAATACTTACCAACTGATTTAACTTAGGCAGAAACTTTTGGGACTTCAAAAACTTCGCCTGTTTTTTGGAAAATTGAGTATCATGATTTGCAGACGTGCCTTGAAATCAAAAGTAGAGAAATTTTCCGAAACATTTGAAAAGTAAGTCTCTTAATGACCTTTTAAATTGAGGGATACACCTCCAAATACAGGCCTAACCCCCAAAAAATGGTAAACCATCCCCAAAATCCTTAGAAGAAAAAACATTTCAGGGGGAGTAAGCGAGATTTCTTACTCTAAAGAAAATGATCGACATTTTTGAAACCCTCTAAACCTCCATTTTGCTTCAGTAAATATGGTTTGAATGGTAGTTCTTCTCTCTTCGTTCTAAGAAATCTACTAAGAGTTCACCAGACCCATCCAATACCTGGTTAGTTTCCAAAACAGGGTTACAACACAATATATTTATCCTCTGCCAAAAAAAGTTGCCTTCACCGAAATGAATGATGTAGTTATATCCACATATAGAGAGATAAGGGCTAATCCTTTTTACAAAATGGAGATTTAATTTTTATTGCATCAAGGGAGGAAACAAATTAGAAAATTGACGACATGAGAGGAATTTCCTCAAAATGTTGATACAATAAAAAAATAATTCGCTTTAAATAATAGTACCAAAATTTTTCAAAAAAATATCGATATTCCGACATATAGATAATTGAACATGTCAAAATTCAGATCTTTAGATGACAATTGAATGTTCATTGGATATCTGATGAAAAAAAATTATTGTCTGATATGCGACGAACATTTGGTCATCGCTGGATATCTGAAAAACATTAAATTGTTATCTAATATTCAACTAACATATTGTTAGATATTCAATGAAAATTGTGTTTGTTATATATCCGAGCAAATTCATGGCTTTTTAAAAAAATACAAAAAATACAAGAAAAATCCAACAGTATGGCCAAATTGTCAGAGTATGGCACCAAATCATCCACCCATATGTACTGGTGGGCCCACCATGTATGCTCCAAAACTTGGAGCATGGGAGAATTCTCCTTAGTTGCACTCCCCTAAAGATATGTTGGAAACTACCAATTACCTGTCACAGAAGCTTAGTTAATGCAATGAAACTTTCACTTATGGGTTTTATATGGAGTTAGGTCAATAGAGTTGATGCTCCACGATAGTCTAATAAAGGAGGGATATGACCTAGAGGAAGGAAGTAGGTTAGGGAGATAGGATGCTAGGAGTTGTTGAGAATGTTATTGCATTTTATCATATAAATGTAGTTCCCAAATTATTCCCTATTTTTTGTATTAAGTATTTAACTCAATTACAAATAATCTAAGAAATGTTTCATTTATGTTTTATTGTTGTGATTGATGAAATTTTGATATTAGGATTGGTATATGTGATTGATTAATGCATTATAAAATTTGTTGCATTATTGATTAGGCCCTCAGCATACATGAAACTTGCATTAGGTGTGATGGTTCATGTTACTAATACACACATGGGATAAGTATGTGTTAACTATGCATATATACCTTGGCATATACAATAGTATTTTTATGATGTATTATGATAAGAAATTTAATTGGTTGTCTTGCGTGTAGGAAGGAAGTAGGTTAGGGAGACAGGGTGCTAGGAGTTGTTGAGGGCGTTATTGCATTTTATCATATAATTGTAGTTCCCAAATTATTCCCTATTCCTTGTATTAAATGCTTAACTCAATTACAAATAATCTAAGAAATGTTTCATTTATGTTTTATTGTTGTGATTGATGAAATTTTGATATTAGGATTGGTATATGTGGTTGATTACTTCATTATAAGATTTGTTTCATTATTAATTAGGTGTGAGCATACAAGAAACTTGCATTAGGTGTCATGGTTCATGTTACTAATACACACATGAGATAAGTATGTGTTAAATATGCATATATACCTTGGCATATACACTAGTATTTTTATGATGTATTATGATAAGAAATATGATTGGTTGTCTTGCATGTATTATCTCATCGTTGAATTATTAAGTTGATTAAGTTAATAAGGTTTAAGGTCATTATTAATCTGAGTAATTTGATTTGGTTTATTACTTAGATTAATAATGACCTTAAACCTTATTAAATTAATTAACTTAATAAGTCAATGAAGACATAATACACGCAAGAAAATCAATCATATTTCTTGTCATAATACATCATAAAAACAATAATGTATATGCTCATTGAGGTATGTATGTGTAGTTGGCACATACATATCTCATGTGTGTACTAGTAACATCAACCATCACACCTAATGCATGATTCTTGTATGCTAAGACATAATCAATAGTGCAATAAATGTGATAATGAAGTAATCAATCACATATGCCAATCAAAATATTAGAATTTCATCCATCACAACAATAAAACATAAATGAAACATTTCTTAAACTATTTGTAATTGAGTTAAGCATTAAATACAAGGACTAAGGAATAATTCAGACATTATAGCTATATGATAAAATGAAATAAAACTCTAAAAAACTCCTAACACCCTATCTCCCTAACCTTCTTCCATTCTCCAGGTCCTATCCCTGCTCTTTTGGAATATCCTAGAGCATCAACTCTATTGAACTATACATACACATCAACTATGCATACATACCTTGTGCATATACACTAAATTTTTTATGATGTATTATGATACACAATATGATTCATTTTCTTGCATGTATTATGTCTTCATTGAATTATTTAGTTAATTAAGTTAATAATGTTTAAGGAATTTCTTACTCTAAGTAATTTGATTAGGTTATTTAATTGATTAATTTAATATGAATAGTCAAATGTGAACTTAATGTAAATTTTTTTTTGTGACTGGTGGAATCGATAATGCATCGGATCTCGTAATCGCGTGACATGGGGTTGATCCCCGATGGCTCCCACTATAACCTATAGGTGCAACTGCACTGCCCCCAAGCACAACACATAGGTAAGATGAGGTTTGAACCTGTGACTTGCACAACGATACAAATGTCTTAGCAGTATGTTCACTAGCCAACAAGTCGCACCCCTAGGGGATCGAACTTAATGTAATATTAATTGTATCTTTAATGTAATAATATTTCAAATAAAATTTGATTTATTTCGAATGAAATGATTGTTCGATCAGAGCACTTATGATGGGGACCCAATATATTTAAGCTTTACAGTTGGATGAAAGGTATGCTAGGCAAGAGAATTTATGAGGGTGACCCAAGATATTTTAAGTTTTTAGGTTGTCATAGGAGGAAGGCAGTGGAAAGAGGTTTTATAAGGAAAGGATATGTGAGAGGTATGGGGGTTGTTCATTTTGGGGAGAGAAGGATAATTATTTAAGGAAGAGTTGGAACCATGAGTAATATGTGGAACTCTGACAATTGGAACTCTAAGACTAGGGATTTGGGTTTAGGGATGTTTGACATACTATTGGTTGGAGTTATGAGGTTTGGGAATTAATTGATAAGAAACATTTAGAGGTTTATTGGAGCTAGGGTGTCAAAGAGGTTATTCCTAGCTAGTTGGGAGGTTAATTTGGTTGGGAAAATTTCTTTTTTGAGGAGTGCACAAGGGAAAGATAACTATAGACATCACAAAGGGAAAAATTAAAATACAAAGTAGTAGTATTTTTCTTGCATTTGATAAATTATTATTATAAAATGAACAAGGAAATCATAATTTTGATTTAAATGATAGTTATTTGTTACGTTATTATAGTGTAATTGAAGGAAACTTGTGTGTGTGTGTGTGTGACATATCAATATGAATTTAAAACAAATTTTTCATTTCATTTACCAATAAATTTATTAAATAGTATTTATATTGAGGCCCCATTAATAGGGTCTCACATGTATCGATTATTTATTCCCATATCTAGGGCATATCAGTTATTAGCTTTCACTCCCAAATATTTCTCAATTGATTTTTCCAAAAGCAAATGCTATAACAATAATTCTTTGTTTTATTGTTTAGAAGTGTTTGTTAGGTAATCAATAAGACACAAACAAAGGGACAAGAGAATCCTATCTATTCATGGAGAAAGAGAGAAAAAAATAAAATCATATTAATAGTGCCTTTATTAGTTCTACTAAAAGGAAAAAAGTATTTGAAAATTTATTTCTAAGGTCAAATCCATTAACTACTAAATTTATCCCATTAGGTATTAAGAAAACCCTATAAAAAAATACTTGAACACTTCTTTATAGAATTGCATTGAATAAGAGATAATATTCTCAAAAACATAATATGTGTGTGTGTGAGAGAGAGAGAGAAAGAGAGAGAGAGAGAGAATATCCTAAAAAAATTAATGTGAGAGAAAGAGAGAATATTCTCAAAAAATTAATGGGAGAGAGAGAGAGAGAATATCCTAAAAAAATTAATGTGAGAGAAAGAGAGAATATTCTTAAAAAATTAATGGGAGAGAGAGAGAGATCATAATAATATTCTCAAAAAATTAATGTGTGTGTGTGTGTGTGAGAGAGAGAGAGAGAGAGAGAGAGAGAGAGAGAGAGAGAATATTCCAAAAAAATTAATGAGAGAGAGAGAATATTCTCAAAAACTTAATGAAAGAGAGAGAGAGAGAGAGGTTAAATATTAGGAGATACCCAATTCAATTTGTTAATGCATTGGAATTGATGATGCCTTCTAGATAGCTTTGTTGGTATTGTAACTATGGGAATTGGCACAATAAAGTTCATAATAATAGTCATCTATTTAAATGGAACTGGAATAGTAACATAAATAAATCTAATTTCACATTTCATTATGTCCATCACAAAAACTATACTCATTCAATTTTAGAAAAGAATATAGTCCTATTAGAATATTTACAAATATGAAGAATATATTGTTTTTTCTTTTTTTCTTAGAATATATATTGTCCTTTTGGTTTTTGAATGTATCCATCTTTGTCAGAACATAATGTAACATCTTCCTTTTATATTTGAGTTTGTTAAATGGATACATCGATTTACCTAGAGAAACTTCTTTTGTATTCTTGTGATTTCAAGCGAAAGTAGAAATAACAATATTTGTTCTTTTCTTATAGCTTCAAATGCAATCATGGATCTTGTTACACTACAAGGAAAAGACCCTCTAGTGAATGTTTTTGAGGAAGCCCTTATAAAAAGAGCCTAGATATCCATTTGTAGCGGAGGTCACTAGAGGAGGTTGGCAGGTGGAGGTTTTTGCAGATCATTAGGGGAATTTTGAGGCCTAAAATGGGCCTCCTAAGGAAATTATAAAATAAAAGTGGAAATAATAAAATAATATTTGATTAAATCATCAAATTTTAGAGGGAAAAAATTGAAAAACTACTTTTTCAACTCATATTTCCAAATTATTTCCAAAAAATTTTACTCAAATTTCGAGAGGGAGTACTCATTGGATGAAAAATTTAATTCCTCTTCCAAGGAGTACCCATGTTGCATACTTTTGATAGATACTGCTACACAAAAAATGAGAAATACATGAAAAACATGAGTTGAAAATGTAGTTTTGTTATTTTATTATTTTTAATCTTTTTACCCTTTTACTTAAAAAATGGTGAAACATCCCCAATGGTTGACATCATTATCTTGAATCCTATTGGTTCTTCTAAATTTTATTTTGGTTGTACATTTTTCATAGGAGGCCCATTTTAGACCTCAAAATTCCCCTAATAGTTTTTTTTTTGTGGTGTGTTTCTAATCGTAACACACACCAGTGCATTTTATGAAAAGTGCACCAATGCGTACTATCAAATGGCACACCAAGACACTATGCTCTCCAGACAAACAAACCCGGTATGTCTTAGTACTTCAACACACCGATGTGTACTATCAAATGGAACACCGAGACACTGTGCTCTCCGTACAAACCATCCCGGTGCATATCAGTAATCCAGCACACCATAACAGAGTGTGTTGTGTGATTGATAAAACCACCCAATGCGAATCATAACCGAGCACAACGAAAAATGGTTAATTTAAAAAAAATTACCGACCGTAAAAAACCTCATTTTTATTTTTTTCAGTGCTCTACAGCTCTCAAGCACTGGTGTGAGTTTTTCTTCTTTGAGGTGCCCTACCATCAGTGCTCCCATTGTCCACATTGCTTTCGTCCATTTCTCACTATGTGGAGTTCGAATTTTAAAAAGTGGTGGGCAAATTTTCTTTTTAGTATTCCTCAGCAAATATTCCTCCTCGATGCATAAATGTGCAAGTAATCTAATTCTTTATCAATAAATTAACCTTTTAGCGGATTAATTTCTCAAATTCGCTTAAAATTTATCGTTAAAAAAAATTAAAAATTATGCGCAATGTGTTTGAGTTGTTCGCGGTGCTGCCTGTAAATTTACAAGTTGCACCGCAAATGATGTTAAAGGAAACTGCTTTAGGTTCTGGTGCGGTACCGAGAAAATGCACATTGTTGTAACACTAAAATAGTGCGATGTGTATCGGTTGCTGACTGCATCGACCTTATAAAATTTTTAAAAATAACACACTATGTACAATTGTACGGTGGTGCAGTCGTTTACCGGACCACACCGGTAATTATGTACTATTGTCGAGTGGTACGTTGACCAAACTAACCACCTCGGGGTGGATAGTTTGGTCAACACATCGCACAAAAAATATTTTTTGTTTGTGCGGTGTGCAAAATTTTTTCATGTGCACCGTGGGCGGTTTGTGATAAAAAAGTACGCACTGGTAGTGGTGCATGACTATTTTTTTGGGTGCACCGAGTGTTTTTTTTTCAATAAAAATTATATGTATATTTGTAAATACATTTCCCATTTAATAAATTTTTTTTATTTAATATGTGAATCATTCAACGATGTCAACGGAGAGAGTGAAGGGAACAATAAGAGTATATGGAGGACCGTTATAACATGATTCAGCAGTGGGAGGCACGGGAGAGGGAGAGACTTTTGTACCCTCGCCCTATTATGACACCCACCTAGTTGCTCTTAAGGGAGTTAGGCCTCCTCAAGTTCTACGAGGAGGCTACATCCCTGAAGGGGCATAGTGGGTTATTGGGACAACTGATCTACAGGTGGGATGCCCACCAACAATATTTCTGGTTCGGTCCTAGCCAGTGGCATGAGCCCAATGAGGAGGACACTTATTTTATTACTGGCCTCGTACGTCCCTCGTACTAGGTTTTGATCACAGTGGCTAGCTCGACTAGATTGACTGAACTCGACGCTTCCACTCCATAGTCTTGTGTCATGTGTCCATCATCGACATTTTCTGTGTGAAAATGGTGTCCATATGCCCACATAGATGGGAACAAATGCACCTATAAAAAAGTTAAAAAATCATAGTGTCATGTGTCTAATAACCCAATTGTTAAAATATAAAATATAAATGTTACATTTCAAAGGTGCATTATTAAGTTTAAAATGTACATAAATAGAATATTACTGAGTTATTGCACCAAATTCCTATGTTTAGTGCATCCTCTTCAACATGCGGGTAACGACCAGTTGCACCATATTTCTCTCTGACTTGGTCAGCAACCCAATTGTCGGGGCATCTAATTGGCATATTTTCTTTTAAATGATCGGGATAAGGCACACTTCTACCATTCAACCATATGAATTATTTCCTATCACTATCCCATTTCATCCTCTTTTGTTCGTATAATGAAGCCCATGGTTGTGTCACTTCAGAATTTTAAAGAACGAATTTAATGATTGGTTCAGTTTCTACATTTGCTGATGAAATCAAACTGACATATAGTACATATGAGATCAAAATATACATTATATCGAAGTTCAATGTGAATATTTACTTTGTGTAAATTTGAAAAATTATAAGTCGCTTACTCTTTATCAAGTGCCTTTTTCCATTCGTTTCGAGAAGCTCCCCTTCTCTTTTGTCTTCATCCCTTTTATCGTCCCAAATCATCGCACCCGGTTTGTTGTCGATCTGCTTGATGTACTCACTAGAATAATAGAAAGACTCATACGATATGTACCCCTCTGCCATAGACCCCTCGGGTTTTTCCCTTTATCGAACAAAACCTTTCAATTTCTTCAAGTACCTCTCTCAGAATAACATCCAATGACAAGAAACCACCCTAAATAATTCAACCTCATCTACTAGGTGGATTAGAAGTTGAACCTGCAAGTCCATGAAACTCATCGGCATTTCCTTCTTAAACATACAAACATTCTCAACTATGTCTTGACACCACTGTGGAATGCTAGCCACATGAATCTCCTTTGACATGATCCAACGTAAAAATGCAGATAATTTAGATATGGCACACCCTAGGTCTTGGGGGAAGTCATGTTTCACACACACATGCACGAACAAAGGATAATGACACTGAAAAGTTATAAACACATGCAATAATATACAAAATTAGCTATGTTTTATTATCTTTTCATGGGATAAAATTTATTAATATAACAAATAATAAAATCATGCTTTTGACATTATACGTACTCTTAGAAGATTCAAATGTTCATGTGACTTCAACCTCGACAAATGGTCTTCCACGGTGAAGCGACGTTGTAGTGAAGACCCATATGAAGCTGTTGAGATTCAACAAGATGATGAGCTTAGTGAAAATTAAGCACCTTCACTAAGTGGGGCTCGTAGGCTATTTTTAGGTGTATGTCTATTTTTAGACATGGTGAGCATATTCTATAAGTTGTAGGATGCTATTTGTAGATGGTTGATCAAGTTGGAAAAATAGATGAAATTCTATTTTTAGAAGATTGGGCGAAGTCTATTTATAGATCGCTAATCTAAAAAAAAATGCATGTCGATTATTATTAGCCCTTAATAATAATCTCACAATAAATATCAACTTATTCTCTTGGAGCACTTTATTTTAGTGAACAGATTTGGAAAATCAGCGGGCTGAAGGAATTACACAATTCCTAGGGTGGTTGGTGACTCATGCATGGAGTACAGTTAGAACTGAAGTGGCAGAGTTGTGACAAATTTGGAAGAGTAGTTATGGGAGTTTTTATTTAGTTTAACTCAGTTAAGTGAGTTAAACTCAGTTGTGCTAGTTGTATCTAATTCTAACTGAATATACACTAGTGAGAGTTTAGTGAATTAATTATTTAATTAATTCACAACTAATGACTCGCTTGCAACTGAAAAAATACAACAATTAACTACTTGCATGCCAGTTCCAGTGAAGACCCAGTGGAGAGATAGGTGAAAGGGTGAGATGGACTATCTGTTGTGATTATGGTGATGCATTCAATGCATTTGACACACATTGGAGATGCCAATGAGGATTGCGCAGTTAAGGCAAGGCCAATTCAAATTCATTTAGAGGTATTCTTCAGCAGGGATTGCACAGTGGAGGCAGGCTATCAGGAGGCAAGAAATTGGTGCATAGATATGTAAATTTCTGCATGACAGTGTGTAATGATTGTTGATTGTACTGAGAGCTTGATGTACTAAGATTTGTATGAGATTGTTACATGATCCATTGATATACATAATATATGATATTTGGGGTTTTTAGCTTTAATCTTTCTCATTAAACAACTGTGTTTGTGTGCGATTGATTTTGCTTCATATGTGTTTTGCAATTGGCGATTTAATTTCTGCAAAGAATTAAGTGGAAGGATTATGTATTTAACATAAGTTAATTTGTTAGATCAGGGGAGTCAGTAATATACATGCATCTTATATAATTTATACATGGTATCAGAATAGTGTTAATCACTGAATATTGCAATCTTGAAGTGGTGCTGAGTTTTGTGCTGGTGGAAAATTCGAATTTTTTGCAGAAATTTCTTGGTGCGACAGTTGAGTATTAATTGAAATGGTTGTCAATGGGTTGTGGTTGGAGTATGCCCTTGAGGGTAGCTCAAACTACATAGCCTGGAAGGACAATATGGAGGCGGTTCTTGAAGATAATCGTTTGAAGGAGTTCATCGATAGCGATGTTCCCAAGCCTACTTCTAGCGATGTTGCATTACTTGACGCATGGAAAAATAAGGTAGCAAAGACAGGAATAATTATATTGGAAGGTGTGAAGGACCCCATCATGTCAAGAATTCATGGGAAAGCCACTCCATTTTCAAAGTGGAAGGCTTTGACAGATCTTTTCCAAAGCAGCTGCGACAATAAGAAGTTGGCGCTGAAAGATAAGCTCAGAAAAATCAAAATGGAGAAGCGCAAAAATATTCCAAAATATCTCACGAAGTTTGTCCAATGTAGGGATGAGCTTGGGAGTGTGGGAATCACAGTTGCGGATGATGACTTGGTGAGCTTGGCTCTCCTTGGGTTACTGAAGAGTTGGCACAGTTATTAGGACTCTGTCAATTAACGAGAGAAAATGCTGGATTGGGAGCGACTTTGGTCGGATATAGTGCAGGAGGAGATAAGGAGAAGTACCAAGGATGGCTCTTCATCGAAGAATGATGATGAAGAGAATTTCGCTTCGGAAACTTTCGCTTTGGTTTCCAAAGCAATGAAAGGGAAGGGAAGAAATCCCATCCAAAATCTGAGGCTAAAGGCAAGATGCTAGATTTGTCCAAAGTGAAGTGTTTTCACTGTCACGAACATGGGCATCTCGCCACTAACTGCCCACAAAAAAAGAAGAAAAAGAAGGTTACTGGAGCTGTAGCAGGTGAGGCCTTAGCCTCACAATTTGAAATTGATTTCTCTTTGATCGCATGCTTGGTTTCAAGCGCAATGGGATCGGTGTGGTATCTTGATAATTGTGCTTCCTTCCACATGGCGAGAGACAAGGAGTTGTTTAGTGACTTGGAGTAGAAAGATATCCAAATGCATATAGAGATGGGTGATGATGGTAGATACAGTGCGACTGACATTGGAACCATTACCTTTGAGAGGGAGTGACTCAGGTAAACCATTTCTGTTGAAAGATGTTATGCATGTTCCAGGTCTGAAGAAGAACTTGGTCTCGATCGCGATGTTGGAGGACATAGGTTATGGCATTGTTTTCAGTGAGGTAAAAGCTTTCCTGTGACATAAAACAATGGGTCAAACCAAGAGGATAGGAATTCAAGTTAAGAATCTCTACAAGCTAGAGGTATATGGCTGCGTTGCAATTATGGGAAAAGCAGAAGAAGTGGTGAGCCAGGATGAGGGAAAATTATGGCATAGGAGATTGGGCCATCTTCACCATGGCGCCTTGAAGATTTTGCAGCAGATTTCTATTGGACTTCCCAAGGGCAATCTTGTGCAGTAATATCAGTGCAAGGGATGTACTATGGGTAAGTTTGTGAAGACCACCTTTCATGAGAAGGAGAACTGTGCTTCAGTGATCCTAGAGAGAATTCACACAGACGTGTGTGGACCTTTCTCGGTTGCTTCAACAACAAAACACATGTATTATGTTATATTTTTTGATGAATATTCTCGTAGATGCTGGATATTCTTCATGTAGAAGAAGAGTGAAACAGTCTCAAAGTTCTGTGAGTTTAAAGCATTGGCGGAGAAGGAGTCGGGGAAGCAAGTGATGGCTCTACGGAGCGAGAATGGTGGTGAATATATCTCGAACGAATTCAAAGAATTCTGTAGCAAAGAAGGAATTAGAAGAGAACTCATAGCGCCTCATAACCCATAGCAGAATGGGGTCGTAGAGAGGAAGAATAGAAAAATCGTGGGTGTTGCACGAGCTATGTTGCATGACCTAGGCCTACCAATGCACTTGTGGGTGGAAGCATGCAACACTACGATTTATGGGCAAAATTTTTTTCCTCATAGAGTACTTGGCATGAGTACACATGAAGAAGCTTTTACTGGTAAGAAGCTTGATATTTCTCATTTGAATATTTTTGGCTTATCTGTTTACATTCATGTGACAAAGAACGCCAGGAAGAAGCTGGAGCCTGTTGAAAATGCAACAAGATGATGGAGCTTAGTGAAATGAAGTCGCCTTCACTAAGTGGGCCCGCAGGCTATTTTTGGCGCAAAGTCTATTTTTAGACATATGGAGCATGGTCTAGGAGTTGCAGTATGCTATTCTTGGATGATTGGTTGAGTTGGTAAAAATAGATGGACCTATATTTTTAGACATACAGGTCGAAGTCTATTTTTAGACTGCCTGTCTAAAAATAGGTCAGTCAAATATTATTAGCCCTTAATAATATTTGGACTCTAAACTTCAGTTTATTCTCTTACAACACTTCAGTTGGAGCTACGTATGTGGCTCATGCATCTGACAGAAGGAATTATGCTATTTCCTAGGGTTTGGTGAGTCATGTATGGTTAATTCGCTAGAACTCAAGTGGCGAGTTTGGTGGAGTTGTGGAGTTGATTGAGGAGTTGATGGAGTTGTGTTCCGTTTAACTTAGTTGAACTAGTTGTATTTAGTTTAACTGCCTAATACACTAGAGATGAGTTGTGTGAATTAATTATTAATTAATTCACTAATTATTAACTCATTATTCAACTAAAGAACACATCAGTTGACTGCAGTGCATGGACAGTTCAGTGAAGACCAGTGGAAGAGGTAGATGAAAGGGTGAGTTTACTATTAGTTGTGCATGACACTTGCACAAGATTTGGAGGAGATTTCCAATGAGGATTGCGCAGTTGAAGCCAAGGGGATTTAAACTTGGATCTCTCATTCAACCAACTTGGATTGCGCAGTAGAGGCAGACAAATAGTGGATGAGTTTTGAACCTGTGACTTGTTCAAAACTGAGCTAGTTTTGTGTGTAACTTTTGGAGACAGTACTGAGTACTTGTGAGGAGTATTGTACTGAGATTGTTACATGATTCTTCTTCATTATAATATACAGACAGTAGGGGGTTTTCAGCTATAAGCTTCTTCTCACAGCATATTGTGTTTATGTGCGCATGCGATCGTTTCTATTTCCACAAATTGATGATCAATTGTAGAAGAGGTTATTTGTTATGCATGTAAAATCGAATTAATGTGTAGGTACATATCGGGATAAATATTCATGATTCAGCAAATTTATACATGGTATCGAGGGAATTGATCATCGATCTATTAGAGTGATTACAATTTTATTTCTAAGAGACGCATGTTGTAACGGTTGTAGCCTTTTATTTGGATCCATCCTTTCTCTGAAAGGTGATATATCCAGTAAATGCCCTTACAGTCGATCTCCGTGCTAGAAATAATTTTTTCTCACAAATGCAGAAGCAGTTGAGTTTTTGAGTTTGGAATTCGAATTTTGCAACAGTTTGTTTTCTTGGTGCCAGAGTTGAAAATGTCTTTCAACGGTTTGCGACTCGAATATGCTCTTGAAGGTAGTTCGAATTATGTTGCATGGAAAGATTGGATGGAGGCAGTATTAGAAGATAAGGCAACAGCTGAGTTTGTAGATATGGATTTCAAAAGCCCACCGATCCCGCTCGGTTGAGGCTGAAAGAAGATGGAAAAATGTCAAAGGATTCTGTTGGAGGGTGTGAAGGATCACATTGTATCCAGCTTGCATGGGAAAGCTTCTCCATATTTAATGTGGAAAGCGTTAACAGATCTATTCCAGAGCAAGAGTGACCAGAGGAAGTTGGCACTCAAAGATAAACTCAGAAACATTAAGATGGAGAAAGGCGACAACATCGCAAAATACCTCACAAAGTTCACTCAATGCAGAGATGAGTTGGGAAGTGTGGGGGTGACTGTCGATGATGAGGAATTGGTGGACCTAGCTCTCCTTGGTCTTCCGAAGAGTTGGCACTCCTATCAGGACTCTGTCAATGGTCGGGAGAAGTTGCCGGGATGGGAGAGACTATGGTCGAATCTCATGCAAGAGGAGATCAGGAGGACTACAAGGGACGGATCTTCATCAAAGGTATTTGATGAAGAAAATTTCACTTTGGCTTCCAAAGCAAAGAAGGGGAAGAGCAAGAAGGCTTCTCAGTCTGGTGCGAAAGGAAAGAAGCAAGACATGTCCAAGGCAAATTTTTTTCACTATCACCAGCATGGACACTATGCCACAAATTGTCCGCAGAAGAAGAAAAATAAGAAGGCTGCCGAATCTGCAGCAGGAGAGGCATTGGCTTCTCAATTCGAACTGGATTTTTCACTGATCGCATGCTTGGTTTCGAGTGTGGTGGGATTAGTATGGTTCTTGGATAGTGGTGCGTCATTTCACATGACCAGAGATCGAGATCTGTTTTCAGATCTGGATGAAAAAGATCTTGGATTGCACATCGAGATGGGCGATGATGGTAGATACAGTGCGACTGGTATTGGTACCATTTCCTTTGAGAGGGAGTCTGGTAAACCCTTCGTATTGAAGGAAGTATTGCAAGTTCCAGGATTGATGAAGAATCTGATCTCTATGGTGATGTTGGAAGACAAGGGGTATGATGTGGTCTTCAGTGAAGGAAAAGCTTTCCTGCGTAGTAAGACAACTGGAGAGACTCGGAAGATAGGGGTTAAGGTCAAGAACCTTTATCAGTTGCAAGTAGATGGCTGCGCAGCAATGGCATGCAAGGCGGGAGAAGTGGTGAGCCGGGATGATGAGGGCGAGCTGTGGCACAGGAGATTGGGCCACCTTCACCATGGCGCTTTGAAGATACTGCAGCAGATTTCTACTGGGCTTCCTAAGGGCACTCTTGCGCAGTCAGATCAGTGCAAGGGGTGTACCTTGGGAAAATATGTGAAAGCCACCTTTCACGAGAAGGATAGTCACGCCATGACGATCCTTGAGAGAGTTCACACAGACGTGTGTGGTCCTTTCTCAGTTGCTTCGATAGCAAAGCACAAGTATTATGTGATCTTTGTTGATGATTTCTCTCGAAAGTGCTGGATCTTCTTCATGCAGAAGGAGAGTGATACATTCGCGAAGTTCTGTGAGTTTAAAGCACTGGTCGAGAAGGAGTCGGGGAAGAAGGTGATTGCTCTAAGGAGTGATAACGGTGGTGAATTCATCTCGGCTGAATTCAAGGAGTTCTGCAGCGCAGAAGGGATTCCGAGAGAGCTCATCGCACCCCATAACCCACAGCAGAACGGGGTGGCTGAGCGGAAGAACAGAACGATCGTGGGTGCTGCACGGGCGATGTTGCATGATCAGGGCCTACCCCTTCACTTGTGGGCTGAGGCATGCAATACAGCAGTGTATGGGCAGAACCGTTGTCCTCACAAGGTTCTTGGCATGAGTACACCAGAGGAGGCTTATTCTGGCAAGAGGCCTGATATTTCCCATTTGCGGATTTTCGGATCTCCTGTCTACATGCATGTGACGAAGGATGCGAGAAGGAAGCTGGATCCAACTGCTGAAGTTGGAATATTTGTGGGGTACACCGATACACCTCACAACTATCGGGTGTATGTGCCAGACAGTCGCAAGACTGTTGTGCGACGGGATATAAAATTTCAGGAGGAGAAAGCCATGCAGTGTTCGCTTGAGAGGGAGCCACACTTGCATGCAGATGAGGAGCTGTTAGTTCCTAAGGAGGAGCGTCCGGATGTGGATCAGCCACAAGAGGAGGTTCAGGAGGTGGAAGAAACCACCCAGGCAGCGCCAACCATCAGAGGGCGCATGCGCACTACAGAAGCTGAGCGACTGGCTCGGGATGCAGAGAAGGTTGTAGGACCACCTACAGCACAGCGCAGACAGAGACAGTCACCGGATCGGTACATTGGATACATGGCTCTTGTGAGTCAATGTGTTGTGACAGAGCCATCCTCTTTTGAGGAAGCTGTGGAGGAACCCGCATGGGTTGATGCCATGATCGAAGAATATGATTCGATCGTCAGGAACAGTGCATGGGAGATTGTCCCAAGACCGGAGGGGAAATCAGTGGTGGGTTCGCAATGGATCTACAAAGTGAAGCAGGCGGCTGACGGGAGTGTGGAGAAGTACAAGGCGAGATTTGTCGCCCGTGGCTTCTCACAGATCGAGGGGATCGATTATGAGGAGACTTTTGCACCTGTCGCAAGGTACTCTTCCATACGGACGATCCCAGCTCTCTCAGCGCAGATGGGATGGCACATCCATCAGATGGATGTGAAGACTGCGTTCCTCAACGGAGTCATTGAGGAGGAGGTGTACATAGAGCAGCTTGAAGGTTTCGAGATCTTCAGCAGTGAGTCGCATGTTTTCCGACTCAAGAGAGCACTGTACGGGCTGAAGCAAGCACCTCGTGCTTGGTACACACGGATAGACAGTTATTTCACCGGACTTGGATTCTCCAAGAGTGAGGCGGATCCTAACCTGTACTAGATTGTGGTGGAGGGGAAGTTGCTGATCATTGTACTGTATGTAGATGATCTGATTTTGACGGGTGATGAGCTGTTGATACTTTCATGAAAGGAGGATCTTGCTAGAGAGTTTGAGATGAAGGACTTGGGCCTCCTTCATTATTTCCCGGGATTGGAGATCGGCGTCGTAGTGAAGGATCGGTTGTTTCTCAGTGGCAATTGCCTTGAGAGACACTGGAGAGGTTCCTTGAACATGCATGTGGCTGCAGTCTGCGAACCCCTTCTTTCCGGGTGGTTGGAGAAAGGGGATAGATGCTACTTCACGGAGAGTAGGTGGATGTAACCGTCTATCGACGATTGGTGTGGTCGCTATGTATTTGGTCAATACACGACCCGATATATGCTATGCTATTAACCAGCTTTCGCAAGCTATGGTTAAGCCTACCAAGCTCTTCTGGAAGGCAGGCAAGCATGTATTGCGTTATCTTAGTGGCACATCGGGATATGGTCAATGGTACAGACAGGAGGTTGGAGTGAAGCTTAGCGGCTTCACTGATGCAGATTGGGCAGGGAGCCCAACGGACCGAAAGAGCACATCTGGAGGAGTTTTCAGTATCGGGTTGACAACAGTTTCCTGGTACAGCAGGAAGCAGAGATCCGTGGCACTTAGTTCAGCAGAGGCCGAGTACATGGCAGCAAGCTTGGCTGCATGCGAGGCTATTTGGATGAGGAAGATCCTCGTCGGATTGTTCGGGTCGCACTTGGAGCCTACTGTGATTTATTGTGATAACTAGAGTTGCATTAAACTCTCAGCTAATCCAGTATTTCATGATAGATCCAAACACATCGACATCAGGTACCATCATATCAGAGATTGTGTGCAGCGGAGAATCATGTTACTTTCATATATTCCCACGGAGGATCGGGATGCTAACATCTTGACGAAGGCGCTCACCAGGAGCAAATTCGAATTCCACAGAGGCAGGATAGGGGTTGCAGATAATCCATATCTTGTTGAGAGGGAGTGTTGAAAATGCAACAAGATGATGGAGCTTAGTGAAATGAAGTCGCCTTCACTAAGTGGGCCCGCAGGCTATTTTTGGCGCAAAGTCTATTTTTAGACTATGTCTATTTTTAGACATATGGAGCATGGTCTAGGAGTTGCGGTATGCTATTCTTGGATGATTGGTCGAGTTGGTAAAAATAGATGGACCTCTATTTTTAGACATACAGGTCGAAGTCTATTTTTAGACTGCCTGTCTAAAAATAGGTCAGTCAAATATTATTAGCCCTTAATAATATTTGGACTATAAACTTCAGTTTATTCTCTTACAACACTTCAGTTGGAGCTACGGATGTGGCTCATGCATCTGACAGAAGGAATTATGCTATTCCTAGGGGTTTGGTGAGCTCATGCATGGTTGAATTCAGTTAGAACTCAAGTGGCGGAGTTTGGTGGAGTTGATGAGACAATTGGTGGAGTTGTGTTCTGTTTAACTTAGTTGAACTAGTTGTGTTTAGTTTAACTGGCTAATAAACTAGTGATGAATGGAGTGAATTAAATATTATTTAATTCACTAATTATTAACTCATTATTCAACTCAAGAACACATCAGTTTACTACAGTGCATGGACAGTTCAGTGAAGACCAGTGGAAGAGGTAGATGAAAGGGTGAGTTTGCTATTAGTTGCGACATCAGTTGTGCATGAGATTTGCACAAGCATTGGAGGATATTTCCCATGAGGATTGCGAAGTTGAAGCCAAGGAGATTGGAACTTGGATCTCTCATTCAACCAACTTGAATTGCGCAATAGAGGAAAGCAAATAGTGGATGAGTTTTGAACCCGTGACTTGTTCAAAACTGAGCAAGTTTGTGTGTAACTTTTGGAGACAGTACTGAGTACTTGTGAGGAGTATTGTACTGAGATTGTTACATGTTCTCTTCTATTATAATAGACAAAATAGATGGGGGTTTTCAGCTATAAGCTTTCCCCATTACATATTGTGTTTATGTGCGCATGCGACTGTTTCTATTTCCGCAAATTGATGATCAATTGTAGAAGAGGTTATGTGTTATGCATGAAATCGAATTAATGTGTGACCAGGATAATCTCATTGGATAAATCTTCATTATTCAGCAAATTTCTACAGAGCCAACTGCAGAAGTTGGGATATTTGTGGGGTACACAGAAACACCCCAAAATTATCGCGTGTATTTTCCAAACAGTCGGATGACTGTGGTGCAACGAGATATAAAATTCAATGAGGTGAAAGCCATGAAGTTGTCGCTTGAGAGGGAGCTACACTCGCATGTAGAGGAGGAAATTCTCGTTCCAAAAGATGAGCCTCAATATGTGGATCAACCACAAGAGGAGGATCATGGAGTAGAGGAGTCCAATCACATAGAGCCAAACATCAGAACAGCCAGAAGGCGTAACACAGAAGCTGAGAGACTGAAGCTTGATGTGGCATAGAATGTAGGAGTCCCTACATCACAGCGCAGATAGAGATAGTCACCTGATTGATTCACTGGATACATGGTTCTCATGAGAAAGTGTATCGTGACAAAGCCATATTCATTTTAGGAAGCAGTGCAGGAGCCCACATGGGTAGATTCCATGGTGGAGGAGTATGAATCCATTGTCAGAAACAATGCTTTGGAGATTGTTCCAAGGCCGGTTGGTAAATCAGTGGTAGGTTCAAGATGGATCTACAAGGTAAAGCAAGCTACTGATGGGAGTGTCGAGAAGTATAAGGCAAGATTTGTTGCCCGAGCTTCTCACAGATCAAGGGGATTGATTATGAAGAAACCTTTGCACCTGTCACATAGTATTCTTCCATAAGGACCATCCTTGCTCTCTTAGCACAGATGGGTTGGCACATTCATCATATGGATGTGAAGACTGTGCTCCTTAATGGGATCATTGAGGAAGAAGTGTATATTGAGTAGCCTGAAGGATTTGAGAACTTCAACAGTGAGTTGCATGTGTGTAGACTCAAAAGAGCATTGTATGGGCTAAAGCAAGCACCATGTGCTTGGTACAGATGGATCGACAACTATTTCACTGGACTTGGCTTTACCAAGAGTGAGGCAGATGCAAACCTTTACCAAATTGTGGTGGAGGGTAGGATTTTAATAATTTTTCTTTATGTTGATGATTTAATACTAATGGGTGATGAGAAGTTGATACACTCATGCAAGGAATACCTTGCAAAGGAGTTTGAGATGAAGGATTTGGGCCTCCTTCATTATTTCCTTGGATTGGAAATATGGCAGCGAGAAGGTGCATTGTTTGTGTCTCAAGGAAAGTATGCTCGGGAGATACTTGGTAAGTTTCACATGCAGGACTACAAGCCCATGGATACTCCTCTTCCAGGAAATTGGAAGAAAGAGGATGCTACATCGGCAGAGGTAGTGGATGCTACTGTCTATTGCCAGTTGGTGGGTTCGATCATGTATTTAGTTAATACAAGACGAGACATATGCTATGCGGTGAACTAGCTTAGTTAAGCGATGGTTAAGCCTACCAAGCTCTTTTGGAAGGAAGGAAAGATCTGAGGGGCACATCTGTGTATGGCTTATGGTACAAACAAATGGATGAGGTGAAGTTACATGGCTTCACGGATGCAGATTGGGTAGGTAGCCCAACGAATAGAAAGAGTACATTAGGAAGGGTTTTCAGTATCGAATCTACAACAGTTTCTTGATTCAACAGGAAAAAAATATTTTTTGCACTCAGTTTAGCGGAAGTGGAATACATGGCAGCAAGTCAAGCTGCATGTGAGGCTATCTCGATGAGGAAGATCCTGGTTGGTTTATTCAGTTCTCATTTAGATCCTACAGTGATACATTGTGATAATCAGAGTTGCATTAAACTCTCGATTAATCATGTGTTTCATGATATATCTAATAATATAGATATCCAGTATCATCTTATCAGAGATTGTGTGCAGCGGAAGATCATGTTGCTTCAATACATTCCCATAGAAGATCAGGATGAAAATATTCTGACGAAGGCGCTCACCAGGAGAAAATTCGAATACCATAGAGGCAGTATCTGGGTGAAGGATAATCCCTATCTTGTTGAGAGGGAGTGTTGAGATTCAACAAGATGATGAGCTTAGTGAAAATTAAGCACCTTCACTAAGTGGGTTCCGCAACCTATTTTTAGGTGTATGTCTATTTTTAGACATGGTGAGCATATTTTATAAGTTGTAGGATTCTATTTGTAGATGGTTGATCAAGTTGGAAAAGTAGATGAAATTCTATTTTTAGAATATTGGGTGAAGTCTATTTATAGATCACTAATCTAAAAATAGATGCATGTCAATTATTATTAGCCCTTAATAATAATCCGACAATAAATATCAACTTATTCTCTTGGAGCACTTTATTTCAGTGAACAGGTTTAGAAAATCAGTGGGCTGAAGGAATTACGCAATTCCTAGGGTGGTTGGTGACTCATGCATGGAGGACTCAGTTAGCACTGAAATGACAGAGTTGTGACATAATTGGAAGAGTAGTTATGGGAGTTGTTATTTAGTCTAACTCAGTTAAGTGAGTTAAACTCATTTGTGCTAGTTGTATCTAGTTCTAACTGAAGATACACTAGTGAGAGTTTATTGAATTAATTATTTAATTAATTCACAACTAGAGACTCACTTGCAACTGAATAAATACAACAATTAACTACTTGCATGTCAGTTTTAGTGGAGACCTAGTGGAGAGATAGGTGAAAGGGTGAGATGGAATATCTGTTGTGATTATAGTGATGCATTCAATGCATATGACACACATTGGAGATGCCAATGAGGATTTCGCAGTCAAGGCAAGGCCAATT
This sequence comes from Pinus albicaulis, assembly GCA_034641835.2. Lineage (NCBI taxonomy): Eukaryota > Viridiplantae > Streptophyta > Pinopsida > Pinales > Pinaceae > Pinus > Pinus albicaulis. The sequence continues at coordinate 741,587,338 of CM076582.1, read as the reverse complement.
CGAATTCATTCAGAGGTCTTCTTTAGCAGGGATTGCACATTGGAGACAGGCTATCAGGAGGCAAGAAATTGGTGCGTAGATATGCAAATTTCTGCATGACAGTGTGTAATGATTGTTGATTGCACTGAGAGCTTGATGTACTAAGCTTTGTATGATATTATTACATGATCCATTGATATACATAATATACGATAGTTGGGGTTTTTAGCTTTAAGCTTTCTTGTTAAACAACTGTGTTTATGTGTGATTAATTTTGCTTCATATGTGTTTTGCAATTGGTGATTTAATTTCCACAAAGAATTAAGTGGAAGGATTCTGTATTTAACATAAGTTAATTTGTTAGATCAGGGACGTCCAATAATATACATGCATCTTGTATAATTTCTACAAAATATGGCACCATCACACCCATTATAACTTCCTTTGCCAAATAAAGTTAATCTTTTTTTAAAATCCATGGGACATCATCTTCTTTGAAATACCAGTTAAAGGGACCAACCTTTGATCTTGTACTTTCTAATCATCTTTGCCAATGTTTCTTTTTAGTTTTTAAAGTAATAAGATATTTCCTAATAGCCAATGTGTCACTTTGTTTCGATGATATGTACCTCCATAAAGAAGATGAAACATTTTTAAATATATGCATGGGATCTAATAAGTGGGTAATCTTGAGATGCTCCCAATATGGAAGGTAATAAAAGATAGATTTACTTTTCATACCAATGGGTAATTTCTCAACATAGGTGTCGAAGAAGTCTAGATCATCAAACATAAGTTCCCCATTTGAATCAATCATTTCTATGAACTCATTCTACTTCTCTCTCTCATATGCTCTAAGCCATTCAACTGGTGTCGTTATTGTAGGCTTTTGGGTTCTCTCTCGTTAACCATTGAAATCAGATGTTGCTCTTTTGTAAGGGTGTTCTTCTGGAAGGAATACCCCAAAGCAGTCATACACTAGCTTTTGTAGGTCATTGAACCATCTAGCTTTTAAATAAGGTCCACAACATTTACATCCATAATACCATTTTGTTACAAGACCTGTAAAATTATTGTATACAATATGCATGGCATGTTAAAGAATATCATGAAGATCTAAACAATTAAAACAAATTAAATCATTAATATGCGAAATAATATTGTTACGCATATAAAAAAATCAATAAACATGTAATTTACCAGAACAAACTCCTAAGCCTGTAGAATCATGTGTCGTGTAAGCACATATGCCATACAACGTAAAACTCCTCTATGCTGCGATGGGTCTTGATATATCATATACATTTATCCCATCCCATAATTCCTTCAATTCATCTACCAATGGTTGTAAGTAGACATCCATATTCTTCGCTTGTCTTCTACCAGGGACTATGAGAGCCAAAATAAGATATTCATTCTTCACGGACAAACATGGGGGGATATTGTTATTGATGACTACTACATGCCAAACAAAATAGTTGGTGTTCTGGAGGGAATATGAGTTGGTGTACTTCATCCTTGAATTTTTTGAGCCATGTATCCTCTATATGATTCATGGCTATTAAATCTGTTGGGATTCACATAATTCCGAAATCCCTTCTATGTGAGGCATCCCATCCCTGCAACATAGCTAATTCTTTGCAACGAAAGAGCCTTTGAATCCTTGAGATTATATGCATGTGCCTCAATATATTAAAAGGAGGACCACATGATTTACCCTTATTTTCCAATTTATCATGCCTGTCATGCCCACATTTCAGACATATCTCTTTGTCTTCATATTATCCTCTATATAGAATACAATCATTTGGACATGTATGATATGATATGTACTGAACACCTAACATTTTCAACAATTTCTTTGCCTCTTTGCAGCTACTGGGCAAGACATTATCACTCGGAAGAACCTTATCTCTGAATAACCTATAGTTGGTCATGGACAATATTAAATGTAAATTAATGCCAATAATTATTAACGTTCATAAAATTGACCATTTTTAATGTTGTCTGTGTGACAATATTTCTCAAAATATAAGGGACTTGATGGTCAATTACCTAAAAATTTCCGAGAAACATGCATTCGAAAAGCCAAACTTTGCTTTAAATTTGTACAGTAACATCATTGTCCCCAATTGGGTAGACTTTGAGTGACTGTCGGGTTCAAAGAGAGGGGTGGTGGAAGAAAATTTAAGGCTTTCAGAAAAGGTACCAGTGATATGAGCATCATCCCCTAGCTGATCATCATTCTGGAATGCATCTAACAACATTGTCTTTATATAAATTATATAACATGCATGTATATCTTGGATTCACTCGATCTAAAAATGTACTAAAGTTAAATACTAAATCACTTCTACAAATATTTTGCAGAATTAAAAACACAATCGCCAATTACATGAAGTAAAGAAGAATAAAATCAAACACAACACATATAATTTCCTGGGGAAAGCTTGCTGCTCAAAACCCCACTATCTTCTATTGTATATTCAGCATGGATCATGAAAAAATTACATACAAAACTCTTCTCACAAGATCCCTCCAGTACTCAGCTAATTGTCTCCCACTGTCATACAAAAACTAACCAATACTTAGCCAATTTACTGCCTCGAGACAGCGTGCCTTGCTTGCGCAATCCTTGATGAATGCAATCCCTAAAAGATAGGAATTATGGCCTTCCTTGACTGCGCAAGTATCATGGGCACTCCAATGGGTGTTTGGTTGCATGTGTGCAACCCAATAATCCTACAACTGATAGTCAAATTCCCTTCACCTAGATATCAACTCGGTCTCCACTGGATTTGACATGCATGTAGCTAATAATAGTAAATCCTCAGTTGCATGTGAGATCATTGATTGTGAATTAATTAATATTTAATTCATTAATCTCTCACTAGTGTATCTAACATTTACAACTAGCACAACTGAGTTTAAGTCACTTAACTGGGTTAAAATGATTACAACCTGCATTAACCAATGCATCACTGCACTTTGAACTCTGTTACAACTAGAATTACTCTGCATGCCTCACGAACTACCTCTAACTAAAAATCCACTAGATAGCTGAGTTTATCACTCTCATTTAACTATTACAAGTTATTATTGAAAATATATTACAGTTTATTGTCCACCTTAATTAAGGGATAACTAAAATAAACATGCACCAAAAATAACATTGCGGGCCCCACCCTAGTGTAGGTGCTTAATGCACTAGGCATGGGTGCTGAAATTTTCTTGTTGAATCTCAACAGTCTCGATGGCATTCGTATTCCTTAAGTAATCATCCATACCAACCTCTATTTGATTGACTCCATTTCCATCTTGTGAAGAACTACTATTGTTGTAGTAATTCCTAATTGGTGAATCTATACGTAGTGGGAATTGAATAGGTGGTTGATTCCACCATTATTGGTATCATTCCTCTCTGATTTTTTCTCTTAATTCAACCTTCTCTCAATTTGAAATTGTCATGGGGTGCAATGGAAGATGGTAGGTAGGTCGATCACCATCACTAGAATCCTAATAATCTCAAAAGATATATTTGAACATGTTTAGTACAAAATCGATGATATCAATTAGTAAGCATGTCAATGCATGATTAATTGGTTTGACATTGAAATAATTACAATATACCAAACAATTATTATTACCATGATTTTCCCAGGATTGTGGCTAGAAGATGGCATGTTACAATTGGCAGGGTGAAGCGGCTGTCCATTTTCATCTACTAACCGTGCCTTGCGGTATACTACTCTCGATAAGAGCTTTTGACGTTTTGGAACTGTTTGAATATTTTGTGCATCTGAACTCGATTCTGAATCTGCATGAACCTGCAAATTTGTATACATTAATTTTATTTAGCTGATTGACATGGCTAAAAAAATAAATTCAATTAGATAATGAAAATATAAATAAAATCTGAAGTAATTACGTCTGGAGATGGACAGGGTGAACTCCGCGATGGACTTTGAGAAATATTATGGAACAAGCTAGATTTTGAAGCATTTTCCATTTGATATAATTATGAGATTTTCTCCCTGCATCTGAGCAAAATCAACAATAAATTTTGGTGTACATACCTAAAAGTAATTTCGGTGCCTTAAAAAATGAGTTATTTTTATTGGTGCTAATGTATTATTGATCGCACCGATGCAGTTTTATTACCAGATGCACCAGTGCTGTTAGTTAACAAATGCACTGAATATTGAGAAAAAAAAGGCGCAACTCTATTTTTTTGAAGTGAAAAAAAAACGGTAAATTGAAAAATGAGCGGTAAATGATTTTCGGAAAGCTAATTTCATAAAAAAATTCTTTCAATATTAGAAGCTATTCATTATTTCATTATTTTTGCAAAACTTTTCAGGGAGGGATTTGCACGAGAAACATACCTGGAGCAAGGGAGAATGAGAGCACTATGGAGCAGCGAAATACTTTCGAACAACATCACTATTTAGAGAATCATAATTTGAAACATTTAGTGATTCACACAAAAACCTTGTAGTATAGTAAAATTGTTAAATTTTACTGTAATAATTGTTTTTATTACAGTCTTTGTTAGATTTAATACATGCATAGTAAAATTTTTAACCTTTACTATGCATTTTACTAATAAAATCATTTACAATATCTATTCCTATTTACATTTAATTAAAATTCAGGAAAAAAAACAAAAAAGAACCATTATGTGACTTCACAATTAGGGCTTTTAATTTTAGATTTATAGGGTTTGTATATATATATATATATATATATATATATATATATATATATATATATATATATATATATATATATATATATATATATATATATATATATATATATATATATATATATATAGGTATGACTTCTAACCCACGGGACCACTTGCAGATTCGAATCCTAATCCCTATTGGCCCTTGCACGGTTTCAAATAAAACATCTTGTTTTAATTGATGCGCACTGTTTAAAATAGTGTACCAATGCGCGATTGTAGTATAGCCCACCAAGCGCATATTGGAAAAAAACATTGTTTAATAAAAACATTTTTTATTAATTTATGTTTATGTTAATTCGTGCTCCGGTATTAATATAACGCATCGGGTTTCCTTGTTGATAAAGAGCACCGTAAGATGTTTCTACTATATTGGTGATGTGTTTATAAGAACCTACTGCACCGCGTTCGGTGCATAAGTTGTGAAAGTAGCACTGTTTTCTTGTTTTTTTTTTTTACCTGAAAAGTATGTGATTTATTTATAAAATATATTAATGAATGGTGCAGTTTTCATATTGATAAAGAAATGGCTAACAAGAGTTCAAGTAACAAAAATACTGATAACACATCTAGAAAAGAAAAAAAATGCAAGTTCTTTGTAAATTCTTTACAAAAATTATTAATTTTGAACTATATGTAACTTTAAATAATATGTATTTTTTAGTGTGTATCACGCAGAGCTACAAAATGACGAAGCTCAATAAGATTATTTATGATCTAAAACCAGAAGAGTGTAAAATCTTGATGGAAAAATTGCAGAAAGATGAATAAGGGGAATGAAAAAATACTATCAATCCAATATGAGTTTATTTTTGAATTTTCATTAATATTATAATAAAAAATATTAGATAACATGTTTCAAAAAATCTATTAATTCAAATATGTTTAATTTTCTACAGGGACCAACATAAAAAAAAAGGAATGTTGTTCTAAGAAAGAAAAAAAATAGAACATGCAAATGAAAATGAATTTCTCCTTAGCTCATCTAGAGTGGTGTTGGAGGTTAACGAAAGGGAAAAAAACTTTTACCAAAATTTGAGGGATTTAGTGGAATGAATGTATAGATGTTCTTTCCACTTACAGTAAAAAAATCAATCCAATGATTCCAAGAACCAGATTTTATTTAAACTATAGGAAGAGTTTCTAGAGAATTGGTCAATGAGACATGTCAAAATTTTAATAGCAAAAACATACAACAATAAAAAAGAAGGATTGAAAAAGTAATATTTCTTTAATTTTTTTCTATAATTATATGTATATATTACTACAAATCAATCATTTATAAATATCACTTTTGTTATATTTAGTTTTCATATATCAATATAAAAATTAAGTAGTTTATTGTCATGTTACATTTTCAGGAAGATTATAAAATCTCAAAGGATGAACGAACTGATATCAGAATATGCCAGTAGGAATGTCCAAAAAGGTTTACAAGGAGATGGTCAAAGAAATGGACATGATTGCATTGCATGAGGAGTCACCTCAATAACAACGTGCTTCAAATGTAATATGTAATCATTGAATTTTTTTATTAGGTACGATAAATAAATAATTTAACATTAGATATTAATTTTCAAGTATTTTCTTGCAAAAATTAAAAGAAAATGGAACCCATTCAACAAAAAATATAGGACAAAAAAGAATAAAAGGGTTGATATCTATGTTTGTGAATAATTGTTATTTCCTTATAACAACTTAACTAGATTTCATTTTTGTATATTTTAAGTTTATTTACAACAATCATCATTGAATGTCTTCAAACAGGTGCTAACATACAAAGAAGAACCATCAGAAGAATTAATTGACATTGGGTTAAATATGGGTTGTCAGTATATGTTGGCATATCATAAATTAATTGTGGAATTTGTGAGCATCTATCTTGTTTTACTTAGCTCTGTCTATACTTAATAGAACAAAAAATATTTTATATTAAATCTATGATTTATTATGGGGTATAAAACATGAAGGAAACAAAGTATGGAACTGCACCAACAAATGAATTGTTGAAATATGGCATGAAATTTGGTTTTGAAAGAATGTGTATAGTTCACGAGTCAATTCTTGTTATGGTACATTTCTTTTCTATTTACATTGATGTATATTATTTAATTTTGCAATTTTCATTATTCTCACCAATGTATATACACTCATTACACTTTATTTTTATGTTTGTAGATGGAACTTGAAGAAGAAGAAAACAATCAACACAATAAAAAAAAACATTCCTCCAAATAACCCAAGTCATGGAATTAGCTCGAGCAGTGACAACAATTCCAGCGAAGAATGATGATCAATATGTTTGGATATCAAAGCAAGGCATTGTATTTTTTGAAATATTTTTCTATGAAATCAAACATTTTTTTTAATGTAATGGCCATAGTGTCCCAATTGAAAGACAAAGGGATATGAATAATTGTCCCATTTTGTATGACAAAGAGTGTCTTATTCATATATATATATATATAATAAAATATGCTTTAATTTATTCTATTGTGTTCTGCATTGTCGCTGTGAAATGTTACACCAATGATTAAATATATGGATGATTAAATATTATAATGAAGAGATGCAAAATCTAATGATATGATATAACAAATTCATCCAAACATCACATTCAAATGCACTGATAAAAATTTAATTGATATGAATACTGTTATAAGATATGTGTCAACTTTTGATGAATAATGAATTTAAGAAAATCACAATAATTGCACTATCACAGATCGATGTTTCTAAAAAATAGAAAATGAACACTGGTGCGTGTTAGTTACTATGCACCGATGCGTTTGTATGATACTGCGCACTGGTGTGTTGCTACGACCTATAGGCACCACACCAAATACCAATACCAATTAGAATGCCTGATGCGCTTTATCGACGACTACCACACGGGCGGGTAGATAGGCGTTGCATGCACTGGTATGTTTTTCTTTTAACGCGCCTGTGTGTTTTTATAACTTAACAGCCCGATGCGTTTTAACACCTAAATAGTGCGGTGCATTTTTACACCTTAATGGAGCCGGTGCATCACCTTCTATCGACCTGGTGCGTCTTTGTGGGTGACACACACCGAGACGTTGCTAAACACCTCGGGGCTTCCGAAATTTATTTTCCATCCCAATGCTTGGTATATTTACAGTACCAGTGCATACACACATGATACATGCACCGATGAGAAAAACATCTATAAAAACCTTCGTCTGCCCAATTTTTTTTAGTTGTGTTGAAGTTCCGTTAGAAGCTCCATCAAAACCTCCGTTACAAAAAACGGATGTTGTATCAAATGTTATAACCTCCGCTAGAGTGTTTTTTCCTCGTAGTGTTTACTTCTTCTCTAAATTGCTAGGTGATGAAGAAAGCAATCATGCGATAAAATTATATGTAGTATGACACAAAAGAAAATTGTGGAGAGAGAGAGAGAGAGAGAGAGAGAGAGAGAGAGAGAGAGAGAAATTTATACATATGACATATTGATGAATTTATAATTAAGGGAGAGAATAATTTATAAATATGACATATTGATGAATTTATAATGAAGGGAAAGAAATATTTTCTAAGAAATATTATAGATATAAGAGTCGAGCATACTCAAAAAATTTAATTCCAGCCTTTTTTTATTCTACATTATTTGCTCAAAATGTGGAGAGAAAATTTATTCAAATGGGGCGAAGTGTGTATAGACCCCTATGTGCAATGTCGATCTAGGTTGTGTTTAGTGAGCAAGGGAGATAGATGTGAAGGTTTTTAGGGGATTCATTTACAATAGTTACTAAGGTTATTTTTTCGACCATATGGATTGATATGAAATTTTGTCATATGTGAAATCCCATAATAATTGTAGGTTCAAAAGGACCTACACTTAGGCATAAAGCACATATCAATATTTAATGAAAATCCTTAATTAGTACATAAGATCCTCTTCTCTAATAACAATGTGAAGTTTCCATATGGGTTCTAGTCATGTTACATCTAGTTTCACGGTTTCCTAGAGGGTTTTCATGTTACATCTAGTTTCATGGTTTCCACACACACACACACAAAGAAAAAAATTATTTTTTATAGAACTTAATCTATGATAAGGGGAAAATTAGCTATTGAATCTATCATCTACATATATAGTGTAGCTAATTATCTCTCTCTCTAGCGAGAGAGAGAGAGAGAGAGAGAGAGAGAGAGAACAAATTTATTTCTTGTAGAACTTAATCTATGATAAGGGGAAACTTAGCTATGGAATCTATCATCTACATAGATAGTGTAGCTAATTATCTCTCTCTCTCTCTCTCTTACAAACACACAAATCTATTATATATATATCCTATATAGAGAAAAGAAGCATGATCTAAACAATGATTTAAACTTGCCTTGAAAAATATGTTTTAGAATTAATATACCATGCAGGCGGATTACTGCCCATATTCTGATTAATATATTGTGCATGAGGATAATTTCCCATCTATTCATATTTGTTTCAATTGATATTGTGATTAAAATCCTGTACTATGCAAGAGGAGTGCTTCTTAATTATTCAATTTTTTCTCAATTTTTATCATGATTAACAACAAGCTATGAGAATATTTCAATGAGAAAATAGCATGAACATCTGTTGGGGAGAAAGAGAAACACTTCACTAGCATTGGATGAATTGACAACAAGCTAAGAGAAGATTTCAATGAGAAAAGAGCATGAACATCTGTTGGGGAGAAAGAGAAACACTTCACTAGCATTGGATGAACAATTGTAGTAGAGAGGAGCACCAACATTAGCACGGTGGTGTATTTGGTAGTGTATAGCAAGTGGGCTATAGACTATGCATGGATAGGGTAGACAGGATAAACATTTAATGTTAGCATTATGTTAGGAAATAATGCTAGGATTAGTTATAACATTACTTGATTTGGGGAAAATTAATAATTGAATGTGTGATTTAACATAAGATGTTGGTAGATTATATGGGCTTGTGCCTCAATAAGAGGCTAAATAAGGCCTCAAACTTGAAACCTACATTCAAAACATGAAATTTAGGTAAAAAAATCCTATAATTTTCCAAACCTTGGCTTGAAATCATAAATTGTCATTGCTTTTAATGCAAGAATAATTGGAAAAAGGTGAATCAATTACTATATCTCTTGTATCCTGAATGGAAGGGACTAATAATAATAATTACTATTTTTATTTAAATTAGCAATGTACCCAACATCAATAAATAACAATATATGGCCCCTATTCATAAACACAACCACAATAATGCATTAATTTACATTAAGAATCCAAATATGGGGAGGAAAACCACTATATAATCCTATAATGTGTCAATAATCTAAATATGTATGTCATATGTTCCTATTAATGCATAAATTATCATGGATATTCCAATGGGTAGTTTGTTATAATAGATCTGATAAAATTATACTTAAAATCTAAAATCTACATTATGAGGGTTAATTTATCCTTAGATTTATGGATTTGTTAATTACTGTGTTATGTATATGCATGAACTAAATAAAATATCCAAAAAATAGAGAAAAATGAAATAAAATTCACAAACTACAAATTAACACAAGATATAACCCAAGAAACCCTTTCGGGATAAAACCCAACTAGAAGGTGAGGCCACTCTACTCTCTTTATTTGAATGGAAACCGATGCAAGTACAAAGAATTGAGGCTTGTGGCCCATGGGATGCTATAGTTCACAAGGCCTCACTTTTTTCTCTCTCCCTATACACCCTCAACTACTCTACTCATATGTAACAAAATGTACTCAAATAGAATGGAAATTCCTTTTCCTCCTAGTGGTCTGGTTATACCACAACATGATAGCCTGCTAGTGGTTAGGTTTAATTCATTCAACTAGAGTTATAATGTTGACTATTCTATTGTATTCTTCATCATGATCATGTGGCTAGCCCATTTTTCATGAATAATTGGGATTGACGTGGAATCCTCTCGAATTATGGTGCAGGTCAATTTTGATAGGTCAATCAAAAGGAGGTATAAATTAATCATACAAGCTTTGATTGAGCCAATTCTTTTGCCATTGGAAAATTATTAGAATTTATAATATGAAATCTATCTCCATAGTAATGTTGGCACCATAAAAAGTGTTCATTTAAGGCCTTAAAATGGCTCTTAAATTTTACCAATTTTTTTTAGAACTGGGACCCTTGGTAAAAATGGTCATGTGTGCTAAATCATCCACTTTTTCCACACTCAAAGAATTATGATGGATGAAAAAATAATATAATAAACTAATATGGATCACACTTCCCAATTTTTGGAGGCTTTTGGTCCCCAAAAGCTTCTACTAAATGAGGTGAAGAAATGTTTCCTCCACCTTCTCTCGGGCGTACCATTTAGCTTTGCTTGGAAGATGTAATTTCAACCCAATCCACCAAAGGCCATGTTTCCCTGGTCTTGTAGTTGTGTACCTATTTTTAAAAATTGTATCCTCCATCAACTTTGCTTAATAATTTGGTGTAAAATCCTCTGCAAATTGTAGGACTTGTTCCCCGTCATGATCTAGAATGGAAGGCTCATAGAGTTTCATATTATCTACATTCACTATTGAGTTAATGCACATGTATGGGGGTAGAATGAGTCTATAGGCATAATCTCCAACATTTTGTAGTATCTCTCTGCAAATTAATACTACCTTTTCTTTCATATTATGCCAATAAAAATACCTATACAAGTTGGCCATTGTCTTTCATACACCAAAATTCTCTACAACATTGGAGGTGTGATCCTCTCTAATCAGATGTAGCTGCTAACCTTTAGGAACACACAATTTATCTAGCCACTAGATTAACCCATCCTAGAGATGGTAGTCAATTGTGTTGTAACCATCATGCACGTGACTTTGGCTCTACAACTTTTGAAACACCTCCTTGAAGTCCTCATCCTATGAATATGATTATTTATATGCACCATGGGTCAATGTCTCCACATGCATAGGAGTTCCCAAAGTTGTTCTCTTTGATGTGGCTGACCTTGAGAGAATGTGTGATCTAGGTAGATATTGGTGGCCACACACCTATTCCATTTGGACCCCCACCATCAGTTCTTTCAATTTTCCAGTTTCAGCACAACTTACTATTTTTAGCAGTTTTTTGGGTCCTGAACTTTCTGAGACGTTTTGAGGCCCTACACGATGTTTTTTGGGAAAACCAAAAGCAACATGGAATTTCCTTTGATGTTTCTCATGTAAAAGGTTGTATTCCTCTGATATATATTTATAATGAGGTATTGAGCATGTCAAATAGAGATCATATGCCAAAGTTACATCCCCGGGAAGTTGATGTACCAATTTACCCGAACGGGGCCCATAATTTTGGCGCTTCATCTCCTAGGTTAGGCTTTTTGATGTTTAGGGTTTTCCATTGTTTTTAAAAAATAAATAGGCCTTTGAGCCACATTTTAACACAGTTCATAGGCCTGTAACCACCACATCGATTCTCAGAGATAAGCTACCAGCGCCCTAGCTAGTTTATTTTCATTATTTCTGTAAGCATATTTCTATTATTTGATATTAATGAAATGAAGTATTATTTCCGCCACATCTTTGTTTTTATGCCTATTTCTGCACATTTTTTCATTCCTGCATAAATCCAAATCAGTGGTATCAGAGCAGTCTGCTTTTTCTCTGTTCTTATTTGCATGTCCCCAATGAGGTTAGGGTATAAAGAGTTAGGGCTTGATCTGGTTGAACCCTTGCAAGATCAGCCTCACAAACCCCAATGACCTCCCATGGCGGAAGAAAAGAAAGACAAGGGAGTAGGATATCCTATAAAATTATTGCTCAAGGAGGCCCTCGAAAAAAAAAAGGAACATGGTGATGGGAAAATTTTCCCAGATCCTTCAATGACTGCCCACCGATGGCGCATCTACATCCAACAGCCACTCTGGAGGCACCTCTCCTTTCAAGGTACATGCCAACTTTGAAATTCTTGTATTTGAAGACCAGATAGGTTGCAAAAGTCGTAGATATATGGTTGAATTTTCTAGAAGGGTATTTCTCGGTCCATGATTTCTCTGACCAAGACAAAATTATTTTTTTCACTTCTCAAAGCTACCCCCCATGTCAAAGACTGGTGGGAAACCTACTGTGACCAGAATGAAAAGAGGGAAACCTCTCTGTTCTTGGCCTCACCCACTTGGAATTCATTCTGAGATGGCATCAAGGAACAATATTACACTATGGGGAGCTATGAGGACAAGTACATCCAATGGACCATGCTGCGACAGCAAAGGGATCAAGATGTGCACGAATTGACGAATTTCTTCCATACCACGCGCAAAAAGTTGGGTATTAAAGATTCAGAGAGAAATTTGGTGCTAAAGTACCATAATTGTTTGCACAGATACATTCAGGAGGAAATGGAGTTACTCAACATTACCTTGCTTGGAACGGCACATTGCTATGCTGTCAAGATCGAGCAAAAATTTAAGCAGAAGAAGCGAGACTTTGGATCCATGAATCTGAAACCAGGGAAAGGTGAACCTGAACCATAGAAAAAGGGGAAAATCCAAAGCAGGGTGACTCAGAACAACACCACAAATCCAAATATTAACACAGTGAAGTGGTGTGAATCTCATAACAACCCCACTCACAACGCAAACGAGTGTTGGGTCATGTTAGCACCTGAATTGGACCCCAGGCTGCAAAAGGAAAATCAGGGTAACAACTAAACCATGCTCAGCCTTGTAGCTAGCCCTACAAGGACAGGAGAGGGCTCTCTCCGTGAAATAATATTCAATGGAAAACAATAAATGGACTGATATTAGGCTAGATAAAATGATAGGGATAAAAGGGTTTAATAAAATGAATGAATGAATGAATTTCAGGGATGTGTGGGATATAAAGGGACAGTTGAAACCAAGAATTAAATAAGGACACAGGGTATTTCATGGGGCAAGATAGGCAGGAAAATTAGAAATTAAAATTTAATGAGGATGGGATGGAAAGGCTGGTGCGGAGCTGAAAAGGGCACAATAAATGGATCCTTTTCAAAAAGAAGAAAAATACAGAGTATGAATGATTTCCCAAGGCAGAGCATATAAAATGGATTCTACCTTTTTATCTTGAAAGCATTCAAAAGGAAATATTTATGGATGAATGGAACACATAACAATTCAAATATGAAACAAAGGAGAAAAACAAATGCTAACTCTCATACCACATGGATCCCACAAATCAGCGCTGCATCTCTTATTAGTTCCTGTCAAACTGTACAATGTAGTGCAGAGATGTTCTTCCACACTATTCCCCTACTTTCTGAGTTACCGACTATTCAGACTCTCAGACTTAGACTCAGACTGCTTTACAAATGATTTACAATTACATTAAATAGGCTGAAATGTGGGAACATAGATCCACAAGAAAAGGGAGTTGTTTTAACAGTTGAAGAACTGAAATACAACCATAGCAAAGAAATACAACAATCTGCCCCTGAAAATAAGGGACATCATTGCATTTGACCACTTGGAGATTTTGCTGTTAGGTTGTATGAAAGAAAATAGGTAATCCGATGAACATATCTCCTATTTTGCTGCTTGCTGTAACAATCTTTGTCTTAAATAAGCTCTCGACCCTTTGACTGTCGCTTTGCTTTCCACTATTTCTTTATTCTCTGACCTTTTAATAAAATACCGTTGCAATAAAATAAATTGAACTTATGCCTTTCATGAAGGGAAAAATTATTTTTAAATGGGAAAAGGGAAGGGAAATGGGGCGGAAGTCATATGAAAATCGCAATCGGAATCGAAGCGGGGCGGAGAGATATAATATAATAAACATAGTGTAATCGCAACCAGAATGGACGGGCGGAGGGACACAACATATTAAAACACGTTGTAATACAATAAAACATATTAATATGATAAAACATATTATAATATGTTCATCGCAATCGGCGATCGGGGGCGTGGGTGGAGTGATATTAATTGGATCCGCCGATTGCGATTTGCAATGTGCGATCAATCGCAATCGGGGATCAGAATCGGGAGAGGATGTTATATGAAACGGGGAAACGAAAGTTTTGATGCGATTTGGCAAGGCCCGATGGGAGATAAATAATTTATTATTTACAAAGGGAAATGGGGCCTTTAATTAAAGATGGGCGGAGGATTATGGTGGGACCGGTGTCAATCACAATTGCAATATCGGAGTAGAGTGCAACACATATGGGAAACGTCGATGCCGATGGCCTGATTGACTTTGAGCCGTCAGATCGGCGGGGACAGATCAACAGTGCCGGATCAATCGGAGGTTTCAATCGGGGGATGTTGTGATCGAGGAATGTTGCGATCGGGAAATGTTGCGATGCGATCAATCGGAGGGGGACTTATGGAAGTGTCGATTGCCGATGGCCCGATTAGCTGTGGGCCGTCGGATTGGACCAAGAGATCAACGGTGGATACATTGATCGAGAGTTTTCCATCGGGGGTAAGCCATCAGGGCAATCGCATCGGAAACTTTTGCGATGGGCCGATTGGGACATACAAATAAAACATGCGATTGAAAGGGGAAGGGAATTGGGTTATGCGGGTTTTGTTATAATATAAAACTTTATAATAAATTTTTATTACAAAGCATGGTGGGGAAGTGGTTATGATCAGTGGAACTTATAATAAACTTTGATATTGTTTGTTATAAAGTTCTACAAGGTATGGTTGGGGAAGTGGTTTGTGGAATAAATCGCACATGTATTTTATAATGCGATTTTATAATTGGAAAGGGGGAAAAGGGATTTATTAAATAAATATAAAACTTTAATAAAACAAAGTTTAAGGAAAAATGGGGAAATAGGGGGTATATGAGGATATAAGGGCTTTTGCTTCACTTAAGCATAAATTTCAATCCAGAAGTCGGTTTTGAGAGTGTAGTATACCATTGGAAATATTTTTCCGGGATCTTTCTGATGGATCTGCTTGGAGGATGATTTGGCACTGAACATGCTGCAAAAAACTTCTCTGAAGGCAGGGACATCACTTTGTGGAGATAACAGCTTCTGAATTGTGACTTATTACACATGATGATATAGAACTACATAATGAATAATAATAAAGGCGAAATATCATGTTTGCACCTCAAAACATGGTTTTGAGGCGAAAATTACATCAAATTGAATAAAATTTCTCTCTGATTATTCTAGGTGCTGTAATTTTGAGTTTATTGACTTCCTCATGACCTTGCTGATCTTTATTGACATTTGACTCATTAATTTGACCATGGTGAGACCCTAGAAACTAATGAGACCCATACTATGACCTACTGATATGATTTTGAGAATGAAAGTGACTAATGGCTAAAGATCATAGAAAAGAAAATCAGCAATTACCTCATGTGGGACAACTGATAAAAAATACTACCATCAATGAATCCATGACCTAGAAGAATGGTGAAATTTATTCGATATGAGACACCTAATATGCAAATGCAAAAAGAGCAGTTTTGATCACTGATGTCAGTGTGACTAGACAGACACTAACAGGTCAAACAGTCACTAGTGGTCGAATTGAAGGCACCTGAATCAGATACATTCTCTGATCCTGAGTCAGAACCAGATAAGGGTGATGACAAAGGAAATCATATCATTGATGTGGATCCTAGTTCCATTGTTTCCATCACCAAGCTCTAGAGGGAGGATCCTGAGGATACAGAGGAGGGAGAGCACCTCTTCCATTTCACAGATGTGGGTGAAGGGTTCTCCATTGCAATTCCTTGTTGATAGCGGAAGACAAAATAACCTCATTTTAGTATAGGTATCGAAGTGGCTCAGTCTACCAACCATAGCACACCCGCAACCATATACCATTGGGTGGCTTCACCAAGGAAGAGATCTCCACGTCCGCTAGCAGTTTCGCCTTCCATACAACATCACACCATTCACGGATGATGTATTGTGTGATGTTGCTCCTCTTGACGTGTCTGATGTATGATTGGGAAAACTATACCTGTGGAAGTGACTTGCTCTGTATGAGTCTAGGCATTGTTTTGTTGTTATTTCTTTTGGAAATAAATTGTACAGGATACCGAAGGTAGTATTGCCTCCTGCCATCTCTTTGACTACTACAAAACAATGCAGTAAGATTGTTTCCCAAAACAAGAAATTTATTTTCATTACAATTCACCCATATGGAAAGAATAATATTGTGGCCAAAGCCTCGAAATAGGGCTCCCGTTCACAACAACAGCAGATGGAAAAATTCGTGGAGGAATACGAGGACATTTTCTCCTCACCCACAGAGGTTCTTCTACACTATCAGGTCAAGCATTCCATTAATTTGACCCCAGGCGCGTCGCCGCCTGATGTTTCAATACCTCATGTGACCACATAGAAATAGTCCATACATGTACCATCTGAGGCTGATAAATCAACCAAATTTATCGAACGCATCCAACATGTCCGCCAACAGGTCCATGACATCTTCGACAAATCCAATACCAAGTTCAGCATAATTTGCCTCATGTCATGGATGAACTCAACACAATGGGGATCATTACTTCCTAAGGGGGGAGGAATGATCTGGGTGGATATTGGCGGCCACCCACCTATTCCATTTGGACCGCCACCATGGGTTCTTTCAATTTTTCAGTTTCAGCACAACTTACTATTTTTAGTAGTTCTTTGATTCCTAAACTTTCGGAGCTATTTGGAGGCCCTAAACGATGTTTTTTGGAAACAATGGGAGAAAAATGGAGGGTCCTTTGATGTTTCTCATGTCAAAATTTGTAGTTCTCAGATAGATATTTCTAATGAGGTATTTGTTGAGTCATAAAATGTTATCTTTTGAACACCTAATTAGCCTACATTAATCATCAATCCGGAAGTGAATTTTTATTTCAAGAGTGTACTCTGTCTGAGGCTGCAATGATCTAAGAGCAATGCTGTGAATATGTAGTACAGAATATCAAATGCAAAAGTAACAAATGCTTGTAAAGAAACCTAATTAAAGTGACAAATGGAAAGATTAGACTACATCAATCTTGCAAAACATTGATCAAGGATGCAGTAACAGTAACTCTTTCCCTTAGAAATCAATGCAAGATAACCAATCTGGGGATCTGGAAGCGATAACCTCTATCCTCTACTTTTGGTGATCTTTAAAGCAATCGAACGAAAGCAAATTCAATGAAAGAAGCTTAAAGGAAACACAATCTAGAAAGGAACAACAACATGTAACTATAACTCATCTGTTTGCTAATTAAAGACTATGAATAAACAATGAACATAAATAGAACAACAACATGAAATGAACAACAATTACAATTCTAACATAATCAAGAAACTAGATTTCCATGCTTTAATCTTGTCGACAACCACTCACCACGTAACAATCAATTATAACAAATTATAAACTAATGGAACAACAACTTAAATCAGATACAGAACAACAAAGCTTTATGATAATAACAAGATAACCGAACAACGAACGTGCTTCTTGTAAAGGATGAAATAGAAATGAATCTGTATTTGATCTAACAACAATAAACCAGTTCTGTAATTGAAACAAACATTAAACACACTTCACATGATAGTAAGCAAGGATTAAAAATACAAATAGCGAAGTGATTCCACCAGAGCCGGGCCCTTAGCACCAGTGAAATACTGCTGGGCTAATTTAGAACTTTAGAAGATGGATGAAATGCATGTCTTATATTAAACCACCATAAAGCATTAAATAAAAGGTTCTCTCAAAAGCCGAGAGTCAATAAAACATTATATTATAGAGGAAATGTTTAAATGTAAAGCATTTCGACTAACTCACTGAATTCAACAACACCCGTCCCTTTGTCACTAAAGGACATTGCTTTATATATCAAATCTCGACAGACCAATAAAGGAATAAGATGAGTTTGAATAGCGATCCCTCAGGATCGAAATATCCTGAGGGATTCGCTCCTCTTCGTTTAGTCATCATCCTGTTTACTCTGATTGAGGCGGAGCTGTCCCCTGCCTTTTCTGGGCTATTCGTTCAGATATCCTTGCCTTTGGCTGGATATGGTTCAACGCTGATGGAGCAACAGTTATATTATCTTTAACCCCGCCTTTGGTACAACTGTTCACCTCGTCGAATTCCTGTTTGTCAATCAAAAAGTAACCTTTAGTCATATTTTTGTACTAAACATAAACCTTTCCAATTCTATTGTAATTCTTATGATAAATTACCTTTCCAAGGCCAATAGGAGCATATTTATGGTAAAAGAATGAGTAAATACATAGTAATTTCATATCTCTTTCACTGCCCAACATACCCCCCCGCTTAATCTTTTTCATGCCCTCATGAAAACTATAGTTCACATGGAGAGCAGTCAAAGAATAAGCCGGATAAGGTTTGTCATCAACAGGCCTAAAACCACGTGGTGCAGCTAATTCCTCAAAAACATGTTTTGTTTGTCCTTCAGGAAGTTCATAAATAGCTTTGTAGTCCGAAGCAGGGTACCATGCAATAGGGCTGCAGAACCTACATCCTAACCAGTATGGTCCTTCTTTTAAAATGAGATGGCTATAGGAAATCAAGCGGTCTGCTGCTAGCCCAAAGTTTCTATAATTAAATGGTTCCCTATTTTGCACATTCTGATTCGAGGTTCTCCACCGGACCTTGGCTGCTATATAAGCTTGGTTCCTAATGGATGAAAAATAGCCTGTTCTATTCAAAATAATTGATTTGTGGACAGGCCCCAGGGTTTGGGTAACGCCTTCCTTTGTCATCAAACTTTTATGTCTAGCCCAAAATTGAAGTGGGCCCTGAGGTTCACTTCTGACCCACAGATCTAATTCATTTTCCTGCCTTTGAAAGGTGTTATAGGCTTTTAGCCATTTTAATTGATTTACAGCAAAGGAAATGAATGCCTGAAACTGAACATCTCCAATAAAAGGGCTAGGGTTTGATTCACAGTAATTTTCAAGTATTAGATTATGCAAGTAAAATTCACACAAAAGGCGTTGTACTTTGATCCCATAAAGTTTGCAGCATGATATAAATTAATCTATGTTTTTTAGCTCTATGGATTTCCCTACCCTAACTACCTTGATCTTTAATTGTAAATATCTTTCTAGTAAAAACAAAGCATAGTTTTTGGCGGGGCATCTACAGGCTAAGACATCAGTATGCAAGGAGCAGAGAGTGTCCATTTGATTGTAGGCTAGTTTTAGTTGGTTCATTACCTTATCAGACTTTACCTCTACTTTCCGACATTTTTCATGAGCTTCAGCTTCTGCTTCATGAATAATTCTCATTTGTTGCTGCAATTCCTGATATCTCTTTCTTGGGACAGTATCTTCGTCCAATCTCTGCCTTTCTATTCGGGCCTGTGTCAATTCTTCTTGAAGTCTAACTAGTATCAGATCACTAAAAGTGTGCTGACTGCTAGATTGCATATTTTCACTTAGAACAGGTTCCTCTGGAACAACTTGTGTTGGAGCAGCCGTTTGTTGCTCCGCATCATCATAATTAGGCTTAGGTATGGTTTCTTCTGTAACTTGGGGGTTCCTATTAGTGGTCACCTTTCTCTTTTTCGAAACTCTTTTGATAGCAATGCTTCTTCTCTTAGGGGCTCGCTTAGGACTCAGAAGAAGATTAGGATTCGAGAAGCCATGAAGATTTTTCAAGATGATGGACAGACGTTAGTTATCAAAGGTAAAGGAGTCCAGCCAGCGTCATTAGGAGAACCATGTACAAAGTTGGCCAAGATTGTGCAGGCTTACGTAATGTGCGACGGAAGAAAGGATGTGGTAAGACCTCGCCACCTTAAGCTACTGGATGTATTAAAACATAAATGCACCATTAATTTTCCTGCATTTTTAAATTCTTTGTTGCATGATACTGCTCATGGTATAAGAAAAGCCCAACATGCAGATATGGTGGTCAACCACCATTGTCTAATTCGGTTAATAGTGAGTCATAACCTCGCCCAGCAACAGACCAGCTGGGAATATTGCTCTTTGTTTCTACATCTAGGATAGAATATTGCCAAGTTTTGCTCTGCTTCTGCCTGTTTCTGTTTGGCTTGCATAATATCGAACTGCGTTGTTAGAGTCCCAAGTATGTCTGTCTTAAAGTCTTCTAGCAGATTTCCAATCTCTGCACGAGTCACACCTTCATTGGAGGTCTTATTTTCCCTTGTAATTATATCACGTTCTGCTGATTTCAACCTTGTATTGCCCCTCGAACTCCTAATACACAAATCAATGATGTTAGGATAACTTTCCTGATATATATCACCTTTTCCCATAATATTCAATGTTTCAACCCATATTCCCCTAATTAATGTGTTTTTCAAAACATTATCAGGTAAGGGTAAAGATGCATAAGGGGATATCTACAGATTGTATTGAAACCGTTCCACATACTCTTCCAAGGTTTCATTTGGTTTTGCTGTCATTTGGAATATTTCATCTTTTAGTTCCCGAGAGCTGCAATAATCTTGATTCTTCTTTAAAAATGCAGCCTTCATATGATCCCAATCAGTTATGACACCCCCGCCTAATCCCATAAACCATCGTAAGGCTGCCCCTTTTAATGTAGAAGGGAATAATTTTATTTTTTGGGCATCGGTGGTGTAATCATATCCTCTGCACAACACATCAAATTCAAACAAAAACACATTTGGGTCCTCTGATGTTAAGCTAAGAAATGTGGGAATATGTTGAAGGGGGATAGCTTTCATGGGTGCATTGACTGTAGTATCTACTATAGGATATTGCAGCGTAGAGGTTTGTTGGGGTGCCTACTGGTTTTGATTTTGGTTCTGAGCCATTTGATTGAAGATATGCCAATATCCCTCTGGGCTTTACAAGGAATTTCTAGGTTGACGAGCAGGGGCAGGAATGGCTTGGACAACACTCCCTTTGTCTGGAATAATAAGTATTTCCTGTTGACCTACTATTTGACGTGATTCAGGACCTTGGTTCTGAATAAGTTGAAAAACACTTCCCTTATCTGGGCTGCTTATTGTTTGGGTAGTTTCAATAGGAGATTTTGAGTCTCTGGTTTCTCCTGTTTCCCCTTCTCCTTCTTGGAGATTGCTAGAGTTCCCTTCTTAAAGGAAACTTATGCAAGGATTCTCAATTTCTTGGGAATCTTGCTCAATTCCCTCTGTTTAACTGTGTATCTCAACAAAGGCTTCAAATGGTGACTCTGTAGCCTGAAGGGAACTAGTAGGCTGTCTAGAAGTAGTTCTTTTAAATCCTATTGATGGCTGAGATTCAGTTCTTTTAATGATTTCGTCAATAAAGGTTTTGCACCCAAGGGTCACCGGTCCCTTAGGTTTCTCATTTTTAGGAGGAATTTTGTTTCGCTTAGTTGGTTTATTCATTCAAAGAAACAAACCTTCATTCCTACCTAGAAAAAGAAGCTTACCTACTTTTGCTGTGAAGCGGGTTGCAAGCAAGTGTGTTTCTTGCATAGTGCGCAGGTTCTTACCTAGTGCGCAGGTTCTTACCTTCCATCTTTAATACCCAATTCTCCGCAAGCAGAAGAAAATCAGCTGTGCATTACTCCTTTAAAATGGCATACACTCTCCCCGGAAACAGCGCGAAAATGTTGAGTCATAAAAAGGTATCTTTTGAACACCTAATTAGCCTACATTAATCAACAATCCGGGAGCGAATTTTTATTTCAAGAGTGTACTCTGTCTGAGGCTGCAATGATCTAAGAGCAATGCTGTGAAGATGTAGTACAAAATATCAAATGCAAAAGTAACAAATGCTTGTAAAGAAACCTAATTACAGTGACATAAATGGAAATATTAAAATACATCGATCTTGCAAAACATCGATCAGGGATGCAGTAACAGTAACTCTTTCCCTTAGAAATCGATGCAAGATAACCAATCTGGGGATCTGGAAGCGATATCCTCTATCCTCTATAGTTGGTGATATTTAAAGCAATAGAACGAAAAAAAATTCAATGAAAGCAGCTTAAAGGAAACGCAATCTGGAAAGGAACAGCAGCATGTAACTATAACTCCTATGTTTTCTAATCAAATACTATGAATAAAAAATGAACAGAAATAGAACAACAACATGAAATGAACATCAATTACAATTCTAACATAATCAAGAAACTAGATTTCCATGCTTTAATCTTGTCGACATCCACTCACCATGCAACAATCAATTATAACAAATTATAAACTAATGGAACAACAACTTAAATAAGATACATAACAGCAAAGATTTATGATAATAAAAAGATAACCGAACGACGAACGTGCTTCTTGTAAAGGATAAAATAGCAATGAATCTGTATTTGATCTAACAACGATAAACCAGTTTTGTAATTGAAACAAACATTAAACACACTTCACACAATAGTAAGCAAGGATTAAAAATACAAACATCGAAGTGATTCCACTAGATCCGGGCCCTTAGCGCCAGTGAAATACTCCTGGGATAATTCAGAACTTTAGAAGATGAATGAAATGCATGTCTTATATTAAACCACCATAAAGCATTACATAGAAGGTTCTCTCAAAAGCCGAGAGTCAATAAAACATTATATTATAGAGGAAATGTTTAAATGTAAAGCCTTTCGACTAACTCACTGACTTCAACAACACCCGTCCCTTTGTCACTAAAGGACATTGCTTTATATATCAAATCTCGACGGACCAATCAAGGAATAAGATGAGTTTGAACAACAATCCTTCAGGATCGAAAGATCCTGAGGGATTCGCTCCTCTTCGTTTAGTCATAATCTTGTTTACTCTGACCGAGGCCGAGTTGTCCCCTGCCTTTTCTGGGCTATTCGTTCAGATCTCCTTGCCTTTGGCTGGATATGGTTCAACGCTAATGGAGCAGCAGTTAGATTATGTTTAACCTCACCTTTGGTACAACTGTTCACCTCGTCAAATTCCTGTTTGTCAATCAAAAAGTAACCTTTAGTCATCTTTTTGTACTAATCATAAACCTTTCCAATTATATTGTAATTCTTATGATAAATTACCTTTCCAAGGCAAACAGAAGCATATCTATGGTAAAAGAATGACTAAATACATAGTAATTTCATACCTCTTTCACTGCCCAACATACCCCCCCGCTTAATCTTTTTCATGCCCTCATGAAACTATAGTTCACATGGAGAGCAGTCAAAGAATAAGCCGGATAAGGTTTGTCATCAACAGGCCTAAAACCACGTAGTGTAGCTAATTCCTCAAAAACATGTTCTGTCTGTCCTTCAGGAAGTTCATAAATAGATTTGTAGTCCGAAGCAGGGTACCATGCAATAGGGCTGCGGAAGCTACATCCTAACCAGTATGGTCCTCCTTTTAAAACGAGATGGCTATAGGAAATCAAGCGGTCTGCTGCTAGCCCAAAGTTTCTATAATTAAATGGTTCCCCATTTTGCACATTCTGATTCGAGGTTCTCCACCGGACCTTGGTTCCTAATGGATGAAAAATAGTCTATTCCATTCAAAATAATTGATTTGTGGACAGGCCCCAAGGTTTGGGTAACGCCTTCCTTTTTCATCAAACTTTTCTGTCCAGCCCAAAATTGAAGTGGGTCCTGAGGTTCACTTCTGACCCACAGATCTAATTCATTTTCCTGCCTTTGAAAGGCGTTATAGGCTTTTAGCCATTTTGATTGATTTACAACAAAGAAAATGAATGCCTGAAACTGAACATCTCCAATAAAAGGGCTAGGGTTTGATTCACAGTCATTTTCAAGTATTAGATTATGAAAGTAAAATTCACACAAAAGGCGTTGTACTTTGATCCCATAATGTTTGCAGCATGATATAAAGTCATCTATGGTTTTTAGCTCTATGGATTTCCCTGCCCTAACTGCCTTGATCTTTAATTGTAAATATCTTTCTAGTAAAAACAAAGCATAGTTTTTCGTGGGGCATCTACAGGCTAAGACATCAGTATAAAAAGAGCAGAGAGTGTCCATTTGATTGTAGGCTAGTTTTAGTTGGTTCATTACCTTATCAACCTTTACCTCTGCTTTCCGACATTTTTCATGAGCTTTAGCTTCTGCTTAATGAATAATTCTCATTTTTTGCTGCAATTCCTGATATCTCTTTCTTGGGACAGTATCTTCCTCCAATCTCTGCCTTTCTATTCGGGCCTGTGTCAATTCTTCTTGAAGTCTGACCAATGTCGGATCACTAAAAGTGTGCTGATTGCTAGATTGCATATTTTCACTTAGAACAGGTTCCTCTGGAACAACTTGTGTTGGAACAACTGTTTTTTGCTTCGCATACTCATAATTAAGCTTATGTATGGTTTCTTCTGTAACTTGGGGGTTCCTATTAGCGGTCACCTTTCTCTTTTTCGAAACTCTTTTGATAGAAATGTTTCTTCTCTTAGGAGCTTGCTTAGGCATCTGTTTCATTCTCAGAACCCTAATGGTTTGCCTGAGCTGTTCTACTAGTTTATGAAGCTTTATTCGTTCCCTGTGACGCTTCTCAATCTCAGTTTTTTTCCTCCTCTTTCTTAATGGAACAACCGCTCCTTTATCTGAATCCATTTGGTCAACAGAATTTTGGCCTATATCAGCCGTGCCTTCAGTAAAATTCTCTTCTTGTTCTTCTCCTTGGGGTTCTTCTTCTATATTCATACGCCCTTGGCTAAATTCTCCAGGAATCATATTCTCAGTTAACTCTGCAGTCTCCTGGGGGCTTCCAGCTTCGGTGTTCTCTTTCCCCTGTTGACGCCTCTCAGGAGAAGCAACGCTAGCTTCGCTAGGGTTTGCTGTTTCGTTCAACATTTCTCTAGTTGTTTCTTTATCAATAGCAGAGTAGTCTGGTAGTTGATTAATATCAATATTGAGGTCCAAGGGGCTATGAGGCCATCCATAATCACTCATCTTGGCCAAAATCTGGGCCAATTGATCTTCCTGTAAAGGGCTTACGATAGAATTTTCGGGAGGTTCTGTTTCATCCTTATTGCTACTATGATTGTCTTCATCCTCCTCACAGGTGTGATAACTTCCTTCCTCCTCATCCGAATACCCAATTTCTCCTTCAACTTCTTCTTCCTCAGAATTTCCTTCGATTTCTTCTTCCTCATTATCTCCTTTCTCTGCATTGGATTGTTTTTCACTACCGGTATGGCGACTTATTTCTTCTTCGTTCGAGTAGCGAATTTCTCCTTCCAATTATTCTTCCTCATCATTACGAGGGCTTACTCCCTCCAATTGTGGAGGTTGTTCCTACTCTGAGTTGTGCAATTCCAGGGGCTAGCTGTTGCTGCCCAGAAGTCCTTCCACCATCCTCCTACTTAGTTTCAGTCGGAGGGACTTTCTGTGAGTAGAAGGCTCAGCTATTGAGCTGACCATCCTCTTCCATTTTGGAGCGGGTAATGCTAACCCTCCGTCAATGGAAAATATTAACTCTTCCCAGCTGGTCTGTTGCTGGGCGAGGCTACGACCCACTATTAACCAAATTAGACAATGGTGGCTGACCACCATATCTGCGTGTTGGGATTTTCTTATACCATGAGCAGTATCATGCAACAAAGAATTTAAAAATGCAGGCAAATTAATGGTGCATTTCTGTTTTAATACAGCCAGTAGCTTTAGGTGGCGAGGTCTTACCACATCCTTTCTTCCGTCGCATGTTACGTAAGCCTGCACAATCTTGGCCAACTTTGTCCATGGTTCTCCTAATGACGCTGGTTGGAATCCTTTACCTTTGATAACTAACGTCTGTCCATCATGTTGAAAAATATTCATGGCTTCTCGAATCCTAATCTTCTTATGAGTCCAACTAGTCCCTTGCGCGGGGATGCCAGACACCTCTGCAATTATCTCGTCAGATACAGTTATCTGTCTTCCTCTGACCATGGAGGATCCTTCCTGTAGGTTCAATAAAAATTTGGTGGCCACTTCTTCATGGGGTTGCTGCATCCTCATGAAATATGTAATCCACCCCAGTCTTTCTAAAATTGCTTGTGCAACATTGGAAACGATCAACACCTGTGGTTCACTACGAATTGGTTGTCCTCCCATTGTCTCTGCCCTCTATTAATTTTTATCAACACATGGTAATCACAATGGAACAGAACAACACGGTTCGTTGAAAATTTGTTATTTCCTAAAATGTAGGGATTTAGTTCATATACAGGTAAATAAATCTCGGGGTTTGATCTGCATGCAGACATCTGCACCCCCCGAATGAATGATAGGTCATCCTCGACCGTCAATTGAGAGAGGAAAGTGTGGCACAGTAGTAGTACATCAGTAAAAAGTAGGCGTAATTATGATACATTCAATAAAATTATAGCAATTACTGAAATCAATGCATGTGATGAATCGGTAATGAATAGAAAATCGTTTTGTAATGATTCAAATACGAGGAGAAGGGATATCATAAGATAAACATAAGTAAAATTGCATTATTTACCATTTCAAACTAATATGATCGATTTGTAATGATTTTCATGTATAATAGGTTCGGAGGTAAAGGTAAATGATTGATATTTTCTTTTGAAATTTGAATAGAGATATAGGAAAAGGGTTAAATATAACTATTGATGTGTATAAATGTGACTCCAATACCATCAGCAGAGCTCTATTGCCCACAGGTGTCCATAACCTTGACAGAGTTGCTTTCTTACCCACGGAATCATTATCCTTTATTTATACTGAGGAAGTGCTTTTTGTTGAATATCATGACGGAGGCCATTGTGCTGGCTTTGTGACCAGATAAACCACAATGCCATTCATCGAAAAGAAGTGAAATGTGGGTAGGCTGGCTTGTGATGAGACCTCCTGTTCCAAGGACTTCTTGATTTTTTCAATTGTCTATTGGACCATTTCCCTAGTTTGGTGGCCATGATGGGAATTCCTCTTCACTACCTTCCCTATGATCACGGTAGGCTAGCTCTTGATGAGACCCCCTATCCTCCATTTGCAAAATCATAAGATTATTAATAAAATATGTAAATATTTTTTCTTTTTCATACAGCACTTTTCCTCCGTTATTTATAAGGGATGGCTCAACATTCCTTAAGAGTAGGGATGGTCGAAGAAGTCTGAACATCTCAATAGAAAAAAAATATGCCCTTATTCCTATTCCATAGATAAAAATCAAAGAAAGTTATAGCATGTGGGAAGGAACCAATCATGATAAAGATAATCGATCAGATTAACTCAATGGTAATAAAATAGCAAAGTTATGTTATTAATCATGCCCCTTTTTCCTTTTTTCTTATCATTACTAGACAATTTCCTTAAAAATGATGATTTGTTTTGATTTGCTGATTACATTAAGCTTTAATTTGCATGATTGTATATAAATGATATATTTGCCTTTAAAAAAGTGATCAAAAATTCAAAATGCTGGCTTAAAACAAAAAAAAATCCACTCGAAAAGTGCTGTTCCTTTTAAAAGAACAACAAAAACAATCTGCGAAACTGCTGTTCCTTTCGAAAGGAACAACAAAAAAAATACTTTGCGGAAGTGTTGTTCCTTTAGAAAGGAACAACAAAAGCACTCTGTGAAACTGCTGTTCCTTTCGAAAGGAACATCAGAATTACTGTTCCTTTATAAAGGAACAACAAAAAAAACGAAATAAACATAATTTTTTCTCTTTTTTCTCTTAAAAAAAAAAAAACCGAATTTCATGAAACAAACGATGAAGAAACAAAGAAGTAATATTAACAGAATATTTAAAAAACAACAATCAAGAAACAGAAAAATGCTTTATGTACAAAATTAAAAAAGAAATGATTTATCAAACTGGTTCCGAGGAGGAGTTCTCCCCTTCAGTGAGAATTTCTATGGTAGAATATTCCTGTAACTGTTGGTAAAAGGATTCTCGGGTAAGCGGTTTATGATACAATCATACTTGATGACCGTTTACCTTAAAGGAATGTCCAGATCCGTCAATGGTAGCTAATGTAATAGTGACATTATCATGCACTTTTTGTATTTCATAGGGTCCAAGCCATCGTCTCTGGAGTTTTCCTGGGAAATCCTGAAACCTAGAATCATATAGGAGTGCCCAGTCTCATTCGTGGAAGATATTTTATTTTATATGGGCGTCATGCCATTTGGCTCTCTGTTGCTGAATTAATGCTGTGTGCTGAAGAGAAGAGAGCCTAATTTCATCTAACTCATTAATTTTCTGCAGTCTTTTAGCCTGGGCTTCATTAAGATTTAGACCCACCTTTTGAGTTGTTCGTAATGTTTGAATTTCAAATTCTATAGGAAAGATAGGTTCTTTTCCAAATACCAATTGGTATGGTGAATATCCTGTAGTAGGTCTCCACTTTGTTCGATATGCCCACAATGCTTCTGGAAATATGTAGGCCGAATCTCATCTGTGTGAGGCAACAATTTTTGTTAATATAGATTCGATTACTTTGTTCGTGCTTTCTACTTGGCCATTGGCCTGTGGGTGATATGGAGTTGTAATCTTGTGCTGAATGTGGTAGTTTTGCAATGTTTCAGCTAATTTATTACCTACAAACTGTGGTCCTCCATCTGTGATTATGTCCCTTGGGAGGCCATAGCGCACAAATATTTGGAAAAGAAATTGTATTAGAGAGTCCTCTGTAGCTTTTGAAAGAGCCTCTGCTTCAACCCATTTGGTGACATACTCAGTTGCAACTAGGATGTATGTTTTTTGGTTTGATGGGGGGCTAATAGGACCAAAAAAGTCAAGGGCCCAACGTTCAAACGGTTCAATCACTAGTTGAGGGTTCAAAGGAATTTCATCAGATTGCCCAGGGCGACCTGCCCTTTGGCAGCTATCACAGGCCTGCACGAATTTTTTAGCATCTTTAAAAATAGTAGGCCAATAATATCCTGTTCGCAAAAATTTATGGGCAGTTCTACGATCTGCAAAATGTCTGCCACACTGTCCATCATGGCATGCTTTCAAGATTTCAAATACCTCATCCTGTCTAACGCATCTCCTTATTTGCATATATGTACCTGTATGAAATAGGTAGCCCCCAATCCAGGAAAAGTGGGTATTACAGTGTATTATTTGCTTACGTTCTTTAATGGATAGATGTTTAGGTAATTTACCTATTTCCAAATAGTTTGTTGTATCAACATACCACGGTGTTCTGATAGTAACAACGAAGAGATGTTCATCCGGAAAGGGATCTTCAACTGCTTCTGTATCTGTTGGCTTTGGCATTCTTGACAGAAAGTTAGCTACAGGGTTCTCTTTGCCCGGTTGATCTTTGATTGTGATATCAAATTCCTGCAATAAAATAAACCATCTTGTCACTCTTCCATTTGTAACAGGTTTATTTGTTAAAAATTTAATGGCAGAGTGATCAGTATATAGTACTACAGGATACCCAGTTATATAATGTCTAAATTTGTTTATAGCATGAACTACAACTAAAAATTCTTTCTCAGTCACAGTATAATTTAATTCAGCCGGAGATAGATTTTTGCTAATATAGTAAATTTCATATGGCTTCTTGTATTCCTCCTGCCCAAGTACTGCTCCAATTGCTGTGTCTGAGGCATCGAATGAAATTTGGAATGACAAATTCCAATTTGGGCCCCTTAGCACTAGGGCTGTTGAAACAAGTTTTTCAGATCATTAAAGGCATTGTCACATTTATCTGTCCAAATAAAATCAACATTTCCAGTTAGTGCATATAAAGGTGCAGCTATTCGAGAATAATGTTCTATAAATCTTCTATAGTAACCAGAAAATCCAAGAAAGCTACGTACCTCTGTTTGTGTAGTGGGTGTGGGAATTAACAATATTATTTGAATTTTAGCTGGGTCCACTTGAATTCCAGCTGCTGAAATATAATTCCCTAAGATAACTCCTTCGATCATCATCATAAGACACTTTTCGTGGCTTAAGAAAAGCCTAGTGTCAATACATCTTTGCAATACCTTTACTAGGTTTTCCAATGTAGGCTCAAAGTCATCCCCATAGGGTGTGAAATCATCCATATATACTTCGAGGCCTTCATTTATTAAGTCTGCAAAGATGCTGAGAATTTCCCTTTGGAATGTAGTAGGGGCATTGCATAGGCCAAAAGGTAGGACTCGGTAGGCAAATGTCCCCCATGGACTGGTAAAAGTAGTTTTGTCCAGGTCTTCAAGGGAAATCTGTATTTGATTGTACCCACTGAAGCCATCAAGGAAAGAAAAGAATTTCTTCCTTGCTATGTGTCTAATACCTGGTCAATGAAAGGAAGGGGAAAGTGGTCTTTCTGTGTTGCCTTATTAAGTTCACGGTAATCTACACATATCCTCCACTTTCCGTTCTTTTTTGGTACCACCACTAATGGAGAGACCCACTTGCTATCAGATATTGGGTAGATGAAATTTAGTTTTTGTAATTCATCTTTCACAATATCTTTAAGGTGAGGATTTAGTCTTCTTCGAGGTTGGAGAATCAGTCTTGCATCTTTTTCAATATAGATGTGGTGAGTACACAATTGAGGATCAATTTCTTTCATATCGGGGTAATCCCATGCAAAGACTGCTTTGTATTTTCGTAATAATTTGACCAATTTCTCTTCTTGTTAAGCAGTGAGATTTTTATTGATGTTTAGAGTTTTTCTAGGCTCAATTTCTACAACCTTGCTATTGTACACAGAAGTAGTAGGTATTGCTTGATCAGGAATATCTTTGAAAGGATCTTCTTCTTCTTTATTATCGAATGCTGCCTTGATCATGTGACATTGCAAATGAGATCTAGTTTGTGATTTATTGATAAAACTATTAATGATATCATCCTCTGTTTGATGTTTAAAATCAAGAGAATTTTCTATAGTTAGAGGTGATCTCATATTTTCCATAAGATATGATGCAGGTGGTTTTCTTGTTTTGATTATTGATAGACTTGGCTGGGCTGGGGGATATAGGGCTAGATTCTTGACATAATTTCCCCTTGTTATTGTCATGTTGCCTTGTCGGCATCCAATATAAGCGTCGACAGTTGCCAACCAAGGTCTACCTAAGATTAACGGGTGTCCATCTAGTCGGTTCTTTGGGTTGATAACCAGGAAGTTAGCAGGGTATTCCCAAGAATCTACGGATACCATTACATCTTGTAGTACACCTTCTGGTTTGACTACCGATTGGTCAGCCAATTCCAACAAGGTTGTTGTTGGTTCTAGTGATGTAATGCCAAGTTTTTGACAGGTGGCGGTTGTTAAAATATTGATTGCTACTCCCAAATCAACTAAGGCATTTGGAAATGATTGCCCATTGATTTGTAATGTCACTATAGGATTTCCTGGGTCTTCATATTTGATGTGTGTTTCCATTCCTGATAATAAGTCAGATAAGGTACCGACTATTTGGACAGTAGGATTGGTTGTTGTTCTCCTCTTTGGCTTCTTTATGCATAATTCCTTAATGGTTTTTGCATATATAGGAATGTCTTGAATAGCATGGTGGAGAGGGATTTTTATACAATTTTTTTTTAATTCTCCCAGAAGATCAAAATTAGGTTGTTCTAATGGACGAAGTATAATTAATCGTTCTGGGAAGGGTGGAGAGGAAGTTGTTACTTGTTGTTGAATTCGTTGTTGATTTTTTTGTTGAACTTCCTTCTCATTTTGTACTGTTTGTTCTACAGGTAACGGATCTTCAATATGGACATCATTTTTTCTCTCTGTTTCCACTATACGCCCAGACCTTAATTGAAGATCATTGCACTCCCTCAGTTCTGTTTCTACTTCTGGGGGTTCCATTATTTGGACAGAATGAACTGGCATATTGTTTGTGTTTGGGTTGGGTTGGGCTGGGAGTTGTTGTCTTAAATTGGTCTAGGGGTTTGTATAAGGAGCTGGCAGTGTAGGTTGAGAGAGAGGAATTGATCCAGCTGGCTGATTTGTAGGTTTCTTCCAGTTTGACTGCCAGGCCTGACTCTGGGAAGTAGAGGGGGACCATTGTGTAGGCCAAAATGGTGGGTAGAAAGGAAAGCTAGGCCAATTATTTTGGTTTGTTTGATTTGGCCAAGATGTGGGAGGAAATGGCTATTGTGACCAATTAGGGAAAGGTGGTTGATTTTGCCACATCCCACTATATTGTTGAGCATTATACTGAGGAGGCTGAAAAGAAAATGGATCATTTGGCATACCTGATGGTCATGGCTGCCATTGTCGGCACTGATTAAGCAGACATACCACTTCTGATTCTTCTTTTGCCTCCTTATAAACTACTTTTAGGCCAGGAAGCGAAGGACATCCCTCTGTAGTGTGATCTTTCGTGAAAATGGCGCAGACTTTAATCACATCCAATGGGCATTATTTGTGGCTGTGTTTCTTTCTACATCTGGGACAAAATATTGCCAAGTTTTGCTCTGCTTCTACCTGTTTCTGTTTGGCTTGCATAATATCAAACTGCGTTGTTAGATTCCCAAGTATGTCTGTCTTAAAGTCTTCTAGCAGATTTCCAATCTCTGCATGAGTCACACCTTCATTAGAGGTCCTATTTTCCCTTGTAATTATATCACGTTCTGCTGATTTCAACCTTGTATTGCCCCTCGAACTCCTGATACACAAATCAATGATTTTAGGATAACTTTCCTGATATATATCACCTTTTCCCATAATATTCAATGTTTCAACCCATTGATCTTTCATTCCCCTAATTAATGTGGTTTTCAAAACATTATTAGGTAAGGGTAAATATGCATAAGGGGATCTCTGCAGATTGTATTGAAACCATTCCACATACTCTTCCAAGGTTTCATTTGGTTTTGCTGTCATTTGGAATATTTCATCTTTTAGTTCCCGAGACCTGCAATAATCTTGATACTTCTTTAAAAATGCAACCTTAATATGATCCCAATCAGTTATGACACCCCCACCTAATCCCATAAACCATCGTAAGGCTGCCCCTTTTAATGTAGAAGGGAATAGTTTTAGTTTTTGGGCATCGATGGTGTAATCATATCTTCTGCACAACACAACAAATTCAAACAAAAATGCATCTGGGTCCTCTGATGTTAAGCCATGAAATGTGGGAATATGTTGAAGGGGGATAGCTTTCATGGGTGCATTGACTGCAGTATCTACTATAGGATATTGCAGCGTAGAGGTTTGCTGGGGTGCCTGTTGGTTCTGATTTTGGTTCTGAGCCATTTGATCGAAGATATGCCAATATCCCTCTGGGATTTGCAAGGAATTTCTAGGTTGATGAGCAGGGGCAGGAATGGCTTTGAAAGCACTCTCTTTTTCTAGAATAATAAGTATTTCCTGTTGACCTACTGTTTGAGGTGATGTAGAACGTTGGTTCTGAATAAGTTGAATAGCACTTCCCTTATCTGGGCTACTTATTGTTTGGGCAGTTTCAATAGGATATTTTGAGTCTCTGGTTTCTCCCGTTTCCCCTTCTCCTTCTCGGAGATTGCTATAGTTCCCTTCTTGAAGGAAACTTATGCAAGGATTCTCAATTTCTTGGAAATCTTGTTCAATTCCCTCTATTTGATTGTGTATCTTAGCAAAGGCTTCAAATGGTGACTCTGTAGCCTGAAGGGAACTAGTAGGGTATCTAGAAGTAGTTCTTTTAAATCCTACTGATGGCTGAGATTCAGTTCTTTTAAGTATTTCGTCAATAAAGGTTGTGCGCCCAAGGGTCACTGGTCCCTTAGGTTTCTTAGTTTTAGGAGGAATTTTGTTTCTCTTAGTTGGTTTATTCATTCAAAGAAACAAACCTTCATTCCTACCTAGAAAAAGAAGCTTACCTACTTCTGCTGTGAAGCAGGCTGCAAGCATGTGTTTTTCTTGCCCAGTGCACAGGTTCTTACCTTCCGTCTTTAATACCCAATTCTCCGCAAGCAGAAGAAAATCAGCTGTGCATTACTCCTTTAAAATGGCATACACTTTCCCCGGCAACGACGCCAAAATGTTGAGTCATAAAAAGGTATCTTTTGAACACCTAATTAGCCTACATTAATCATCAATCCAGGAGAAAATTTTTATTTCAAGAGTGTACTCCGTCTGAGGCTGCAATGATCTAAGAGAAATGCTGTGAAGATGTAGTACAGAATATCAAATGAAAAAGTAACAAATTCTTGGAAAGAAACCTAATTATAGTGACATAAATGGAAAGATTAAACTACATCAATCTTGCAAAACATCGATCAGGGATGCAGTAACAGTAACTCTTTCCCTTAGAAATCGATGCAAGATAACCAATCTGGGGATCTGGAAGCGATAACCTCTATCCTCTACAGTTGGTGATCTTTAAAGCAATCAAACAAAAGAAAATTCAATGAAAGCATCTTAAAGGAAACACAATCTGGAAAGGAACAGCAGCATGTAACTATAATTCATCTATTTGCTAATCAAAGACTATGAATAAACAATGAACAGAAATAGAACAACAACATGAAATGAACAACAATTAAAATTCTAACATAATCAAGCAACTAGATTTCCATGCTTTAATCTTGTCGACAGCCACTCACCACGCAACAATCAATTATAACAAATTATAAACTGATGGAACAACAACTTAAATCAGATATAGAACAGCAAAGCTTTATGATAATAACAAGATAACCGAACAACGAATGTGCTTCTTGTAAAGGATGAAATAGAAATGACTCAGTATTTGATCTAACAATGATAAACCAGTTCTGTAATTGAAACAAACATTAAACACACTTCATACAATAGTAAGCAAGGATTAAAAATACAAACAACGAAGTGATTCCACCAGAGCCGGGCCCTTAGCGCCAGTGAAATACTGCTGGGCTAATTCAAAACTTTAAAATATGGATGAAATGCGTGTCTTATATTAAACCACCATAAAGCATTACAGAGAAGGTTCTCTCAAAAGCCGAGAGTCAATAAAACATTATATTATAGAGGAAATGTTTAAATGTAAAGCCTTTCGACTAACTCACTGACTTCGACAACACTCGTCCCTTTGTCACTAAAGGACATTACTTTATATATCAAATCTCGACGGACCAATCAAGGAATAAGATGAGTTTGAATGAGGATTCACTCCTCTTCGTTTATTCATCATCCTGTTTACTCTGACTGAGGCCGAGCTGTCCCCTGCCTTTTCTGGGCAATTCGTTCAAATCTCCTTGCCTTTGGCTGGATATGGTTCAACGTTGATGGAATAGCAGTTAGATTATGTTTAACCCCAGTTTTGGTACAGCTGTTCACCTCGTCGAATTCCTGTTTGTCAATCAAAAGTAACCTTTAGTCATCTTTTTGTACTAAACATAAACCTTTCCAATTCTATTGTAATTCTTATGATAAATTACCTTTCCAGGGCAAACAGGAGCATATCTATGGTAAAATAATGAGTAAATACATAGTAATTTCATACCTCTTTTACTACCCAACAGTATTGATTGCATCAAATGAAGATCATATGCCAAAGTTATGTCCCTGAGCTGATTGATGTACCAATTTACCCAAACGCGACCCATAGTTTTGGCGCTTCAGGTCCTAGGGTTAGGTTTTTATATGTTTAGGGTTTTCCATTGTTTCTAAACAATAAATAGGCCTTTAAGCCTCATTTTAACTTAGCTTAGAGGCCTGTAGCCACCAAATCTTTTCTCAGAGATAAGCTATCAATGCCCTAGCTAGTTTATTTCCATGATGTCTGTAAGCATATTTCTGTTATTTGATATTAATGAAATGAAGTTTTATTTCTGCTTCATCTCTATGTTTATGTTTATTTCTGTATATTATTGTGTTCTTGCATAAATCTAGATTAGTGGTATCAAAGCGATTTTCTCTTTCTCTGTTTTTCTTTGCATGTCCCCAACAAGGTCAAGGTATAAGGAGTTAGGGCTTGATCTGGTTGAACCCTTGCAAGATCAGCCTCGCAAACCTTGATGAACTCCCATGGTGGAAGAAAATAAAGATGAGGGAGCAGGAGATCCTATGAAATTATTTCTCTAAGAGGCCCTTGAGAAACAACGAAATGCAATGATGGATAGCTTTGCCCAGATCCTTCAACGACTACCCACCGGTGGCACATCTACATCAAGCAGTCACTCTGGATGTGCCTCTCCTTTCAATGTACATGTCAACTTTGAAATTCCTATATTTTAAGGCCAGATAGATGCAGATGCCATAGATAGATGGTTGAATTTGTTGAAGGGTATTTCTCAGTCCATGATTTCTCTGAACAAGAAAAAATTACTTTTTCAATCCTCCAAGCTTCCCCCCATGTCAAATATTTGTGGGAAACCTACTATGAACAGAAGGATGAGAGGTAACCCTCTATGTTCTTGGTTTCACCCACTTGTAATTCGTTCGAGACAACATAAAGGAACAATATTACCTTGTGGGGAGCTATGAGGACAAGTACATCCAATGGACCATGTTGTGGCAGCAAAGGGATCAAGATGTGCATGAACTGATGAATTTGTTCCATACCCTACGCACAAAGTTGGGTATTAAAGATTCAGAGAGACATTTGGTACTCAAGTACCACAGTTGTTTTCATAGATAAATTTATGAGGAAATGGATTTCATCGACATTACCTCACTTGGCATGGCATATCGCTATGTCACCAATATCGAGCAAAAATTTAAGTAGAATAAGCGAGTGTTTCGATCCGCGAATCTGAAGCCAAGGAAAGGTGCCCCTGAACTAAAGAATAAGGGGCCAAGCCAAAGCGGGGTGACTCAGAACAACACCGCAAATCCAAATAAGGACACAGGGAAGTGGTGTGAATTTCATAACAACCCCACTCACAACACAAATGAGTGTCGGGCCAAACAGTTGTTGGTGGCCGAACTGAAGGTGAATGATCTAGGTGGATATTGGTGGCCATCCACCTATTCCATTTGGACCCCCACCATCAGTTCTTTTAGTTTTTCATTTTCAGCACAACTTACTATTTTTAGAAGTTTTCGGGTCGTGAACTTCTGGAGCCGTTTTGAGGCCCTAAATGACGTTTTTTGGAAAACTTGGGAGCAACACAAAAGCTCCTGCGACGTTGCTCACGAATTTTTTTATATTCCTTAGATAGATATTTCTAATGAGGTATTGAGCGCCTCAAACAAAGATCATATGCCAAAGTTATGTCCCCAGGATGATTGATGTACCAATTTACCCAAATGGGGCCCATAGATTGGTGCTTCATCTCCTAGGGTTAGGTATTTATATGTTTATGGTTTTCCAATGTTTCTCAACAATAAATAGGGCTTCAAGCCTCATTGTAACACATTTAAGAGGCCTGTAGCAGCTAGCTGCCACATCTCTTCTCAAGGATAAGCTACCAACGCCATAGCTAGTTTATTTCCATTATGTATGTAAGCATATTTATGTTATTTGATATTAATGAAATGAAGTTTTATTTCCACTGCATCTCTGTGTTTATGTTTATGTCTGTATATTATTGCGTTCTTGCATAAATTCGGATCAAATCGGAATCAACATGGAAGTTCCTTCGATGTTTCTCATGTCAAAATTTGTAGTCCTCGGACATATATTTCTAATGAGACATTGAGCGCATCAAACAGAGATCATATGCCAAAGTTATGTCTCCGGGAAGTCGATGTACCAATTTACCCAAACGGGGCCTATAGTTTTGGCGCTTCATCACCTAGGGTTATGTTTTTGGATGTTTAGTATTTTCCATTGTTTCTCAACAATAAATAGGCCTTCGAGCCTCATTGTAACACAATTCAAAGGCCTGTAGCCACCACATATCTTCTCAGAGATAAGCTACTAGCACGCTAGCTAGTTTATTTTCATTATGTCCGTAAGCATATTTCTATTATTTGATATTAATGAAATGAAGTATTATTTCCACTACATCTCTATGTTTATGTCTATTTCTATAATTTGTTGTGTTCCTGCATAAATCCGGATCAATGTAGGACAAATTGTTTGTGTTTCCATTATCATACTTGATCAATAAATGAAAATATTGTAGAAACCATATCCACTTGTAATGCATGGTCAACTGTAGCTTACCCTTGGCCTGCAGGTCTTGTAGTTGTTGGCGATCTGTGTGGATTACTATCTCATTTCCAATTAGATGGTATTTCCATTTATTCATAGCTTGCACGAGGGCATAAAGCTCCTTGTAATAAGTAGGATAGTTGATAATAATCCCATGAAATAGTTTAGAATGGTAGCATACAAGCCTTCCTCCTTGCATTAATATTACTTCCACAACATACCCACTTGCATCTATATCTACTTTGAAGGGTTTTTGTTAGTTCAATAATTAGTGCTTGAATGATCTTCGTCCTTAACTAATCAAAACAAATTGGTTGACCCTTTCCCCACTGGAAAATATTCCCACTCACTACTATGGCATGGAGTGGTGTTGCTATTTTTGAAAATGAGCTTTGAATTTCCTCAGGTACTCTACTGCCCCAACAAAACTCCTGACCTTAGAAAAATTAGTAGGCATCATGCACTTCGTGATGGCCTCCATCTTGGTAGGATCTATCTTCAACTCTCCTCCACCTATCACATAACCCATCTACAACAAAGACTATTGTGAAAACTCATGCTTCTTGAGATTTTTCAACAATTGGTGCTTCTTTAAAGTGTTTAGCACCTACATCAAATGTGAGATGTTCTCGTCCCAGGTAGCACTACATACTTGTATATCATCCTAATATAAAATAATAAATAAATATATAAAAGGGTGCAATATATCACTCATTAGCCACATAAACATAGATGGTGAATTGCATAGGCCAAACGACATGACTAACAACTCATACAAACCTTGGTTTTTTTTTGAAGGTGGTATCCCATATATATTTCTCTCTAACTTGAACCTGGTGATATCCAAACTTTACATCCATCTTGGTGAGGTATTTTACTTGGTGCAACTTATCCAATATATCATCTATCTTGGGAAGGGGGAACTCATTATTGAGCATAAGTTTTTTTAATGCCATGTAATCAATACAAATTTTCCAAGACCCATCCTTCTTTTGAAAAATTATGATGGGTGACCCACATGGTGATGTACTTGGTCGAATAACACCTTGTTCTATTATATTTAGCAAATTATTCTTCTCCTCACTTGCTTCTATAATGAAGTTCTGTACAACCCAATGTTTGGAAATGAGGAATCCTGAAAAATATGGATTCCATGTTTCATTTCCCTCTTAGGTGTCCCTTTATGCTCCTAGAACATGTCTATGTATGCATGTAGAAAATATTCTAGTCGTTGATTCTATTACTTAGTATACCCCTCCAAGGATGAATTTTCTCTCATATACTATTCTGTAAATTGATTTTTTCTTAAAAATAGTAAAACATACTTCTTTCTAGAACTGATTAGTTTCTTGGGTTGGTTGGCACTTATCAAAAAAATTTTGGACTTTCCTATGTGTGCATTGACAGTGAAGGATTTTCCAAACTTGATGAGGTGGTACTGGTTGGATCTCCGTATGAAGATTTCATCCTACATGTACATATAGGGACTTCAAAACACCAATCCACATACATTAAGGGGAACTACATCTAGTTATACTTCATCAATAAAATCAACATTGATATAAAATATAATCTCGCATTGTTTGGTTATCTTTATTTCTGCATCCTTATTTAAGCATCCCAATGGATATGGGCTTGGATGATCACGAAATTCCAATCTAAATTTTTTTACCATGTCTACTATAATGAGATTTTCTTATGATCCTAAGTCAAACATAACATCAATCTATGTCTTCTTAATTTGTATATTTATATGGAAGAGTTTGTTATTTTGGTTATCTTGCTATTGCTGAAGGCTACTGAGATTCACCTCCTTGTACACTGATGTATAGATGATATTCTCATCCACGTTAGAGCTACTTTCAACCTAGTTGTTTGAATTAGTGTCCATGAATTTTTTCTTCTTAGTATCTTTGTTTTTGTTCTTTGGGCTGAGCTCTAGATCAAACTTCTAGCACTTCTCCTCTATATGACCATCACTATTATAATGGTTGTATATGTTGCTAGGATCTTTGCACTCATGTGCTATGGATGTAATCATTGTGTCCTTTACCCTTTCCACTTCTTCTTCTCCTCATTGGAAGCTTCTCAATGCTCATTCTGCTTGGACTGACTTGATTTTCCTTTCTTTTGGCCTATGTTCTCTAGGTATTGTGCTTGTACACAAACCTCATTCACTTATTTGGGCTTGAAAAACATCACTTGCTTCCATAGATGGATGTGGAGAGCCCCCAAATTCTTGAGGAGTATGTATGGTTTCTTTGGGGAGATACCCAACATTATTCCCATCTTTCTAAATTCTGTGGTGTACTCCTATACAATATGCCCCTACTTCTACATGAAGCAATGCCAGCAGACCCACTTGTCCTATATATACTCGATAGGGTAAAGTTACTTTATGGGGGTTTTTAAATCCTCCCACTTTGTCACTGGAGGATCTCCCTCCAACCTCAATGTCTTTGTGTGTCTTTCCCACCAAATCAGGGTAAGACCCTTTAGTTTTATTTGAACAAACAAAATATTTAGTTCTTCCTACACATGATGAACACTAAAATAAACTTATAATTATTGCAACTAGTGATCTAACCTTAGAGTGTTAATATCACCTTGATACAGATTTATGTATAAGTTTACTTCTATTTTGAATAGGGACTATGAATGGTTCACAACAATTGAGTTGGATTGTTCCTTTTCTAGTTCTTTCTTAAATCCCCTCTTTGGCTCTTCTTAATTTTCCAATTTCCTAAATTATTTGACCTTAGCATTAGAAGCTATGTCTCCTTTGAATAGCTTGATATTATTGGCTAGAGATGCCATGAAGAGGCTCACATTACAATTTATATCTACAATTTGTACTTATAGCCATGCAAACCTCTCCTCTACAGGATCTTGAAGGTTATTCATAGATTTGTTGACCATTACTAGAGTTTTATGAATTTTGGATTAAACGATCTAAATCCCATAAAAATACCCATAATATACCCAAATAAACATTCTTTTATACCAACATGATCCATAAATTTCCATGTATATTTCATTAGATAGTTTGTTACAATAGATTTTATAAAATTATGCTTAAAATCCAAAATCTACACTATGAGGGTTAATTTCTCCTTATACTTATAGATTTGTTAATTATTGTGTCATGTGTATGCATGCAATAGATAAAATATGTAGAAAATAGAGAAAAATGAAACAAAACTCACAAACCACAAATTAACAAATTATATAACTTGGAAAACCTTTTCAGGAGAAAACCTACCTAGGTGATCCCGCTTTGCTCTCTTTCTCTGAATGGAAATGAATGCATGTACAAAGAAGCGAGTCATGTTTCCCATGGGATACTATGTTCCAAAAACCATCTTTTTTTTCTCTCTCCCTATCCACTCTCAGCTAGTCTCCTCATATATGGAACAAAATGTACTTAAATAGAATGGAAACCCCTTTTCCTCCTAATGGACCAGTTGTAACACAACATGATAGCCTACTAGTGGTTAGGTTTAAATCCTTCAACTCTTAAATAGAGTTACAATATTGAATATTTCTGTGTATTATTCATTATTATATATATCATGTGGCTATCCCCTTTTTCATGAATAATGGGAGATGACATGGCATCCTCTTGAATTATGGTGGTCAATTTCGATAAGTCAACTTTTGAGAGGCATAAATTTCTCATATGGGATATTATTGAGGAAATTATTATGTTGTAGGTAAGGTATAAACGTGTATACTATGGAATATAGGTCCATAACAAGGCTGGGACCACAAAAAGTGTTCATTTAAGGCTTCAAAATGGCTCTTGAAATTTTCAACCCAAATTTTTTAAAACTAGGACCACTAGTAAAAATGGTATTTTCTGTTGATTCCTCCACTTTTTACACTCTAAAAGAATCATGATGGATGAAAAATAATATAAATATCCAATATGAACTACAAATTTCCATTTTTGGAGGCTTTTGGTACCCAAAAGCTTCTACTGAATGAGATGAGGAAATTTTTCCTCCACTTTCTCTCAGGTGTACCATTTAGCTTTGCCTAGAAATTCTGAGGCATCCAATATTGTATTGGTTTTGGTGATTTCTGAACTAGGTATTGGGTGAAATCACTATGGTATGAGGGTGGATGTGCTTTTCCTATGGATTCCCTATATGGTTATGTTTTCATTTATCCCTTGTGAACCCACATTCATACTTGGAATATGTCAAGGGGGTGATTGGCTAGAAGAAATATTTGGTTCAAATCAATCTATGGTTTGGTGGTACATGGAAGTCCCTGACTTGGTTGGAACTATGCATACATTATTATGTGTTATTCCTTAATTATATCAATGAGCATAAGTTTTGGTTTATTGTGTGATTATATGACTGGTATTTCATGGCTTCATTCTAGATAAACGTTGGTTACATGCATGTTATATTTCTTGTGATATGATGTGCTATTGATATTGATCTTGCTCACGTTTTAATAGGCTCTTAAAGAGTATATATGAATGCATGAGTTAATATGTGTTTGTTACAACTAGTATGAGAGGGAATTAAGCCTTATTAATGAACATCTGATGAAACTAGTGTAGACAATGAATAAATATGCATTCATGACCCATAGGTACTATGTTTACAAAGTGTTTGTTGAAATTATTAACATGCGTTTTGAAATCTTGAACAATAACAGGGCTTATAAACAAAGCATGAAGACTTGTACTTACCATTGATAGAGTTCTAGAGAATTATGGGTAGTTGGAATGTAGGCTAGGGTTAAAATTATAGAATTGAGTCAAGGATGCATGCACATAAAGAGGAAATATCAACCACTTCCGCATGGAGGATCAATCATTTTTTTGGTTGGAGGCCTCTGAATACTCTAATAATATTGCATGCGTGCGACTGGGTTGTAATTTGGGTCAAGAGGTCACAAATCAGGGAAAATGTCACCAATGGAAATTGTCTAATATTTGTTTGGTCAGGTGTCTCCGAGTGTTGCAGTAAGTTGTACAAATGGACCATGCTTCCATAACTGGATCTTGGATGTTAGGTCATGCATAGAAACACTCAGATAATGTTCACCTTGGTAAGTTGTAAAATTGGGTAGATGTGGTGTGGGGTGTTACACTCTACTTGAGCATTTGGTGCCAAATCCTATACATAAGGTAGGACCTATTCATATTCTTGATTTGGAATGGAATGTTGTATACCTATTTAAAAATTCATGTATATATTAACCCATATTGTAGTCCAGAATGGACCGAGAAATATTTTGTCCCTATCTGAAATGATGCTCCTCAGTATCCCAAAGTGCACCCAGACCTGTCCAAAGAAAAAGTTCACTACTTATTCCCCATTGATGGTATTTTTACAAGGCATTGAAACACACATATTATTGAACCTGTTAACTACCATAAATAAGTAATCATGTCCCTTCCTGGTTGTTGGTAAACGTACCATAAATTCCATGGAAATGATTTCCGAATGACAAGTGGGTACAATCAAGGGATGATATAGACCCTATTTCCTATTATTAGGATATATGGTACAAAAAAACATGCATCCTCTTATGAATCTAACTACCTATTCTTGAATCTAGGGCCAATATACATACCTCCACAAGCTGGCCACTATATTCTCTATACAAAAGTTCCCTCCAACCTTGGAGGTGTGAGACTCTATAATTAGCTACAACTGCTCACCTTTAGAAACACACAACTTATCCAACCTATAGAGTAAAATGTCCTAGATATGGTATTCAACTATGTTGTCACCGTCATGTGCATGAATCTAGATCTACAATTATTGAAACACATCCTTGAATTCCTCATCCTCTAAATATGCCACTTTGTATGCATCATGGGTGAATTGCTCCATGTGCATAAGAGTTCCCAAAGCCATGATATTTGATGTGGGTCGCCTTGAAATCATGTTGGCCTATATGTTTATACCACTATTCTTATACTTGACACTATATGAAACTA
Organism: Pinus albicaulis; assembly: GCA_034641835.2. Taxonomy (NCBI): domain Eukaryota; kingdom Viridiplantae; phylum Streptophyta; class Pinopsida; order Pinales; family Pinaceae; genus Pinus; species Pinus albicaulis. The sequence continues at coordinate 741,542,801 of CM076582.1, read as the reverse complement.
TTTTAAAAACCTCATCCACTTGTAGTGCCCAATTTGTTGTAGCTTACTCTAGGCCTCTAGATACTATTGTGGTTGGTGATATATGTTTATTCCTATATGCTTTCCCATTAAATATTGTTTCCACTTTTTCATGGCTTGCATTAGAGCATAGAGATCCTTGTCATAGGTAGGGTATTTGGGAGCTTCCCCATGAAATAAATCAAAATGGTAGCATACAAGCATTCCTACCCACATCATGACCAGTGCCATAGCATACCCACTCACATTTGTCTGCATTTTGAAGGGATCCTACAAGTTTGATAATGTGAGAACTAGTGCTTGACTAATATTCCTCATCAACTCCTCAAACGTCCTTTTTTGACCTCGTTTCCCCACTAGAAACTCTTTCCACTCACTACTATGTTGTGGAGTGTTGTTATTACTACTAAAAACAAGGCTATGAATTTCCTTAGGTGTTGTGCTACCCCAAGGAAAGTCCTAACCTCATAAACATTAGTAGGAATTAGACACTTCATGATGACCGCCATCTTGATAGGATCTATCTCCAACTCTCCTCCACCTATCACATACCCAAGATACACCAAATAATGTTGTGCAAACTCACATTTCTTGATATTTGTCAATATTTAGTGATTCTTTAATGTCTCTAGTACCAACATCAAATGTGAGATGTGATCCTCTTAGGTAGAACTATATACCAATATATCATCAAAACAAATAATAACAAATGAATCTATAAAAATGCACAATATATCATTCATTAACCTCATAAGCATATCTAGTGCATTGAATAGGCTAAACAACATGAGTAGCAAATCATACAAACCTTGCATAGTTTTGAAGGTGGACTTCCACCTATCTTCTTCTTTGAATCGAACTTGGTGATATGTAGACTTTAATTCTAGCTTGGTGAAGTATTTTCCTTGTTGTAATTGATATAATAGATCATCTATACTACATAGGGGGTACTCATTCTTTAGTGTAATTTTTTGTAACTCCCTCTAATAAATACATATTTTCCAAGTCCCATCCTTCTTTGGCAGAATGATGATGAGTGGCTCAAATGGTGAGGTACTTGGGCAAATGTGATGCAAGAACATCCTGCGTGATTTTCATTAAAATATTGTGTAATTAAGGGGTGATGTATTTTTAATTATTTTATAAATTATTATGTTCATTTTTAATAAATTAAGGGAGAAAAATGTAAGTGTGAGAATTATTGTAAATATTCTTTTAATAAATTAAGGATATGAGTGGAGTTGAATTAGGTAGATAATCTAGGGATTATGAATTCCTTAAACGGGACTTATTTGAGTCCAAAAAAGGGATAAATCTATTCTAGATTTTGGTTGAGATTTGTGTGGAGGGAATCATGGATTGAAATAAATTCATAATTATGTATAAATAGGAGGATTGTGTGAGGATGAAAAATAGAGTGAGGAATATAGAGAGAGAGAGAGAGAGAGAAATGGTTTGAGAGCTTTTGTAAAAGGGCTGAGAGCCGAGAGGCCATCCATTGTAATATTCGGCTAAATGGTTTGAATCTGGAATTCTTGTGTTATTATATATCAATTATTTTTTTTTGTATGGCTCTCTTTTCTTTATGTATATTTTAAGTTGAATCAAATGCAGTTTTAATGAAGAATTAGATGAGAATTTTCATGCTGAAAGAAAAACACACTCTATTATATGCAATGATCTGTTTTATAGAAGAATCCTGGCATCATTTGGTATCAGAGCAGAAGATCCATGCCTGGTGGGGTGCGATTAGAGGTCTTGGAGATTAGAGTTTAGTGTGTGATGGAATACTGGCGGTTTGAATTAACTATGTGAATGGCGTCCTAAGTGAATTTAATCTCTGCAATTATATATATGCCATGTATGAGTGGGTGAATGCAGGATAATTGGTGCATTCGAAAAACCAACATTGACAAAAGGAAACCTCAGATTTGCGGAGTGTAAGTGATTGCTGTGGTTCCGAATTGGAAACTGAAACCTGAAGTTTGCAAGCATTGGAGGAAGTATGTCGTATTTTGTCAAAGTATGGAGTCACAATTTTTGGTTGGACGCAGAGTGATGGAAGCTGTGATTAATATACTGTAGTGGAGTGCTGTAGAGATTACAAGAGGAATCAAAGATTAAAGACTGCATGTGTGTGGATGCAAGCGATGGAGGAGATGTGTTGTGCAGCCAGCAAAAATTGAAATCGATACAACACAGTCTCTGTGGAACCGTGGAGGAGATTAGCACGATGTTGCATTTGGTATTTGCGGACCCAATTCCTTGTGTCACTGCGTGAGGAACTAACATAGTTTCCATGGGATTATGGTGAGAGCAGTCCTAACATACTGTGATTTGGGGTGTGCAGCATTAAGTTCTTGGAGTTTGCGTGAAGATTTAACATAGATCCGTGGCATATGGCATAAATAAACAACGTGCGGTAGATGTGTTAACAGTCCATTGACATCGTTTGATTGTGGTGATTTTTCTCTCTGTGTATGGTTTGTAGTAGTGACATCGTATGGCTTGATTGAAGTTACTTTGAATGCTATGTGATGGTTTGTGCGGTCGTGAATTCAACAAAAAAATATGCAATGCTATTTCGATATATACAAAGTCACGTGAAGAAGTGTGCATTCTAGTTCCCACGAAAATGTAGGAAATGTTAAATGCAATTTGCATGGATTTTTGGTGAAAGGCGTTCGGTTTTCTGTGTTAGAAAGACACACACACACACACACACACATATATATATATACAAACACCGTTCCAATATGAATACATTCAGCTTGACATCATATTGCCTGGGTGTAATTATGGTGATCCATGTGTAATGGCTTGTACCGACAGTAGCATAAACAAAGCAACGTTTGTCCCTAAGCGGTGTTCCAAAACCGGTATTGCGTTATTCCATGTTGGTAATGCCTTTAACGCATCAAACTTAGTTATCTTCACATTGTTACATTTGCATTGTGACAAATATTAATGATTTCCTTGATGGCTGCATCGAAGTTTGTAATGGAATGTTAATTTTCCTGTAGTTGTGGTTGATCTGCCGACTCTTACATAAAAAGACAAGGAAGATATTTTGGTATGGATATTCCAGTTGAAAAAATATTCTTGGCTCAGAAAATGATGATATACAAGTGCAATCTTCTTGGAAGCCATTGTCACTTCTACTCAAATGTTAGAATCTACAATTAAGTCTCCTCTTCCTACCTATGTTGAAGCTACATATGTGGCTAATGTTGCTCTAGATGGGAATGATTGTGTTATGCTTGGTGGTGAGAGTGCAGCAGGGGCATATCCTGAGGCGGCAGTGAAGGGCCTATGACCAAAACAGAAGACAAGAAAAGTTACGCAACAAAAGCATGGTAAATGTTGGGCAAAGGTATGTTAAATAAAATTGTGGGGGGAGCATATTATATGTTGACATTTTTGGTTTTTCTTAACCAAAATCAAAATTATAGATAAGTGATTTTGCGGGAATGATTTATAGATATGTCAACATGCGGTTCAAAATTAAAGTGAAAATGTTGTAAATGTGGAGGTACAAGGTTTTATCACCACAGTAGCTTTAAAGAAAATTAAGTTCCGCTTAAATGAATGGAAAAGGAGAATGTGCTATCCTGGGTGATATAAAGAGAAGCATGCATTTTTATAATGTATGAGAGGGTTTATTATGCATAGTGTGGGTTCTTCGCAGTTTTGGCTGCGTCATTTTTTACCAAAGCTTGTAGTTGGAAATAGGGGAATTCTTTTGATTTGTGTTTAAGGTTGAAAACACAAAAAAACCTGATCAGAACTAGATCATAGACTAGGATGATATCTCAAAATTAAAAGTTCTTGGAATATTTTCGAACTTGAACGAATGAAAAGGTCTCGTCGCTGCAATTCTGGCGCCATGAACGGTTCTCAAAACTGACATCGTATGTGAAAGTTATGAAGGTTTGAAGTCTTCAGTAAACTCCATTTTTCAGTGGACCAAGTTTGACTTTCAAAATTGGAAAAATTAAAAAAAGAATATTCTTTGGAATATTCCTCTACAATATTCCATTCGGGCGAATTATAAGAGGAGAAGTGGTAGAGAATGATTCGATGTGGGTTTGACTTCATCTGTTTTTCGCCAATTAAAGGGTGCCACGTGACAAGTCCGTAGGCCGCCATGTGGTCCCAGGCTGGTGGAAAATCTGCATATTAAAATTTTTGATAGTCTACAGGATTCGAACCTTGGTCTACGGGCTACCAGCCCACATGCCCGACCAAGCGAGTTGCACATTGGATCTTAATCGACTATGGATACGCGTGTTATTTAAACTTTGTTGAAAGTTTTGTTGGTGGAAAATGGGGGCCAGCCCCTATGGGCTAGCCCCCACGCTTCATATAACTAAGAGCCCGTGACCATAATTCTTAAGCTCCAGCGGTTAAACATATCTGTTACCACGCAGTTTGAATGGGCCATGTGGCCGGAACCTTCCAACGAGTTGTTGACATTTATTGTAACGTTCAATGCCAAAGGTTCCGGCGGGGGGGTCATGTGACCACCCCATCCTAAAAATTATTGCTTCCTATTAAACTGTCTAGTGGATTTGGAGGAGTGTGCCATATTTGGTGGAAATGGCCAACCTATCTTCAGTTAACTCCAGTTATTCCACATTTAGTGGGGTTTTCAAGGGACATTGGAAAAAAGTTTGTTTATGCCATAAATTTCTCAATGTTTGACCAAACAAGACGAAATTTTAGTCAAATTTGGGTCTCTTGGACCTCTTGAACACTTTGGAATAGGTTTCAGGTCAAATGGAGGTGATATTCAGAGTTTTTTTCTTCAGGGAAGATGAAGGAGCCATCAGGGCCACCATGAGACAAATTCAGTTTGAGGCCTAACCAGGGGAGTTAGAGTCCTTTTCCAGAGTTCCAATAGGCTAAATTGGATAATTCAGATGTTCTAAATCTTATGAAATGGGTTTTAGAGCATGTAGAGAGCATTAGAAATCCAAAAAGCTTCATTTAAGTTCCAGAGGCCACTTTTGCCTGCTTTTGCCAGCAATAGTGTAGGGCTTAGCCAGGGGAGCTAGAGACCATTTGAAGCGAACCAGTGGTCATTATTGACTAAAAATTTGATTCTGAATCTAATGAAATATGTTTAAGAAAGTTTGGATAACTTCTAGAGTTGAAAACACAACAGAGATGTTTTCTTTGACCCTAGTGCCAGGGGGTGCCGACAGTGTATGGAGGCGAAACCGAAGTAGCCGGAGGCCGTTTCTGATGAAAAAATAGTCGAAATTGGCTATTTCAAACATTTTGGAACCAATGGAAGTGGTTTTACAATATTTTTAGAACTTCTTCAGCTTGAGAAGTTGATGGGAAGTTTTGGGCAGCCCTAGGCAAACCGTGGATGATAGCCTATTTTGGGGATGCTGTGCTTGATTTAAGAAATTTATCAGTTGAAAATTGGTGTCTGATTTTTTTTGGATACAAAAGTAGTGATTTCAGTGATTTAAACAGAATTTTGAGGGATTTTGTGCCATTTAGAATCTCAGAGAAGCTTAGTGCACCGACAAAAGGAAATGTGTTAACAGGAGCCTAAAGCTATTTGTAGAATTTGGAAAGCCATTAGAGGGATGTTAAATGGTATTATCAGCCCTTTGAATAATTTTTGTATTCATTGGTGTTAAGCATGAAACTTGTAAAATAACAATTACTTTAATCCCAAAGAGTCGAGTCTAGTTGACAAGACTCAAAGGAAATGTAGCCCACGAGATTTCGGGTGAATTCCTATATTGTATTGCTGTTGTGTTTAATGGTTTTATTGCTGAATTGTGTTGCTGTTATACAAGTTAAATTACAACAAGAAAAAATAAACTTAAGACTCATAAATAGTAAAAAAAACATACACCACTTTCAAGCCAAAATTCTGCAAAATGTCAAGTTCAAGCTAGATAAATTTAATTTAAACTGAGTGATAGGTTCTTGAAATACATACAAGTTATCCAGACCATTTTAAGATCAAGTTGGTATCAGAGCATAGTTTCTTTCTTGAAAAAGCACTTGGTTTCTTGATTGATATAACAGTTGCTTGATTGTATAGCTTATAAGGTGTTTAAATAGTGTAAAATATTGACTGTTTTATTGTTTGCAAATTGATTGTTGTTTGAGTTTTCTTGAGATTTGGGGATAGCTACTGATTAGCTAAGTCCCGGAGAGGAAAAAAAGGAAGAAAAGGCATGAAGGCATATTCCTTACCCCAAGGGACATCAAGGTCAATTTTGGAACACAAACCTTCTTGATGATTGTTTGTTAAGATGCTCTTGGACTTTTTTTGTTGTTTGGCTGCTTGAATAAGAGTTTGTCTTTACAGCCATTTGATTAAAAATCTCGTCATTTGTTTTGAAAGATTTGAGAACTTTGTTGAAGTTCATTTTTTCATTGACATCATAATGACAACTTCTACAAGTGAATTTTCCTCCTTGACAAGATTCTTCGATGATGATATGAAGCGTGACTTTATTATATTGAGGGACATGGTGCAGATTTTGTTTGAGGAAAAACGAGAAAGCATTGAACTTTGTGAAAAATTGTTTTCCATAAAGGAAGAGAAGGAATAAATTCTTCAAAGATTGCATGATATGGAGAGACAGCTCCATCAAGCCCAAGAGGCTTTGACCAAGAAAATGCATGAGGAAGAGGTAATCCGTTCTAACTTGTCTTTAGTTTCCTCATTAGAAAGATGTGTTGGTTCTTTTGAAAAGCATACAAGAGGTATAGGGTCCAAGTTAATGATTAAAATGGGATATGAAGGAAAGGGGTTAGGTAAGGATGCACAAGGCATGGTTGAACTTGTTCTTGTTGAGGAATGATCCAAGAATCTTGGTCTTGGTTATGTACAATTTAATGGCGAAGACTCCAAAGCCAAGAAGGCATGTGAGGCTATTTCAAAGAGAAATTTTATTCCAAGTTCTAAGATGAAAATATGTCAAATTTGTTTCAAAGATGATTTCCATTGCTTTAAGCCTTTGTTGCAGCAAGAAGAGGGTAGGCATGCAGCTTATGACGAGCATGCAAGTTCAAACAATTTTCAAGACAAGAACGGTGATGTTAGTCTGCAAATGAAAGTTGTAGCCTCTACTAGTTCATCTCCTCAAGGAGGCAAAAAGGATGAACATTCGAAGTAGTACAAGAGGTATAAATCTTCTCATGATCAATTTGATTGTGTTTCCGCAAAGCATGATAATTTTACATGCTTAAATGGAAGAAAGATTTGTTTTACATATTGTGGTGGATTTAACCATGTTGTTTTGAGATGCTAGATGAGGAAGAAAGCATACAGGAAGTAGACGAGGCAAAGACAACTTTCTAAGAAGGTGCATAATTTTTGCAAATATTGCCAAAAGAAGGGACATGATGTCTCTCATTGTTGGACTTTGCATCCAACTAGTCGTCCAAAGCACATGCAGCAAGAGGACAGAAAGATTGGCGAAAGTGGAACTGTAGATTCCATTATTGATGTGAAAATGGAAGATTCACATGAGGAAGAATTGTAGCAGTAAAATTCGCCATAGAGGTGGCTTGGAAAGAAGTGGATGGACTTCTTAACACAATAAGAAATACTCCTTTGTACATATGCACATTTTGGTTGTATGCATGTATTTTTGTTGAAAAGTCTGATGCAATATTGCATATAAATGCGATTCAGTTGAAGGAATTTCTTTGTTGTTGCGAAATTTCTCCATGGAGGTGTAAAATATGAGTATGATACTCACATATATTGCAGAAATATCATTTAGTTCAGCTCTTTAGTCACCCACATGTTTTTGGGATTATGTACTTGTTGGTACTTGAAAGGAAGAGTTGAAGGTGTACATGTGCATGGAAGTTGTATGTGTAAATAGCGAACTGTAAATAGGTTCATTGTACATTGATACATGCACATGTGTTTGTCAAGATGTATCATGTTGTTTATCAACTTGTGTCAATTGTGTCGCACATGTTTGTCTACTTGTGTCGATTGTGTTGCACACTTTTTACATTGATTTTGTGTTAGTTGTATAGCACATTTTATGACGACTTGTTGCTGATGTCGCATGTTGCACAACTTATGTTTGAGCCACTTTGGATCATTGATCAAGGCAGCGATGTTCAGATTCCTTCTACAAATTTTTCGCCAAAAATTTTCTGAGTGAGTGCACGAAAGGCAGCTCTTGACAGGAGGATAAGCGCATTGAGTAAAGGAAGTGTGAATTGCTTTCTAGTTGTGGTTCAAAATCACTAGCCATGCAAGGCAAGTGTTTAGAGGCTGAAGAGAAGAGGGTGTTGTACTCTCATTTACTGTACAGATCAGTATATCAGTCTTTTGGGGTCCAAAAGATTCTCATTTGGGAGGTGTGATCAGAACTGGATCATGGACCAGGATGATATCTCAAAATTCAAAGTGCTTGGAAGAGTTTCGAACCTGAATGACCGGAAAGGTCTCATCGCTGTGATTTTGGCATGGGAAACAGTTCTCAAAACTGACATCGTAAGTGAAAGTTATGAAGGTTTGAAGTCTTCAATAAACTCCATTTTTTAGTTGACCAAGTTTGACTTTCAAAATTAGAAAAATTAAAAGAAGAATATTCTTTGGAATATTCCAAAGAAAATTCCTCTAGAATATTCATTTCGGGTGAATTATATGAGGACAAGTGGCAGAGAATGATTCGCTGTGGGTTTTACTTAATTTGTTTTTGGCCAATCAGAGGGTGCCACGTGGTAAGCCCAGAGGCCGCCACGTTGCCCCAGGCAGGGGAAAATCCGCATATTAAAATTTTTGATAGTCTACAGGATTTGAACCTTGGTCTATGGGCTGCCAGCCTACAGGCCCGACCAGGCGAGCTACAGATTGGATCTTAATAGACTATGGAGACGTGTGCTATTTAAACTTTGTTGAAAGTTTTGTTGGCGGAAAATGGGGGCCAGCCCACACGCTTCATATAACCAAGATCCTGTGACCAGAATTCTTAAGCTCCAGCGGTTAAACATATCCATTAGCACGTGGTTTGAATGGACCATGTGGCCAGAACCTTCCAATGGGTTGTTGACATTTATTGTAACATTCAATGCCAACAGTTCTGGCGGGGGGGGGGGGGGGGGGGTCATGTTACGACCCCGTCCTAACAATTATTGCTTCCTATTAAAACTTCCAACGGATTTGGATGAGCGTTCCATATTTGGTGAAAATGGCCAACCTATCTTCAGTTAACTCTAGTTATTCCACATTTAGTGGGGTTTTCAAGGAAAATTGGAAAAATTTTGTTTATGCCATAACTTTCTCAAATTTCGACCAAAAAAGATGAAATTTTAGTCAATTTTGGGTCTCTTGGACCTCCTAAACACTTTGGGACAGGTTTTAGGTCGAATGGAGGTGATATTAATGGTTTTTTTTTCCTCAGGGAAGATGAAGGAGCCATCATGGCCACCATGAGACAAATTCAGTTTGAGGCCTAACCAAGAGAGTTAGAGTCATTTTCCAGAGTTCCAATAGGCTAAATTGGATAATTCAGATGTTAGGAATCTTATGAAATGGTTTTCAGAGCTTTTAGAAAGCATTAGAAAGCCGAAAATCTTCATTTAAGTTCTAGAGGCCATTTTTGCCTGCTTTTGCTAGCAACAGTGTAGGGCCTAGCCAGGGGAGCTAGAGACCAATTGTAGTGAACCAATGGTCATTATTGACTGAAAATTTGATTTTTAATATAATGACAGAGGTTTCAGAAAGTTTTGATAACTTCTAGAGGTCGAAAACTCAGCAGAGAGGTTTTCTTTGACCCTAGTGCCACGGGGTGCCAACAATGTATCGAGGTGAAATCAGAGCAGCGGGAGGCTATTTCTGATGAGAAAATAGTTTAAATTGGATATTTTAGAAATTTTGGAACCAATGGAAGTGGTTTCAGAACATTTTGAGAACTTCTTCAGCTCAAGAAGTTGATGGGAAGTTTCGGGCAACCCTTGGCAAACCGTGGAGGATAGCCTATTTTGGGGATGTTGTGCTTGATTTAAGAAAATTATCAGTTTAAATTTTGTGTCTGATGTTTTTTGGATACAGAAGTAGTGGTTTCAATGATTTAAACATAATTCTGAGGGATTTTGTGCCATTTAGAAGCTCAGAGAAGCTTAGTGCACCGACAGAAGGAAATGTGTTAACAGGAGCCTAGAGCTGTTTATAGAATTTGGACAACCATTAGAGGGATGTTAAATGGTATTCTCAGCCCTTTGAATCATTTTTTTATTCGTTGGTGTTATGCATGAAACTTGTAAAAGAACAATCAATTTAATCCCAAAGAGTCGAGTCTAGTTGACAAGTCTCAAAGGAGACATAACCCACGATATTTCGGGTGAACTCCTATATTTTATTGTTGTTGTGTTGAATGGTTTTATTGTTGAATTATGTTGCTGTTATACATGTTAAATTATAGAAATAAAAAATAAAATTTAGACACATAAATAGTAAAAAAAACATACACCACTTTCAAGCCAAAATTCCGCAAAACGTCAAGTTCAAGCTAGATCATTTTAATTTAAACTGAGTGGTAGGTTCTTGAAATACATACAAGTTATCCAGACCATTTTTAGATCAAAACCACAATTTCTCAATGTTGTATAATTCTTGTTTTTACCATCCTATGGAAGCACCTATGGAGGTGTTATTCGGGATGGGCATAATGTACGAGTTGCACATTATTCATCAAAGAGGTTAAAAACATGAATAACTTGTTCTTTGTACGCAAGTGAAGAGATGTGAATTGATAATTTGCAGTTGTATGGTGCATGAAAGTACAAGGAAACTGTTTGCGCTAAGATGATGAGCGTGTTGATTGAAGGTCATGCTAATATTCACAGTGACAAAGACGTCACAGAAGAGTGAAAACCAAAGAGTTGAAATTGCAAAGAGAAGGTTTATTAATAACCTTGAAGGGAGCATAAGGTATGATAATTTTGAAAAGGTATTTTAATGTGAAAAATAAATAATTTATTTTACTTTAAAATAAATCTTGGGAAAAGTGAATTGCATTTCAATCTGACAGCTAAAGTATCATGTGAGTAAATGATAATGGGAGATGATGTAATTGGTGACTTGTGATATTTTCTGAAGAATGGAGTATGAGAGAGAGTGAAGATTTTACATCATGAATGTATTAAAGGTGGATGTTCATGGGTATATTGTATAGGTATGATAATTTTGAAAAGGTATTTTAATGTGAAAAATAAATAATTTATTTTACTTTAAAATAAATCTTGGGAAAAGTGAATTGCATTTCAATCTGACAGCTAAAGTATCATGTGAGTAAATGATAATGGGAGATGATGTAATTGGTGACTTGTGATATTTTCTGAAGAATGGAGTATGAGAGAGAGTGAAGATTTTACATCATGAATGTATTAAAGGTGGATGTTCATGGGTATATTGTATAACTTAAATTAAGTCAAAATATCCACTATTGTAATTATTGGGTCAAGCTTTGAAGTCAAACAGATGTTAGGGTCAAATGAAAATTTGGATAGCTTGAGTTAAGATTGAGTTATTGTATAAGAGGGTGTATTTTTCATCCAAGATGAAGAGTTGATGTAAAGTCTGATGTCAAAGAGTTGTAAGCCAAGTCAAAGGTTTGAATGTAATTGGGTGCATGATCGGCGGAGCCCGACACCCAAAAGGTTGGTCATTGTAACACATGCATTACTAAAGTTGTTGTTTGCAGCAAAAGAGGAGCAAGAGAGTTGCCAGAGATGAGTCCAAGACAGAGAACTGAAAGAGGTCAAGCGCAAGTAGAGAGCTTGTATTGCTGAATGGAAAGTATGGAGGTTTGCTGAAAAGGGGATTCAAATGAAATCCACACGTGAACAGATGAAGTTCAGAAAGGAGGAGAAGATGAATAGTGATAGTCATTTTAGAAGATCTGATGAAGACCATAGTAGAGGAAAGAAGAAGGAAAATGCCAAGGCAAATGGCATATGTAAGTAGTTGACTGATGAAGAGCATGAGCAGGAGAAAGCTGAGATAGCAGTTCACCTTAAGTTATTAATGGAATTGTTGCAGAGAAATAAAGACCAGAGACATGGTTGGACCATGAAGAAGAAAGTGAAATGGAAGAGACTACCGCAAAGAGGGAACAACAGGTAAACATACAGTTGACAAAAGAGATGAGGAAGCTCAAGCATATGACGAGTGTGGAATTGAGATGTGAAGAACTTAGAGAGGCTAAGTTGAATATGGAAGTTTCCATTTGTGTCCCATAACAGGGTGAAATTCAGGGTGAAGAGATCAATGAGGAAGATCTCATGAAATATTGGAATAGTTCAGAATAAATTGAAGATGTGTCGACAAGAGAAGTAGATGAGGCTATGAAGTCTTGTATTTTTAAATCTCATCATTTGTGTATGTTTGCAGGATGTGCGGAAGATGGTGGAAAGTATGGTGAAACTATCACAGAGATGAACAAAGCTCTTAAGGTGAAGTATGATGGGGAATGCCTTTTAGAGGAGGAAGGTACTGATTAGTTGCAGCAGGAAGAAATCATAAATGAGTTCTTGTTTGGTGTAAGTCAGCCAGTTGAAGCTATTATGGAGCAGAAGCATAATGAAAATGCCGAGGTGATGTTCCAAAGAGGTAAACAAATGAATTTGTTTAATGAAATTGATGACAGAATTTTGCAATGCAACAGGATAACTCAGGAAGATTGCTAGAAGAAGAATGAAGCTGGGAATGAAGGTTGTGCTGAAATTCTGGAAATATTTCACAAGGAAATAGATTTCTTGGAACGATGGCTTAAGGATCCTGAAGGGGAGATGAAACTTGCAGAACCTAATACAGAAGAGATTGCGGTTACTATGCATGATAGGGATGAAATTTTTTAACATTTATAGAGTTGAGTGAATGTTATAACTTTTCAAATAATAATGTGCCTATAGGTACAGAAGGAAACATAAATAAATATGATGTTGAAATCAGAGAAATTGAGTAGAAAGTATTTGGAGGTAAGATGGAAGATCAGGAACGTCAAGAAAGTTATGTCTTTAGAGACATGAAGGAAACAGAAGTATTGAACCAACAGGATAAAGATGGAAGCAACTAGCAATTCAAAGGAGGATTTGTTGAAATCCAGAAAGTTGATGATGGGAGATTAGTGCTTGAAGCATCAAAAGAGACCAAAAGGTCTTATCTTTTTTAAACTAATAGTTTTTTGATGAATGCATGTACAACACCATACGAGAAATTTGTTGCTACAAAAGCAATCAATGACTATAGTTGTGGTCAAGAAGAAATTCTTGATTATTCTTCGCTTCAAAAAGTTGAGTGTTCAGCTCAGTTGGAGACGAAAGCATTAGACAAAGAGGAATTACTCCGAGGAATTAGTGGAAGCAATTGTTGTAAAGGCTGATGGAATCGATTTGACAGAGTGATTGATGAGTTACCAAACAAAGTTGATACTTTAAAGGACCAGCGAAAGAACAAAGTTTGGAATCCTGGAGGGAGCAAGTCATCAAGACTTGTGACTCTCGTATTATTACATAAAAGTGACAGACCTCATAGACAGGAGTCTATGGAAACTTCTCTACATGGGGAGTCTGATGCATGAGCATCTTGCGTGATTTTCACTAAAATATTGTGTAATTAAGGGGTGATGTATTTTTAATTATTTTATAAATTATTATGTTCATTTTTAATAAATTAAGATAGAAAAATGTAAGTGTTAGAATTATTGTAAATATTATTTTAATAAATTAAGGATATGAGTGGAGTTGAATTAGATAGATAATCTAGGGATTAGGAATTCCTTAAATGGGACTTAGTTGAGTCCAAAAAAAAGGATAAATATATTTTAGATTTTGGTTGAGATTTGTGTGGAGGGAATCATGGATTAAAATAAATTCATAATTATGTATAAATATGAGGATTGTGTGAGGATGAAAAACAGAGTGAGGAATAAAGAGAGAGAGAGAAATGGTTTGAGAGATTTTGTAAAAGGGTCGAGAGCCGAGAGGCCATCCATTGTAATATTTTGCCAAATGGTTTGAATCTGGAATTCTTGTGTTATTATATATCAATATTTTTTTTTTGTATGGCTCTCTTTTCTTTATCTATATTTTAAGCTGAATTAAATGTAGTTTTAATGAAGAATTAGATGAAAATTTTCATGCTGAAAGAAACATGCACTCTGTTATATGCAAGGATCTATTTTATAGAAGAATCCTGGCATCAAAATGAAACCCTATTCCAGTAGTTGTTGCAACTGCTTCTTCATATCACTTTCTTCTATAGTGAAACCAAATTTCTGGGGGAGTCTAGCAATGGTTGGATCTCATGCTCCACTTTCCTCTTGGGTGGTATCCCTTTATGATCCTGGAACACATTCGTGTATGCATATAACAACTCTTCCAATTGTTGTTTATGTTTCTTAGTATGCCCTTCTAGGGATGAATTTTCTCTCACTGAATCTTCTATAGATTAATTTTATTTTAAAAGCAATAAAACATACTTCTTACTATAAAAAAATAGTTTTTTGGCTCGATTGACGCTTACTAGAAAAATTTTGGACTTGCCTTTGTATGCATTGATGGTGAAGGATTTTTCATCCTTGATGAGGTCATATTGGTTGGATCATCGCATGAATTTTGTATCGTACATTTACATATAGGGACTTACAAACATCACTCCACATACATCAAGGGGAACTACATTTACTTCTACTTCATCAATGAAATCAACACTGATAACAAACCTAATATTTCAGTATTTGGTTACCTTTATTTTTGCATTCTTATTTAGCCATATATTACACATTATTTTTCTGCACTTTAAAAAGTTTATGTCACAGCCCTATCCTTCAACTTTCGAAGCATAATTACCATAAATCTCTGAAAATTTTGGAAGAGAAACTTAGTCAGGAAGATAATAATATAATATTAAAATACCTTTAAAAAATCTAATTTTAAAGGTTGTCACAAGTGGGACTCTCATTATTTGTGATGATACTAGGTTGTCACACTGTGTATAACTCCTGACCCGCGACACTGTCACACTTTTATAGTTCAAAAGGTGTGTCATTGTTTCTAATAAAGGTAAATAAAAATAATACGAGAAGCTTCTATTATAGAAGCCTCGCGGATGAAATATTCTCTGATCAGTTTGGTTTTGTATCAAACTTCCTAATTTGTTGGATTTCAACCTCCATCGCATATCCTCCTCTTATCTCTTTCTAAGTCTACAAATAAAACTATCTCCCACTAAGATGGCTAGTTAGAAAAAAATCAATAAATCTCGATGGAAGTTTGCTCAAATTCCCATGTTTTGACTATAAGGCTTTTAAAGGAAAGGCTTAGAATGAAGGAACAAACTGGGAGAAGATCCAAAACATCAAGGCCTAGGCTGTAATCACTCCTTTTATGTTTAATATAGTGATACATTTATTTCCAATAAATATTATCTACGTTTTATGGTTTTATTACATATCTCCTTGATATATGTATAGGTCTATTTTCAAATCATATTTTTATATTGGTGCTTTGATCTCTTTCTTTTTTGTGTTATCTGTAGGTTTCTTCTTTCAGAGGAATATTGACAAAGATAGGATATAAATATTAAAAGCAACAATCGAGGACAAAAATAATTTAACAAGGTACGAAACACTCATTTATTTGTTTTCTCATGTATGATTTGATCATGATAGAATTAGGAAAAGTTTTCTATTACTATTTTTTTTGTTCTAAGTATAGGTTCCAAGCCTAAGGAGATCTCCCTTGTCCGCAAGGGGGACTTATCCGTCAACACCACCCCAATGGATATGGGATTAGATTATCAAAAACTTCCAATCCCAATTTGTCTTCCATATTTACTGCAATGATATTTTCCTATGATCCCGAGTTAAAAAAATCATTAATCTTTATCTTCTTGACTTATATCTTTATATGGAATATTCTAGTGTTTTCACTCTCTTTGTGTTTCAAAAGGATACTTATATTAAACTCATTCTACACTAATGTACAAATGATATTCTCATCCATTTCTGAGCTTATTTTAACCTAGTTTCTTGAATCAATAGCCATGAGGTTTTTCTTCTTAGTATCATTTTTTTTATTCTTCAGGTTGAGCTCTTGATGCAACTTCTGACACTTATCCTATGTATTACCATCAATGTTACAATGATTGTAGTCATTTTTTGGATATTTACATTGGTGTATTGTGGCTACTAACTTTTTTTCTCACCCCCCTTCCACTTCTTCTTCCCCTCCTTATAAGATTCTTGGTTCTCTTTATGCTTGGAGCCACTTTATTTCCCTTTCTTTAGGACTATGTTCTCTAGGTGTTTTTCTTTTACACAAGCCTCACCCACCGATATGGAATTTAAAAACATCACTTGTTCCACAGATGGATATGTATACCCCATAGAGACTTTATGAGTATGTTTGGGTTCTTTGGGGATGTATCCAACATTATGGACATATTTATAAATTTTATTGTGTGCTCCTATACACTTTTCCCCTGTTTCTACCTAGTAATTCCACCTGATCCATTGGTCTTTTACATTATCGATAGGGTAAAATTTTGACTTTATGAGGGTTTTGGAATCATCCAAGTTAGTCACTGGAAGATCCCCCTCTAACCTCAAGGTATTCGTGTGTATTTCCTACCTCTAATTTCAATCGATCAAATGAAATATTTTGTTATTCCTCTATACGATGAACCTAAAATAAGCTTCTAGCTGTTGCAACTAGTGATTTAACTTTAGAGCATCAATATCACCTTGATAAGATTTGATGTTGAAATTCTCTTCCATTTCGAATATGGATTGTGAATGGTTCATGAAACTTAAACTGGGTTTCTCCATTTCACGTTCTTTCTTAGTTTCCCTTATCTGATCTTCTCAATCTCCTGATTTCCCATCTGATATGATTTCTACATTAGAACTTATGTCTCATTTAATAACTTGAGATTATTGGTCCGGGCTTTGACGAGGAGGCTCACATTACAATTTATATCTATGAATTGTGATTTGAACTGCTCAAACATCTCCTCTATGGGATCTTAAGGGTTATTCACATATTTATTGGCCATGGCTGGGATTTTATGAATTTCGGCTTAGCTGATATGGATCCCCTTCAAATCCCTATAATATACCCAAAAAATCCTACTTTGATACCAAAATGATCCATAAAATACCATGGATATTCTTCTATATATTTTTTCAGAGCCAGTATGAGAAAATTATGCTTACAATCCAAAATATATACATTGAGGGTTAATTTATCCATAAATTTTTTTACTCATTAGTTACTGTGTTATTGATCCGAATGGAAAGTGGCATCTACCCATGGTATTCATTGACCTATGGTATTTATCCACCCATGGTATTCATCCACCCATGGAATCTACCCATGGTAATTTAATTTGAATCCACCGATGGTATTCAAACACCCATGGTATTTTACCCACACATGGAATTTATCTGTGGTATTGTAACTAAAAAGATGCTATAAGTAACTAGTCACATTTTGTAAAAGGGGAGATTATCCACCAAAATGTAGCTTTTACAGTTATTCTCTCTTTTAATAAAAATTTTCTTGGTGGTTTTGTTTACTGTGTGTTCTCATATTTTTCTGGCATTTCAAAATTTTAGATCTAGGGGGCCTCCCTCCAAGATCTGGATCAGTGGTATCAGATTCAGGTTATGAATCCATGAGGATGAGGGTTTGACACATATTTCAGTTTCAATTTTTTTTCAGAAATCTTCATGCATGTGCTACGAGCTCCACAGAGCACTTTCTTGGGAAAAGCAGGAATATTTTTTTTTTTAAATTTTTTTACAGAAATTTTTTTGGGCAGTGAGTTTGCAGATCAGATCTGGAATTTTTGGTGCAAAATTTACTAAAAAAAAAAATAACATATCTAGATTCCTTGCGAAAAAATACCCAAATTAAAAAAAATCAGCGGAATCAGAATCTGAATGAGGGAGATATCGGTGATTTAAAATCAACTGTGTTGTAGAAATTTTTTTGACGACAATTCATAGACGATGGTTCTCCTATCATGTTTTTTCAAATTTTATGCAAAATTCTAGAAAATTATTGTATATATGATCTCCTCTTGAAAAATCACCCAATTTCAAAAAATAAATTGGTTGAATCAAAGTTCGAATGAGGAAGATATCACTGATTTAAAATAAGCTATTTTTTTAGAACTTTTGTGACGGTGGGATAGTTGCAGCGTGGATCTGAGTTTCCAAAGTCTCTAGATATGGATTTAAATCACAAGGGAAGATGAAGAACGATCATTCTATTTCCAAAAATAGGTATAATAAATATTCTAAGTTATATTAACCGAGTTGTGCCCATTTTAAAATTTTGTATATGGAACAAAATTCAGAGCGGGTTCCCTTTGGAGACATGCCCTCCCACCCTGCTTTAGTAGGAACCTACTTCACATTCATCAGTTTCAGCATAAAAAAATATGGCTTGGGTTCTTTGGAGACGTTCCCTCCCACCCCAGGCTATGTAGGCACCTAATACTTTATCAATAGTCAGTATCACGATTATGGGTCAACCGCACAAAATCCTTGTCATCGATGTCCATTTTCTAGGCCACATACTATTCGTATCACAGTTTCTCACAAGAATTACAATGTATCTCTATCATCGGATCTTCATTTGTCATGATTATGGGTCATCCATAAACCCACACTTCATCGAAGTCCATTTTCTAGGCCGCACACTGTCAGTATCACAATTGGTCACAAGCATTACAAGGTATCTCAATCTTTGGATCTTCGTTTTTCATGGTTATGGGTCATCCACAAACCCACACTTTATCAAAGTCCATTTTCTAGGCCGCACACTGTCAGTATCACAGCTAGTCACAAGAATTACAAGGTATCTCTATCCTTGGATATTTGTACATCATGGTTATGGGTTAACCACAAAAAACCCTTCTCTTCAATGGCTCTTCATATTCAATGCAGGATTCTTAGGGGGGAACTTCACGCAATGGGGACCATTGCTTCTTAAGGAGGGAGGAATGATCTGAATGGAAAGTGGAATCTACCCATGGTATTCATTCACCCATGGTATTTATCCACCCATGATATTCATCCACCCATGGAATCTACCCATGGTATTGTAAGTGGCATCCACCTATGGTATTCATACACCCATGGTATTTATCCACCCATGGTACTGTAAGTGGCATCTACCCATGGTATTCATTCAACCATGGTATTTTACCCACCCATGGAATTTACCTGTGATATTGTAACTAAAAAAAGACTATAAGTAACTAGTCACATTTTGTAAAAGGGGAGATTGTCCACCACAATGTAGCTTTTACATTTATTCTCTCTTTTAATAAAAATTTTCTTCGTGTTTTTGTTTACTATTTGTTCTCATATTTTTCTGGCATTTCAATATTTTAGATCTTGGGGGACTCCCCCAAGATCAAGATCAATCATGCATATGAATGTAGTGGAAAAAAATTGTATAGAATAGATAAGAATGAAATAAAACTCAAAAACCACAAATTAACACAAAATATAACACGAGAAACCCTTTTAGGAGAAAACTGAATTGGAAGGTGAGGTCACTTTTCTCTCTTTCACTGAATGGAAATGGATGCAAGTACAAAGAAGTGAGGCTTGTGGCCTGATGCTATAGTTAAGAAAAAATCTCTATTTTTTCTCTCCCTATTGACTCTTAGATTCTCTTCTCATCTATGGAACAACATGTACTCGAATAGAATGGGAACTCGTTTTCCTCCTAGTGGACTGATTATAACACAGCCTAATAACCTAATAGTGGTTAGGTTTGACTCCAAATCTTAACTAGAATTATAATATTGACCCTTGTAGAGTATTATTCATCGTGTTAATAAGGCTAGCTGTGAATAATGGGGGCTAACATGGCATATTCTTGAATTATGTTGGTCAATTTCAATAAGTCAACTTATGGGAAGCATAAATTTCTCATACAAGATTTTATTGAGGAAATTCATGCATCATTGGAAACATATCATTATGTAGAATATGGAATATTGGTTCATAGTAGGATTGGGACCACAAAAAGTTTTCATTTAAGGCTCCAAAATAGCTTCTAAATTTTTTGACCCAAATTTTTCCAAACTAGGACTACCACTCAAAATGGTCTTATGTGTTGATTCCACCACCTTTTCCACTCTAAAAAAATCAATATGGATGAAAAGTAATGCTACGATCCAATTAATATCACCTATCCATCATACTTTGACCTCAATACTTCCTTATAAAAATTTAGTGATGGTATCATGGTAGTGATTAATTGTGTCAACAACCTATCTAAGTTCACTACATCCCCTTATACAAAGGTGGACACAAATAATGAACTTTCCCATGAGAATAGTAATGTAAGGTCTCAATCTTATTTATATTAATTTTATTCATGATGTATGCATGTGATAATGGAGTAAGTTAATATTGTAGAAAAAGGACTCTTTTTTTAACCACAAAGTTAATAAGAATTAATAGAAGTTTTAGGAATGATGAAAGTACCACCATGATCCAAGCTCCATGAATAGGGGAGCATCATGAAATTATAAATTGGCACCTAACATTAAAAATTTGATAGATTTATGAAGCAATAAGAACTATGAATTTATTTACTATAACATTTCAACAACTAGAGGGGATTTTTCTACAAGATTAGCTTACTCCATGGATAATTTTTCCTTTATACAGTGCCAACTAAGGAATGCTATATGGAGGATTTGTTAAGATTTACGATTTTGTTTAATGAAATAAGGATGGATATCTATTTATTAGTAGCTTATTGTTTTAAATTTCACAATATGAAATGGTCATAATCTAACAACAATAATATGAATGACACATGTTATTACATGGTAAAAACCTTGAAAGGGAAAGGTCCATTAAACAAGGGTAAGCTTAATTTATTCTTAATAAGAAATGTACAATGATGATCCAGGTCCTTTTTAGAGGGTGGATGCTTCCATGTTAAATACTCATTAATTTTCACTTCATTGAACCATAACTCAATTAGCTATTTCAAAAATATAAATTAATATAACTTAAACTTGAGATCTATCAATGCATGAATAGATCAAGAAATTTAATTGAAGTTAGTCAACCTCGTCTCGATAACTCAAATTATTTATTTTTAAATTACAAAGATATTTAGTGTGCATAATTTATTAATTAAATGTGCACAAATAATTAAACAATGTGCAACAATCCCGATTGACTTGGAGTGGTGGGTGTTACAACTTAGATTCTCTACATTGTACCCTAAATAATTTTCAGGGTGTGTTATTGTGCCAATGAGCCCATAGTATGATGACTTGTATGTGGTCTTGTGGGATGACTTGATGTACATGTGTTAGCTAGCTAGTGGCTTAGATCCCCTATGATGGATGGTAATGGTAGGCCTTTTTATTCCCCATTCACAAGGCATTTGTTTTATTGCTCTAGATGACTATATCTTGGTGGTGGTAACTCCATCATGTTGGCCATTTATGTAAGGGGTTAAACATGCAAGCATATTGGGATGATATATTAGGACACAGTATTTATAGGAACCCTAGTTACTCACTTGTTTTTATACTATGTAAATGTGATTATCTTTGTAAGGGTCCTCAATCCATGGTTTAACACACCTATTTTTCTAGCATGGACCCTATTTTTTATTATATAATGTTCCACACTTTTTCCATGAGTCCTTAGAGGTGATTCTCATGCTTATCGAGTTTCACATTTCCAAAAGTAGACTAATATTTCTCAACGTAAATCACATTTTTCAAGACATTGGTCACACTCTTGAAGGCACAAAATTCATTTTTACATCCTCATGGACCTTCTATACACATTTAATGTGTCATTTTATAGATAAATATCTTATTTTGGGAATTTGAGAGATGTTTTTCATCATTATGGAGAGTTGACCGATAGATGTAGGAATTTATGACAACCATGGGTTTAATTGTTTTATTCTTTGATGATGTGGAGGTCACTTGAGTGAATCATTAATTGAATAACATGACATGGAAATTACTTGAAGTGAAATTATGATGAAACTATAATTTAAATCATATTTTGAAGACTTATTGAACCAAAAAGAAAAACCATCCACTTAAAATAGGGATTTATTTCACTTGTAGAGGGTCATTGGACCTATTATAGCTATATGTTGGAGTGAAATGGACAAAATAATATTTCTTATACATAAATGAAGAATATTCCATGCATTTCAATTAGAACATTGCACTCCTAAATAATATTGTTCCCATTCTAAGTTTGACATCACTTTATTTGCTTGAGGTTTTATGACTAGATTTTGGACTTGGAAAGTCATTCCCATGCTTCATGGAAGTTCTTAGACCTCATTAAGGTATGGCCATGGGCCTCCATTTACACTTATTTTGAAGATAAATGAGAATTACTTGATATTTTTTTTAGGAGGAGATCATGCCCCCTTCAGAATATTTTATTACTTCTTTCATGAGGGTTTCAAGCAATTAAAAGTATCATTTGATGATATTTTCACTTAATCTTAAAGTTACGTGGTTGAAAATTCAATTTTGAGTGATTACTTAGACCAAATTCAAGGAATAAATAATTATGATTTGGGAGCCTCATCTATAAAAAAAACCCTCTTGTCATTCAAAATTATTGTGAATTATTGAAGAACATTTTCTAAGCCATTAATAAAGCTATTTATTTGATGTTTTGGTTTCAACTCCCTTAAGCTCACTCTATATTTATTATTATTTTGGTTCATTGAATATGTTGTTGTAGATGATTTAGGACTTCTACTAGCTAGCAAGATTGATCCATTAAGGTTCAACATTTAGTCACATTAAAGATTCAACATTTGGTTTGGTAAGTGACTAGTCTCATGTTTTTCTTAGATTTATGATCCTTAACAGGGGTTAGTTTCCTTTTTCGTTCCATTCTTTTATCTTAGTGGTGAAGGTGATTCCCTTTGAGGAAACACTTCATGTAGGGCCTTGGTTTTCATAGCTAGTCTTCATTATATAGGGTATTAATTGGTATCTTTGTACATAACTCTTTCACTCTAATCCTTAAGCATAGAATATCAAATTTGGAGTGGCATATTAGTTTACCACATAAGTTCTAATTGGATATTAGTAATTTAAGCTTACTCTCAACAACCAACTAAAAAAAATACCCTAAAAATTCAAATTTTGTCCTTCTATGTGATACTAAATGCTCTCTCTCTCTCTCTCTCTCTCTATATATATATCTATATATATATATATATATATATATATATATATACGATAATTTTTTATTTATATATATATATATATATATATACGATAATTTTTTATTTATTTATTGTCTAGTACAAAGCTAATACTTTATTTTTATTTTCATTTTTGGACAATATTTTCCAAGAATTTATGGTAAATTATTGATTTCTAACCCTAATTGAAAATGTAGTCTTACAAAATTATGTTAAAGGTTTTATTTACCATGTTGTTGGCTGAATTAAGGCTTTAATAATTCTATAAATTAAATTACAACAAAAGAAAGTAGAATTTATGAAACCCAAAATCTAGGGCTTACTCAGGAAGGTCCATTCTAACCCTACCTAGCTCATATTTCATTCTTTGATTATTAATAAAGGTTATATAACACTATATAATGGTGAACCATGTCTTTGAAATGGTTTACATTTCTTATATTCTAATTTGGATATATTTGGATGAAACCATACGAGTGTCACACCCTTTTCGTACAAGTTTATGCTAGTTACATATTTACTCACCATTTGAACTTGTATTTTATAAATGTTGGGATATTTTGATATGCATATTTTATTTCCTTAGTGAATGAATCCAAGATATAATATTTTAAGTGCTTTAATATACTCGGGTGGATTTTCCTAATTCCAAATTTGTAATGTTTTTTTTTTTTTTTTTTTTTTAATAAAAGAGATCTTGGAAAGTTAGGAAAGTAAAAAGATACTCCAACCTACAACATATAATTAGTAGAGAATATTATAACTTCATTTCTCATTAATTTGCGCAATAATATCTCACTCTTGTGTGATAAAATGTATATTTTCTCTACCTTAAAGGGTGAAATAATTGTGTTGATTTATATTTCTTCTATAGCATATCATATATTAGATTTCAACAGTCTTAAATTAGATTCTAACCCACATTAATAGGTGGTTATTGATTCTTTTTGAGGAAATATATGGGAAAATCCACCTTAAGAGATAACTTCCCATTTGTTGGGTATGTGTTATATTCTTTCCGCAACTAATCACACGCGGGGGGGGTCACAGGGGGGGCGAGAGCCCCCCCTGTAAGTTGCGCTGGGCGCAACGTCAGGGGGGTCACAGGGGGGCCGGTCGCCCCCCCTGTCGAGGTCTGGGGTAGTGCCGTGGAAAAAAAAATTTGGTCCTTATTTTCCGGTGGGCAGATCCGCCCATAGTTTTGTGTGCATGGGTTTACACATGGTTTTGGGGTATGATGGTTTTCGGCCCTTGGTATTTTGTAGATCTGGTCAAGGGAACTAAGGTTATGTTCTAATCCAGGGTTAATGGATTGGGGTTAATGTATGCTTCGGCATGTATATATATGTGTTGTAACACTAAAAGGAATATAATGAAAAATCAAGCTGGTTGTCCTGATTTGGGATGCAGGGGAAAATCTCTGTGTTTATCTATTTTATGTTTTATGCTCTTGCTATTGTTTATTTTTTGGTATCAGAGCAGTTTCGGCCTCAAGAGGACACCTTTGCTACTGAGGGGTTTTTTTCTCGGGCTTGAGGTAGACCCTGTTTAGTGGGAGATCTGCGGGATCGATTCTTGCGGTAAAAGAAGATGGCGAGCGACGGGAAGATAGAGATCGATAAATTTAATTGTTAGAGTTTTGAGTTGTGGAAGCTCAAGATGGAGGATCTGTTGGTGGATAAGGACTAGTGGATCGCAGTAGATCTGGGTACTAAACCAATGGAAATGTCATATGAAGACTGGAAGAAACTGGATCGGAAGGCAAAGAGCACAATACGGCTGTGTGTCTTAGATTCAGTATTGCTGAATGTATCTGGGGAAGCTACGACGAAGACCTTGTGGGAAAAGCTAGAGACTTTGTACCAATCTAAGTCTATGGTGAATAAATTGTTCCTGCGGAAAAAGCTATATAACCCGAGGATGAAGGATGGAGACTCGGTGGCATAGCATTTGAACGCCTTCAATACTGTGGTAAGTCAGTTGTCATCGGTTGATATTAAAATCTCAGATGAAGATAAGTGCATCAGTTTGTTGTGTTCTCTACTAGACTCGTGGGATAATCTGGTTATTGAAATAGGTAGCAATACAACTACCTTGAATTTTGATGACATTGTCTCAACCTTACTGTTAGAGGAAATGAGATGGAGAAATATGGAGGGTCAGAATGGAGATGCCTTATATGTATGAGGAAGGTCCTAGAACAGAAACAAGAATAAGGTTTCGAGTGGGAGATCTAAATCTCCTGGAAAGTTTGTAAAGGTGTGCTGGAAATGCAGAAAGGAAGGGCACTACAAAAAGGACTATAGATCTAAAGCTCCTAAGAAAGGAAAGGGATCTGATGATGCTCCTTCTACAAAGGCAAAAACCACCTCGGATGAAGGTGGGGATGTGTATTTGGCTTCTTCTTCAAATACACATGTAGATCATGAGTCATGGTTGATTGACTTGGGTGAATCCTTTCACTTCACTCCCCATAGGGAGTGGTTCTGCGAGTATGAGAAATATGATGGCGGTGATGTCTTCTTAGGTGATGATATGAAGGCTAGAATTGTCGAACCTAGAAAAGTCAAGCTTAAGCTGCAAGGTGGAAGGATTAGAACGCTTCCTAATGTTCTTCACATTCCTTCATTCACCATAAATCTGATTTCTGTAAGCAAGATGGATGATGTAGGAGTAAAAATAGTATTCGAGAAAGATACCTATAAGATGGTTACTGGTATTAATGCGGGGAGTTCGGATTGGAACTCTGTACAAGCTTCAGGGTAGCACTATTATTGCTGGGTGTAATAGTTTTGTGGTTCTCGAAAGTGGAGCGGAAAGCCTAGCGGTCTCTGGATAAAAGACCATGCTATGGCATCAAAGGCTTGGACATATTGGAGAGAAGGGCCTTCGGATACTGCATGGAAATGGTATGGTAGAAGGTATGTCTAATAGCTCTCTGGATTTTGATTTCTATGAAAATTGTGTATATGGGAAGTGGAATCGGGTGAGTTTTCCTTCTGGTGGTAAGAGGGCAAACGAGATATTAGAGCTTGAGCACAGTGATGTGTTTGGACCTCTGTCGGTTCCATCACTGGGTAAGTTTGTGTACTATGTTTCATTTATAGATGACTTCTCAAGGAATACATGGATATATTTCTTGAGGAAGAAATTTGAAGTCTTTGACAGATTTAAAGAATTTAAGGCTCTGGTGGAAAACCAGATAGAGAAGAAGATAAAAGTGCTGAGGACAGATAATGGTGGGGAGTTCTACAAGAAGGAATTTGAAGAGTTCTGTAAGAAGTGTGGTATAGCACGACATAAGACTACTCCATACACACCTAATCAAAATGGAGTTGCAGAAGGAATGAACAAAATGCTGATGGAAAAGGCAAGAAGCATGCTCAGTGGTACCGGGTTAGGACAAGAATTCTGGGCAAAAGCGGTGGAGACTGCATGTTACTTGGTTAACAGATCACCTTCATCAACGTTGGAGGATAAGACTCCACATGAGGTATGGACTGGTAAGAAACCCTCTCTTTCACATCTGAGGGTATTTGGATGTGATGCATATGTACATGTTCCAAAGGAGAAAATGACCAAGTTGGATAATAAATATGAAAGGTGCATCTTTATTGGGTATAAGGATGGTTTAAAGGGTTACAAGCTTTAGAACCCAAAAACAAGGAAGGCTATGTACAGCTGAGATGTGGTGTTTAGAGAGGTGAAAGATGTTTTTAAACATGAATTCCTACCAAAGGAACCTAAGAATATAAAGTTTGAGCTAAAGGAGGATGAATCAGACTCTACAATAGAAGAAGACTCAGAAGAGGAAGAGCCACAAACTCCAGCTGTGAGAAGATCAACTCGGGAAATAAGACAGCTAGAAAGTTATAGTCCATCTGATTTCTGTTCAAATTTTGCTTTAACTATAACTGATGATGATCCCAGAACTGTCAGGGAGGCAGTAGATTCAGAGGATGGAAAACTCTCGAAGGAGGCCATGGTTGATGAAATGGAATCCTTGCATAAAAATGAGGCATGAGATCTGGTGGAGTTGATGGATGGAAGGGAGCCCATTGGTAGCAAATGTGTGTTTAAGAAGAAGATGAGTGTAGAAGGTAAGGTGGAGAAATACAAAGCTCGGCTGGTAGAAAAAACGTTACTCCCAGGTGCCGAGAATTGATTTTGGTGATATTTTTTCTCCTGTTGCCAAAGTTACTTTCATTATATTACTTTTATCTGTTGCTGTTGCATTTGATTTTGAGGTATAACATATGGATGTGAAGACAACATTTCTTCACAGGGATCAGGAAGAGGAGATATACATGAAACAACCTGAAGGTTTTACGGTGAAGGGGAAGAAAGAACTAGTATGCAGGTTAAAGAAGTCTCTGTATGGGTTAAAACAGTCACCAAGGATGTGGTATCAGAAATTTTATACCTACATACGGGGACTTGGCTTCACCAGAAGCAAGGAGGATCACTGCGTTTATTTTAAATTAATTGGTGATCATGTTAGTTATTTGGTCTTGTATGTGGATGATATGTTGTTGATTGGAAATGACAAAGAAATTATCTAAGATTTGAAGACCCAACTGTTCTCCAAATTCAACATGAAGGATCTTGGTGCTGCAAACTATATTTTGGGCATGGAAATTAAGAGATATTGGGCAAAGAGGAAGCTTTGGTTAAACCAGAGGAAGTATGTCGAGACTATATTGAAGAGGTTCAATATGCAGGATAGTAAACCGGTGAATGTTCTGATTCCTGTAGGTACAAATTTGTCTGTTGAACAGTGTACCAAGACACAAGAAGAAGAGCAGGATATGTCCCATGTTCCATATGCAAGTGCAGTGGGTAGCCTAATGTATGCAATGGTCTATACTAGACCGGACATTGCACATGCAGTGGGAGTATTGAGCAGGTTTATGTCAAACCCAGGGAAGGAGCATTGGAAAATGGTGAAGTGGGTTTTTAGATATTTACGTGGCACTAGTGATTATGGCTTGTGCTACCGGGGAAGAGTAGGATTGGAAAGAGTGTTGGAAATTCATGGTTTTTTTGTTGCAGACTAGGCTGGAGATCTGGACCAAAGAAGATCTACAAGTGGGTATGTGTTTAGCCTATTTGGAGGTGCAGTTAGTTGGATGAGTAAAAAACAGTCTGTAGTGGCTCTTTCAACTACAGAGGTAGAATACATGGCAGCCAATCATGCAAGCAAGGAAGCAGTTTGGTTGCAGATATTGTGTTCAGGTATGGGGTTGGTGCAACAAGCTATAAGGACAGACTGTGATAGCCAAAGTGCAATTTTCTTGGCTAATAACCCTACTTATAATTCAAAGACAAAGCACATTGATGTTCAATATCACTTTGTGAGATATATGGTTGAAGCTAAAAGGGTGTTGCTGGTAAAGGTGGACACTTTGAAGAATGTTGCAGATGCATTGAAACAATCTGTAAGCACTCAAAAGTTCTCTTGGTGTAGAGAAACAATGGGTGTTGCAAAGTTGGGCTAATGACTTAGCTCTCCTGTGGCCCCCCGTGGAAAGAAAACAACAAGTGGGAGAATTTTGGGTATGTGCTATATTCTTTCCATGACTAATCACGTGTGGGGGGGTCACAGGGGGGGCGGTAGCCCCCCCTGTCAGGGTTCGGGGCAGTGCCCCGAAAATTTTTTTTGGTCCTTATTTTATGGTGGGTGGATCCGGCCATGGTTTTGTGAATGGGTTTGCACATGGCTTTGGGATACGATGATTTTCGGCCCCTGGTATTTTGTAGATCCGATCAAGGGAACTACGGTTATGTTCTAATCTAGGGTTGATGGATTGGGGTTTATGTATGCTTCGACATGTATATATATGTGTTGTAACACTAAAAGGAATATAATGAAAAATCAATATGGTCGTCCCGATTTGGGATCCAGGGGAAAATCTCTTTGTTTATCTGTTTTATGTTTTATACTCTTGATATTGTTTATTTTATGTTTTAAGATTCGTTTGCAGATAATTTCTATACAGGGTTAAAACCTACACCGTTAACTTATTATCAGAGCCTAACCCTAGGGGCATCGAGGATAATTGACCCTA
The DNA here is from genome assembly GCA_034641835.2 of Pinus albicaulis. Lineage (NCBI taxonomy): Eukaryota > Viridiplantae > Streptophyta > Pinopsida > Pinales > Pinaceae > Pinus > Pinus albicaulis. The sequence goes on along the minus strand of CM076582.1, from coordinate 741,513,465 downwards.
TGACCTCCCATTAGTGAGATGATTTTAGCAATGGGAACTTGACCAATTGAGCTAACCCTCGGGGTTAATAGGTAGTTATTAATTCCATAACTCTTTATTGAATAATATTAAGGTAATTTATCAATTGATTAGCACTGGTCTATCTAACTTGTATTGGGGTGTTTGCTGGTGAAGTGAATTCTTTAGTGTTTAGAATGATATAATTTACAAGTTTTCTTCATAGTCTAGGACATCCCTTGTGGGTTCAAGGAGCTCTATTAAAATGAAGGTAAAACCATGTTAATATTATAACGGTGCATTTTACAAGTGTGCTTACCATCATAGAACCATTGTCAAGACTTTCCTAAAGGGTGCTAATTTAAGTGGTAACATTTTTTTATGCCATTACATGAGAGAAAATCCATCCCCTAGAATTTTTGGTAAATTTTATGATATACATACCTTGATGAAATTATTGTTAACTTGATAGGTCTCATTTGGTGACTTCAACAAAAAGAAAATACAACAAAAAGGTAATATATAAGGGATAATTACCAAAAAAGAAAGAATTTGGGTAATATTGATGACTCCACATATTTGGTTTTTGTATGATTGGTAATAGATTCTTTGATCTTAAGAAATCATCATCCTATATGTCCAAAATATGGCTTCTAACAAATTTGAAGATTTGTTTAAGAATTTGTGGTAAATTATTGATTTCTAGCCCTAATTGAAAATGTAGTCTTACACAATTATGTTTAAAGGTTTTATTTACCATGTTGTTGGCTGATTAAGGCTTTAATAATTCTAGAAATTAAATTACAACAAAAGAAAGTAGAATTTATGAAACCAAAAATCTAGGGTTTACTCAGGGAGGTCCATTCTAACCCTACCTAGCTCATATTTCATTCTTCGATTATTAATAAAGGTTATATAACACTAGATAATGGTGAATCGTGTCTTTGAAATGGTTTACATTTCTTATATTCTAATTTGGATATATTTGGATGAAACCATAGGGGTGTCACACCCTTTTCGTACAAGTTTATGTTAGTTTCATATTTACTCACCATTTGAACTTGTATTTTATAATTTTTGGGATATTTTGATATGCATATTTTATTTCCTTAGCGAATGAATCCAAGATATAATATTTTAAGTTCTTTAATATACTAGGGTGGATTTTCATTCCAAATTTGTAATGTTTTTTTTTCTTTTTTTTCATAAAATAGATCTTGGAAAGTTAGGAAAGTAACAAGATACTCCAACCTAAAACATGTAATTAGTAGAGAATCTTATAACATCATTTCTCATTAGTTTGTGCAATAATATCTCACTCTTGTGTGATAAAATGTATATTTTCTCTACCTTAAAGGGTGAAATCATTGTGTTGATTTATATTTCTTCTATAACATATCATATATTAGATTTCAACACTCTTAAATTAGATTCTAACCCACATTAATAGGTGGTTATTGATTTTTGTTTTTGAGGAAATATATGGGCAGATCCACCTTAAGGGATAACTTCCCGTTAACTTATTATCAGAGCCTAACCTTGGGAGCATCGAGGATAATTGACCCTATGACCTCCCATTAGTGAGATGATTTTAGCGATGGGAACTTGACCAATTGAGCTAACCCTCGGGGCTAATAGGTAGTTATTAATTCCATAACTCTTTATTGAATAATATTAAGGTAATTTATCAATTGATTAGCATTGGTCTATCTAACTTGTATTGGGGTTTTTGTTGGTGAAGTGAATTCTTTAGTGTTTAGAATGATATAATTTGCAAGTTTTCTTCATAGTCTAGGACATCCCTTGTGGGTTCAAGGAGCTCTCGTAAACTGAAGGGAAAACCATGTTAATATTATAACGGTGCATTTTACAAGTGTGATTACCGTCATAGAACCATTGTCAAGACTTTCCTATAGGGTGCTAATTTGAGTGGTAACATTTTTTGAATGGTAACATTTTTTTATGCCATTACATGAGAGAACATCCATCCCTTAGGATGTTTGGTAAATTTTATGATATACATACCTTGATTAAATTATTGTTAACTTGATAGGTCTCATTTGATGACTTCAACAAAAAGAAAATACAACAAAAAGGTACTATATAAGGGATAATTACCAAAAAAAAAGAATTTGGGTAATATTGATGACTCCACATATTTGGCTTTTGTATGATTGGTAATAAATTCTTTGATCTTAAGAAATCATCATCTTATATGTCCAAAATATGGCTTCTAACAAATTTAAAGATTTGTCTAAGAATTTATGGTAAATTATTGATTTCTAACCCTAATTGAAAATGTAGTCTTAAACAATTACGTTTAAAGGTTTTATTTACCATGTTATTGACTGAATTGAGGCTTTAATAATTCTAGAAATTAAATTACAACAAAAGGAAGTAGAATTTATGAAACCCAAAATCTAGGGTTTAATCAAGAAGGTCCATTCTAACTCTACCTAGCTCATATTTCATTCTTTGATTATTAATAAAGGTTATATAACACTATATAATGGTGAACTGTTTCTTTGTAATGGTTTACATTTCTTATATTCTAATTTGGATATATTTGGATGAAACCATAGGGGTGTCACACCCTTTTCATACAAGTTTATGTTAGTTTCATATTTACTCACCATTTGAACTTGTATTTTATAATTGCTGGGATATTTTGATATGCATATTTTATTTCCTTAGCGAATGAATCCAAGATATAATATTTTAAGTGATTTAATATACTTGAGTGGATTTTCCTCATTCCAAATTTGTAATGTTTTGCATTTTTTTTTTCATAAAAGAGATCTTGGAAAGTTAAGAAAGTAACAAGATACTCCAACCTACAACATATAATAAGTATAGAATCTTATAACATCATTTCTCATTAATTTGTGCAATAATATCTCACTCTTGTGTGATAAAATTTATATTTTCTCTAGTTTAAAGGGTGAAATCATTGTGTTGATTTATATTTCTTCTATAGCATATCATATATTATATTTAAACACTCTTAAATTGGATTCTAACCCACATTAATAGGTGGTTATTGATTTTTTTTTTGAGGAAATATATGGGCAGATCCATCTTAAGGGATAACTTCCCGTTAACTTATTATTGGAGCCTGACCCTGGGGGCATCGAGGATAATTGACCTTGTGACCTCCCATTAGTGAGATGATTTTAGCGATGGGAACTTGACCAATTAATCTAACCCTCAGGGCTAATAGGTTGTTATTGATTCCATAACTCTTTATTGAATAATATTAAGGTAATTTGTTCGCTACCCAAGCCTGTAGGAAACTTCAGCATGGTCAAAGTGTGGCCAAGGTCTCTGACAGCTAGCACCTCAACCGTATTCTCCTTCGCATCAAAACCAACATCATGGAAGCCAGAGGGCTTAAGTTCCATGCTGTCAGAAGAAAAGCCAATAATTTGGCTGACTACATAGCCAATCAAGGGGTAACCACCCAGGCGCGTCTCGTCTCCCACGGATGCAGTGATTTCGGCTCACTTGATATCAAGAAGGAATGTATGATCATCAATCACAAGGACCTGCACAAAGCAGGCGTCATGTCGCAACTTCCCGAACCTCCAATTCATCATGACACTGTACTCAATTAACGTTCTGTTGATTGCTTCGAGCGAGGGCATGTCCTTGATATGCTCGCCTTGGCATGTTCCCATGCTTTGTCTTTACTCTCCACATGACACCATGATAAATGTTTGGATGCATCAAAAATTTTCTCCCGTGGCCAACCAACCTGTGTTCACGCCCTTAAATTCTCTTCTACCGGCCTCATTTCCTCACTTTGCTCTTTGGCTCAATTTCCATTCTGATAAGTTTAACCACGACATCTTGGCCTTCTACTCCCCGGCTTTGCTCTCCCTCGAGCCTTCTGCCCCATTGCCCTACTCTCTCCTGTTTATCCTCTTCCTCTCGCAGTTTTGTTCTCCTTCCATGGCCCCCCACCATCAGAATCCCCCTCTTCCCATCCGTCGCAGCCGCTCCTCCCAGTGGGAGAACCCTTCCCGCCACCCCGTCACTTGGGAAGAGACCCAAGCTCGCAATGCTACTTGCTTTTATAGAGGAAACACTCTAGCCATGGCAAGGGATTTCATGGCAGAATTAGAGAATGATGTGACGGCTCGGCGACGGGCTACCCCAATGGAGACGTTGGACCTATATTTCCAATGGATTCCAGACCCTGGTTTAACGAGAAGCCGGGAAAACATGTTCATGCGTGCCATTGATCTTCATTGGAATACAAAAAATATTCTCTCTATGGCGCTCCAAGAGAAAAGCAGAGTCAAAAAACATATGGATAAAAAGATTCAGCCCTTCTTGGACAAGTTCGAGACTTAAGTCAAAACGGTTCACCATTTAAGATTTGTTGGCAGTTCTTCACCTCATTATGAATTACTAAAGAGAAAATTAGTGCTTCAACAGAGAGCCGAGGATCCCAACCTCAGGGTTAAAGTAGAGACACCTTCTAAGGGCTCCCCTCTAGGTGGTGGGCCCTCTCATCACCCCCGTTTTTACCTTGAGGCCTCCTCAACGGCCGATCAACATAGATGACTTCTTCATCGACGAAGACTGGGTGCCGCCCCCCACGGGCTTTTAACTGCTTTGTTTATCTCTGTTTCTTCCTGCTTCTCAGGTTTTTTGTTGCACTGAGCCTGCGAGCTCTTAGTCTAATTTTAGCTCTCTATTTCAGAACTCCCCTCTCTGTCCCCTTCCCCTTGTTCAAGATCCCTGAGAGTGGGTTTGATTTTGCGCTCTTTTCAGAGCTGCGGTTGTAAGCCAAGATGGCTCTTTTTGTAACATATGTCTTTTGATTAATGTGAATAGCTCCACATAATTTACAAAAAAAATAAAAAAATATTAAGGTAATTTATCAATTGATTAGCACTGGTCTATCTAACTTGTATTTGGGTGTTTCCTGGTGAAGTGAATTCTTTAGTGTTTATAATGATATAATTTACAAGTTTTCTTCATAGTCTAGGACATCCCTTGTGGGTTCAAGGAGCTCTCTTAAACTGAAGGGAAAACCATGTTAATATTATAATGGTGCATTTTACAAGTGTGCTTACCATCATAGAACCATTTTCAAGACTTTCATAAAGGGTGCTATTTTGAGTGGTAACATTTTTTTATGCCATTACATGAGAGAAGGCCCATACCCTAGGATGTTTGGTAAATTTTATGATATAGATACCTTGATGAAATTATTGTTAACATGATAGGTCTCATTTGGTGACTTCAACAAAAATAAAATACAACAAAAAGGTACTATATAAGGGATAATTACCAACAAAGAAAGAATTTGGGTAATATTGACGATTCCACATATTTGGTTTTTGTATGATTGGTAACAAATTCTTTGATCTTAAGAAATCATCATACTATATGTCCAAAATATAGCTTCTAACAATTTATTTATTTATTTTATCAGGTCTTCCATGTAAGTTTCATGTGGATGCATGGATTACTAATGTCTCAATGTTTAACAAACATCCTTGTTTGGATTCAAGAACCCTTGTATATTTTATGGATTATGTGGTAGAGAATAAGATGGTTTAGGAGCATGTGTTGATGAGAGCATCATTAGGGTATTTTGAGGTTAAAATGGGTCTAAAAAAAATGTGCTAACAAAATTAACCTTAAAAGAACCAATAGGATTGAAGGTGATCTTGTCATCCCCACGGGTAAATATTTTGAGGTGAAAATATGAAATCTATTTTTTTTAATTGTATTTTTGGCTTATCTCCTTATAGGTTTACTAAAATGCCAAGAGTAGACATCCGTTGGATGCAAAATTAAATTCCACATCCAACAAGTGCCCACTCTGCATACTTCTAAGTAGAACCACATTGAAAAAAAAATGAAAATGCATCAACACACTTTTTCATGTATTTTCATTTTTTTCGATGTGGGTGTACTCAGAAGTATCTAGAGTGGGCACTCAATGGATGTGGAATTTAATTTTTCATCCAACGAGTTTATACTCTAACATTTGAGTAGGAAAATAAAGAGGTACACAGGAAATACAATTAAAAAGGTAGTTTCTTTTCTTTTTCTTTAAAAATTCATAACAATTATTTAATTATTTTAACTATTATTTAATTATTGTCCTTAGAAGGCCCATTTTAGACCTCAAAATTCCCCTAATGTTACATTTTTAATGCAAGGAAAACATGGATGTGATAGTTGTAAAAAATCCACGTAGATTCAATTGATAATTTCAATATGCTAAAAAATTATACTTGAATCTACTCTACCAATTGTGGAAACCAATTTTGATATGGAAATCACAAAACATGAAAGAGAAAGACTTTCAATCACACAACACACTAGTATTTCCTAGGGAAATCCTTAGCTAAAAACCCCGTTATCTATATATTTCATAAGTTAAAAAATATGAGAAGATTACAATGCTTTTCTCCAAGCTAAGAAATGTTTGCACTATATCTATATGTCTCACTGATTCCTATACAAGTGTGGTGCAATACTTAACCAATTTTATTCCCTCCAGGATCCCTATTTCCTTGCGTTGTTTCCTTGGCTAATTAGGCCCTATTACTTAGGGAAATTCCCAATCCATACCGCACAATCCATTAGGGGCCTTCCTCTGACTGCATGCACCACATGTACAATTCAGATAATTATACAACTTATAGTAAACTTCCCTTGAACTCCAATAATATAATTATCCAATATGAAAAATAATATAAATATCCAATATGAAAAATAATATAAATATCCAATATGAACTACAAATCGCCATTTTTGGAGGCTTTTGGTCCCCAAAAGCTTCTACTGAATGAGATGAGGAATTTTTTCCTCCGCTTTCTCTCAGGTGTACCATTTAGCTTTGCCTAGAAGTCATCCTTTCAACCCAATCTATTAAATATCATGCTACCTCTGTATTATAGTTCTAGGCCTATTCTAAAAAAATTATTCTTTGTCGACTCTGTGTAACAACCCCAGGTTGAATTTCCATGTAAATAAATAATCTATGGAAATTATGAAAGAAAAAATAAAACCAAGGTCATGGGACACATGTTCCAAATTGAATGAGGGGAAAAACATTACATTGGGATATGATTTTGGTTAATTATTTATTATTGGCTATGGAAATTGGCATTAGCATTGGAAAGAGGTAAAATGAATAAAGGAAAATGAAATAAATGCATGCAAGGGAAAATGAAAAAAATATGCATGCAAGAAAAAATGAAGGAAGATAAAAAAATTGGAGAGACAACATTATAGCACTCCCTTTTATAAAAGCAAGGAAAAAAGAGAAAAAAGTTATGCAAGGGAGAGGATAAGAATACTTGAACACAAGGAAGACACAAGGAAGGAACAAAAAATGAAAGAAAGGAGCACAAAAGGAATTTGTGGGAAACCAAGAACAACATTGGACAACAACAAGAAAGGGAAACAAATAGTTGTGGATTTTGCAGGTAACAGTGTGCATGTTTGGTTATCTTGTTGGGATGTGAATGCATAGTTTATGCATTGGTTTATTTGTCATTCTTGGTATCATTGGAATGTGATTTTCCTAGATTGATAATCATGTACAACTTTTCCTTATGCCATTCCATGAATAGTCATGATGTAGTGGGTTTCCTATTTGGTTGAGATTTGGATTCCCGGTATATTATGGATCCTGATAGAGGTGGTATCAGGAAAATCTTAAGGGTTGAGGGTGGATATGGATTTCTCCAGGAATCTCTTGATAGGTGGGTGGAGGCAGGAAAATTCCTTTGGGTATGGTGAAGAAATTCCGAGGCATCCAATCTTGTATTGTTTTTGGTGATTTCTAAACCAAGTATTAGGTGAAATCACTATGGTATGAGGGTGGATGTGCTTTTCCTATGGATTCCATATATGGTTATGTTTTCATTTATCCCTTGTGAACCCACATTCATACTTGGAATATGTCAAGGGGGTGATTGGCTAGAAGAAATATTTGGTTCAACTCAATCTATGGTTTGGTGGTACATGGAAGTCCCTGACTTGGTTGGAACTATGCATATGTTATTATGTGTTATTCCTTAATTATATCAATGAGCATAAGTTTTGGTTTATTGTGTGATTATATGACTGGTATTTCATGGATTCATTCTAGATAAACGTTGGTTACATGCATGTTATATTTCTTGTGATATGATGTGCTCTTGTTATTGATCTTGCTCATGTTTTAATAGGCTCTTAAAGAGTATATATTAATGCATGAGTTAATATGTGTTTGTTACAACTAGTATGAGAGGGAATTAATCCTTATTAATGAACATCTGATGAAACTAGTGTAGACAATGAATAAATATGCCTTCACGACCCATAGGTACTATGCTTACAAAGTATTTGTTGAAATTATTAACATGTGTTTGGAAATATTGAATAGTAACAGGGCTTATAAACAAAGCATGAAGACTTGTACTTACCATTCACAGAGTTCTAGAGAATTATGGGTAGTTGGAATGTAGGCTAGGCTTAAAATTGTGGAACTGAGTCAAGGATGCATGCACATAAAGAGGAAATATCAGCCACTTTTTCATGGAGGATCAATCATGTGTTTGGCTGGAGGCCTCTGACTACTCTAACATTATTGCATGCATGCGACTGGGTTGTAATCTAGGTCAAGAGGTGGTCACAACGTAGGGAAAAGGTCACCAACGAAAATTGTCTAATATTTGTGTGATCAGGTGTCTCTGAGTGTTCTAGTAAGTTGTACAAATGGACCCTGCTTCCATAACTAGATCTTGGATGTTGGGTCATGCATAGTAACACTCAGATCATGTTCACCCTGGTAAGTTGTAAAATTGGGTAGATGTGGGGTGGGGTGTTACACTCAACTTGAGCATTTGGTGCCAAATCCTATACATAAGGTAGGACCTATTCATCTTCTTGATCTAGAATGGAATGTTGTATACCTATTTAAAAATTCATGTATATATTATCCCATAATGTAGTCCAAAATGGATCGAGAAATATTTTGTCCCTATCTGAAATGATGCTCCTCAGTATCCCAAAGTGCACCCAGACCTTTCCAAAGAAAAAGTTCACTACTTATTCCCTATTGATGGTATTTTTACAAGGCATTCAAAGACACATATTGTTGAACCTGTCAACTACCACAAATAGGTAATCATGTCCCTTCTTGGTTGTGGGTAAACGTACCATAAATTCCATGGAAATGATTTCTGAATGACAAGTGGGTACAATCAAGGGGTGATATAGACCCTATTTCCTATTATTAGTATTTATGTTACAACAAAGCATGCATCCTATTATTAATATAACTACCTATTCTTGAATCTATGGCCAATATACATACCTCTACAAGATGGCCACTATATTCTCTATACAAAAGTTCCCTCCAACCTTGGAGGTGTGAGACTCTATAATTAGTGTTGAGCCCCAAAGGTGTCCTTCCCCTTCACCAAATTTCACTTCATTTCCTTTGTTCCTTATCAATTACAGGCTTAAATGATCAATATGATTAATTAAAGTTTCTTTAAGAATGTATATAATGACTAACTTGCTACACTTTCATGGTTTTGTTGTTGTAGTAATTTTTGACTAGATTTAGCTACAGAATGCAGTCATTCTGTAGCTAGTTGCTGATTCCACAGCTGTCTTCATGTTTTCACAGGTTCCAGGTGTCAACTCAAAGAAAAGTGCATATGGGTGAATTCTAGACTTCATCCACATCATTCCTTTCTCCCTACGAATTCCTAGCAGAATTCTATAGGTGGTTATGCACGTGGGAAACCAAAACTAGGAGATAGACTTCTAATATGACAAGGACTGTACAGGTGTCTTTAATCATAGTACGAGACCACCACCAGAGTTCTAATTTGATTTTAGTTGGGAAAGACATTTATTCCTATTTTATCTCAAGAGCAGTTATGTAATTTTCTTATAAGAATGACTTGGGAGACTGAGAAACAACTAGCTAGATTTTATGTTTTGTTGCTAGATCTCAGAAAACCATGATACTCTGTTTTTGAAATACTTTTCATTTAATGAAAGAAGCACCACTTTATTGCAAGATCTGAGGCAATCTTGAGGATATTTGTATGCTGATTTGGTGGTAGAGGGCCCCTATTGCCCGAGAAGCTTTGTGCACATTTCTTAGATAAGTAACTTTAGCCTTGTTGCATTCCTAGTTTAAGCAATTTTCCGAACTTTGTGTTTTATATTCACTTGCATTGGATGCTACAGTTTAGTCTTGTTCTTACGAATTATTCCAAAATATCACTAATATTGAATGAGGTATAACTGTAGTATTTTAGGAGTTAGTTGAATTTCTTTGAACTTTATGTTTTTGTGCTCAATTACATTAGTTGTTATAGCTAGTCTTGTTCTTATTAATCTCTTCCAAAATATCACTAACACCGGATGAGACATAGCTGTGGTGTTTTAGAGCTTAGTTGCATTTTGTTGAAATTTATGTTTTTATACTCATTTACATCAATTTTTACAGCTAGACTTGTTCTTCCGAATTGTTCCAAAACATCACTAATGCTGAACGAGACAGGGTTGTAATATCTTAGAGATTAGTTGCATTATAAGTGTAGTTGTAGTACTCCGGAGATTAATGGTGCACTAGTTCAGTTTCTGTTCACTGTATTTCAAGTTAGATTAATGGCACTCTAGCTCAGATTCTGTTCACTGTATTTCAAGTTAGGATAATGGCATTCTAGTACAGTTTTGGTCACTGTATTTCAAGTTTGAATGATTGCATTTTAGTTCAGCTTTATCCATTGTATTGTTAGTTTTATTAGTCAGTTGTATGCTAGTTTTGTTCCATTAGATTTCAAGGCCTTCATTATTTACAAGCTACTCTTGTTTTTAATCTCTTCCAATACATCATCATATGGACAGGAATTAGTGATATCAATTCAAGGCCTTGATTGTTCTGCAATCTCTTATAATTGTGCAAATAGCCTTTTTCCCAAAACTATTCCAAAGGACTTCTAATTTCCGAATAAGGCTTAGTAGTGATAATTTAAGTTGCAGAATGGATCAATTTTAGTGTCATAGGTTAATTTAGAGTAGAATTCCTCACTGTGTTGCAGACTATCTTTTCCAAATATGTTCCAAAAAATTTCTAGCCATGGATAAGATTTCCTCTGTGATCTTGTAGGTGGTTGTTTACTAGAAGAACCTCATGGCACTAACTTATCATTTTCTCAAAACTATTCCAACATATTTCTAATGAATGAATGGGATTGAGTTCATGTTGTGAGTTATTGAGTTCTTGCTATGAGTTATTTTTCTTGTTAAAATGTTGCATTTTCTGTTCGCAAGAGCCATACATAATTTAGAATAGGTTTTTCTTTGTTTTAGTGTGACCAACAACTTCTCTTTGCCAAAAATTAGTTCTTTTCCCTCTTAGAATAAAAACACAAAACCCAAAAACATTGGAAAAACACTAAACACAACGTACCGAGAAAAAAATACCTAGGCACATATAGTGCACTTCACTTCAATAGTTTACTAACCCTGGTTGACAATTTATGACCTCAATTTAGGAACACTAAGTTGAGCAGACAATTAGCTGCAAATTCTCACCTTTAGAAACACACAACTTATCCAACCTATAGAGTAAAATGTCCTAGATATGGTATTCAACTATATTGTCACCGTCATGTGCATGAATCTAGATCTACAACTGTTGAAACACATTCTTGAATTCCTCATGCTCTAAATATGCCACTTTGTATGCATCATGGGTGAATTTCTCCATGTGAATAAGAGTTTCCAAAGCCGTGATATTTTATGTGGGTCGCCTTGAAAGCATGTTGGCCAATATGTTTATACCACCCTTCTTATACTTGACACTATATGAAACTATTTTAAAAATCTCATCCACTTGTAGTGCCCGATTTGTTGTAGCTTACTCTAGACCTCCAGATACTATTGTGGTTGGTGATATATGTTTATTCCTATATGATTTCCCATTAAATAATGTTTCCACTTTTTCATGGCTTTCACTAGGGCATAGATATCCTTGTCATAGGTAGGGTATTTAGGAGCTTCCCCATGAAATAACTCAAAATGGTAGCATACAAGCATTCCTACCCACATCATGACCAATCCCATAGCATACCCACTCACATTTGTCTCCATTCTGAAGGTATCCTACAAATTTGATAATGTGAGAACTGGTGCTTGACTAATCTTCCTCATCAACTCCTCAAACGTCCTTTGTTGACCTCTTTTCCCCACTAGAAACTCTTTCCACTCACTACTATGGTGTGGAGTGGTGTTATTACTACTAAAAAAAAGGCTATGAATTTCCTTAGGTATTGTGCTACCCCAAGGAAAGTCCTAACCTCAGAAACATTAGTAGGAATTGGCCACTTCATGATGACCTCCATCTTGATAGGATCTATCTCCAACTCTCCTCCACCTATCACATACCCAAGATACACCAAATAATGTTGTGCAAACTCACATTTCTTGATATTTGTCAATATTTAGTGATTCTTTAATGTCTCCAATACCAACATCAAATGTGAGATGCGATCCTCTTAGGTAGAACTATATACCAATATATCATCAAAACAAATAATAACAAATGAATCTATAAAAATGCACAATATATCATTCATTAACCTCATAAACGTATCTAGTGCATTGAATAGAATAAAAAACATGAGTAGCAAATCATACAAACCTTGAATAGTTTTGAAGGTGGACTTCCAACTATCTTCTTCTTTGAATTGAACTTGGTGATATGTAGACTTTAATTCTAGCTTGGTGAAGTCTTTTCCTTGTTGTAATTGATATAATAGATCATCTATACTACATAGGGGGTACTCGTTCTTTAGTGTAATTGTTTTTAAATCCCTCTAATAAATAGATGTTTTCCAAGTCCCATCCTTCTTTGGCAGAATGATGATGAGTGGCTCAAATGGTGAGGTACTTGGGAAAATGTGATGCAGGAGCATCCTGCGTGATTTTCATTAAAATATTGTGTAATTAAGGGGTGATGTCTTTTTAATTATTTTATAAATCATTATGTTCATTTTTAATAAATTAAGAGAGAAAAATGTAAGTGTGAGAATTATTGTAAATATTCTTTTAATAAATTAAGGATATGAGTGGAGTTGAATTAGATAGATAATCTAGGGATTATGAATTCCTTAAACGAGACTTAGTTGAGTCCAAAAAAAGGGACAAATCTATTTTAGATTTTGGTTGAGATTTGTGTGGAGGGAATCATGGATTGAAATAAATTTAAAATTATTTATAAATAGGAGGATTATGTGAGGATGAAAAACAGAGTGAGGAATAGAGAGAGAGAGAGAGAGAGAGAGAGAGAGAGAGAGAGAAATGGTTTGAGAGATTTTGTAAAAGGGCTAAGAGCCGAGAGGCCATCCATTGTAATATTCAGCCAAATAGTTTGAATCTGGAATTCTTATGTTATTATATATTAGTATTTTTTGTTTGTATGGCTCTCTTTTTCTTTATGTATATTTTAAGCTGAATCAAATGTAGTTTTAATGAAGAATTAAATGAGAATTTTCATGTTGAAAGAAACACACACTCTATTATATGCAAGGATCTGTTTTATAGCAGAATCCTGACATCATTTGGTATCAGAGCAGAAGATCCATGCCTGGTAAGGTGCGATCGGAGGTCTTGGAGATTAGAGTTTAGTGTGTGATAGAATACTTGCAGTTTGACTTAACTATGTGAATGGCGTCCTGAGTGAATTTAATCTCTGCAATTATATATATGCCATGTATGAGTGGGTGAATGCAGGACAATTGGTGCATTCGAAAATACAACATTGAAAAAATACAACCTCAGATTTTCAGAGTGTAAGTGATTGGTGTGATTCGAAATTGGAAACTGAAACCTGAAGTCTGCAAGCGTTGGAGGAAGTCTGTCGTATTTTTTCAAAGTATGGAGGCGCAATTTTTGGTTGGACACAGAGCGATGGAGGCCGTTATTAATATACTGTAGTGGAGTGCTTTAGAGATTACAAGCGCAATCAAAGATTAAAGACCACATGTGTGTGGACGCAAGCAATGGAGGAGATGTGTTGTGCGGCCAACACAAATTGAAATCGATACAACACAGTCTCTGTGGAACCGTGGAGGCAATTAACACGATGTTGTGTTTGGTATGTGCAGACCCAATTCCTCGTGTGACTGCGTGAGGAACTAACACAATTCCCGTGGGATTATCGTGAGAGCAGTCTTAACATACTGTTATTTGGGGTGTGCAACATTAAGTTCTTGGATTATGCGTGAAGATTTAACATAGATCCATGGTATATGGTATAAATAAACAACGTGCGGCAGATGTGTTAACAATCCATTGACATCATTTGATTGTGGTGATTTTGATCTCTGTGTGTGGTCTGCAGTAGTGACATCATATAGCTTGATTGAAGTTACTTTGAATGCTATGTGATGGTTTGTGCGGTCGTGACTTCAACAAACAAATATGCAATGCTATTCTAATATATACACAGTCACGTGAAGCAGTGTGCATTCTAGTTCCCACGAAACTGTAGGAAATGTTAAATGCAATTTGCGTGGATTTTTGGTGAAAGGCGTTCAGTTTTATGTGTTAGCAAGATATATATATATATATATATATATATATATATATATATATATATATATATATATCTATATATATACAAACACCTTTCCAATATGAATACAGTCAGTTTGAAATCATATTGCCTAGGTGTAATTGCGTTGATCCATGTGTAACGGCTTGTACCGACACTAGCATAAATAAAGCAATGTTTGTCCCTAAGAGGTGTTCCAAAACTGGTATTGCGTTATTCCATGTTGGTAATGCCTTTAACGCATCAAAATTAGTTATCTTCACATTGTTACATTTGCATTGTGACAAATATTAATGATTTCCTTGATGGTTGCCTCGACGTTTGTAATGGAATGTTAATTTGCCTGGGGTTGTGGTTGATCTGCCGACTCTTATAGAAAAAGACAAGGAGGATATTTTGGTATGGAGATTCCAGTTGAAAAAATATTCTTCGCTCAAAAAATGATGATATACAAGTGAAATCTTCTTAGAAGCCATTGTCACTGCTACTCAAATGTTAAAATCCACGATTAAGTCTCCTCGTCCTACCTGTGATGAGGCTACAGATGTGGCTAATGTTGTTCTGGATGGGACTGATTGTGTTATGCTTAGTGGTCAGAGTGCAGCAAGGGCATATCTTGAGGCGGCAGTGAAGGGCCTGTGACCAAAACAGAAGACAACAAAAGTTAGACAACAAAAGCATGGTAAATGCTGGGCAAAGGTATGTTAAGTAAAATTGTGTGGGGATCATATTATATGTTGACATTTTTGG
Source organism: Pinus albicaulis (assembly GCA_034641835.2). Taxonomy (NCBI): domain Eukaryota; kingdom Viridiplantae; phylum Streptophyta; class Pinopsida; order Pinales; family Pinaceae; genus Pinus; species Pinus albicaulis. The sequence goes on along the minus strand of CM076582.1, from coordinate 741,498,119 downwards.
TTTTTCTTAACCAAAATCGAATTTATAGATAAGTATTTTTGCGGGAATGATTTATAGATATGTCAACATGCGGTTCAAAATTAAAGTGAAAATGTTGTAAATGCGAAGGTATAAGTTTTTATCACCACAGTAGCTTTAAAGAAAATTAAGTTCCGCTTAAATGAATGGAAAAGGAGAATGCGCTATCCTGGGTGATATAAAGAGAAGCATGCATTTTTATAATATATGAGAGGGTTTATTATGCATAGTGTGGGTTCTTCGCAGTTTTGGCTGCATCATTTTTTACCAAAGCTTGTAGTTGGAAATAGGGGAATTCTTTTGATTTGTGTTTAAGGTTGAAAACACAAACAAACCTGATCAGAACTAGATCATGGACTAGGATGATAGCTCAAAATTAAAATTTCTCAGAAGAGTTTCGAACTTGAACGAATGGCAAGGTGCCGTCGCTGTGATTCTGACACCATGAACGGTTCTCAAAACCGACATCGTATGTGAAATTTATGAACGTTTGAAGTCTTCAGTAAACTCCATTTTTCAGCTGACCAAGTTTGAATTTCAAAATTGGAAAAATTAAAAAAATAATATTCTTTGGAATATTCCAAAGAATGTTCCTTTGGAATATTCCATTTGGGCAAATATACAAGGACAAGTGGCAAAGAATGATTCGATGTGGGTTTGACTTCATTTGTTTCTGGCCAATCAGAGGGTGCCATGTGGCAAGCCCAGAGGCCGCCACGTGGCCCTAGGCCAGTGGAAAATCCACATATTAAAATTTTTGATAGTCTACAGGATTCAAAACTTGGTCTACGGGCTGCCAGCCCATAGGCCTGACCGAGCGAGTTGCACATTGGATCTTAATAGACTATGGAGACACGTGTTATTTAAACTATGTTGAAATTTTTGTTGGCAGCAAATGGGGGCCAGCCCCTAAGGCCAGCCCCCATGCTTCATATAACCAAGAGCCCGTGGCCAGAATGCTTAAGCTCCAGCGGTTAAACATATCCGTTACTGCGTGGTTTGAACGGGCCATGTGGCCAAAACCTTCCAACGGGTTGTTGACATTTATTGTAACGTTCAATGCCAACGGTTCTGGCAGGGGGGGGAGGGGGGGGGGTCATGTGACCACCCCATCCTAACAGTTATTGCTTCCTATTAAACTATCTAGTGGATTTGGAGGAGTGCTCCATATTTGGCAGAAATGGCCAACCTATCTTCAGTTAACTCCAGTTATTCCACATTTAGTGGGGTTTTCAAGGGACATTGGAAAAAGGTTTGTTTATGGCATAAATTTCCCAATGTTTGACCAAAAAAGATGAAATTTTAGTCAATTTTGGGTCTCTTGGATCTCCTGAAAACTTTGGGATAGGTTTCAGGTCGAATGGAGGTTATCTTCAGAGGTGTTTTCTTCAGGGAAGATGAAGGAGCCATTAGGGCCACCATGAGACAAATTTAGTTTGAGGCCTAACCAGGGGAGTTAGAGTCCTTTTCCAGAGTTCAAATAGGCTAAATTGGATAATTCAGATGTTCAGAATCTGATGAAATGGTTTTTAGAGCTTGTAGAGAGCATTAGAAAAGCTTCATTTAATTTCCAGAGGCCATTTTTGCCTGCTTTTGCCAGTAGCAGTGTTGGGCCTAGCCAAGGGAGCTAGAGACCATTTGCAGCGAACCACTGGTCATTCTTGACTAAAAACTTGATTTTGAATCTAGTGACAGAGGTTTAAGAAAGTTTGGTTAACTTCTAGAGGTAGAAAATGCAGCAGAGAGGTTTTCTTTGACCCTAGTGCCAGGGGGTGCCGGCAGTGTATGGACGCGAAACCGAAGCATCCAGAGGCTGTTTCTGATGAAAAAATAGTCAAATTGGCTATTTAAGACATTTGGGAACCAATGGAAGTGTTTTTAGAACATTTTAAGAACTTATTCAGCTCGAGAAGTTGATGGGAAGTTTTGGGCAGCCCTGGGCAAACTGTGGAGGATAGCCTATTTTGGGGATGTTGTGCTTGATTTAAGCAATTTATCAGTTGAAATTTTGTGTCTGATGTTTTTTGGATAAAAAAGTAGTGGTTTCAGCGAATTAAACAGAATTCTGAGGGATTTTGTGCCATTTAGAAGCTCAGAGAATCTTACTACACCGATAGAAGGAAATGTGTTAACAGGAGCCTAAAGCTATTTGCAGAATTTGGACAACCATTAGAGGGATGTTAAATGGTATTCTCAGCCCTTTGAATAATTTTTGTATTCATTGGTGTTAAGCATGAAACTTGTAGAAGAACAATTACTTTAATCCCAAAGAGTCGAGTCTAGTTGACAAGACTCAAAGGAGACGTAGCCCACGAGATTTCGGGTGAACTCCTATATTATATTGCTGTTTTGTTTAATAGTTTTATTTCTGAATTATGTTGCTGTTATACATGTTAAATTACAACAAGAAAAAATAAACTTAAGACACATAAACAGTAAAAAAAACATACACCACTTTCAAGCCAAAATTCCGCAAAACATCAAGTTCAAGCTAGATCATTTTAATTTAAACTGAGTGGTAGGTTCTTGAAATACATACAAGTTATCCAGACCATTTTTAGATCAAAAGCATAATTTCTCGATGTTGTAGAATTCTTGTTTTTACCATAATATGGTGGCACCTAAGGAGGTGTTATTCAGGATGGGCACAATGTATGAGTTGTACATTATTCATCAAAGAGGTTGAAAACATGAATAGCTTGTTCTCTGTATGTAGGTGAAGAGATGTGAATTGATAATGTGCAGTTGTATGGTGCATGGAAGTACAGGGAAACTTTTTGCAGTAAGATGATGAGCGTGTTGAATGAAGGGCATGCAAATATTCACAATGACAAAGATGACACAGAAGAGTGAAAACTGGAGAGTTGAAATTGCAAAGAGAAGGTTTATTAATAACCTTGAAGGGAGCATAAGGTATGATAATTTCAAAAAGGTGTTTTAATGTGGAAATTAAATGATTTATTTTATTTTAAAATAAATCTTGGGAAAAGTGAATTGCATTTCAATCTAAAGGCTAGAGTATCATTTGAGTAAATGATAATGGGAGATGATGTAATTTGTGACTGGTGATATTTTCTGAAGAATGGAGCATGAGAGAGAGTGAATATTTTACATCATGAATTTATTAAAGGTGGATGTTCATGGGTATATTGTATAACTTAAATTAATTCAAAATATCCACTATTGTAATTATTGGGTCAAGCTTTGAAGTCAAACAGATGTTAGGGTCAAATGAAAATTTGGATAGCTTGAGTTAAGATTGAGTTACTGTATAAGAGGGTGTATTTTTCATCCAAGATGAAGAATTGATGTAAAGTTTGAAGTCAAAGAGTCGTAAGCCAAGTCAAAGGTTTGAATGTAATTGGGTGCATGATCGGCGGAACCCGAGACCCAAAAAGTTGGTCATTGTAACACAGGCATTACTAAAGTTGTTGTTTGCAGCAAAAGAGGAGAAAGAGAGTTGCCAGAGATGATTCCAAGACAAAGAGCTGAAAGAGGTCAAGCGCAGGTGGAGAGCTTGTATTGTTGAATGGAAAGTATGGAGGCTTGCTGAAAAGGGGATTCAAATGAAATCCACACGTGAACATATGAAGTTCATAAAGGAGGAGAAGATGACTGGTGATAGTCATTTTAGAAGATCTGATGAAGAACACAGAAGAGGAAAGAAGAAGGAAAATGCCAAGGAAAATGTCATATGTAAGCAATTGACTGATGAAGAGTATGAGTGGGAGAAAGCTGAGATAGCAGTTCACCTTGAGTTATTAATGGAATTGTTGCAGAGAAATAAATACCAGAGACATGGTTGGACCATGAAGAAGAAAGTGAAGTGGAAGAGACAATCACTTGATGAGGTCATATTAGTTGGATCTTCGCATGAAGTTTGTATCCTACATGTACATATAGGGACTTACAAACATCACTCCACATACATCAAGGGGAACTACATTTACTTCTACTTCATCAATGAAATCAACATTGATAACAAACCTAATATTTCAGTATTTGGTTACCTTTAATTTTGCATCCTTATTTAGCCATCTATTACACATTATTTTTCTCCACTTTTAAAAAATTATGTCGCACCCCTATCCTTCAACTTTCGAAGCATAATTACCATAAATATCTAAAGAATTTGGAAGAGAAAATCACTCAGGAAGATAATAATATAATATTAAAATACCTTTAAAAAACCTAATTTTAGAGGTTGTTGCAAGTGGGACTGTGATGCTACTAGGTTGTCACGCTGTGTATAACTCCCGACCTGTGACACTGTCACACTTTTCTAGTTCAAAAGGTGTGTTATTGTTTTTAATAAAGGTAAATAAAAATAATACGAGAAGCTTCTATTATAGAAGCCTCATGGATGAAATGTTCTCTGATAAGTTTAGTTTTGTATCAACCTTCCTAATTTGTTGGATTTCAACCTCCAACGCATTTCCTCCTGCAATCCCTTTCTAAGTCTACAAATAAAACTATCTCCCATTGAGATGGCTAGTTAGAAAAGAATCAATAAATCTTAGTGGAAGTTTTCTCAAATTCCCATCTTTTGAATATAAGGATTTTGAATGAAAGGCTTAGAATGAAGGAACAAACTAGGAGGTGATCCAAAACATCAAGGCCTAGGTTGTAATCAATCCTTTTATGTTTAATATAGTGATACATTTCTTTCCAATAAATATTATCTACATTTGATGGTTTTATTACATATCTCCTTGATATATGTATAGGTCTATTTTCAAATCATATTTTTATATTGGTGCTTTGATCTCTTGCTTTTTTGTGTTATCTGTAGGTTTCTTCTTTGTGAGGAATATGTACAAAGACAAGATATAAATATTAAAAGCAACTATCAAGGACAAAAATAATTTAATAAGGTACGAAACAGTCATTTGTTTTTTTTCTCATGTATGATTTGATCATGATAGACTTAGGGAAAGTTTTCTATTACTATTTTTTTGGTTCTAAGTCTAGGTTTCAAGCTTAGGGAGATCTCCCTTGTCCGCAAGGGGGACTTATCCATCAACACCACCCCAATGGATATGGGATTAGATTATCAAAAACTTCCAATCCCAATTTGTCTACCATACTTGCTGCAATGATATTTTCCTATGATACTAAGTTAAAAAAATCATTAATATTTATCTTCTTGACTTATATATTTATATGGAATATTCTGGTGTTTTCAATCCCTTTGTGTTTCAAAAGGATAATTCTACAAATGATATTCTCATCCATGTTTGAGCTTATTTTAACCTAGTTTCTTGAATCAATAGCCATGAGGTTTTTCTTCTTAGTATAATTTTTTTTGTTCTTCAGGTTGAGCTCTTAATGCAACTTCTGACACTTATCCTATGTATTGCCATCAATGTTATAATGATTGTAGTCATTGTTGGGATATTTGCATTGGTGTCTTGTGGCCACTAGCTTTTTTTCTCACCCCCCTTCCACTTCTTCTTCCCCTCCTTTTAAACTTCTTGGTTCTCTTTATGCTTGGAGCCACTTTATTTCCCTTTCTTTAGGACTATGTTCTCTAGGTATTTTGCTTTTACACAAGCCTCACCTACCGATATGGGATTGAAAAACATCACTTGTTCCACAGATGGCTATGTATAACCCATAGAGACTTTATGAGTATGTCTGGGTTCTTTTGGGATCTATCCAACATTATGGACATCTTTATAAATTTTATTGTGTTCTCCTATACACTTTTCCCCTGTTTCTACCTGAAGTAATGCCACCTGATCCATTGGTCTTGTACATTATCGATAGGGTAAAATTATGAATTTTCGAGGGTTTTGGAATCATCCCAGTTAGTCACTGGAAGATCCCCTTCTAACCTCAAGGTATTCGTGTGTATTTCCTACCTCTAATTTCAATCGATCAAACAAAATATTTTGTTATTCCTTTATATGATGAACCTAAAATAAGCTTCTAACTGTTGCGACTAGTGATTTAAATTTAGAGCATCAATATCACCTTGATAAGATTTGATGTTGAATTCGCTTCCATTTTGAATATGGATTGTGAATGGTTCATAAACTTAAACTGGGTTTCTCCTTTTCACATTATTTCTTAGTTTCCCTTGTCTGATCTTCTCAATCTCTTGATTTCCCATCTGATATGATTTCTACATTAGAACTTATGTCTCATTTGAATAACCTGAGATTATTGGTCAGGGCTTTGACGAGGAGGCTCACATTACAATTTATATCTATGACTTGTGATTTGAACTGATCAAACATCTCCTCTATGGTATCTTAAGGGTTATTCACATATTTATTGGCCATGAATGGGGTTTTATGAATTTCATCTTAGATGATATGGATCCCCTTTAAATCCCTGTAATATACCCAAAAAATCCTACTTTGATACCAAAATGATCCATAAAATACCATGGATATTCTTCCATACATTTTTTCAGAGCAAGTCTAAGAAAATTATGCTTACAATCCAAAATATATACATTGAGGGTTAATTTATCCATATATTTTTTTACTCATTAGTTACCGTGTTATTGATCCGAATGGAAAGTGGCATCTACCCATGGTATTCATTGACATATGGTATTTATCCACCCATGGTATTCATCCACCCATGGAATCTACCCATGGTATTCATTGAACTATGGTATTTATCCACCCATGGTATTCATCCACCCATGGTATTCATACACTCATGGTATTTATCCACCCATGGTATTGTAAGTGGTATCTATCCATGGTATTAATTCACCCATGGTATTTTACCCACCAATGGAATTTATCTGTAGTATTGTAACTAAAAAGATGCTATAAGTAACTAGTCACATTTTGTAAAAGGGGAGATTATCCACCAAAATGTAGCTTTTACAGTTATTCTCTCTTTTAATAAAAAATTTCATGGTGGTTATGTTTACTATGTGTTCTCATGTTTTTTTTGGCATTTCAAATTTTTAGATCTTAGGGGCCTCCCCCCAAGATCTGGATCAATGGTATCAGATTCAGGTAACGACTTCATGGGGATGAGGGTTTGACGCATATTTCAGTTTCAATTTTTTTTTCAGAAATCTTCATGCATGTGCTACGAGCTCCACAAAGCACTTTCTTGGGAAAAGCAAGAATATTTTTTTTTATTTTTTTTATTTTTTTGCAGAAATGTTTTTGGGCAGTGGGTTTGCAAATCAGATCTGGAATTTTTGGTGCAAAATTTACTAAAAAAAATAAAATATCTGGATTCCTTGCGAAAAATATCCAAATTAAAAAAAATCTACTGAATCAGAATCCTGATGAGGGAGATATTGGTGATTTAAAATCAATTGTGTTGCAGAATTTTTTTTGATGACAATTCATAGATGATGGCTCTCCTATCATGTTTTTTCAAATTTTATGCATAATTCTAGAAAATTATTTTATATCTGATCTCCTCTTGAAAAATCACCCAATTTCAAAAAATAAATTGGTCAAATCAGAGTTCGAATGAGGGAGATATTGCTGATTTAAAATAAGCCATTTTTTCAAAATTTTTGTGACGATGGGATAGTTGCAGTGCAGATCTGAGTTTCCAAAGTCTCCAGATATGGATTTAAATCACAAAGGAAGATGCAGAACGATCATTCTATTTCCAAAAATAGGTATAATAACTATTATAAGTTATATTGACCGAGTTATGCCCATTTTAAAATTTTATATATGGAGCAACATTCAGAGCGAGTTCCCTTTGGAGACATGCCCTCCCACCATGCTTTAGTAGGAAACTACTTCACATTCATCAGTTTCAACATAACAACATCTGGCTTGGGTTCTTTGGAGACATTCCCTCCAACCCCAGGCTATGTAGGCACCTACTACTTTATCAATAGTCAGTATCACTGTTATGGGTCAACCTTACAAAATCCTTGTCATCGATGTCCATTTGCTAGGCCACATACTATTAGTATCACAGTTGCTCACAAGAAATACAATGTATCTCTATCCTCAGATCTTCATTTGTCATGATTATGGGTCATCCATAAACACACACTTCATCAAAGTCCATTTTCTAGGCCACACACTGTCAGTATCACAATTGGTCACAAGCATTACAAGGTATCTCTATCTTCGTATCTTTGTTTTTCATGGTTATGGGTCATCCAAAAACCCACACTTCATCAAAGTCCATTTTCTAGGCTGCACACTATCAGTATCACAGTTGGTCACAAGCATTACAGGGTATCTCTATCCTTGGATCTTTGTACATCATGGTTATGGGTTAACCACACAAAACCCTTCTCTTCAATGGCTCTTCATATTCAATGCAGGATTCTTAGGAGGGAACTTCACGCAATGGGGACCATTGCTTCTTAAGGAGGAAAAAATGATCCGAATGGAAAATGGAATCTACCCATAGTATTTGTTCACCCATGGTATTTATCCACCCATGGTATTCTTCCACCCATGGAATCTACCCATGGTATTGTAAGTGGCATTCGCCCATGGTATTCATACACCCATGGTATTTATCCACCCATGGTATTGTATCTAGAATCTACCCATGGTATTCATTCAACCATGGTATTTTACCCACCCATGGAATTTACCTGTAATATTGTAACTAAAAAAAGACTATAAGTAACTAGTCACATTTTGTAAAAGGGGAGATTGTCCACCACAATGTAGCTTTTACATTTATTCTCTCTTTTAATAAAAATTTTCTTGGTGTTTTTGTTTACTATGTGTTCTCATATTTTTCTGGCATTTCAATATTCTAGATTTTGGGGGACTCCCCCCAAGATCCAGATCAGTTATGAATATGCATGTAGTGGAAAAAAATTGTATAGAATAGATAACAATGAAATAAAACTCAAAAACCACAAATCAACACAAAATATAACACAAGAAACCCTTTTAGGAGAAAATTGAATTGTAAGGTGAGGTCGCTTTGCTCTCTTTCATTGAATGGAAATGGATGCAAGTACAAAGAAGTGAGGCTTGTGGCCTGTGGGATGCTATAGTGAAGAAAAAATCTCTATTTTTTCTCTCCCTATTGACTCTTAGCTACTCTTCTGATCTATGGAACAACATGTACTCAAATAGAATGGGAACTCGTTTTCCTCCTAGTGGACCGATTATAACACAACCTAATAACCTAATAATGGTTAGGTTTGACTCCAAATATTAACTAGAATTATAATATTGACTCTTGTAGAGTATTATTCATCATGATCATAAGGCTAGCCCATTTTTGTGTGAATAATGCGGGCTAACATGACATATTCTTGAATTATGGTGGTCAATTTCAATAAGTCAAATTATGGGAAGCATAAATTTCTCATACAAGATTTTATTGAGGAAATTCATGCATCGTTGGAAACATATCATTGTGTAGAATATGGAATATTGGTTCATAGTAGGATTGGGACCACAAAAAGTGTTCATTTAAGGCTCCAAAATAGCTCCTAAATTTTTGGACCCGAATTTTTCCAAACTAGGACTACCAGTCAAAATGGTCTTATGTGTTGATTCCACCGCCTTTTCCACTCTAAAAAAATCAATATGGATGAAAAATAATGCTACGATCCAATCAATATCACCTATCCACCATGCTTTGACCTCAATACTTATAAAAAATTAGTGATGGTATCATGTTAGTGATTAATTGTGTCAACAACCTATCTAAGTTCCCTACATCCCCTAATACAAAGGTGGACAGAAATAATGAACTTTCAAATGAGAATAGTAATTTAAGGTCTCAATCTTACATTTATATTTTCTCTAGATGAAAGGGTGAAATCATTGTGTTGATTTATATTTCTTCTATAGCATATCATATATTAGATTTCAACACTCTTAAATTGGATTCTAACCCACATGAATAGGTGGTTATTGATTTTTGTTTTTGAGGAAATATATCGTCATATCCACCTTAAGGGATAACTTCCAGTTAACTTATTATCGGAGCCTAACCCTAGGGGCATTGAGGATAATTGACCCTGTGACCTCCCATTAGTGAGATGCTTTTAGCGATGTGAACTTGACCAATTGAGCTAACCCTCGGGGCTAATAGGTAGTTATTAATTCCATAACTCTTTATTGAATAATATTAAGGTAATTTATCAATTGATTAGCATTGGTCTATCTAACGTGTATTGGGGTGTTTGCTGGTGAAGTGAATTCTTTAGTGTTTAGAATGATATAATTTACAAGTTTTCTTCATAGTCTAGGACATCCCTTGTGGGTTCGAGGAGCTCTCTTAAACTGAAGGGAAAACCATGTTAATATTATAACGGTGCATTTTACATGTGTGCTTACCATCATTGAACCATTTTCAAGGCTTTCCTAAAGGGTGCTATTTTGAGTGGTAACATTTTTTTATGCCATTACATGAGAGAACGCCCATCCCATAGGATGTTTGGTAAATTTTATGATATAGATACGTTGATGAAATTATTGTTAACTTGATAGGTCTCATTTGGTGACTTCAAAAAAAAGAAAATACAACAAAAAGGTACTATATAAGGGATAATTACCAAAAAAGAAAGAATTTGTGTGATATTGATGACTCCACATATTTGGTTTTTTTATGATTGGTAATAAATTCTTTGATCTTAAGAAATCATCATCCTATATGTCCAAGATATAGCTTCTAACAATTTATTTATTTATTTTATAAGGGTCTTCGATGTAAGCTTCATGTGGCTGCATGGATTACTGATGTCCCAATGTTTAACAAACATCCTTGGTTGGATTCAAGAACCCTGGTATATTTTATGGATTATGTGGTAGAGAATAAGATGGTTTAGGAGCATGTGTTGATGAGAGCACCATTAGGGTATTTTTGAGGTTAAAATGGTCTAAAAAAAAATGTGCTAACAAAATTAACTTTAAAAGAACCAATAGGATTCAAGATGATCTTGTCATCCCCATGGGTAAATATTTTTAAGTGAAAATATGAAATCTATTTATTTTTAATTGTATTTTTGGCTTATCTCCTTATAGGTTTACTAAAATCCCAAGTGTAGACATCCGTTGGATGCAAAATTAAATTCCACATCCAACGAGTGCCCACTCTGCATACTTCTAAGTAGAACCACATTGAAAAAAAAATGAAAATGCATCAACACACTTTTTCATGTATTTTCATTTTTTTCGATGTTGGTGTACTCAGACGTATCTAGAGTGGGCACTCGCTAGATGTGGAATTTAATTTTTCATCCAATGAGTGTATACTTTAACATTTGAGTAGGACAATAAAGAGATATGCTAGAAATACAATTAAAAAGGTAGTTTCTTTTCTTTTTCTTTAAAAATTCATAACCATTATTTAATTATTTTAACTATTATTTAAATATTTTCCTTAGAAGGCCCATTTTAGACCTCAAAATTCCCCTAATGTTACATTTTTAATGCAAGGAAAACATGCATGTGATAGGTGTAGAAAATCCACGTAGATTCAACTGATAATTTCAATATGCTAAAAAATTATACTTGAATCTACTCTACCAATTGTGGAAACCAATTTCGATATTGAAATCACAAAACATGAAAGAGAAAGAATTTCAATCACACAACACACAAGTATTTCCTAGGGAAATCCTTAGCTAAAAACCTCGTTATATGTATATTTCATAAGTCAGAAAATATGAGAAGATTACAATGCTTTTCTCCAAGCTAAGAAAACTCTGAACTATATCTATATGTCTCACTGATTCCTATACAAGTGTGGTGCAATACTTAACCAATTTTATTCCCTCCAGGATCCCTATTTCCTTGTGTTGTTTCCTTGGGTAATTAGGCCCTATTAATTAGGGAAATTCCCAATCCATACTACACAATCCATTAGGGGCCTTCCTCTGATTGCATGCACCACCTGTACAATTCAGATAATTATACAACTGATAGTAAACTTCCCTTGAACTCCAATCTCAATTGGGTCTTTCTCAAAACTGACATGCATGAATTATTTATGAGTGAATTATCAGTTAAATGGTTGAACACATGAAGCGACACCCCACTGTCTAACCTCTTACAAGTTCCTCCATCAGTTAGAAATGATTTAGCTTAATTTAACTTAGATAAATTGAGTTAATTAATTACAACTCAAAATAAACTCTACCAGGGCTCCTATAATGTAAGAGACACTCTAAATGCATCTATTTTGACCCTCAACTCGAGTTAAATGAACCAAATAAATCATGCTAACTTAGTTAACTCATACCAGCTGTCATGTGATGCATAATTACAATTTTATTTTAATTTAATCAAGGGAAAATTAAATTAGAATCCTTTCTTGGTGCCATTTTCAACACTCCCTATTAGCAAGAAAGGGATTTTCTGATACCCCAATCCTCCCTCTATGGAACTTGAATTTTCCTCTTGATAATGCCTTCATCAAGACGTTTGCATCCTACTCCTCTATAGGAATTTACTCTAACATCATAATTTGCCTCTGTACACAATATTTGAGATGTTCGTACCACATGTTTATATGCTTGGATCTATCATGAAAAACAAGATTAACCTAGAGTTTAATGCAACTATGGTTGTCACAGTAAATCACCACAGGATCCATCTGTTGAGAAAAAAACCCAAAAAGGATATTCCTCATTCAGGTAACATCACAAGATACTTGACTAGAAGCCATGTACTATGCTTCTGTTGAACTAAGTGCAACCGATCTCTACTTCCTGTTGTACCAGGAAACTATGGCTAACCCAATACTGAAGATTCTCCCTGATGTGCTCTTCCTATCGGATGGGATCCCTTCCCAATCTGCATCTGTTAATCCTTGCAGATTCACTCCCTTTGTGCACCTATACCAAATACCAAAATTAGTGGTGCCTCTGAGGTATCTCAACGCATGTTTGTTGCCTTCTGATAAAGCTTGGTTGGATTAACCATTTCTTGAATAAGCTGGTTAACTGCATAACACATGTTCCATCATGTGTTACCCAAGTACATAAGGGAACCCAAAATATTCTTGTAAATTGTAGCTTCTACCAGTTCACCTGAAGTAGCATCTTCCTTCCTCCAATTCCATGTTATAGGAGTCTCCATGGGTTTGCTACTCTCCATGTGAAACTTCTTCAGTATCTCATCAGAATAATTTCCTTAAGAGACAAATAGTTCCCCATCTCTTTTCCAAATTTCCAAACCAAGGAAATTATGAAAGAGCCCCATGTCCTTCATCTCAAATTATCTTAAAATATCCTCCTTGAAAAATCTATCAACTTCTTATCACCTATCATAATTAAATCATCGACATATAACACTATAATCAATACTTTTCCTTCAACCACAATATGGTAAAGGTTTGCATTTGCTTCACTTTTGGTGAAGCCCAACCCAGTGAAATACTTGTCGATCCTGGTGTACGATAAATGGGGTGGTTGTTTTAGTCCATATAATGCTCGCTTGAGTCTACACACATGAAAATATATGTCGAAGATATCAAAACCTTGCACCTCCTCTATGTACACCTCTTCCTAAATCACCTCACTGAGGAATGTTGTCTTTACACCCATCTGATGTATCTTCCATCCCATATGTGATGAAAGTACACGAATAGATTTGATTGAAGAGTACCTTACCACTGGAGAAAATGTCCCCTCGTAATCTATTCCATCTACCTAAGAGAACCCCTTGGCCACATATCTGGCCTCTGTTTTTCCACATTCCCATATGTTTCTTGCTTCACATTGTAGATCCACATGGATCTTAGAACTGAATTATCCTCCAGTGTTGGGACAACTTCCCATGCACTATTTTTGATAATGGAGTCATACTCATCTACCATGGAATCAACCCATACTGGTTGCTACACTTCTTCCTCGAATGAGGATGGCCAGTATCTACACTCTCGCTCATAAGAGCCATGTAACTAGTGTATCGATTTGGGGACCTTCTTTTCCTGTGTTGTGATGTGGGTGTTCCCACATTCTCTCTAGCATCATGCATCAACATTTCAAACTCAATGGTGCACTTTCTTCCATCTATGGATGTCTCTGCCTGAGTGGGTGCTTCTGCTCTCTACTCCTCTTCTTGTGGCTGCTCCCCATATTGAGGTTCTTCTTTTGGATCTAAGAGCTCCTCATTTGCATGCATCTGAAGCTCCCTCTCGAGGGAAATTCCCATGGAATTCCCTTCATCAAATTTCACATCTCTATGAACCAATGTCATCCTATGAGATGGCAGGTACACCTGATATTTGTGAGGTGTATCAGTGTACCCCACAAATATGCTCAACTCAGCTATTGGTTCTATATTTTTCCGTGCATATTTTGTAACATCACAGATGAACCAAAAATTCTAAAGTGCATCACATCTGGCTTCTTACCAGAAAAGGCTTCTTCTAGTGTACTCATCCTGAGAATCCGATGTGGACTTCTGTTCTACACATACACAATTATGTTGCATGCTTCCACCCACAATTGCAACGGTAGGCCCTGATTATGTAACATCGCTCATGCGACTCCCACAATGCTTCTGTTATTTCTTCCTACAAACCCATTTTATTGTGGGTCATGAGGTGCTATCAAATCTCATCGAATGCCTTATGATGCACAAAATTTATTGAATTCATTCGGCACATTTTCTCTACCATTGTTGCCCCTGAGAGCCTTCACCTTCATGCCCGTGTATTTATCAACAAGTTCTTTGAACTCACAAAGTTTATAGAGCACCTAGCCTTTATTCTACATGAATAATATCCAATAATTGTGTGAAAAAACATCTACAAAAATCACATAATACCTGTGCTTTTCCATGGAGGCTATCAATAAAAATCCACACACATCTGAGTGAACTCTTTCAAGGATCACTTTTGCTTTAGTGTCCTTATCATGAAAGGTGGCCTTAGTGTACTTCCTTAATGCACACCCTTTGCATGTATTAGGCTACTTAAGTGTACTCTTGGGAAGTCCTGTAGAAATATGTTGCATGATCTTCAAAGTTCCATGGTGTAGATAGCCCAATATTATATGCCATAACTCACCAATGTCTCAGTTCTCCACCTTCTCTGCTTTTGTGCTCAAGGAAGCACAATATTCTACATATAATTTGTAGAGGTTATCTACCCAAACCTTAATCTTCTTCACTTGTTCCGTGGCTATGTGCAAAGGAATTCCTTTCCTTTGCTAAATATCACATTGTAGCCATTGTCTTCTAACATAACAACTAAAACTAAGTTCTTCTTCAAACCATGAACGTACATAACATCTTTTAATATTAGAGGAGAACGAGACTCCCTCTTAAAGGTAATAGTACAGATGTCAGTAGCACTATACCTCCCATCAATATCTCCCATCTCGATGTGCATCTGGAGATCCTTCTCCTCCAAGTTTCTGAAGAAATATTTGTTTTTGGCCATATGGAATGAGGCTCCACTCTCTGGTACCACACAGAACCCATCACAGATGACACCATGCATGCAATGAGAGTGAAATCCAACTCGAATTTTGAAGCAAGAGCTTCACCTACTACTCCTCCCGAGGGCTTCTTGTCGACCTTCTTGTGCAGACACTTCGTGTCATAGTGTCCCAGCTCATGACAGTGAAAACATTTAATCTTCAACAAGTCCTTCTTATTTCCTGCTTGACTATAATCTGATTTGGAATGGGATGAATTCCCTTTCCCTTTATTTTCCTTTCCATCCAAGGCACATTTCTCCTCATCATGATGCTTTGATGAGGATCCATCTCTAGTGTTCTGCAGAATATCTTCTTGTAGCAAGTTAGAACACAATTTCTACCACTCAGGTAGCTTCTCCCTCGAATTCATCGAATCCTAGTATATGTGCTAGCTCTTGGGAACACATAGAAGTGCTAGGCTCACCAGATCATCCTTGAAAACTGTAACACCAACACTTACAAGCTCATCTTGACTTTGAATGAACTTGGTCAAGTATTTTGGTATTGTGCCTCCCTTCTCTATCTTGATTTTTCTAAGCTTGTCTTTCAGTAACAACTTCTTGTGGTCATTGATATTCTAAAAAAAATATGTTAAAGCCTTACACATAGCATATAGATTTGTCCTTCCATGGAGGTTTGATACAATATTATCTCAAACACCTTCCAATAGAATCCTTCTTGCCTTTGTTATGTTCCTATTCCATGACACCATATCTTAATCATCTACCACTGCAGGCCTAGGAATATCACTGTCTATGAACTCCTTCAACCTGTTGTCTTCCAACACTACTTCCATCCTATCTCTCCAAGCTATGTAATTCGAACTACCCTCAGGGGAATATTCGAGTCTCAATCTAGAGTAAGACATCATGATCCTGCTGCTAGTCCTGACGAGTAGATCTGAAAATTCAATTCACCTACAAAAAAAACAAAATCGTATTTTTCTCTTCTAGAGTGATTCCTACTCTGATACCATGCAGAAAATCCACGTAGATTCAACTAATAATTGTAATATTCTTAAACGTTATACTTTAATATACTCTATCAATTGCGGAAACCAATTTAGATCTTGAAATCCCAAACCATGAAAGAGAAAGAATTTCAATTGCACAATACACAAGTATTTCCTAGGGAAAGACTTAGCTAAAATCCCCACTATCTATATATTTCAGAAGTCAGAAAATATGAGAAGGCTACAATTCTTTTCTCCAAGCTGAGAAACCTTTGCACTATCTCTATCCGTCTCACTAATTCCTAGGCAATCCCAGTTCAATACTTAACCAATTTTCTTCCCTCCAAGATCCCTATTTCCTTGTGTTGTTTCCTTGGGTAATGAGGCCCTATTAATTAGGGAAATTCCCAATCCATATTTTTCAATCCATTGGGGGGCTTCCTCTAACTGCATGCACCACCTGTACAATTCAAATAATTATACAACTTATAGTACACTTCCCTTGAACTCCAATCTCAACCGGTTATTTCTCAGAACCGACATGCATGAGTTATCCATGAGTGAATTATCAGTTAATTGGTTGAACACATGAAGTGACATGCCACTACCTAACCTCCTACTAGTTCTTCCATTAGTTAGAACTAGTTTAACTGAATTTAACTCAGGTAAACAAAGTTAACTAATTACAACTCAAAATAAACTCTACAAGGGATCCTATAATATAGGAGACACTCTACATGCCTCTAGTTTGACCCTCAACCCTATTTAACTAAACCAAATAAGTCATCTTAACTTTATCAACTCATACAAGTTGTCATGTGATGTGGAATTACAATTTTATTCTTATTTAATCAAGGGAAAATTAAATTAGAATCCTTTCTTGGTGCAATTTTCAACAATTGGTATTGTATTTTCAAGCCTAAAGAGATCAATTCTTTCCCACAGTTAATGAAGAAGTTTCAAAGATGTTAAATCTATAACTATGAGATATTTGATGGTGTTTATCTTGATATGTTGAGCATAATGAAGGAATATATTTAAAATATATTATTATAATATGATGGATATCCATTCCAAATCCTTAAGGTGATCTATACAAAGAGGCCCATCCCTCTCCTCTGTCTCATGAGCCACTATTGAAAAATATTCCAAATTCATAGAATGATGAGGGAAGGATGCTCCATTTTGAATATTTCAAGGAAATGTACAATTTGAATGAAAAAATATCTTGTTGAAGAAACATTTCATTATCGTTTTAAGGATGATGAAGTCATTGTGGTTTTTGTTGTATCATACCTATAAGATAATAATGATGAAGAGCCTTCTCATGATTTCAGTATAAATGAAGAGAGATTTTGAGCAACAATTCAATGAGAGAAGCTCGGTGACAAGGAAATTTAAGTAGTCGCCCTTTCTTAAATGCATGAAAAAAAGGGCTTTATATGCTACACTCCTTTACAATAATTTGAGCTTTATGATGCATATTTTAGTGATTTGGAAGAGGACCATATAATAGATAAACCTTATTTGATTAAGAGAATAACAATGAAGATATTGGAAATATTGATGAAATTCTCCATATTGAAAGACAAAATTGGGAAATAAGTTGTTATACTTTGATGGGGACCCCATTTATGACATAAATAACGATGATGTTACAAACGAAAATATTGCATATTTTGGTTCATGTGGACAACCAAGCAAGGTCAAGGATTGTTGAAATGGATCCATGGTGTAAGAACAACTACATCAACTCAACAATGAGACTAGTTTATGACTGCAAAAGGGATATTTTCATGGCTAAGTGGTAGAAGATTTTTTTTAGCCTTGGATGCCCCCAATTAATAAATATATTATACATGAAAAAGTTGATGCACCAGAAATTTCAATCTCAACTATTCAACTTGGTGAATATATGATGAAAAATGTAATTTTTAAAGTCATATTCCAACCTTTGATCCTTGATAACTATGTTAACATACATATTTTTGATGATCATGCATAGATTGTGAGGTTTGTAAATAACTTGAATTTTTTTATCAAGAATGAGATTGATTAAAGGGAAGAAGGATTAGTGGAGTAGTGGAGTAGTTGTTAGACAACAAGTTTATATGTGGCATTTTATCTTTTGAAAAGATGTTTGATAGTCATGACACATACAAGGAGGGGTAAATATATTCTTGTGGGTCACCATCAAAGCCACACTTTATTTATGATTGTATGAGTAACATAATTGAGATTTTCTATGATTACATCAAGAAATATGGATACATTAACCAAATCCACCTTTGGATTGAAGAAGTATGCACTAGTATAAGTAAACCTTGACATGCTTTCATTCTCTCACATGATCATTGGTCTTACCTTTTGATTGAGGGATGAAGGAAGTTAAAACATATGCTTATTCAATTTTTTATGTTTTATTTTTTTTTGGTTTGTAAATAATAACAAAGGTAAAATATATGGTATCGTTGAACTATTCAAATGGTTACATTGTATTTATGATCTTAATTAGCGTGTTATCTTTCCTATGTTAGAGCAGGGTATGCTAAATAATATCTTTAGCATGATAATTAAGTTTACTTACAGTTTAATTATAAGTTCAAAATTTTATTTTTTTTAGGTAAATATGAAATGATGGTTAGATTAATATGAAATTCTCTAAAATTGTGTGTTATGTGCTTCATTCATTTCATCTATGCATGGATTTATTTCTCTCTCTCAAGGAAGGGATAAGGCATTTCCATATATAACCCTCCATTGCATTTAATATGCATTTTGTGAGAATGTTTTAGGTCTATCGGTTTATACATATTCTGGAGTTCTCATGTGCTCATTAAATGAGCACATGTTCCCAAGTTAAAGCCTGCTTGTTGGATTTTTTCTACAATGAGGATTAGCAAAAACTATTTTTTAGTGGTTTCCATGTTTGTTGGATTTTTTATACAAAAAATATTATCAAAAAATAATTGTAGTGTTTTCTCCTTGTCCAAAAATTAAAAACGAGGATTAATTAACCTTATACTTTAATGATTACATATTCAGATGTTTTATACATATGTATGAAGCAAATAACAACAATATCAACTTGATAATATGTAATAAACTCCAAAATTACCAAATGAAGGCCTTTATGTTATAATTGTAGGGATATCTCCAAGCTAAATAGAGCTTCTTTGACCTCCTCCACTGAAGGGTCATTTTTTATTCTATCCTTGCAATCAAATCTCTCCATCTCTCTCTCTCTGTCTCTCTCCAATGGTTTTCTAGCAATGGCTAGTGGATGTGAGAACTCAGGAAATTGTGGTGCTAAAATGGAATAGGAAGATAATAATGATGATGAAATGGTCATGAGGAAATGAGGGAAAAAGCTTCTCCTATTTATAATAAAATAGTTTTTAGATTTTGATATGGTCAAATAATTAAAAATAATTGTTGGAATAAATCAAGATATAATCACTATTGGTATTTTATTAATTTTGTGAGAGACAAAAGTAAAAAATGTGGTTAGTACCTTTATTATGAGTAACTGACTAAAAAATAATGATTCTTTGAGTTAATTATGAAAATAATTCATAAAATTAACAATTTATTAAATTATTTCCATGTGAATGGGTAAAATGGGTGAAAATAATTAAATTACTTTCACTTAAATAGGTAAAATAATGAAAAATAAATCAATTTAATGAGTTTGTGGGTTATTTTCATGCAAATGGGTAAAATTGACAAAATTAACTTAGGAAAAGTGGTTCCTTATGCTATTTTCATGAGTGAAAGTTTTTTTCAATGTGTAAAACCAATACCGACATGGTGTATTTAAATAATCCTAGCAATTCACTAGGTGACACTTTTTGGGTCATAAAAGATTGATCCTCGATCTATGAGATTAGGAGTACATTTAGAGAGAGAGGGATGAAGATAATAATGGTGATAAAATGTTCATGGGGAAACGAGAGATCATATTTATAATAATGAAAAATAAATAAATTTAATGAGTTTGTGGATTATTTTCATGCAAATGGGTAAACTTATCAAAATTAACTTAGGAAAAGTGGCTCCTTATGCTATTTTCATGACTGAAAGCTTTTTTTAATGTGTAAAAGGAATACCTCCATTGATAGAGGATGTTTTGGGGACGCCTCAAAGTGGACATACATAATATTAATGAGGTAGAGGAGGAATAATCTTGCCAACTATGATAGCTCAGAACAATAATACCATTACGTGCCTAGAAAAATGGGGCTAAGAAAAATAATATATAGTACACCAAGTTGTTGGCATAAATGGGGAAGAATATACTACAATGAAGAGTGGAGTCACATATACATGTTCCTAGAATAAAGAATCTATGACTAATATTATGACAAATTTTGATATAGGTACATACTATGACCAAATACCACCTTGTTAAGTAGAGGGGTTGGATACAACCAAAGAATCCCTACTAAATAGAAGGGGATCTAAATATGTAAATAAACCAACTAAAGAGAGTGTCATGTCGCTGGCTATGAGAATGGTGGAGTTGAACTAGTTAAATCAATGTAACTGCATTTAAGGATGGATATTGAACTACGGTAGGCCAAGTATATGGCGGAATACTTGGAGGGAAAATCCCTCCCAAGGTTTGAAAATAACTCATGCATGCTCAATGAATTTGGTACAATAATCTGAAGCATTGGACCATCAAGTGTATTATTCTTAAAAGTGTGATAATGAGCTGAGGTTGAGAAAGTGAGAAACAACCAAGTTTTAGAGTATTAAGGTCTTCCTCTAATTGATCCAAGGAACCCATCAATGAGTAGAATGGATCCAAGGTACATTTCCATTTTAAGTCCAATACTATAGAATAATTGTGTTAAAGTTGATAGAGAAAGGCTAACCAAAGTTGATGAAATTTTGAGTCGTCAACAATAGCACAAGGTATATAGTATAATGTGTCTCATAGAGATTAATGTCAACATGGGAATAATGGCTTGAGGCAGTGGCTAAAGCTATTCCATCGGAGTGGTTAATTACTAGGATAGATTATTTTCAAAGACACATCATAAGGGGACTAATGGAGGTCAAATATCAATAATACATGATGAGTATAATTGATGGATATTATTACATATAACATGAATCAAGGTGATTCCAAACGAAATCCTTGTGACATAATGATGATCATCTTGAATGTCCAAACAAAGGTGATGAAATAATGCTTCCACTAACTGGGCCATATAAAAGACATGTAAGACCCACCTTGAGTAAGCCAAGAGGTGATAAATGGGGGGATTTTGGGGCACATGGGTTGTCAATATTATAATGAGAAATGAAATTTTTAGTGGCTATGGTATGAAGACTAGATAGACTGCCAATATAATATGGGATTATACTGCATGGGAACCGAAATATAAAAGGGGTAATTGTGTTGTAGTGCCCATGTGGGGAAGGATCTAATAATTTATATATTTCACATGAAAAATATGGATGGGTTGATCCATATACCAAAGTGTGATGGAACCTAATATTATTTCCTCTAAATGGTAGGAAAATGTGACAGATTGAGAAATATGTGAAATTCCACGGGGAATGGGCCCAAAGGAGACCTTAATTACATGAGTAAAGGTGGTATAATAATGATGAATTTCGGGCATAAGTAAATATATACTAGAATAATGTGGTGACCAATTAAGAGAGACAAATATGTAGAAATTTGATTTGAAAAGGGATTGATTTAATGCTTCATGGAAAAAATGGTTATTAGGTGAAGTTTTAAAACAAAGAAAACTAAAAGAGATCTATTTGAATACTTGAAATGATGATTATAATGATGCTAATAGTTCATCAAATGGGATTTTGATGAGCTCATAATGGCAAAGTGAAAATTGGGGAATTTTCTATAAAAGGGGTTTTCTCTCCAAGTCCAAGTCATTGTTGCATTTGGTGGAGTAGGGCTTGGAGGAGAAGATGAGGCCTTAAATGTTGGAAATTTTAGTATGGACAAACCAACAGGTGGAATTTGAATTAACTACTTTTAGGTGGGTTTCATTACCTTTCTTGTCGATTTCTATGGAGTAGATCTTAGGATTAGGGATTTTTTTACACTAGGGGACCCTTTACCCTAAATTTGAGGGCCAACATATGTATGAGGTTGATTCTAGTGGTGGGACCACATTTATTACCACTCATAAATGCATTTTTCTAATGAAAGTATCAAGGGGGAGACCTGCATTGGCTACCTGGAGTTCAAGAGACTTGAGGAAGGGGCTTTTTGTGGCATCCAAGGAGCCCAATTTCATTGTTTTCCATAACATTTTACATGTTGATACATTTATAACATAAATGTGGTATATGTGTAGGTATTCCAGATTTTATGGTTCTTTAGAGTTGTTGGAATTTGAAAAATTCCATATATAGGTTTAGGGAAACTAGGTGATGAGGGAGGCTCTAACCTGATATGGGTTACTCAAATTCTTTGAGAACTAATTAATGGGGGCTCAAGAGAGTCTTCTCACCTATATTTTGATCTATTAGGACCTAGTGAGAGAGAGAGGCATTTGTGGTCCACGATCTCTAGATTCCAATAACTATATAACACATATATTTGCTGGCAGGTCTCCCTCCAATGGGAGTAGTGGGAGAGACGTAGCTAGTGTTACCTCGAGGGAGGTGGATGTAGGGTTTTGTTGATAAGAATGGTGTGCTTGGGGCCCAAATGAGGGACTCAACCATATAACTGACATTCCATGAGATGCTCAAGACACAACCTATTGCAATGGCAATGATTCACTTATTTGGTAGTCATGCTCTCCACAAAGTATCTGGGGGAAAAATTTTCTTGGTGTTAGAAACAATGCAAACTAGGGCACTATTAATGGGGGGGTGAATCAATAGTTTAACCAGATCATACAACTCTTGAAAATTTATACTTTTCAATCACTTTAGCGACCACTCATGTAATCAACATCATAAATAAATAATGTAAAACATAACATCATATCCATTATCATAGAAATGTGTAACATATTTATACAACATCAATATTATTTTTATCTATTTTTCAAATACAATATTCAACTTATTATTACATCATTTCCCCACAATCTTCCCCTTGTAGGTTTATCAACTAATACTAAAAGGAACTTCTATCCTTGCTCGTTTATCAACTACCACTAAAAGGGACTATTTCCCATACTTATTTATTGGCTAAAATTGAAAGCGAATATTTCCCCTGCTTATTTATCCTCCAATACTGTAAGGGGATATTTCCCCTTCTCATTTATCAATCATTTATGAAAGGGACTATTACCCCTGAAATGCAAGATACCACTTGCTAACCCCGCTGATCCATCTTGCATCCAATTTCAAACTCATATCAATATGCCATTACCTTTCATAGACAAATAAACTTTTCACCTCAACCAATTGCCACAAACACCATAAAACACCTTCAACAACCTAAGGTTACTAAAAAAAACACAAAACACACCAACAATATCTATACTTAGTGATTAATAATTTCATCATACAACACCCTTCACTAATTCTTTGATCTCTTCCTTATCAAACACATTTCATATACCAAAATTGATACGTGATTCACCCTTGATGCATACTAACATTATGCATCTCATTTCACCAACAACCTCTCTTCTGTAATGTTCCAAATTTTGCAATAAAGTATTTGGAACATTAATATTTCTTTTATTTTAATAAAAGGGATAAAATGGGTGAGGGAACCCATTGTAGAAACTTAATAACCACTCCTAAGGTGCAAAAATTCACTTAAGTGGCTTAAGATAGCAGCCCCAAGTGTGAAAAGGGCCAAAGGCAAGTGAGCTAGACCATGGTTGACCAAAGTCAAAAATGTACCCTAAGAGGGGAAGCTTGCACAAGAAGATTGCGTAGTTGGAGTGCAGGGAAAATTGAAATGAGGGAAACCCTAATGTGAGGGGGGTCCATGCATATTTTGCATAAAAGATGAAGGAGAGCCATTGTGGAGATCATCTTTGGAGAAAGAATTTAGAGGTTGAAGCTCTCTTCAACTTTGTGCTGCTTAACACAAGAGGGATTCCTGTTTAGGAATGCCTTTCTCTTCCATGGGAGGCCATGGAGAGATTTTTCTTCATATTCCTCACATCATGGCTTAAGGCCAAAGTAGTCATTTGCAGCTACTGTGTTATTCTTGCAGCAAGAGAATGCTGGAGTTGCTGGTGTTGCAGTGAGGGACCTTCATCACCACTTCCAGAGCTGGTTTGTAGAGGGGAAGCTCATTCCTTCTCTAGGAGATTAGAAAAGGACCATATCAGAGCTTATTTACAGATTTGGCATCAGGCCATATGTGTTTCTCTCATGCCTAGAGCAGTTCCTTCTTCTCACAGTGTTATATTCAGAGAGGGTTTGCTGGAGGAGATTATTTTGTGCACTAGGGAGTGCAATCTTCAGGAAGGGGATCAACTCCTTCATTTTGGAGATCATTGGAGGAGGTATCATTGTTTATTGTAGCATCTACTTCCTTCTCCATTCTTGTATTATTATTGAGTTGTAGCAGCTACACTGCAACTCTGACATTTTACTGTTTTATGTATTTTAGACAATCCCTTGGAGGATTGATGCAATAATGTTTCCTGGGGTTGAGATCTTGCTTCCCCATATTTATTTGAGCACATATTGTTATATCATCTCACATGTATCAGCCTGCAGTCATTTTCCTTCATAGACTGCGTAGTCATTGAGTAGCCAGGTTTATGCAGCAGTGCATTCTCTTGTTTATGTGCACTTTCCCTTGAGCCCGATTTAAGCTCACCTTGAGAGGCATTTTCCTCAAGGAATTTGTATTATATTTTCTGCTATAGATTATGTATCATATTTTCTCTATTCTTATATTATATGAGGCACTATTTCACTGCTGTTACATATTGAATTTTTCATACTGCTGAAGATTCTCTCAATAAGAATTGTTTCGGTATACTTGTTGATGGGAGATCTGAATAACCCCCTTAGGGTTATTTATTTGGGCTTATACTCTGCAGGGAGTTTGTATCAGATGTATTCCAAGGCATCCCAGCATTGGATTGCCTTATTTTCACATGGGCTTCCTTATACAGCGTCCTCATAGACAGCTGTTGCAGAAATTCTTTGAAGGGAAATATTAGCTCTTGACAAGTTCTATTGGCAGAGTCTGCTAGTGGGCCAGGTAGCCTCTGGATCTCATCCTTCCTTGTGAAAGTGACATATCCCGTAAATTCACCTAACAGACAATCTCTGAAATAGTTTAGTGTTGATTGTTAATACTCCTGGAGTTGGAAAATAGGAATATCTCAAGATAATCTCGGCATTTCAGAAATTTCCCCATTTGGAACATTACATCTTCTTGGTTGTTCGAATATTCTTATAAAACAATTTGATTGATATTTTTAGTTCTTTGATCTTGAGTTATCTTCAACTCTTTTCTTCCATGAAACTTTATTTTTTAATTTATCCTGCTTCAATTAAGTCTTATAAATGTTATCTTCAAGTCATAAATCACTGCTTATTTATCTCTACAAGAGATTTCAAGTTAAACTGTTGTTTTCTTCCATTCTGGTAAGTTACAAGATTTGGCATAAATTTTTCTAAATTTGGCGCATCACCAAATTTAGGTATTGTGCCAAGTATGCGACCAATTATGCCCATGTTGCTATATTGTGCATCCAACTCATTCATTCCTAATTTATAAATATTTTAGCGCTGCCAGTTTGGTGGGTTAGACACCCAAATATGCCAAAGATAACATTGTTGACCAGTTCATGCGAAACATTAAAAATAAGGCCCAAGAAATTTAATAAAACAATGTTGCATATAACTTTGTGGGCCCTTGTACTTTATTCTAGCCCAAAAAATCTTACTTAACACTACATACAACCTTTGACTGGGCCCATTCCATTTAGCCTAGAGGGCTTATTTCCTTTTATATTTTCTCTGCACCCTTGGTCTCAACATACACATAGAACTCGATGTTGGTGCTTTAAGATTTAACTCCCAGCCTTATTTCTGACACGCTTTTAAAATTATTTTAGGGTAACATTTCCTGTGCACTCCTATTATTGGTCTGCAACACTTCAACCTATGTTACTTGTACTCCAGGTTGTCCTGAAGCCTAGTCATTCCATATTTATTTCCTTTGAGCCTTTTGATTTTCTTTCAGGATTGCGCCTCTAGGATGACATGTCTTGTGCTACCTTTTATTGGTTCTAGGATTCACCCCATATTATGACATATACTTCCACCTGTCATAGATTCTAGTAAGCCTATAGATCCTCTACTGTGCTCACCTAAAACCTTCTAGGGTTTGGGAACTGGGATGAGATGTCCTGGTGGGTACCACCACCACATTGTGATCCAATCAATGACTAGCCAGGTCGATATATCTCTGAAAGTTGCCACATTTTCCTGACTCCTAGTTAGTTCAGAGCTCTTCAATTATTACACTTTCTTGAAACCTTCTGGGGTCAAACATCTGGGTTGACATCATGATTACATTACCAATGACACATGGCACCATTTTAGTGGTGACATGTGTCACTCATATTTGGCCCATTTGACCACCTGAAAATGCTAAAAATGCATGCCATGTGTCCCTTATAATTATTTCATACTGACGTCATCCTTGGCCAATAAAATATTGGCACGTATCATATAACATGGAGAGAGAAATATTCTCGGGCCTTTTGTTTTGCGATAATTTTGTTTAGTAATATTTTCAAAACAAAAACCATTGGATTCAATCTTTTTATAGTGTTGACTACCACGAATTCCTGGCTTCCTTTCGATTGGCTCTATAATGCTTCTTTTCCATGTATGCTCGACCTCACATCATGCTGGATGACTCTCTTTTGTGCATGAATTAGCACTTCCAGGGAAAGCCTCCTGGGGTGACATGGATTTGGGGAACACCACTGTATAACTTTCGCTAATGAGAGCCTTTGTGGTCACTGTGTGGACTTTCCACCTTCGCCCAAAGCTACGTCATCCCGGGTCTCACCTTTATGCTCAAATTTGGACCCTTCCAGGGCATATATGCTATGATGAGCTATATAGTGGGGCCTATGATGTCCAATGAGAATGTTTTCTATTACCAACATCTTCCCATGCTCACAACATCCTGGGTGCTCCCTTTTTTTACAACTTTCAAACCATCTAGGTAAAATATCATTAGGATGAGTTGTTATAAGGGGCCCCACCATCATCCAATAAAAAAATTCTTTTGTCGTGGCGTTGTAATCCATGTTCACCCGAAACTTCACTTAGTCACTCCACTAATAGCTCCTTTGGGTTTGGAAAAAGTGTCAAACTTAACTTGCTCAAAATTTTCCTCCAACAACTTAGCTCTACAATTTCGACTTTTGGGGTACTTAAAGTTTGACTGGAAATAAATTATCATCCAGGAGAAATTTTTTTAACTTCCATATACCATTGGAAATATATTTCATAGCTCTATCCATCTGAGTGATTCCCAAGTCCTCTTGAGCTGATATGCTCAACTGGAAATGGATTTAAAATCACTGCACCTTCATCATTTTTCCCTTTTACATACCTTGATACGATCTTCATACTTCTTGCAATCATCTAATATTTTTCCTTCATCCTTATCACCTTTGATATGGATACAACACCATTGACATATGTGACATTACTGACCTAATGAAAACACCTTTGTCAATACTTGTCCAACATCCTCCTTATGCCAAAAACACCTTAGAAAGTAACAACATATCAATACTTGACATCAATGAACACCTCTTTTGACAACATATTCTAACAATCTCACATCATCTTGTTTTCCTTTTCCATCAATGAGAACACATTTGTAATAGTTGGTAGAGAGTGTTATTGATAAGATCTACTATGGCTGGGCCCAGATGATGATGATGGAACTAAAGTTCCAAATGAATCCACACATATACTATGGAACAAAAGTTTGCTCATTTTTCTTTGAGAATATTCCTACACTTTGAACTCATAACTATATCTATGATGGGGTCCCACAAGAGCCTAAGATGCAGAATTAGGGATATATTTTGTGATAGGAAGGAGGAGGAGGGGCCAATAGAGTGTTACTACCCAAGTTATTTATGCAATGGGACTACCTCCCCATATACATAGAGCTTTACCCTTACTGATGGATGAACTTTAAAAGTGATGCAAAATTTTCACTTCCACCAAGGTGAGCATGCGATCTTGACGGTAAATGATTTTATTATTTGTTTGATTTAATTTTTTAGAATGTTATTGTATGTGGTACTACCTCTCTAATACATGTGATGTGAAAATACTATGCCTTTGAGGTTGGTAGGACATGTAACGAGGAAAAAATCTAAGAGGACCACCTACCCACAACGATCCACATCTTGTGGGAGACATGAGTTAGGAAATTTTTTGGAAGACATATAGAAACATTTTGACATCATTCTAACTAGATTATTAGAGCATGGGTGTCATGAGTTGGATACTGATACATAGTTGTATGTGGAAACCTACCCTCTAAGTGGTATTCCATACTATGATAGGAAATCATGGTGAGTTAGTCTATCAGAGACCTTCGTGTGGGGGATCTGTTTCCATTGGTAAGAGACCCTCATTTTGGGGAGGTTTAGATGGGGGTTGATTGTTCCCATAGTTTTTTATATGTTTTTTTTAGCCAGCTATGGAAATTCCATATGTATTTAGAGTAATGGATTCCAAACATGTTTTGATGATAATGTTATTTGGTTTTATACATAGTATGGTTATACATGTTTTGATTTTGTATCATTACCAATTTGTTGAAATGAATGCGAATTTCATCTTCTTATGAATTCATGTGATAAATAACAATCTAGAATTTTGTTACCAATGGTACCTACATATCTATTTTGACTTTTAGGTACATGATTGAGTGAAATCGAATCAAATTATCTAGCTAAAATTCTAGCTTGTATATTTTTTTCTTCTAAAAAGGACATGGTTACACACATGATAGACATTATTCAAAATCATGATGAGAAGATAGAAATCGAGAAAAAAATGAAGGTGATGGATTTGATTGTTAATTTAATTTACTAAAAAAATAATCAAAACATCATATTCAACATGATTATTGGTGGTAGATTTGATGAAAACACCACTATAGTGAACTAGGAAATGCAAAGGTGTGAAAATGACCCTAGATATGAAGGCTAGATTCCATGTGTAATGAATCACACCATCAACATAAATGATATAAGGTGATGATGATGGATCCATTTGAAATATGCAGGAAAATAATGAATAATATGTATACAAGTGCATACCTACCTACATGATTCAAACACAAATACAAATTTTCATTCTAAGGAAAGTTTTAAGGGTACAATTTCTTGAGGTAGAGTGCATTACAAGGGTTAGGGAGAAGTTCACTCTATAGACCCCCAAGAATATATGCCCCCTTACCCAAGTATTATTTTATAATATAAGGGCCATGAGATAAAGTTGGTTCAAAATTTTGGGCTCAAAATATGGGGGTGTTAAACAAATATAATTGACCATGAATGAATTCTGTCAATTCCACAAGATATTGGTCTAGTGGACTTGGGTGTTATGGGAGAAAATATGAATGATGGTGCATATCATCCCACTGGTAGTCTAGTGTGGTAAGGGAATAAAGGATGTTAGAATGGAAGAATAGGATATGAGGCCCTATTGTTCCACTTGATATGGAAGATGAAGTGAATCACGAGCCATCACCATGGGAATGAGAAATGTGTTCACCTTTGTGACATCTATAAAGGTGGATTGGAGATTAGTGGAATAAAGTTCCACTTATGTTGAGACCAAAGAAATATGGGACATAGAAGGCATGTTTGGTTTTTTGCAATAAGATGTTTAAGTTTGGTATAAATATATTGATCCTGTGATTGATAAAATTTAAAGTATGCGTACAATGTTCTTGATCATTTCCACATCAAGAGGACCAATAATGATAATGAGTTAGGTAGGTTTGTGCCTTGGTATGGGAGATGCACCAGTGTTCTAAATTAAAGGAGTGGAGACTTCACTATGATTAGGTTGCAAATATCGCATGAAAACAGGTGTGTGGTGGAAGTGTGGAAATTTTGGGCAATATTGGGAGTAAGGATTGTACGTTTTTCACAAAGAACAAGGATGATTTGTGAGTAAATATTTGTTGTGCTTGGATGAGTCAGAAAGGGTGACATGTATTATGGGAATGAAAGTGTTTGGTTATGTGATCTAGGATAGCACATAGGTTTGTCTATGAGTCAATTTGGTTAAGTTAGTTAGGGTTTTGAGTTTTTATTCAAAATAATCACATGTACAAAAATTATTTCTTTCATAAAATTAGTTTGTAGGGTCATTATGAATTTTAGCAGGGTGTCATCATTAAGTGAAAATAAAAAACTCTATGTTTCTAAGGCTCATTTGGTCATGATTAGAAATTTGACAGTTCAACTAACTTTCGCAACAACTCCAGTTAGAAAAGCCCAGGGTTTGCTACGGAAGTTCCTAACGCTTCCATAGAAGATTTTCCTTCCTGAACACTAATTTCGCTACAAAAGTTTTTTTTTGTGGTAACAGTAAGTAAAAGGTAAAATTTTTTAGAAACGGTCATGATCAGGGTCATGTGGGTCATGATTACATGTCATTTGTCTTATCCCTCAATCCAAAAATGCATACACCTTATAGCTTCATTCCCATTTTAGTTCTCTTTCCATTTTTTAATTAGTTTGTTGTCATAAGCTTTTTTTCCTTCTTATTTGAGCTGTTATTGCTTTCCATAGCTTGGTATTATTGTCTTGTGATATGGTCTAATTGTCTTTAGGGTAGGTTCATAGGTGTCATAGCTGCTCTTGCTGTCTTTTGGGTATTTGCATCTGTCAAGAAAGCATCTCACTGCATGTTGAAGCCATGGAATCTTAGAGGAAGAAATATAAAGGAGGGTCAATGGTGAGATACAAACCAATGGATATGAAATTACTAGAGGAAGAACCTACATTAATTCAAGAATTTGCCAACGTGGGGTGACTTCGATTGTTTCATAAGCTGCAGGGTTACCATGGGAAAATTGCTAAATATTTTTCCATTAATTATATAGGAACTGATTCTAAAGTGGGCATGCTAAACTTTGCAGTGTCCCCTGACACCATTTATCAAGCTACAAAAATCCCTAGGTCAGGAGAAATTTGGTTTAAAGTGCAGAAATTTCAGTTTTAGAATTACGATGAGTTACTTAAGGAAGGGCATAAAGGAATTGATATGACCACAGGCATTCCCAGAACTTTCCTCAAATAATATTGTTCTAAACTCTTGATGGTTATCTAGAAGTACTTCACTTGTGAAGGCAGGTTCAACATGGTTTACCAATACAATTTATAATTACTTTTGCATTTCACAGGTAAAAAACCCCTTGACATACCTTTTTATCTGTTTAGAAGTTTGGGAAAGATGGCTGACAAGGTCCATGTTGTGTAACGAGCTCCAAAAATAGAAGAAAGGAGATATCAACGCCTTATAAATGAGCCACTTCAAGGGGGCAACCTCCAATACATTACATAAATGAACAATTCTTGGATGATACAAATGAAAAAAACTCCTTTCTATATATAGGAGTCCATGGGGCCACAATGTAATCCTAGTGGGCAAAATGTAATCCTAGTCGACCTAACAATAATAATGTAAGGGCACAATAATAACAATATGGGGGTTACCAGGGTACACAAATAACGATAAGGGGGGTTAGACTAACATAATAAGGGACTACAATATTAATATAGGGGCTTAACATGCCCCTCTCCTTCAAACAAGTGTTGTCCTCAATGCTTGATTATTTCTTGATGCTTCTGTATAAAATTCTCATCATCCCATGTGGAATCTTCTACAGGAAAGTTCTTCCACTTGCTGAGATAATTTGAAATTGATTGTACTTGTCAAGTTCTTGTTTCTGTGACTGCTTCAGAACTTCTTTCGATGTGATATTGATCTTCCGGTTGTTTCATTTGATTTTGCACCAGAGTTAGGTTATCATTTGAGAGTTGGAGAACTTGTTGTTGATTCTCATTGTGATATTCCACTACTTTATCATCCATAATAGATTTTATTTGATCCTTCAAACCATCCAAATTAGCCTCCATTTTTTCTTTTAAACCATTTATGTCATCTTCGGTTGCTCTTCGTAAGATCGAAATTTGTTGCACTTGGTACCGTAATTTTGATATCTCATATTGCAATTCTTCCTCCTCATCTGTCATAGTATAGCTTTCTGAGGGCTTAATGGGTATGGAATTATTTTTTGGAGGCATAATACTGTTGGGAAAAATACTGAGAGGGGGGGGGGGGTGAATCAGTATTTAGGACTTACTCAAACTTTTACTTTTTCATTCTATAAAAAAACCCATACGCTACTTTTCTGAAGCCAACTAGCGTATACACGCGGATATCCTTCATAAAACTCGTGTATATACAGAGATCTTATTATGCCATTAATTCTTTACTTAGATCTATGCAACATTCATTCTTTTGATGATTAGATAATAGTAAGCATGTGCAGTAATAACAGAATAAACCATCACACATAAGCATCACACAAGAACACCAGCATTTAAGGTGGAAACCCAAGTCGAGAGAAAACCACCGCTGTCGTCGTCTCAGTCTTCAATATTTATTATATAAATAAAACATGGTACAACCATGTACTGGCGCAGACTCATACCAGCACACAGACACCCACCTACAGAAGGCTACAACCTTCTCTCGTTTACCAGCCTCTCTTGGAAGGGAGCTACAACCCCCTGCTCTCGCTTACCAGCCTCTCCTGGAAGGGAGCTACGACCCCCTGCTCTCATTTACCAGCCTCTCCTGGAAGGGAGATACAACCCCCTACTCTCGTTTACCAGCCTCTCCTGGAAGGGAGCTACAACCCCCTGACTGAAGGCTACAACCCTCAGCACCACCATGGACCATGTTTCATCAATTTTCATACTAGATCCAACAGCTTCGACACAAAATAACCTTGCAGGCCACCAAATTTAATTATTTTCTTCAGAGGTGCATCCTTAATTCAACAATCTGTTACCCATTCCAAATAGATATACTTCAGAGTGAAGTATTCATTCACAACCCTTATACGTTCTTCATGATTGAACCAATAATTAATCATCATCTGATCTAAAGATCTTGATCAATCATCATATTCACAGGTGCGCCATAGATTCAGATATATCAGAGTTTATTCATACAGATATCTCTAAAAGAGATTCGTTTATTATCGACCCTTTCACATGCACACCCTTCTTCATCATTCTCATCACCTTATATAGTTTTTTCTTTTAATAAAACCTTGGGTCAAAACCACGAACTGCTAATGGTATTCCTGGACGGGGTCAAAATAGATAATCGGGTCCAACAATATACTATAGTCATGACCTCCCCAAAACATACAAAATTTATTTTACAACATGAAACGACCCAAAAAGGAACTTTATCTTCGCCATATAAGTTTATGATTAATAAATCATTTACAATGGATTGGCGTGGCCATAATATTTAAAACTTAGATCCGGCCCCCCACCTATATGGTTAACAAGCCAATCAAATTCCCGCACCGTACGCTAGATAATCCTTCGTGCATCTTCATAAAGTGAACACCGTCTGATGACCCCTTCCCAGATCAATGGTGCTCATCAATTTCGCTGGACATCCGTGGTCGAACAATAACGGGCGATGGTGCGTAGTGACAGGTAGTTTTGTAGAGTTGTACAGGGATGCGTGTTACCCAATCAATGGAATCGCTACCCAACCGGAAATTACCGCTTATCCCCAAAAGGCGGTGCGAAATGGGCAAACCAGCTTCATAAAACCTACACATGATTCCTTTCCTTCGCTTAGTGCCACTGACTCAGCAATAAAATATATTCATATAACCTTTCGGTTATTTTAAAACTTTACACTGCCTCCGTAACATTACTTTTAATCAAATTTCAATGAACTTTTAACCCGGACTTCAATCTTCAAACAAACGGGATTTCATTCTTTGACCCCGGGCCCACATCGTAGTCGGAACACTTGAATGTGCGATATTGCGATTGTGCGATGGTGCGATGATCGCACGTCGCAAACAACGGAACTTGTGATGGCAGAAATAACAAATGTGCGATATTGCGATAATCGCATATCGCAACAATCAACAAACTCTGGCTTGGGCGGAGGGTGATTTTGCGACATTGCGATGTTGCGATGGTGCGACAGCGCGACGATCGCACATCGCAAATATCCACATCAACAAGACATTTAAACTTCAAAACTTGCGATTTGCGCTAAGGTGGTGGGGACCACTTGATCTTTCCTTTTCAGAAACTTAAAGGACCTTCGCTGTTTTAATCAATTTCCTTCATACTTGGTTGTTAAGGGCTTAAACGCCCGAAATGACTATTTTTAAATAAACTCCGCTCCTCCGTAGTCTGGAACTACAAATGTCTTCATTCCACTGTAAAACAGCGCTGCCCATCCTTTTTGAATGTGTGTTGCTGTTTACCAAAAACTCTGCTGCGCCTTTGTATTCTTTTCTGCCATTCTGTCTCTGCTCCTTCTGTTCTTCTCTGTTGACCTTTGCCAATTATTTTTCCATCAACTTCATCAAGTAGGTTGCCATCAAGGACCACACTCTGCATCATATTGCCAATCATTGCCAATCATCTCATTTCATCAATTAGGTTTCCATCAAGGACAACACATGCCAACAATCTCCCCCTTTGGACTTGATGGCAACTATGATGGTGTTTGATCACCACAATAGATAGATACATCAAATACTATGATACTCTCCCCTTATTCAAACACCATGATACTCTCCCCCTTTGACATCAAGGGCAAAGGGCAGATCAAAACCAACACACAGTTTTTCTCCTCATGTAGAAAGAAGAGCGATGTAGATCTGATGTGCACTGAAGTTACCATGCTCCCCCTGAGTTCAAGCTGAATCTTCAACCATATTTATCAAAGAAGTACATGACTCTATGACTCATACTTACATCAATGATCCAACCAAGTGGATTTACATATGTGACACAAGTACCCAACCAAGTGGGTTTACATATTTTGACTCAACTACCCACCAAGTGGGTTTACATATTTGAACAAGCTCTTTACAAGACTGAATATTACAATTTACATCATAGGTCTCAACATAACCTTTTCATAAATATGAATTTTTATAACCAAGACCAAAAATACCTCAAGAGAGATCATATTTCAGAACCATCATAATGCCAACAACGCATTACATTCAGCAATGCTAATGCTCCCCCTGAAACTGTGCATCCACGCATCCTTTCCATATGACCAAGGCTCCTCCTTAGCTTGTGCAATCTGAATACTTTCAACAACAAGTCATCAGCAACAATCTCTGCATGATCTGTCTGTATCTCTGAATCATAAGACTTCCATCTCATTCATGTGTGAAAGCAAGGAATACTCTTTAGCAAAAAGCAAACAGGGCTCATCCATAAACTCATCATAATAAATAATGTATCATGTCATCATCATTTAGAACTGAGACATAAGCAGATATAATGTCAATAATGCAATCATTAATAGTCAGACTGGTGCTCCCCCTGAACTTGTGCTCCTGTTCTTGAGCTGTCATACTAATTTTCTTATCATAAATGCATACGTGTCTGTGTCCACTGCAACTTGCGTGTATACGCGACTTTACTTTAATAAACCCGCGTATGGAAAGTGAAATAATGAAAATTTCATACTCCTTCTTCTCCCCCTGAATTTGTACCACCTGTACCTTCTTCTTCACAACAGATGCACTATCAGAAATAAACATAACCAGAATTACCAAATCAACCATGAGAATCATCATACATTACTCCCCCTGTGATGATACATTATTAATCTCTATGATGTATCTCAGATCATTCCTGCAGTCATTATGAGAAGTAAGCTTTAGAAGTGGATGACTATAGTAGGGTCAATATTCCCTACGTTTCTGACCGGTCCTCCTTATTTTTCCAGCTTTGCTTGAACTTTCTTATCGTGTGCTGGAAATTGTCCAATTTCTCAGATCTATTCATCCTGCATTCTTTTTCCACATGTCCATACTTGTTACAAGCATAACATATTATTTGACCAGAAAAGTAAGCATAAGGATCATACTGTGTTCTTATATTCTTTCTTCTATTGCAATCAACTGCTTTATGACCAAACTTGCTGCATGAAAAACAATATCCCTTAAAGAAACCAGAGTACCTTTATGTATAGAATCTGTTTGATTGTGACTGAAACAATCTGCTTTTGCAATTTGCTGCATCATGCCCATAATTATGACATTTAAAGCATTCAACATTATTAAATAATTTCCTTTGAGTGTTCATGATTGTCGGTTGACTTCTTGTTTCTTTCAACTCTTCAGGTTTTGCATTGACATCCTTTGAGTCTTTAGCACTTCCTTGTGAACTAGATTCTCCTTTAACATTTTCATGAAAACCAAGACCAAGTTTAATAGCAAGTGATCTTTGATTACTAAGAATATTGTCCAGAATCTTAGTACTATCTTGAAACCTCAAGAGTTTATCCTTTTCTTCTAATTTACCTTTGAGAATGTTTACCTCAACCTCCAATTTTTGGCATTGCTTCATCATGCTTTCTTCAACCCTTTTTCCTTCTTCTACTTGATCATTCAATTTTAAAATTTCTTCCTTCAACCAATTTTCTTGTTCTTCACATGTTTGTAACAGCTCTTCATTCTTCTTATTTGATTTTTCCAGATCCTTTTTGAGAGAGATGATTTCTGCTTCAATTCCTTCCTTTTCAAATGATGGGGGTTATTCATTCTTCTTATTTGATTTTTCCAGATCTTCTTTGAGAGAGATGATTTCTACTTCAAGTCTTTCACTTTGATTGGTTGCATGAACATACAACTTTTGATACTTGTCTACCTATCCATTCAATATTTCTTTCTGTTCATTTATTCTAGAGATCATATCTTTGTAGATAGATTCTCTCTTATGAAATTGATTCCAATCATTGCTTTCATCCTTGATCTTGAGATTTGCTTCAAGACTTATACTGTTACTTTCACTATCTTCACCATTGCATGTACAAGAAGATGAATCACAAGAACAACAATCAATACCTGTTTCCTCTTCTTTATTTTCTACTACGCATGTTTTCTGAGGTATCTTCTTTCTTTGAGTAGCCTTCTTCTTTTGCTTCTTTGCCATGAGCACTAGCAGATCTTGGTTAGGATCTTCTTCATCCTCATTTGATAGTTCATCATTATCTTCATTTGCATAATAGCTCTTTCCCTTTTCAAATTGTTTCCCTTTATCATGATTTTCTTCATAAGGACATTTAGCAGCATAATGACCAACTCTTCCACAATTAAAACACTTGAAGGGTAGCTTACCTTTGAATCTTCCAGTACTTGGTTGGAGTCTCCTTACAAAATTTGCTTCTTCTTCTTCTGATATATAACTTGATTCCTTGAAAACTTCCTTTTCTTTTCCTTTTGCACACGCCTTAAAAGCAGCTTCTTTGATTTGAGAGGGACCTCCTTGTCTCATTTCATAAGCAGTCAGAATACCATGTATTTGAACAATAGTAAGAGTTTGTAGATATTGCCTTTCTTCAATAGCTGACACTTTTGACTCAAATTTTGAAGTTAAAGATCTTAAGACTTTTTCCACGAGAGTAGTATCGGTTATGGTTTCACCCAAACTTCTCATACGATTTACAATATCATCTAGACGTAAAAATAAACTGGCAATACTCTCATCACTATGCATCCTTAAATTTTCATATTCAATTCGTAGAGTTTGGAGTTTTGCACTTTTTACCTTTGTATCTCCTTCATAGCTCAGAATTATTTTGTCCCATATTTCTTTTGCTTAATTTAGCTGCATCACTTTAGCAAATTCTGGTTCATACATGCTTCCTAATAAGACATTGACGGCTTTGGCATTGATTTCATATTTCTTCCTTTCTGCTGCATCAGTAGGAATACTTGCCGGATACTGATAACCTCCTTCCACGATTGCCCATACTTCTGCACCAAGACTTTGCAGATATGCTTTTGTTCGTATCTTCCAGAATAACAGATTATTTCCATTGAATAGAGGTGGCCTTATAGACATTACCCCTTCATGACTTCCCATTGCAACAGATCTCCTTCAAGCGATCAAGCTTCTGCAGAAGGACCTGCTCCGATACCAATTGTTGGGAAAAATACTGAGAGGGGGGGGGGTGAATCAGTATTTTGGACTTACTCAAAAATTTTTATTTTTTTCATGCTCTAAAACCCATACGCTACTTTGCTGAAGCCAACTAGCGTATACACACGGATATCCTTCATAAAACTCGCGTATATACAGAGATCTTATTATGCCATTAATTCTTTACTTAGATCTATGCAACATTCATTCTTCTGATGATTAGATAACAGTAAGCATGTGTAGTAATAACAGAATAAACCATCACACATAAGCATCACACAAGAACACCAGGATTTAAGGTGGAAACCCAAGTCGGGAGAAAACCACCCCTGCAGTCGTCTCAGTCTTCAATATTTATTATATAAAGAAAACATGTTACAACCATGTACTGGCGCAGACTCATACCAGCACGTAGGCACCCACCTGCAGAAGGCTACAACCTTCTCTCATTTACCAGCCTCTCCTAGAAGGGAGCTACAACCCCCTGCTCTCATTTACCAGCCTCTCCTGGAAGGGAGGTACGACCCCCTGCTCTCGTTTACCAACCTCTCCTGGAAGGGAGCTACAACCCCCTACTCTTGTTTACCAGCCTCTCCTGGAAGGGAGCTACAGCCCCCTAACTGAAGGCTACAACCCTCAGCACCACCATGGACCACGTTTCATCAATTTTCATACTGGATCCAACAGCTTGCACACAACATACCTTGCAGGCCACCAAATTTACTTATTTTCTTCAGAGGTGCATCCTTAATTCAGCAATCTGTTACCCATTCCAAACAGATATACTTCAGAGTGAAGTATTCATTCACAACCCTTATACGTTCTTCATGATTGAACCAGGAATTAATCATCATCTGATCTAAAGATCTTGATCAATCATCATATTCACAGGTGTGCCATAGATTCAGATATATTAGAGTTTATTCATACAGATATCTCTAAAAGAGATTCGTTTATTATCGACCCTTTCGCATGCACACCCTTCTTCATCATTCTCATCACCTTATATAGTTTTTGCTTTTAATAAAACCTTGGGTCAAAACCACGAACTGCTAATGGTATTCCTGGACGGGGTCAAAATAGATAATCGGGTCCAACAATCTACTATAGTCATGACCTCCCCAAAACATACAAAATTTCTTTTACAACATGAAATGGCCCAAAAAGGAACTTTATCTTTTTCATATAAGTTTATGATTAATAAATCATTTAAAATGGATTGGAGTGGTCATAATCTTTAAAACTTAGCTCTGGCCCCCCACCTATATGGTTAACAAGCCAATCAAATTCCCACACCGTACGCTGGATAATCCTTCATGCATCTTCATCAAGCGAACACCGTTCGATGACCCCTTCCCAGATCAATGATGCTCATCAATTTCGCTGGACATTCGTGGTCGAACATTAACGCGCGATGGCGCATAGTGACAGGCGGTTTTGTAGAGTCATACAGGGACGCGTGTTACCCGATCAATGGAATCGCTACCCAACCGGAAATTACCGCTTATCCCCAAAAGGCGGTGCGAAATGGGCAAATCAGCTTCATAAAACCCGCACGTGATTCCTTTCCTTTGCTTAGTGCCGCTGACTTAGCAATAAAATATATTCATATAACCTTTCGATTATTTTAAAAATTTACACTACCTCCATAACATTACTCTTAATCAAATTTCAATGAAATTTTAATGCAGACTTCAATCTTCAAACAAACGGGATTTCATTCTTTGACCCTGGGCCCACATCGTAGTCGGAACACTTGAATGTGCGATATTGCGATCGTGCGATGGCACAATGATCGCACGTCGCAAACAACAGAACTTGCGATGGCGGAAATAAAAAATGTGCGATATTGCGATAATCGCATATCGCAACAATCAACAAACTCTGGCTTGGGCGGAGGGTGATTTTGCGACATTGCGATGTTGCGATGATGCGACGGCACGACGATCGCACATCGCAAATATCCACATCAACAAGACATTTAAAATTCAAAACTTGCGATTTGCGCTAAGGTGGTGGGGACCACTTGATCTTTCCTTTTCAGAAACTTAAAGGACCTCCGCTGTTTTAATCAATTTCCTTCATACTTAGTTGTTAAGGGCTTAAACGCCCGAAATGACTATTTTTAAATAAACTCTACTCCTCCGTAGTCTGGAACTACAAATGTCTTCATTCCACTGTAAAACGGCGCTGCCCATCCTTTTTGAATGCATGTTGCCAGTTACCAAAAACTCTGCTGTGCCTTTGTATTATTTTCTCCCATTCTGTCTCTGCTCCTTCTGTTCTTCTTCTGTTCTTCTCTGCTGACCTTTGCCAATTCTTTTGCCATCAACTTCATCAAGTAGGTTGCCATCAAAGACAACACTCTGCATCATATTTCCAATCATTGCCAATCATCTCATTTCATCAATTATGTTGCCATCAAGGACAACACATGCCAACAAATAGAACCCATTACTGACAAAAATTCTTCAATATGCCCTTGGAATCAATTCAACTTGATTCTTCAAACAAGACTTATGCAATTCGGAAAAAACAATACACACCTTTTTCTTTCTTTTGAGGAGCTCGATATTGATATCGGATTATCTCTGTGATTGTGGCCCTTCAATATTTGAAATGCAGCACTAAAGTAGCCCTCTGAATTATATTTTGAGTGCCACAAGTCTTACCTGATTTGGATTCTCCAAGACAAAGTTGTGTCCAATCTCCCACAATGACCTAATTCTGGACTCGTTCAGTAGAGCGGACTTGTAGGACTTGCCACGTGTCACTGTTTCGTCCTTTGTCTCTAAAATTGATAGCCAAGAAACTAAAGTCTGTGTGCTTGCGACCACTTTTTACGGCACTCCAATCCAATGCCCAGAGAGAGAGCTATTGAACTTTTCCCACGATCACCTCTTTGAGATGAAATTTAGGAGCCTGAAAAATCACTACCTTCCACAGACCATATCTCCAAAAATATTACGAACCAAGATCTGCAATTTTTTGAAGAATTTCCTCAGGATTTCATCTTCGCACCATAAAAATTTCAGATTCTGAACCTTAGTAGACAAAACGTTATAGCGCAAATGCCATGATGACCTGTTTAGGAGCCTGAAAAAATACCTAACTTCCACAGATCCTATCTCCGAAAATATTGCGAACCAAGCTCTGCAATTTTTAGACAATCTTCCTCCAGATTGTGGCTTCACACCCTAGAAATTTTAGCTTCTGAAAATTCGTAGAAAAAATGTTATAGCGAAAATTCCACGATGACCTGTTTGGAGCAGCGAAACCCTAGAATCCAAAGCTTTGAAACCAAATGTTGTGTAACGAGCTCCAAAAATAGAAGAAAAGAGATATCAACGCTTTAGAAATGAGCCACTTCGAGGGGGAAACCTCCAATACATTACATAAATGAACAATTCTTGGATGATACAAATGACAAAACCTCCTTTCTATATATAGGAGTCCATGGGGCCACAATGTAATCCTAGTGGGCCAAAATGTAATCCTAGCCGACCTAACAATAATAATGTAAGGGCGCAATAATAACAATATGGGGGTTACCGGGGTACAAAAATAACGATAAGGGGGGTTAGAATAACATAATAAGGGACTACACTATTAATATAGGGGCTGAACAGTCCAAGTTAAGCCTGATTCCAGTAACACTTTTGTTTTCCATTATGGTCTTATTAAATTGTTGGTTGTTGAAGAATTGAATAGGCTAAACAGAGATTGGTTCACCTTTTTATTTCTAAGTGGCTATGAAGTAGATACTTCCACCCCTAGGAAAACTCCAAAGTCCAAATATATAACCCCTAGGGAGTAGAAGGAGCCTATAATTGAGCATGTATCTGAGCCTAAAGCAGAGATAGAGCCTACAGCTGAGCCTGTAGCTAAACATGTGGAAGAACCTATGGTAGTAGAAAAAAATTCTACAATCACTGAGATAAAAACTTATACAAGAACTAAGAGGAGGATGACTAGAAGCCAAAGCAAAGGGAAGGGTGAGCTGTCAGATATCCTAGAAGCTATTTAAATTGAAGAAAGTACCATTGATATTGAAAAAATCCCAATTGTGCAACCTATAGAGATCAAAGAGGCATAAACCAAAAAGAAGAGAAAAAGATCCAAGAAATTGGATTTTACTCAAGAAGATTCAGGTTTTATTTTCAATCCTAGGAATCTTGTCACAAGATCACAATAGCCTAAATAAAAGATTCATGAGCCGCCCTTAGAAGAAAATATGCCAGAGGTACCTCCAACAAAAAAATGAGGTGATAGAATAAAAATTACTTTCTAAGGAATTGAAGGAGGATATATCAAAGCAACTTGAATTTTATAACAAGGTTGCAGATGAATCTAGAAGAATGTTAAAGAGAACACTGCCTTTACATAGAATGATGAAGCACTTGTGCAAGAGGAGAAAATGGTTACAAGCAGACAGAGAAGGTTGCAGGGGCAAGCTAGAGCTTTAGAAACACAAATTGAAATGATCCAAGACGAGATTTTGAACAAGGGTATCGATATTATTGTTGAAATTGATGGCACTCCATGAACATGGTAATATCATAATTTTTTTCTTGTGTTGTGGAAAATCAATATTTTTAGTAATATACAGGCTTGTATAGGCTGTTATAAAGGACTTGGAGGTGAAAGAGATCTTGAAAATACAAAATCTCAGAAAGTTGATATTTTGGTAGCAACATTCCATATTGAGGGTGAATATATTCTACGAATTTGTTGTATATTTCCATGGACAAAAAGACAAGTTTAAACTTCAGCAATGGGAGTGCTCAAAGCATGTGTTTAACTTATATACAACAAAGAAGAGCCTAGAACTTTCAGAAATATTAGATACTTTGCAGAAAGGTTTTTTTTGGCATTTGCTACCAAAGCTTCCTACCAAACTGCCTATAGTTTGTTTTTCCAATGTAATAAAAATTTGATGAATTTTTGGGAAATCAAACAGTAAGGTAGTGGATAAAAAACAGGTCAAAGGTGTCCACATCATCAACCTATGAACTCCTATTTTTTCAAGGGGACAAATAAACGGGTCAACATGTCAACCTCCACATGGTAGCCATCTCATTGTCCCAACATTCCAACACTCCAACAAAGATATGTTGATTTAATGAAGAGATACATAGATGTATTTGCATGGAGTTATGCAAATTTGAAAAGATATGATGCTAGTATCATTCAACACACAATACCCATAAAGGAAAATGAAAATAATTTCAAACAAAAACTAAGGAGAATCAATCCATTTCTTTTGCCATTGATTGAAAAGGAGATTAAAAAGTTGTTTGAAGAAAATATCATAGTTCCATTGAGGTTTTCCAAGTGGTTAGATAATTTGGTACCTGTAAGAAAGAAAAATGGGGATATTAGGATATGCATTGATTTCAGAAACTTAAGTAAAGCCTCACTAAAGGACAACTATCCTCTTCCAAAAATGGATCACATATTGCAGAACATTGTAGGATCACAAAGGATGTCAATGTTATATGGTTTCTCAGGCTATAATCAGATATTGGTACACCCAAATGACCAAGAGAAGACAAATTTTACCATGCCTTGGGGAGAATTTATGTATGCAAAGATTCCCTTTAGACTCATGAATGCAGGGGTGACCTTTCAAAGGGAAATTTATATTTCATTTTAAAAATAAAAGGACAAATATGTGGTTGTATATTTTGATGACATCACTATGTTCTCAAAGAAGGAAGAAGAACATATCAAGCACTTGGAAAAGTTTCTTCAAAAATGCAGAAAATTTGGTATTTCTCTAAACCCCACCAAAAGTGTTTTTGCTTTGACTACCAAAAATTTATTGTGTCGTATAATATCAAAGGAGGGGATTAAGATTGATCCAATTAGGGTTTATTCTATTCAAAAGATATATCTACCCAGAAACAGAAAAGAAATCCAATATTTTTAGGCAAGGTGAATTTTTTTAGAAGGTTTATCCCTAATTTTGCAGAAATTGTGAAGCATATCACCAACATGCTTAGGAAGGAATGTCATAATAAGTGGACATTAGAGGATAAAAATTATTTTGAAGAGATGAAAAAGGCTCTTACTCAAGATCCAGTACTCATAAACCCTGATTTTTCAAAATAATTTCTAGTTTTCACTTTTGCTTCGGAACATACAATTG
This sequence comes from Pinus albicaulis, assembly GCA_034641835.2. Lineage (NCBI taxonomy): Eukaryota > Viridiplantae > Streptophyta > Pinopsida > Pinales > Pinaceae > Pinus > Pinus albicaulis. The sequence continues at coordinate 741,453,426 of CM076582.1, read as the reverse complement.
CAGGAGTATCATTGCAGAGAAAACTACAAGGTAATGAAAAACCTATTTATTTTTTCAGTAGGGCACTTGGAAATTATGAATTTAAGTACACAATTATGAATAAGCAAGCTTATACTCTGGTGAAGGCACTCAAAGATTTCAGAGTTTAAGTCATCCATTCACACATTGTTTATTTTGTACCTAATGCTGTAGTAAAGGATATATTAACCCAAGATGATCCAGATGGTAAGAGGCGTAAGTGGATTTCCACTTTACTGGAATATGATTTGGAGATCGGACCTACAAAATTAGTGAAAAAAAAAGGACTAGTGAAGTTGATGACTCAATCATATTTTTATTTTCTAGATGTGAATTTAATAATAGAAATTTCAGATGTGATTGTAGAAGAAGAGTTGATCCCTGTTGAAGAAAAGTCTATGTTGGACTAGTATAAATATGTCATTTTTTTTTTACAGCATCATATAGATACTCTTGAATTAAAAATGTCAAAATCCAGATTTGTTAAGTTGAAATCTGTGAGGTACTACATCTTGAAAAAAAAATTGTATTGGAAAGACACAAGTGGGATACGTCTTAACTCCCTACTAGAGGATGAAGCTAAGAAAGTGATTGAAGAGTTTCACAAGGGTGACTTCGGGGGTCATCATTATTGGAAATAAAAAATGAATAATATACTTAGAGCAGGATTTTATTGGCCTTCAATGTTCAAATATGTGTATAATAAGGTTGCTGCTTGTCATGAATGTCAAATCTTTGATGGAGAGAGGAAGCTACTCCCATTACTTTTGAAACCCATATTTATAGAAGCCCCTTTCCAACACTCGGGGTTGGATTTTATTGGTGAAATACACCCTGCATCTTTAGGCCAATATCGGTGCATCCTAACAACCACTGATTATTTTACAAAGTGGATTGAATTAGGCCCTAAAAGACAAGCCACATATTCAATAATCATACATTTTCTGGAAAATAACATCCTATCAAAGTTTGGTTGTCCAATGAAGATCATCACTGACAATTCTCAGGCCTTCAAGTCAAAGAAGCTGGTAAGTTTTTTCAATCGGTATAATATCACCCTTGGTAACTCTACATATTATTACCCTCAAGGTAAAGGCTTGGATAAGTCATCAAACAAGATCCTAATCAGAATTATCAAAAGGATTTTGCAGGAAAACAAAACATCATGGTACTTGAAACTTAAGTTTTCCTTATGGGATGCCAGAATTTGTACTAAAAGATCCATAGGGACTTCTCTTTATAAGATAGTCTATGGTAGTGAAGCAATGTTTCCTTGTTCTCTTGGAGTAAAACGATGATATTGTTGCAGGGATTGGAGGAAGAACCAAATACAGTTCAAAGGAGGATCAATCCACTGATTTCTTTGCAGGAAAAGAGAGAGGAAGCATACACCAATTATCAACAATATCAAAACAAAGTCAAAAGGAAATTTGAAAGAAAGACAAAAGATGAAAATTTCAATACTATGGATGTGGTTTTGAAGTGGGAGGCTAAGATAGAAGACAAAGGGAAGCATGGAAATTTTGAAAAAATCTAGAAAGGGCCATATAATAGCTGAGCCTACCATGGAAATAATGCTTTTATACTACAATAGATGGATGCTTAGTTGTGTAAAGGAGGACCTCTCAATGTCAGGTTTTTCAAGCATTATTACTCCTGATTTAGTCAGATCGAAGAAACACCATTGTATATATTCCATTTTTCATTTCCCATTTGTAGGTGTGGATGATCTTTTCAACAAGTTTGAGCCCAAGAAGAAGGCCATAAGGAGTTGGAGATGACATCATCAAAGTTTCAGTTTTTAGTTTTCAATAAGGCAGTTGGTCTTCTAGTTCTTTGTTGCACCACAGGGGTCCAACATCCCCATTGGAGCGACTTGTAGAAATTTAATATAAAAATACATGTATTTCTTGGATTATCTTGATCTAACAGTATGATACTGTTAAATACAGAATCCAAGCAATACATATATTTTGTATTAAATTTCTACATGGTATCGAAGCACAATAAAATGTTGTAGTGAAGTAGGAGTTGAGTTTGTTGGTGGAAAGATTTCAAATTTGCAGAAAGAATTTCTTGGTGCTACAGCTGATTCAAGATCGAAATGGCTTTCAATGGCTTGAGGTTAGAGTATGCACTCGAGGGCAGCTCGAACTAAATTTCTTGGAAGGATAGGATGGAGGTGGTACTAAAATATAATGACTTGAAGGAATTCATTGAGAATGATGTTCCTAAGCCTGCTTCAACAGATGCTTCCAATATTGATGCATGAAAAAAGAAAGTGGCAAAGGTGAGGAGGATTCTGTTGGAAGGAGTATGAGACCACATTGTCTCAAGCCTCCATGGGAAAGCCACATCATATGCTATGTGGAAGTATTTTATGGATCTTTTCCAAAGCAGAAACGACCATAGGAAATTGGCGCTCAAAGATAAACTCCGGAAGATCAAGATGGAAAGGGTGACAACATTCCAAAGTATCTCATGAATTTTTTCCAATGTCGGGATGCACTGGGGAGTGTGGGAATAATTTTTGCTGATGATGATTTGGTGAGTTTGGCTCTCTTGGTACTTCCTAAGAGTTGGCACAGCTATTAAGACTATGTCAACAAAGGGGAAAAATTGCTGGATTGGGAACGGCTATGGTCAGATCTAGTGCAGGAGGATTTTAGGCATAACACCAGAGATGGATCTTCATCAAAGCATGATGATGAAGAGGATTTTGCTTTGGCTATGAAGTCAAAGAAGGGGAAGGGGAAGAAATTCCATTCTACATCTGAGTATAAAGGCAAGAAGTTGGATACGTCCAAGGTGAAGTGTTTTCAATGTCACGAACATGGGCATATTCGTACTAAATTTCAGCAAAAGAAGAAAAACAAGAAGGTTGTTGGAGCTGCAGCTAGTGAGGCCCTTGCCTCGCAATTTGAGCTTGACTTCTCCTTGATCGCATGCATGGTGTCAAGTGCATTGGGATTAATGTGGTATTTGGATAGTGGCGCTTCCTTTCAAATGACGGGAGATAAGGAACTTTTCAGTGACTTGGAGGAGAAAGATCTCCAGATGCATATAGAGATGGCAACGACAGACGATACAATTCTACTCGGATTGGTACCATCACCTTTCAGAGGGAGTCTAGTAAACCATTTCAATTGAAAGATGCTATGCATGTTCCAGGTCTGAAGAAAAATTTGGTCTCAATCGCAATGTTGGAGGACAAAGGCTATGACGTTTATCTTTAGCGATGGAAAATATTTCCTGCGACATAAAAAAACCGGTCAAGCCAAGAGGATAGGGATTCAAGTTAAGAATATCTACAAGATAGAGGTAGATGACTGCACTACCATGATGGGCAAGGTAGAAAAAGTGGTGAGATGGGATGAGGGCGAATTATGGCACAGGTGATTGGGTTATATTCATCATGGAGCCTTGAAAGTCATGCAGCAAATATCTACTGGACTTCCAATGGGAACACTTTCTTAGTTAGATCAGTGTAAGGGTTGCACCATGGGGAAGTATGTAAAGTCCACCTTTCATGAGAAGGAGAATCATGCTTCGGGGATCCTTGAGAGAGTTCACACAGATGTGTCTGGACCATTCTCGATTGCTTCAACATCAAAAAATAAGTACTATGTTATTTTTGTTGATGAATTTTCTCGTAAATGCTGGATATTTTTAATCCAGAAGAAGGTTCAAACATTCTCAAAGTTTTGTGAGTTTAAGGCTTTGGTGGAGAAAGAGTTGGGGAAGCAAGTGAAGGCTCTTAGGAGTGATAATGGTGGAGAATACATCTTTAACGAATTCAAGAACTTCTGCAGCAAAGAAGGATTTTGAACAGAATTCATTGCGCCTCATAACCCACAACAAAATGGGGCCACAGAGAGGAAGAAAAAAACGATCATGGGTGCAACACAAGTGATGTTGCATGATCACGGCCTAACAATGCATTTGTGGGTGGAAGAATGCAACACTGTGGTTTATGTGCAAAACCTTTTTCCTCATAGAGTACTTAGCATGAGTACAGCTGAAGAGGCTTTCACTGGTAAGAAAATGGATGTTTCACAGTTTAATATTTTTGGCTCATCTTTTTATGTGCATGTGACCAAGAACATAAGGAAGAAGCTGGAGTCGACTACTGAAGTTGGAATTTTTTTGGGGTACACAGAAACACCTCATAATTATTGTGTGTATTTTCCTAATAGTAAGATGCCTATTATGCAATGGGATATAAAATTCAATGAGGGGAAAGCCATGCGGTTGTCGCTTGAGAGGGAGCTGGACTTGCATGCGGAGGAGAAAATTTTGGTTCCCAAATAAGATTCTCTAGATGTGGATTAGCGACAGGAGGAGGTTCATGGAGTGGAGGAGTCCACTCATGCAGAGCCAACCATTTGAACTGGCAGAAGATGAACCATAGGAGTTGATAGGCTGAGACTTGATGTTGCATAGAAGATCAGAGCTCCTACTTCACAATGGAAACAAAGACAGTCTCCTGACCAATTTACTGGATACATGGCTCTCATGAGAAAATGAAGTGTGACTAAACCATATTCCTTTCAGGAAGCAGTGTAGAAGCCCACATGGGTAGATGTAATGGTGGAGGAGTATGACTCCATTATCAAAAACAATGCTTGGGAAATTTTTCCAAGACGGGTTGATAAATCAGTGGTAGGTTCGAGATGGATCTACAAGGTAAAGCACGCTGCTGATGGGAGTGTGGAGAAATGCAAGGATAGATTTGTGACCTAGGGTTTCTCACAGATCAAGGGGATAGATTATAAAGAGGCGTTTGCACTTGTCTCAAGGTATTCTTCCATAAAGACAATCCTTTCTCTCTCAGTGCAGATGGGTTGGCACGTTCATCAGATGGATGCGACGTCTGTGTTTCTAAATGGGATCATTGAGGAAGAAGTTTACATAGAGAAACCTGAAGGTTTTGAGATCTTCAAAAGTGAGTCGTATGTGTGCCAACTCAAAAGAGCATTGTATGGGATAAAGAAAGCACCCTGTGATTAGTACACTCGGATAGACAACTATTTCACTAGATTGGGCTTCACCAAAAGTGAAGAAGATGCAAACCTGTACCAAATTGTGGTGGAGGGTAAGCTTTTAATCATTGTTCTTTATGTTTATTATTTAATATTGACTGGTGAGGAGCATCTGATACACTCATGCAAGGAGGATCTTGCAAAGGAGTTCTAGATGAAGGATATGTGTCTCCCTCATTATTTCCTTAGATTGGAAATATGGCAGCAAGATGGTGAAATTTTTGTGTCTCAAGGTAAGTATGCAAGGGAGATATTGGGTAAGTTTCATATGGAGGGATGCAAACCCATGGATACACCTCTTCCAGGAAACTGGAGGAAAGAGGATGCTACTTCTGGAAAGGTAGTGGATGTTACTATCTATCGATAGTTAGTGGCTTCGCTAATGTATCTAGTGAACATGAGACCAAACATTTGCTATGCGTTTAACCAGCTGATTCAAGCTATGGTTAAGCCTACCAAGATATTTTAGAAGGCGGGTGGGGCATGCTTTCCCGAGATACCTAGCAAGGTACAGATTGTTATGCTTAGTGTATAGGGGATGGTGGAAGGAAGGTTGCATGCCTCATGGTATGTAGATTAAATAGTCAACGCAGCAAAGACACATCAAGGGGATCTTTAGTATTCTACCATACAACCTGCTGCAAGGAAGGCGAGATCCGTGGCACTCAAAGTCAAAGTGGAAGAGAATACATGGTAGTAAGCTAAGCTACATGTGACTATCTAGATGAGAAATATCTTGCTATTTGTTGGTTCTCATTTGGATCCAAATAAACATTCATTGTGATAATCAAAGTTTCAAACTCTATTAATCCCTAATACATAGATATGAAGTATATATATATATATATATATATATATATATATATATATATATATATATATATATATATATATATATATCTGTACCATCATCTCGATATTGTTGTAGATAATCATGTTGCTTCAAGAGAGCTTTCACGGAAGATCAAGATGAAAATATTCTGATGAAGGCAGTCACCAAGAGCAAATTTGAATACCATAGAGACAGGATCACGGTGAAGGATAATCCCTTTCTTGTTGAGAGGGAGTGTTGAGATTCAACAAGAAGATCCTAGTGAAAATTAAGAACCTACACTAGGATGGAGCCTCAGGCTATTTTTAGGTGGATGTATTTTTATAGATGCATGAGAAAATTCTATTTATAGATGTATGTGAAAATTATATTTATAGATTTCATGTCTATTTATATATGCATGTCGACTATTATTATCTCTTAATATTAGTTGGATAATAAACAATAATATATTCTCAATGAGAACTTGGAAATATTTAACTGAAGTGGAAAATCAATTAGCTAAAGGAATTTCGAGTTAAAAGGTTGGTTGGTGGGACATGCAAGTGGACTTAGTTGTAAGTGAGTGATTTGAAGTTGTAGCACAGTTGGAAGTGCAGTTATGCAAGTTGTAAAGTAGTTTAACACAGTTAAAGTGAGTTAAACTCAATTGCGCTAGTTGTAACTGAAGATACACTAGTGAGAGATCATGTGAATTAATTATTAATTAATTCAAAATCAATGGTCTCACATGCAATTGAAGATTTACTACTATTAACTGCATGCATGTCAGATCTAGTGGAGACCCAGTTGAGTTCTAGGTGAAAGGGAAGTAAGCTATCAATTGTGACATTATTTGGTTGCACACATGAAACCACACACACATTGGATGTGCCCATGAGGATTGCGCAGTCAAGGCAGGAAATATTGCACTCATTTAGGTATTACTATCAGTTGGGATTGCGCAGTGGAGGCAGGCTGTCTGGAGACAATAAATTGGCTAAGGAACTTGGCAATTTTTGTATGACAATGTGAGACAGTTAGCTCATTTATTGACAGCTCTTGGATTAGAGCTTTGTATGTAATTGTTTCATGATCCATGATATAATACATAATAGAAGATAGTGGGGTTTTTAGCTATAAGCTTTCCCCGAGTAAATTATCTGTGTTATGTGTGATTGATCTTTCTTCATGATATTGTGATTGGCGATTGTGTTTTAAATTTCTGCAAATATTAGTAGAAGCGATTATGTATTTAACAATAGAATATTGTTAGATAAGGAGAATAACTTCTACTAATATTTGCGTAAAATTAAAACACAATTGCCAATCACAATATCATGAAGAAATATCAATTGCACATAACACAGATAATTTACCTGAGGAAATATTATAGCTAAAAACCCCACTATCTTCTATTATGTATTGTTTTTCAAAATAATTTCTATTTTTCACTTTTTCTTCGGAACATACAATTGTAGGAGTATTTTTGCAGAGAAAACAACAAGGTAATGAACAACCTATTTATTTTTTCAGTAGGGCACTTGAAAATTATGAATTTAAATACACAATTATGGAGAAGCAAGCTTATGCTTTGGTGAAGGCACTCAAAGATTTCAGAGTTTATGTCATCGATTCACACATTGTTTCTTTTGTACCTAATGCTGTAGTAAAGGATATATTCACCCAAGTTGATCCAGATGGTAAGAGGAGTAAGTGGATTTCCACTTTGCTGGAATATGATTTGGAGATCGGACCTACAAAATTGGTGAAAAGATAAGGACTAGCAAAGTTGATGACTCAATCAAATTTTTATTGTCTAGACATGAATTTTATAGCAAAAATTTCAGATGTGATTGCAGAAGAAGAGTTGATCCCTGTTGAAGAAAATTTCACTATGCCAGACTGCTATAAAGATGTCACTTTTGTGTTACAGCATCATATAGATACTCTTGAATTAACAAAGTCAAAATCTAAATTTGTTAAGATGAAATCTGTGAGGTACTAAATCTTGAACAAAAGTTTGTATTGGAAAGACACAAATGGAATACTTCTTAACTCCCTACTAGAGGATGAAGTTGAGAAAGTGATTGAAGAGTTTCACAAGCCACTTGACTTTTATAACATGGTTGTAGATGAATCTAGAAGAATGTTAAAGAGAACACTTCCTTTACATAGAATGATGAAGAACTTGTGCAAGAGGAAAAAATGGTTATAAGCAGATAGAAGAAGGTTGCAGGGGAAAGTTAGAGATTTAGAAACACAAATTGAAATGATCAAAGCTAAGATTTTGAAGAAGGGTCTCAAGATTATTGCTGGGATTGATGACACTCCATGAAAATGGTAATATCATAATTTTTTTCTTATGATGTGGCAAATCAATATTTTTATAATATACAATCATTCCATGGAGGAAAAGACAAGTTTAATATTTAGAAATGGGAGTGCTCAAAGCATGTGTTTAGCTTATAAACATCAAATAAGACCCTAGAAATGTCAAAAATATTAGGTAATTTTCATAAATTTGTTTTTTTTCATTTGCTACCAAATTTTTATACCAAAATGATATAGCTTCTACTAATCTTTGCGGAAATTTAAAACACAATCGCCAATCACAATATCATGAAGAAAGATCAATCACACATAACACAGATAATTTACCTAGGGAAAGCTTATAGCTAAAAACCCCACTATCTTCTATTATGTATTATATCATGGATCATGAAACAATTACATACAAAGCTCTAATCCAAGAGCTCTCAGTACCTCAGCTAACTGTCTCACACTGTCACACAAAAATTGGCAAGTTCCTTAGCCAATTTACTGTCTCCAAACAACCTGCCTCCACTACGCAATCCCAGCTGATATAAATATTTGAATGAGTGTAATGTTTCTTGCCTTGTTGAGATTTAACAAGATGATGAGCTTAGTGAAAATTAAGCAACTTCACTAAGTGGGGTCCACAGGCTATTTTTAGGTGTATGTCTATTTTTAGAATGGTAAGCATATTCTAAATTTAGAAGGATGCTGATTCTAGATGGTTGAGAAAATTATATCTTTGGATGAATTTCTATTTTTAGAAGATTGGGCGAAGTCTATTTATAGATCTCTAATCTAAATATAGATGCATGTCGATTATTATTAGCCCTTAATAACAATCCGACAATAATTATCAACTTATTCTCTTGGAGCACTTTATTTTAGTGAACAAATTTGGCAAATCAGTGGGCTGAAGGAATTACACAATTCCTAGGGTGGTTGGTGACTCATGCATGGAGGACTTAGTTATAACTAATAGTGGCAAGTTGTGAAAAATTTGGAAGAGTAGTTATGTGAGCTATTATTTAGTTTAACTCAGTTAAGTGAGCTAAACTCAGTTGTGCTAGTTGTATCTAGTTCTAACTGAAGATACACTAGTGAGAGTTTAGTGAATTAATTATTTAATTAATTCACAACTAGAGACTCACTTGCAACTGAACAAATAGAGCAGTTAACTACTTGCATGTTAGTTCCAGTGGAGACCCAGTGGAGAGATAGGTGAAAGGGTGAGATGGACTATCTGTTGTGACTATAGTGATGCATTCAATGCAATTACACTGAAATTGGAGATGCCAATGATGATTGTTTAGTGCAAGAAAGGAAATATCAAATTAATTCAGGGATATTCTTCAGTAGGGATTGTGCAGTGGAGGCAGGTGTTTAGGAGGCAAGAAATTGGTGCATAGATATGCAAATTTCTGCATGACAGTGTGTGACGATTGTTGATTGTACTAAGAGCTTGATGTACTAAGATTTGTATGAGATTGTTACATGTTCCATTGAAATACATAATATATGATAGTTGGGGTTTTTAGCTTTAAGTTTTCCCATTAAACAACTGTGTTTATGTACGATTTATTTTACTTCATATGTGTTTGCAATTGGCGATTTAATTTCCACAAAGAATTAAGTGGAAGGATTCTATATTCAAGATAAGGTTAATTTGTTAGATCAGGAGAGTATGGTAATATACATGCATCTTGTATAATTTATACATGGTATCAGAGTAGTATTGATCACTGGAGATTGAAATATTGAAGTAGTGCTGATTTTTGTGCCGGTGGACAATTCGAATTTGCTGCAAGAATTTATTGGTGCAACAGTTGAGTATACATTGAAATGGCATTTAATGGGTTGTGGTTGGAGTATGCACTTGAAGGAAGATCCAACTACATAACCTAGAAGGACGGGATGGAGGCAGTGCTTGAAGATAATGGTCTGAAGGAGTTCATCGATAGCGATGTTCCTAAGCCCACTTCGACAGATGCTGCAGTACTTGATGTCTGGAAAAAGAAAGTAGTGAAGACAAGAAGAATTCTGTTGGAAGGTGTGAAGGACCATATTATGTCAAGACATCACGAGAAATACACTCCATTTTCAATGTGGAAGGCTTTGAAATATCTTTTTGAAAGCAGCAGTGACCATAGGAAGTTGGCGCTGAAAGATAAGCTCAGAAAAATCAAAATGGAGAAGGGCGATAATATTCCAAAATATCTCACGAAGTGTTTCCAATGTAGGGATGAGATGGGGAGTGTGGGAATCATAGTTTTGGATGATGACTTGGTGAGCTTGGATCTCCTTATGCTTTCGAAGATTTAGCACAGTTATCGGGACTCTGTCAATGGACAGGAGAAACTTCTAGATTGGGAACGACTTTTGTCGGATCTAGTGCAAGAGGAGATAAGGCGAAAGACTAGGGATGGCTCTTCATCAAAGAATTATGATGAAGAGAATTTCACTTCGGCTGCCAAAGAAAGGAAAGGAAAGGGGAATAAATCCCATCCAAAATCTGAGGCTAAAGTCAAGAAGCTGTATTTTTCCAAAGTGAAGTGTTTTCACTATCACGAACATGGGCATTGTGCTACTAACTGCGCAAAGAAAAATAAGAACAAGAAGGTTGTTGGAGCTGCAGCTGGTGAGGCCCTTGCCTTGCAATTTGAACTTGATTTCTCCTTGATCACATGCTTTGTTTCAAGCGCAATGGGATCAGTGTGGTATCTTGTTAGTGGTTCTTCCTTCCACATGACGGGAGATAAAGAGTTGTTTAGTGACTTGGAGGAGAAAGATCTCCAAATGCATATAGAGATGTGCGATGATGGTAGATACAATGCGACTGACATTGGAACCATTACCTTTTAGAGGGATTTAGGTAAACCATTTCTGTTGAAATATTTTATGCATGTTCTAGGTCTGAAGAAGAACTTGGTCTTGATCACGATGTTGGAGGACAGAGGTTATGACGTTATTTTCATCGAGGGAAAATATTTCCTGCGACATAAAAGAACGGGTCAAACCAAGATGATAGGGGTTCCAGTTAAGAATCTCTACAAGATGGAGGTAGATGGCTGGGCTGCAATGATGGGAAAAGCAGAAGAAATGGTGAGCTGGGATGAGGGTGAATTATAGCACAGGAGATTGGGCCATCTTCACCATGGTGCCTTGAAGATTTTGTAGTAGATTTCTACTGGACTTCCCAAGGGTACTCTTGCACAATCAGATTAGTGCAAGGGATGTACTATGGGTAAGTTAATGAATACCAACTTTCGGTGATCTTAGAGAGAATTTACACAGACATGTGTGGAACTTTATCGGTTGATTCAACAACAAAAAATAGGTATTATGTTATAGTTTTTGATGACTATTATCAAAGATGATGGATATTCTTCATGTAGAAGAAGAGTGAAACATTCTCAAAGTTCTGTGAGTTTAAATAATTGGTAGAGAAAGAGTTGAGGAAGCAAGTGAAGGTTCTGCAGAGCGATAACGGTGGTGAATATATCTCGAACGAATTCAAATAATTCTGTAGCAAAGAAGGAATTCGAAGAGAACTCATAGTGCCTCATAACCCACAGAAAAATGGGGTTACAGAGAGGAATAATAGAACGATCATGGGTGCTGCACAAGCTATGCTTCATGACCAGGGCCTACCAATGCACTTGTGGGCGAAGGCATGCAACACTGTGGTTTATGTGCAAAACCATTGTCCTCATAGAGTACTTGGAATGAGTACACCCGAAGAAGCTTTTACTGGTAAGAAGCCAGATATTTATCATTTAAAGATTTTTGGCTCATCTGTTTACATTCATGTGACTAAGGACGCCAGGAAGAAGCTGGAGCGAACTGTAGAAGTTGGGATATTTGTGGGGTGCACAGAAACACCCCATAATTATCGTGTGTATTTTCCAAATAGTCGGATGACTGTGGTGCGACGGGATATAAAATTAAATGAGGAGAAAGCCATGAAGTTGTCGCTTGAGAGGGAGTTACACCTGCATGCAGAGGAGGAACTTCTTGTTCCCAAAGATGAGCCTCAAGATGTGGATCAGCCACAGGAGGAGGATCATGGAGTGGAGGAGTCTACTCACACAAAGCCAAACATCAGAATAGGCAGAGGGTGTACCATAGAAGCTGAAAGGCTGAAGCTTGATGCAACATAGAATGTAGGAGTCCCTACATCACGACGCAGACAGAGACAATCACCTAACCGATTCACTGGATACGTGGCTCTCATGAGCAAGTGTATTGTGACAGAGCCATATTCCTTTGAGAAAGCAGCGAAGGAGCCCACATGGTTAGATGCCATGGTGGAGGAGTATGACTCCATTGTCAAAAACAATGCTTGGGAGATTGTTCCAAGGCCGGCTGGCAAATCAGTGGTAGGTTCAAGATGGATCTACAAGGTAAATCAAGCTGCTAATGGGAGCATCGAGAAGTATAAGGCAAGATTTTTTTCCCGAGGCGTCTCACAGATCGAGGGGATTGATTATGAAGAAACCTTTGCACCTATCGCATGGTATTCTTCCATAAGGACCATCCTTTCTCTCTCAACACAGATGGGTTGGCACATTCATCAGATGGATGTAAAGATTGCATTCATTAATGGGATCATTAGGGAAGTAGTGTGCATTGAGTAGCCTGAAGGATTTGAGATCTGTAACAATGAGTCGCATGTGTGCAGACTCAAAAGAGCGTTGTATGGGCTCAATCAAGCACCCCGTGCTTGGTACACACTGATCAACAACTATTTCACTGGACTTGGCTTCACCAAGAGTGAGGTGGATGCAAAACTATACCAAATTGTGGTGGAGGGTAAGTTTTTAATCATTGTTAATTACGTTGATGATTTAATACTAACGGGTGATGAGCAGTTGATACACTCATGTAAGGAGGATCTTGCAAAGGAGTTTGAGATGAAGGATTTGGGCCTCCTTCATTATTTCCTTGGATTGGAAATATGGCAGCGACAAGGGGAACTGTTTGTGTCTCAAGGAAAGTATGCTTGGGAGATACTTGGTAAGTTTCACATGCAAGACTGCAAGCGCATGGATACTCCTCTTCCAGGAAATTGGAGGAAAGAGGATTCTACATCAACATAGGTAGTGGATGTGTCTGTCTATCGATAGTTGGTGGGTTCACTCATGTATTTAGTTAATACAAAACCAGACATATGCTATGTGTTGAACCAGCTTAGACAAGCAATGTTTAAGCCTACCAAGCTCTTTTGGAAGGTGGGCAAGCATGTCCTAAGAAATCTTGGGGGCACATATGAGTATGGCTTAAGGTACAAACAGACATATGAGGTGAATTTTCATGGCTTCACGGATGCAGATTGGGCAAGCAGCCCAATAGACAGAAAGAGCACATCAGGAGGGGTTTTCAGTATCAGATCTATAACAGTTTCTTGGTACAACAGGAAACAAAGATCTGTGGCACTCAGTTTAGCGGAAGCATAATACATGGTAGCAAGTCAAGCTGCATGTGAGGCTATCTGGATGAGGAAGATCTTGGTCGGTTTGTTTGGTTATCATTTAGATCCTACAGTGATACATTGTGATAAATAGGTTTTCATTAAACTCTCGATTAATCCCGTGTTTCATGATATATCTAAGCATATAGATATCTAGTATCATCATATCAGAGATTGTGTGCAGCGGAAGATCATGTTGCTTCAATACATTCCTATAGAAGATCAGGATGTAGATATTTTGACGAAGGCGCTCACCAAGAGCAAATTAGAATACCATAGAGACAAGATCAGGGTGAAGGATAATCCCTATCTTGTTGAGAGGGAGTGTTGAGATTTAAAAAGATGACGAGCTTCGTGAAAATTAAGCGTCTTCACTAAGTGGGGCCTGCGGGCTATTTTTAGGTGTATGTCTATTTTTAGAATGGTGAGCATATTCTAAAGCTAATATGATGCTAATTCTAGATGGTCGAGAAAATTATATCTTTGGTTGAATTTATATTTTTAGAATATTGGGAGAAGTCTATTTATAGATCGCTAATCTAAAAATAGGTGCATGTCGATTATTATTAGTCCTTAATAATAATCTGACAATAAATATCAACTTATTCTCTTGGAGCACTTTATTTTAGTGAACAGATTTGGAAAATCAGTGGGTTAAAGGAATTACACAATTCCTAGGGTGGTTGGTGACTCATGCATGGAGGACTCAGTTATAACTGATAGTGGCAAGTTGTGACAGAGTTGGAAGAGTAGTTATGTGAGCTATTATTTAGTTTAACTCAGTTAAGTGAGTTAAACTTAGTTGTGCTAGTTGTATCTAGTTCTAACTGAAGATACACTAGTGAGAGTTTAGTGAATTAATTATTTAATTAATTCACAACTAGAGACTCACTTGCAACTGAAAAAATACAGCAGTTAACTACTTGCATGTCAGTTCCAGTGGAGAGATAGGTGAAAGGGTGAGTTGGACTATTTGTTGTGACTATAGTTATGCATTCAATGAATATACACTGACATTGGAGATGCCAATGAGGATTGCGCAGTGCAAGAAAGGAAATATTGAATTCATTTAGGGATCTTCTTCAACAAGGATTGCGCAGTGGAGGCAGGCTGTCGGGAGGCAAGAAATTGGTGCATAGATATGAAAATTTTTGCATGACAGTGTGTGACAATTGTTGATTGTACTGAGAGCTTGATGTACTAATATTTTTATGAGATTGTTACATGTTCCATTGATATACATAATATATGATAGTTGGGGTTTAAATCTGTAAGCTTTCCCATTAAATAGCTGTGTTTATGTGCGATTGATTTTGCTTCATATGTGTTTGCAATTGACGATTTAATTTCTGCAACGAATTAAGTGGAAGTATTTTGTATTTAACATAAGATTAATTTTTTAGATTAGGAGAGTCTGGTAATATACATGCATCTTGTATAATTTCTACATGCCTTTATTGCGCAATCCTAATGGGCACATCCAATGTGTGTGTGGTTGCATGTGTGCAACCGGATAATGTCACAACTGATAGTTTACTTCCCTTTCACCTAGAACTCAACTAGGTCTCTATTGTATCTGACATGCATGTAGTTAATAGTAGTAAAACTTCAGTTGCATGTGAGACCACTAATTGTGAATTAATTAATAATTAATTAACTTGATCCCTCACTAGTGTATCTTCAGTTACAACTAGCACAACTGAGTTAAACTACTTTACAACTTGTAGAACTGCACTTCCAACTCTGTTACAACTTCGAATCACTCCATTACACTAAGTCCACTTGCATGTCCCACCAACCAACCTCTTAACATGAAATTCCTTTAGCTAACTGATTTGCCACTTCAGTTAACTATTTCCAAGTGCTCATTGAGAATAGATTATTGTTTATTGTCGAACTAATATTAACAGATAATAATAGTCGACATGCATCTATAAATATACATGCAATCTATAAATAGAATTTTCACATACATCTATAAATAGACATACATCTATAAATATAATTTTCTCATGCATCTATAAATAGAAATCCACCTAAAAATAGCCTGAGGCTCCATCCTATTGTAGGTGCTTCATTTTCACTAGGATATTCTTGTTGAATCTCAACACCACTGTTATCCAGGATAACACATAGGTTTCTCTTTGAGTCAATTCGGTTAAGTCGTTAGGGTTTTGAGTTTTTCTTCAAAATAATTACATCTACAAAAATTATTACTTTCATAAAATTAGTTTGTAGGGTCATTATGAATTTTAGTAGGGTGTCATCATAAAGTGAAAATAAAAAACTCCATGCATCTTAGGCTCATTTGATCATGATTAGAAATTTGACAGTTTAGCAAACTTTTGCAGCAACTCTAGTTAGAAAAGCTCAGGGTTTGCTACGGAAGTTCCTGATTCTTTCGTAGAAGATTTTCCTTCTTGAACACTGATTTCACTACGGAAGTCCATTGCTGTGGTAATGGTAAGGATAAGGTGAAATTTTATAGAAAAAATCATGGTCAAAGTCATGTGGGTCATGATTACATGTCATTTGTCTTATCCCTCAATCCAAAAATGCATACACCTTATAGCTTCATTCGCATTTTTTTTCTCTTTCCATTTTTGAATTAGTTTGTTTTCATAAGCTCATTTTCCTTCTTATTCGAGTTGCTATTGCTGTCCATATATTAGTCCTGTTTTCTTGTGAGCTGGTATATCTATCTTTAGGGTAGTTTCGTAGGTGTCATAGCTGCTCTTGCTGTCTTTGGGATATTTGCAGCTGTCAAGAAAGAAGTTCACTGTGTGTTGAAGCCATGTCATCTTAGAGGAAGCAATATAAAGGAGGGGCAGTGGTGAGGTACGAACCAATGGATATCAAATTACTGGAGGAAGACCCTACATTGATTCAAGAATTTTCCAACATGGGGTGCCTTCGATTCTATCAGAAGCTATAGGGTTACCATGGGAAAATTGCTAAATATTTTTCCATTAATTTTACAAGAACGGATTCTAAAGTGGGAATTATGAAATTTTTAGTGTCCCCTGACACCATTTCTCAAGCTACATAAATACCTAGGTCAGTAGAAATGTGGTTTAAAGTTCATAAATTTCAGTTGCAGAATTGTGATGAGTTCCTTAAGGAAGAGCATAGAGTAGTTGATATGACCACAAGAATTCCTAGAAATTTCCTCAAAAAACATTATTCTAAACTCTTAATGGTTATCTAGAAGTACTTCACTTATGAAGGAAGGTTCAACATGGTTTACCAATACCATTTCAAATTACTTATGCATTTCACTGGTAAACAACCCCTTGATATACCTTTTTATCTGTTTAGAAGTCTGGGAAAGATGGCTGACAAGGTCCAAGCTAATCTTGATGCTAGGAACACCTATGTTTTACATTATGGTCTTATTAAATTGCTAGTTGTTGAAGAGTTGAATAGGATGAAAAAAGACTAGCTCACATTTCTATTTCTAAGTGGATATGAATTAGATACTGCCACTCTAGGAAAAGTCCAAAGTATAAATCCATAAAGCCTAGGGAGGAGAAGGAGCCTATAGTTGAGCCTGTATTTGAACTTGAAGCAGAGATAGAGCTTATAGTTGAGCTTGTAGCTAAACATGTTGCAAAACCTGTGGTAACAGAAAAAGCTTCTACAAGCACTGAGATAAAAACTTATACAAGAACCAAGAGGAGGATGACTAGAAGCCAAAGAAAAGGGAAGATAAAGTTGTCAGATATCCTAGAAGCCATTGACATTGAAGAAAGTCCCATTGATATTGAAAAAATCCAAATTGTGCAACATATAGATATCAAAGAGGCAAAAACCAAAAAGAAGAGAAAAAGAGCTAAGAAATTGGATTTTACTCAAGAAGATTCAAGTTTTATTTTCAAGCATAGGAAGCCTGTCACAAGATCACATCAGCCTAAAGAAAATATGCTTGAGTTTCTCTTGGAAGAAAATATTCGAGAGGTACCTCCAAAAAAAAATAGAGCCAGTGAAGAAGAGGAAAGGCAAGGAGCATGTACAAGAGAAAAGTGAAGTGGAAGTTCTACAAGAACAATTAAGAGATGCTAGAAATGAGGTGATCGAATCAAAATTACTGTTTGAGGAATTGAAGGAGGATATATAAAAGCGACTTGAATTTTATAGCAATGTTTTAGATGTATCTAGAAGAATTTTAAAGAGAACACTTCCTTTACATAGAATGATGAAGCACCTATGCAAGAGGAATAGATGGTTACAAGGAGACATGAGAAGGTTGCACGGGCAAGTTAAAGATTTAGAAACACAAGTTTAAATGATCAAAGCTAATCTTTTGAAGAAGTGTCTCAAGATTATTTCTGGAATTGATGAAACTCCATGAACATGGTAATAACATAAATTTTTGCTTACGATGTGGAAAATCAACATTTTTAGTAATATACAAGCTTTCCATGGAGGAAAAGACAAGTTTAAACTTTAGCAATGGGAGTGATCAAATCATGTGTTTAGCTTATAAAAATAAAATAAGACCCTAGAACTGTCATAAATATCAGATAATTTGCATAAATGTGTTTTTTGGCATTTGCTACCAAACTGATATTTGCTTTCCATTTTCTTATGATGTGGAAAATCAATATATAACTTTTCATGGAGGAAAAGACAAGTTTAAAATTCAGAAATTGGAGTGCTCAAAGAATGTGTTTAGCTTATAAACATCAAATAAGACCCTAGAACTGTCGAAACATCTTATAATTTGTAGAAATGTGTTTTTTGGCATTTGCTACCAAAGTTTTCTAGCAAACTACCTATACTCTGTTTTTCTAGCATAATGAAAATTTGATGAATTTTGGGAAATAAAATAGCAAGGTAGTGGATAAAAAATAGGTCAAAGGTGTCCACATAATCAAGCTGTGAAATCATATTTTTCAAGGGGATATCTCAGTAGGTCAATAGGTCAACCTCCACATGGCAACCACCTCATCATCCCAACATTCCAGCACTCCAGCACATCAACCATTCATCACATCAATAGTTAGTTATATTCGATAATGGTCATTAGAAGAATTTGTTGAGTTCTTAAATGATGATAGACTCCTTTTTGTATTCAAGTTCTGTTGAAATAGAAATATCCCTATAAAGTCTCCATGTTCTGTAATTCAACTAGAATTAGGTCTCTTAGCTAAAGCATCGATTCTCGCCCAGGTGGCAGATGATTTTAATGGAGGCCTCATTGTATATATGTGGGACATTTTTCACTTTGAAGGGGTTGATGGATGTTATGAGATAACCACCCTTGTAATCATTTCTTCTTCAATTAATATACATTTGTAGGAGATTGTCTTTTAACCTGAGATTCTCTTTACCTTATATGTTTTTTTTTCCATACTTTGTGTATTGTTATTAGTTTCATGGAAATTTGAATACTTGAAATTCATGTTAGATGCTCCAACTTCCTTCATTTGATGTGTTTTACTGTAAAATTTTATGTTTAAGCCAATTTTTCCTCAGCTTTCATAAACACAATTTTGTTTCTAATTGAATTTCCTTAATTGACTCCATGCCTAGTGGTGGCTTATTCACTTGAAAAATCACATAACAAGTACAAAATTATCCTTCTAATATTTTGATATTTATAATGAGTATTTTATAGATATTTAGAGAGAGCCCTCTCAGACTGGAAGGGCTAACTTCCAGTTAAAGTTGGTTTGAAATAGTTATGCTAGGTTGACGGTTGACACAACCCAACTTGTTCCAGCCTAGGGATAACTTTTTGGTGTGTTTTTCGGGAGTCTGAAAAGTTATATCATCATGGGATATTCTTATCAAATTAATTGAGCACTTGAAGAAAGTAGGAGATTAGACAATTGAAACGTTGTACTTCTACCTTGGTGACTCCACTGCAATATTCAACTTAAAGGTGGCTTCTAAGAATATTCATACAGGGAGAAATCCAGACCCTGAACCACCATATATGGTTGATGATCTAGAGAAATTTCTTAGAGGTGTTGGTAGCTCATCAAAATCAGGTAGTCCATATCTATGCTAGATTGTAGGTTTCTGTGGTGTAGTTTTTCAGATGTAGGACTCGAAATATCCATAGTAATAATTTTTAGTCTACGTTTCGAGTCTAGATCTAGACTCATCATCAGGACAGCCTGCTAAGAAGAGAGAAGACCAGGGTTAATAAATAAAGGTGGAAAAGAAAAAGAAAAAGGAAAAAGGCCAACTAGCTCTTAATAAGAGCTTCATCTTTACCCTTAAGAGGTGTTCAAAATATTGAAAACTTAGAGTTTGATGAAAAGTTTAAGAAAAATATTTTTAGATCTAAATTAGAAAATGAATTAACAAAAATTGTCCTCGATCTAAAAATATTAGGAATTGACACTACATCTGTTGTTTCAAAAGAGGACAAAGAAGGGTTTTTGGAAATTGTTACATCTTTATTTTCATAAGAGTAGGAGTCTTTAGAGAAACTAAAAGATCTTGATCCTCTTGAATATATTATGAAAAGAAGATTTGGTGTCCCTTTACCTGAGTGGAGTTCTTTTATCTTTGAATTGAAGGCCCCACAACTCAATTTCCTAACTTCACATCTTCCTTTAATACTGCTAGTCTGATAGCTACTTCATTTGGATCATTTTCTGCTAGTACATCTACTATCACTCCTACAATGGCAGGAGTCCCTCCTCCTCCTCCTCCTCCTCCTCCTGTGATCTGAAAATGGAATGTACTTGTTTAATTGTGCAAGGTATCCATTTTCCAATATTTTCAAATGATCTGAAATTGTGAGAATAAACTATTTCCTTTTCAGAGATGGACTGAAGGGGCATTCACTGGACATGTCACCTCTAAAAAGAGGGTGAGTTCCAGAGGCTACCTGACCCTCTTCAGACTCTGTCTAAGGAAATAATAAATAAACACTAATAACAGAATCAATGAAAGTATTTAAATTGTAATTTCAAAGTGTTCATGGTTCTGTTTTGAATGTGAATAGGCAAGTGTATCTGATCTGCAATAGTTGTGTAGAGGTTTGAAGTTAAAACAACAAATTTTGATTACTGTATAAACTTGTTTATGGAAAACATGCTTATGAAATTTCACTGTTTAAGCAATCAAATTCTGGAAATAAACAGCCATAAAACACAGATGAACAGCAGATGTTTGTTTAAGCGGTTCACCCCTCTTCTGGGCTACCTCCGCTGGTCCAAAAGCCTCTAATTAGGCTCAGTCCTTTTTTGATTAAATGCTTCAAATGAAATTACATCTGTATAAAGTTCTCCAATGAGAAAATAGAATGCTAAAACAGACTCAGAACATCCAAATCAGTAGAAATAGACTACAAATTCACCTCCATTGGAGGAAGGTAGCCCAATGCAGCAATCTTTCCCCTTGGCCCTGATGGCTTCTCTGTCAAAAGCGCTGTAAAATTCGCAGATACAATGCCCTGATGGCTCTACAGACACCTCCAACAGCTCCAGAATGCTCTCTACACCCAAAATCAAAAAAAAATTCGTCCAAAAAGACTTTCCCAATCAAAAGTTATGGCTCATTTACTGAACTGCCTCTTACCCCTTAGGAAGCTCCACTAAATGTGGAGGATGTGCAGTTAACTTCGACAAATAAGGTGGAGCGCTCCAACTAAGGCGGACCCGCCAGGTTTAACCGCCGGTTTAAACTGTGGTTATTAATGTGAATGCTGGCGTTCATATGCGGAACCGTCGGTTTAACATAAATGTTAACGGTTTTATTGTATTAAATATAACACAACGTTTGTTATATAAATAACAAACCCACTACATGTAATTAACCAAAGGTTGAATGTGCGCGCCAATGGTTTTACGCACAGGGTTCCGCCCGCCAGGTCACGTGTAATGGGGGCTGGCCCTCCGGGGCTGGCCCCCTTCGGGCCCCACCAGAAGCAATTGCACAGTTTAATTAAGACTCTGCCCGCCACTATTTCAACGTTGAATACAATAGCCCAATGGTAAGTCGTTGCACTGTTAACCCATAACTCGCGGGTTCGATTCCGTCTGCCCTCAACAAAACTTTTGAAACGCAATTTCCATTCGGCCTTGGGGCCACGTGGCGGCCTCCGGGCTAGCCACGTGGCACCCGTTGATTGGCTGCCAGCGGAATATTCCCCGGAATATTCTGCGGAATATTCCACGGAATATTCCCAGAATATTCTGTGGAATATTCTTTTTTTAATAAAATTTTTTCCAAAGTCTAATTTTGCCATTTTTTAATGAAATTGACAAAACTTTGAAGCTGAATAAATTTTGCATACGGAGACCATTTTTCGAACCGTTCGCGGCGCCGGATTCAGGAAGACGAGCACTATCCAGTCGATCTGTTTCGGAGCTATTCTGAGCACTTTCATTTTTTAGCATTTTTCTTCAAGAGACTTGATCTCCTGATCACACCTCCCAAATGGGAAGCTTTTGGACCCTCAAAAGCTTTCTGATTACTGAAACGGATGATGTGGAGACTGATTCTCCACTCTTCCACCCTTGAACAACTGAAATCTACCCGATTTCATCAACTGAAGCTTTTGAGAAAATGACAACCTGTCTCTGGAATCAACTGATCTACCATTGCTAAGATTGACGGAGTCATGACGCAAATGATTAAAATTTGCAGAACAGCAATAGTACTTTGCAGAAAATAAACTTTTTCTACATTGATCAAACTTCCAGAAAGATTTAAAACAACCTTCACCATGCAAACTGTTACCATGGCGAATTGTACCATTCTGAAACCAACTTTTTCCCATGCTGAATTTTGTGTCCTTCTTGCTTGCACTGCTTTGCTTTGACACTTCATTCAATGCATTGGCTGACCCAAAAGGTGATTCATGCAACACAACATCATCTTTTTTCAAAGACGAACTGTTATCAAACTGAGACAAATGATTAGCAACATCATAAAATGGAAAATGCTCAAAATCCGGTCGTTTCAACATCAACAAAGTTAGACTTTGACTTGCATTAACCAATCTTTTCAATTGACCTGCATGTAGTAAAGAAGATTCCATCTTCTTCTTGTGAGCTCTCACAATGTACTCTTTACCATCTTTAAACAAGTGATACTTGTTTTCATGGCGATGAAAGATGGCCTTCCTGTCAAACAAATAAGGACTTCCCAAAACCATACCTGAGATATCAAGCGGCACCACATCAAGTTCTACTGTATCAACAAAGTGTGCAGTTATTGCAAAGCGCAACATGCACTTCCTTGAAACCTGCAAATTAGCATCCTTGCAAATCCATCCAAGTGGATAAGGCTTCGGATGTGGAATGGTCTCAAGTTTCAGCTGCTTGACCAAATCTTCAGAAATAAGATTAGCTTGTGACCCACTGTCAAATAGTGTGCCAATTTTGGTATGGTGAGAAATTACCCTCACATGGAAAAGCTCTATTCTCCTCTTTTCATCAAGAGTATCTTTGTGACAATTCAAAGAGCTAGAACTAGGAATTGTGTCTTGCACCACTTCTTTCCCTTTAGTGTTCTTTAAAACCATGCCTATGCTTTTTGTCTCATCTCCTGAGTCTGACCCTAAGTCTTGCTCAACTGTTGCAACAATTTTCTCCTTTTCTTTGGGCTTGTTTTTGTTCTTGTACTTTTCTGGTTTCAGTTCAGGATGAAGTTTCCAACAATGATCTTCATCATGACTAGTCTTAGAACAGTTCTTACAAAAGAACTTTCCTTTTTCCTTTCTTGAATTAGCAACTCTTTTCTTTCCTTTGTTTTTAAAAGTACTATCCTCATCAAAAGCATCAAAAGCATTCTTTCCTCTAGCTTCTAAATGTGTAGCCTGCACACAGACTTCATCTAAGCTGGTAGGATTAAACATAAGAATAGTATGTTGCAGATAATTGTGCAAACCTCCTATGTATTTCAACAAGGTGTCTTGACTTTGTAAGTCTACTCCAAGTAGAAGTGCTCTCCTTCTAAACTCTTGGGTATAATCTTGCACATTTTGACCCTTAAGTTGCCTAAAACTTTGCCAATTCATGATGGCTTTCTGAATATGAGAAAGAGGATAAAATTGTTTCTTAATGGCTGTAATAAACTCATTCCATGTTAGAGTTATCTTACCATACTTTTTAATCTCCTCTCTAGTCTTGGCTTCCCACCAAACCAAAGCTGCTCCATCCATTCGCAAAGAGGCTAATTGGATTTTTGTTTCATCATCATGCAAATTCTGGATTCGGAGATAGACTTCCAGCTGTCTTATCCAATTATCCAATTTCTCTGCATTAACATCACCATTAAACATAGGCAACTCAAACTTCACATCAAGCTTCAACAAAGGATTTTTAAAAGAGGTTTTTGTTTTATGTGACTGATTAACAGAAGTAGAAGAGGATGATGTGGAGGAAGAGAATGACGATGGAGATGAAGGATCACCATTTCCTCCATTCCCTTTCTTAGACTCATCTTTATCTTTCTTCCCTCCTGAAGAACCTCCTTCTTCTCTTTGGTTTCTAGACCCTTCTCCAGCAATTCTGTCATTTCTCTCCTGGTATAGGATTCTAACCATCTCAGTCAAATCCAAGAAAGCTTTCCTAAAGACTCTTTCTTCTTCCTTGGGATCCATCTCTTCATGGACTTCTCCCTCTCTAGATGACATGCTTGTGGCTGATTCTAAGGCTATGGAGGATGAAATGGAAGGTGGATGTAATGGCACTCTAGCCCTCCTTGGTTGAGGATTAACCTGTTCTCTAACCAGTTGACCTTCCCCTCTTTGCAGTTTCAGCCTAGTAAGCATCAAGATTTGCAGAACTACACAACAAACTTGCACAAATCTCACAATTTTTTTTAAGGAAAACCTTAAGAACCTAAGCTCCGATACCAACCTGATCTGAAAATGGAATGTACTTGTTTAATTGTGCAAGGTATCCATTTTCCAATATTTTCAAATGATCTGAAATTGTGAGAATAAACTATTTCCTTTTCAGAGATGGACTGAAGGGGCATTCACTGGACATGTCACCTCTAAAGAGAGGATGAGTTCCAGAGGCTACCTGGCCCTCCTCAGACTCTGTCTAAGGAAATAATATATAAACACTAATAACAGAATCAATGAAAGTATTTAATTTGTAAATTCAAAGTGTTCATGGTTCTGTTTTGAATGTGAATAAACAAGAGTATATGATCTGCAATAGTTGTGTAGAGGTTTGAAGTTAAAACAACCAATTTTGATTACTGTATAACCTTGTTTATGGAAAACATGCTTATGAAATTTCAATGTTTAAGCAATCAAATTCTGGAAATTAACAGCCATAAAACACAGATGAACAGCATATGTTTGTTTAAGCGGTTCACCCCTCTTCTGGGCTACCTCCGCTGGTCCAAAAGCCTCTAATTAGGCTCAGTCCTTTTTTTAATTAAATGCTTCAAATAAAATTACATCTGTAAAAAGTTCTCCAATGAGAAAATGGACTGCTACAACAGATTCAGAACATCTAAATCAGTAGAAATAGACTACAAGTTCACCTTCATTGGAGGAAGGTAGCCCAATGCAGCAATCTTTCCCCTTGGCCCTGATGGCTTCTCTGTCAAAGGCGCTGTAAAATTCGCAGATACAATGCCCTGATGGCTCTGCAGACACCTCCAACAGCTCCAGAATGCTCTCCACACTCAAAATCAAAAAAAAATTCGTCTTCAAAGGCCTTCCCAATCAAAAGTTATGGCTCATTTACTGAACTGCCTCTTACTCCTTAGGAAGCTCCACTAAATGTGGAGGATGTGCAGTTAACCGACAAATAAGGTGGAGACGCTCCAGCACAAAACGGACCCGCCGGGTTTAACCGCCGGGTTTAAACTGTAATTTAATGTCTGCAGATGCTGATTCATATGCGGAACCGTCGGTTTAACATAAATGTTAACGGTTTTATTGTATTAAATATAACACAACGTTTGTTATATAAATAACAAACCCACTACATGTAATTAACCAAAGGTTGAATGTGCGCGCCAATGGTTTTACGCACAGGGTTCCGCCCGCCAGGTCACGTGTAATGGGGGCTGGCCCTCCGGGGCTGGCCCCCTTCGGGCCCCACCAGAAGCAATTGCACAGTTTAATTAAGACTCTGCCCGCCACTATTTCAACGTTGAATACAATAGCCCAATGGTAAGTCGTTGCACTGTTAACCCATAACTCGCGGGTTCGATTCCGTCTGCCCTCAACAAAACTTTTGAAACGCAATTTCCATTCGGCCTTGGGGCCACGTGGCGGCCTCCGGGCTAGCCACGTGGCACCCGTTGATTGGCTGCCAGCGAATATTCCCCGGAATATTCTGCGGAATATTCCACGGAATATTCCCAGAATATTCTGTGGAATATTCTTTTTTTAATAAAATTTTTCCAAAGTCTAATTTTGCCATTTTTTAATGAAATTGACAAAACTTTGAAGCTGAATAAATTTTGCATACGGAGACCATTTTTCGAACCGTTCGCGGCGCCGGATTCAGGAAGACGAGCACTATCCAGTCGATCTGTTTCGGAGCTATTCTGAGCACTTTCATTTTTTAGCATTTTCCTTCAAGAGACTTGATCTCCTGATCATCCTGTATGCCATGCCAGATATTCTCCTATTGTTTTTCCTTCTATACTTCATGAACTACCACAAGGATATTAAACTAGGATAAAAACCTTTGGAGGTGAGGAGGGAATCACTACAGAACAACATGTCGACCAATTCAATGACTTTATAGACCTATAGGAGGTACATGAAGAAGATGTCAGAATGAGATTTTTTATGCATAGTTTTATTGGTGAAGTGAGAAAATGGTTTGAAGCCTTAACCCCATAAAGTATACAAAATTAGGATCAATTAGAAGATATTTTTTGAGAAAATGGGGAAGCAAAGTGAATCCTGTCCAAGCCTTGAATGAATATAAAATTTTGAAGAAAGCAAGTAATGAGTTAATTCAGGATTTTTCAAAAAGATTCAACAAATTTTATAATTTTATTCCTTCTCATATAAAAACCTCCACCAGGGGCTGCCCAATTGCATTATGCTAAAGCTTTTGATCATGAATTTTCCATTTTGTTGAGGAAGGGGGAGGCTGCCACTTTGGATGAAATGAAAAATGATGTTGTGAATGTAGAAGTTAGCATGGCTGAAGAAAAAAGGTCTGAGGTTGAAAAAGGAATAATAAAAGAGGAAGAACAACTCTCTACATATTCAGATGTGAAATTTGACACTATGATGAAAGCCATGGAAAGACTCATGGATAGACTATATTTTGGAAACAATCCTCCCCCTGCTGCACAACCAAAAACACAAATCATAAATCCACATTTCAGGAGACCCAAAAATCAACAGAGACCAAGAGAACAGATAAATCAACATGATCAACAAGTTAAGCCCCTTTTCCAGTAAAACCTAGTGGATGAATAAGAGATGCAACAATAAAATTAAGAAGATATCATTCACTGTTTGGATGAAGATGAAACTGGGATGTTTTTAACAAAAGAGGAACATGATGAATCTAGTAATGACATAGGTAATGATAAAACTGAAAAATAGTTATACTATTTGAAAGGCTATCAACATGTTATTTTTGAGATGTAGAAACACTATAATCTTAGGAATAGAAATGTTCCTATAGTGGCCAATAAAAATCAGCCTAAGAAGGATGGTAAAAAAGCTGCTGAACATAAGAAAGATACTCCTCTTGGGAGAGAAATTCAGAAGACACAACCAGCTTTAAACCTAGAAAATGAGAATTAAAATATTAAAATTGATGTCCCCTTTGTTGAAATAATAAAGGTCATAAAGAACAGAAGTCAAATTGTAAAGATGCTTAATACTCACGCTGAATCCTCTGATATTATGAATTTGCAAGAAGATCACCCTACCATTTTCTTAGGACCCAAAGTGGAAGATGAGAAAAATTAATAAGTGCCACCGTTATATGCGAGCCTAAATATTCATGGCATGCCATTACACAATGATATGTTAGATTCAAGAGCATATCACAACTTAATTCCGAAGTTCAACATGGAGAGATTGGGTTTGGACATAAATAGACGATACAAAGACTTGTTTTCATTTGATTCCAAGAAGGTTCAATGCATTGGTATAATCAAATATGTGGTTGTTGATTTGAGTCAAGTCCCTACTAAAACTATATTGATGGACATAATTGTAGTTGATATTCCACCAAAATTTGGAATTCTTTTATCTAGATCATGGGCTGCAAAAATCAAAGGAACCATGCAAATGGACATGACATATGCCACTATCCCTATTTTTGGTGAGCAAAGGAAATTGTATAGAGAATATAGGATGGCATATATGGTCACCAACAAAGATAAACCTCAAAAATTCCTAGTTTTATGCAATGGAAACTGAGTTAGGATCCTTCATTATTTTCAATGAAATCACCATTGAAATAGAAAATCAACAAAAAGAAAAAAGTCAACAAACAAAAAATCAACAAATTGAAGAAATTGAAAAAGAAGGTTGGTGGTGCATGAGATTTTATGGTGCTTCTAGAAGAGATGGAGCTTGTGCAGGCATTTGGATAATCATCCCAAGATATGAGACTAATTTTTTCTCCTATAACCGAAAATTTGATTGCACAAATAACATGCCATAATATGAAGTTCTAGTTTTGGGTATAGAAGCATTAAAAAAATTAGGTGCTAAAAAGGTTTCAATTTTTGGTGATTCCAAGTTAGTCATCAAACAAGTGAACGAAACTTATCAAACCAAGGATGCTAGAATGAGTGCATATAAAAATTTGATTCTAGAAATGATGGAAAATTTTGAAGAACACAATTTCACCATCAAGCCCAGAGAACATAATGGTATTTCAGATTCCTTAGCTATTTCAACCATTTTATTTACAATTCCCCTTCATTTGAGAAAGAAATACAAAGTTCAAGTCAGATTTAGGCCAACGATTCCTGATAACATAAAAATTTGGCAAGTATTTGACAATGATGAACAAGTAAAATAATTTCTTGAACTGACAGAAGAGTTTGAAACCATTCAAGTTGACCAGTAGAACAAGTTTTCTAAAACCAAATCTTGTAAAAAAATCATCCAGCTAAAAAACAAAAAATTATTCGTAAAGTTCTGATTCCTCTTGAAAAGTTGTTTGACCAAAATTATGTATCTAAGAGTCCTAAGATAAAATATGATGATGAAGAGGTCGAAAATTGTAACCTTGGTACTACAGAAAATCCTAAGTTTGTTAAGTTGTCCAAGTTCCTTTATTTTGAGGTAAAGAAAAGATATGTTGATTTAATGAAGATATACATAGATGTATTTGCATGGATTTATGCATATTTGAAAAGATAGGGCCGTAGTATGATTCAACATACAATATCCATAAAGGAAAATGAAAATCCTTTCAAACAAAAACTGAGGAGAATCAATCCATTACTTCTGCCATTGATTGAAAATGATATTAAAAAGCTGTTTGAAGAAAAGATCATAGTTCCATTGAGGTTTTCCAAGTGGTTAGCTAATTTTGTATCTGTAAGGAAGAAAAATGGGGAGATTAGCATATGCATTGATTTCATAAACTTGAATAAAGCCTCACTAAAGGACAACTATCCTCTTCCCAAGATGGATCACATATTGTAGAACATTGTAGGATCACAAAGGATGTCAATGTTAGATGGTTTCTCAGGCTATAATCAGATATTGGTAGACCTATATGACGAAGATAAGACAACTTTTACCACACCTTGAGGAACATTTATGTATGAAAATATGTCCTTTGGACTCATGAATGCACGAGAGACCTTTCAAAGGGAATTGTATATTTCATTTGAAGAATAAAAGGACATATCTGTGGTTGTATATTTGGATGACATCATTGTGTTGTCAAAGAAGGAAGAAGAACATCCCAAGCACTTGGAAAAGATTTTTCAAAAATGCAGAAAATTTGGTATTTCTATAAACCCCACCAAAATTGTTTTTGCTTTGACTACTGGAAAGTTATTGGGTCATATAATATAAAAGGAGGGGATTAAGATTTATCCAAGTAGGGTTTCTGCTATTCAGAAGATAGATTTAGCCAGAAATAGAAAGTAAATCCAATATTTTTTAGGCAAGGTGAATTTTGTTAGAAGATTTATCCCTAATTTTGCAGAAATTGTGAAGCATATCACCAAGATGATTAGGAAGGGATGTGATATTAAGTGGAAAGATTAGGCTAAACATTCTTTTGAAGAGATCAAGAAGGCTCTTACTCAAGCTCCAGTACTCATAAACCCTAATTTTTCAAAAGAATTTTTGGTTTTTACTTTTTCTTCGGAACATACAATTGCAGGAGTATTGTTGTAGAGAAAACAACAAGGTAATGAACAACCTATTTATTTTTCAGTAGGAAACTTGGAAATTGTGAATTGAATGACATTATGATGGAGAAGAAAGCTTATGCTTTGGTGAAGGCACTCAAAGATTTTAGAGTTTATTTCATCCATTCACACATTGTTGCTTTTGTACCTAATGCTGTAGTAAAGGATATATTAACCCAAGATGATCCAAATGGTAAGAGGAATAAGTGGATTGCCACTTTGCTGGAAATGATTTGGAGATCAGACCTACAAAATTGGTAAAAATACAAGGACTAGAGAAGTTGATGAATCAATCAACTTTTGACTGTCTAAACATGAATTTTATAGCAGGAATTTCAGATGTGATTGCAGATGAAGAGTTGATCCCTTTTGAAGGAAAGTTCACTATGTCATACTGGTATAAATATTTCATTTTTGTTTTACAGCATCATACAAATACTCTTGAATTAACAAAGTCAAAATCCAGATTTTTTTTTACAGCATCTGTGAGGTACTACATCTTGAACAAAATTTTGTATTGGAAAGGCAGAAGTGGAATACTTCTTAACTGCCTACTAGAGGATGAAGTTGAGAAAGTGATTGAAGAGTTTCATAAGGGTGACTGTGGGGGTCAAAACTATTGGAAATAAACAATGAATAAGATAATTAGAGTAGGCTTTTATTGGCCTTCAATGTTCAAATATGTGTATAAGAAGGTTGTTGCTTGTCATGAATGTCAAATATTTGATGGAAAGAGGAAGCTCATCCCATTACCTTTGAAACCCATTTTTGTAGAAGCTCCTTTCCAACAGTGGGGGTTGCATTTTATTGGTGAAATACACCTTTAATTTTTAGGCCAACATAGGTGGATCCTAACAGCCACTGATTATTTTACAAAGTGGATTGAAGTAGTCCCTACAAGACAAGCCACTGATTTAGTATTCATACATTTTATGGAAAATAATATCCTATCAAGGTTTAGTTTCCAATGAAGATCATCACTGATAATGCTCAGGCCTTCAAGTCAAAGAAGCTAGTAAGTGTTTTCAATCAGTATAATATCACCCTTAGTCACTCTAAAAATTATTAACCTCAATGTAATGGCTTGGATGATTCATCAAAAAAGAGCCTAGTCAGAATTATCAAGATAATTTTGCAAGATAAAAAAGGTCATGGAACTTGAAACTTAAAATTTCCTTATAGATTGATTTTTTTTTTACTAAAATATCCATAGGGAATTCTCCTTATGAGCTGGTCTATGACATTGAAGCAATGTTTCCTTGTTATCTTGGAGTTCTCGTGATTATATTTTTGTAGGGATTGGAGGAAGAAACAAATGCATTTTAAAGGAGGATCAATCAACTGATTGCTTTGTAGGAAAATATAGAAGAAGTATACAACAACTATCAACAAATTCAAAAGGACATTTAACAGAAAGACAAAAAATGAAAATTTGAATATTCTGGATGTGGTTTTGAAGTGGGAGGCTAAGATAGAAGACAAAGTGAAGTATTGAAAGTTTGAAAAAAGATGGAAAGGGCCATACAAGATGTCAGCCGACCATGGAAATAACACTTTTAGTTGTGTAAAGGAGGACCTGTCAATGACAGGTTTCTAAAACATTATTCTTCCTGATTCAGCCAGCTCAAAGAAACACCATTTTATATATTCCATTTTTCATTTCCCATTTGTAGGTGTAGATGATCTTTTCAACAAGTTTGAACCCGAGGAGAAGGCCATAAGGACTTGGAGATGACATCATCAAAGTTTCAGTTTTCAATTTTCAATAAGGCAACTAGCCTTCTGGATCTTTGTTGCACCATAGGGGTGCGATATCCCTATTGGAGCCACTATTATCCAGGATAACACATAGGTTTGTCTTTGAGTCAATTTGGTTAATTTAGTTAGGGTTTTGAGTTTTTCTTCAAAATAATCATATGTACAAAAATTAATTCTGTCATAAAATTAATTTGTAGGGTCATTACGAATTTCAGTAGGGTGTCATCATAAAGTCAAAATAAAAAAAATCCATGTGTCTTATGCTCATTTGGTCGTGACTATCAATTTGATAGTTCAACAAAATTTCGCAACAACTCCATTTAGAAAAGCTCAGGGTTTGCTACAGAAGTTCCTTACACTTCCATAATGGATTTTCCTTCTCAAACACTTATTTCACTACGAAAGTCCATTACTATGGTAGCGGTAAGGAAAAGGTGAAATATTTTAGAAACGGTCATGGTCAGAGTCATGTGTGTCGTGATTACATGTCATTTGGCTTATCCCTCATTCTAAAAACTAGTACACCTTATAGTTCATTCCCATTTTTTTTCTATATCCATTTTTGAATTAGTTTGTTTTCATAAGCTCGTTTTCCTTCTTATTTGAGTTATTCTTGCTGTCCATAGCTCAGTCTTGTTATCTTGTGAGTTGGCCTAGTTTTCTTTAGGGTAGGTTCATAGGTGTCATAGCTGCTCTTGTTGTCTTTGGGATATTTGCAACTATCAAGAAAGCAACTCATTGTGTGTTGAATTCATGGCAGCTCAGAGGAATAATGATAAAGGAGGGTCAATGGTGAGATATGAACAAAATGATATGAAATTACTAGAGGAAGACCCTACATTCATTCAATCATTTCTCAGCGTGGGGTGCCTTCGATTTTGTTAGAAGATGCAGGGTTACCATGGGAAAATTCTAAATATTTTTCCATATTTCTAAAGTGGGCATGATGAGCTTTGCAGTGTCCCCTAACACCATTTCTCAAGCTACAGAAATCCCTAGGTCAGTAGAAATGTGGTTTAAAGTGAAGAAATTTCATTTGCAGAATTGTGTTGAGTTCCTTAAGGAAGAGCATAGAGGAATTGATCATTAGGGGAATTTTGAGGTCTAAAATGGGCCTCCTAAGAAAAATTTACAACCAAAATAAAATTTATAAGAAACAATAGGATTAAAGATGATGATGTCAACCATGGGGGATGATTCACCATTTTTTAAGTAAAAGGGTAAAAATATTAAAAAATAATAAAATAATAAAACTACTTTTTCAACTCGTATTTTCAACTTATATCCCAAAGTTTTTACTCAAATTTCGAGCGGGAGTACTTGTTGGATGCAAAATTTAATTCCTCATCCAAGGAGTACCCATGTTTCATACTTTCAATGGACGCTACTATGTGAAAAATGAGAAATACATGAAAAAATGTGATTGCAATCACGTTTTTCATGTATTTCTCATTTTTCGTGTAGCAGGGTCCATCGAAAGTATGCAACAGGGGTACTCCTCGGATGAGGAATTAAATTTTTCATCCAATGAGTACTCCCTCTCGAAATTTGAGTAAAAAATTTGGGAGATAAGTTGAAAATACGAGTTGAAAAAGTAGTTTTTTCTTTTTTCCCTCTAAAATTTGATGATGTCATCAAATATTATTTTATAATTTCCTTAGGAGGTCCATTTTAGACCTCAAAATTCTGCTAATGATGACCACATGCATTCCCAGAACTTTCCTAAAAGAATATCATTCTAAACTCTTGATGGTTATCCAGAAGTGTTTCACTTGTGACGGTAGGTTCACCATGGTTTACCAATACTATTTCAAATTAATTTTTCATTTCGCAGGTAAAAAACCCTTTGACATACCTTTTTATATGTTTAGAAGTTTGGAAAACATGGCTGACAAGTTCCAAGCTAAGCCTGATGCCAGTAACACTTCTCTTTTCCATTATGGTCTAATTAAATTGATGGTTGTTGAAGAATTAAATAGGCTGAATAGATATTGGCTCACCTTTCTATTTCTAAGTGGCCGTGAATTAGATACTTCCACCCCTAGGAAAAATCCAAAGTCCAAATCCATAACCCTTAGGGAGGAGAAGGAGCCTATAGTTGACCCTGTATCTGAACCTGGAGAAGAGATAAAGCCTATAGCTGAGCCTGTAGTTAAACATGTGGCAGAACCTATGGTAGTAGAAAAAAATTCTACAAGCAGTGAGATAAAAACTTATACAAGAACCACGAGGAGGATGACTAGAGGCAGGAAAGTTTTAAGGATGGAAGTTTATCTTAAAGTTTTGAAACCTTGGTGAATATTACTAGTCCCCAATATGTAAATTGTAAATTTTTTTATGATATTTTTGTAAAAATATTTAGGTTTCTAATTATTTTATATTAGTATATATAATTTTTTGGCGATTTTTAGGGTAAAATAATTTTATACTATAAAATTTGGGCGAATCAATTTAAAAAAAATAGAATTTGGTGAATCTTTTTTTTTTTAAACATGGAAAATTAGCCAACCTACGAATATTAGCCCCTAAAATTTTCCCTGGCTAGAAGGCAAAGCAAAGGGAAGGGTAAGCTGTCAGATATCCTAGAAGCTATTGAAATTGAAGAAAGTCCCATTGAGATTGAAAAAAGCCCAATTGTGCAACATATAGAGATGAAAGAGGTAGAAACCAAAAAGAAGAGAAAAAGAGCCAAGAAATTGGATTTTACTCAAGAAAATTTAGGTTTTATTTTCAAGCCTAGGAAGTGTGTCACCAAATCACAACAACCTAAAGAGAAGATTCCTGAGATGCCCTTAGAAGAAAATATGCCAAAGGTACCTCCAGCAAAAAAAGAGCCAGTGAATAAGAGGAAATGCAAGGAGCATGTACAAGAGAAAAGTGAAGTGGAGGTTCTGCAAGAACAATTAAGATATGCTAGAAATGAGGTGATAGAATCAAAATTACTTTGTGAGGAATTGAAGGAGGATATATCAAAGCAACTTGAATTTTATAACAAGGTTGTAGATCAATATGGAAGAATTTTAAACATAACATTCCCTTTAAATAGAATGATGAAGCACCAGTGCAAGATGAACAAATGGTTAAAATTAGACATGAGAAGGTTGTAGGGGAAATTCAAAGCTCTAGAAACACAAATTGAAATGATCGAAGATGAGCTTTTGAAGAAGGGTCTCAAGATTATTGCTGAAATTGATGGCACTCTATGAACATGTAATATCATAATTTTTTTCTTATGCTGTGGAAAATCAATATTTTTAGTAATATATATGCTTTTGTAGGCTATTAGAAATGACTTGGACGTGAAAGAAATGTTGAAAAGACAAAATCTTAGAAAATTGACAGTTTCGTAGCAACTCTCCATATTGAGGGTGAATATTTTATATGGATTTGTTGTAGCTTTCCATGGCGGAAAAGACAAGTTTAAACTTCAACAATGGGAGTGCTCAAAGCATGTTTTTAGCTTATAAAAATCAAAGAGGACCCTAGAACTATCAGAAATATTAGATAATTTGCAGCATTTTTTCTTTTTTTGGCATTTTCTACCAAATTTTGCTACCAAATGGCCTATAGTACGTTTTTCCAGTGTAATGAAAATTTGATGATTTTTTGGGAAATAAAATTTTAAGGTAATGGATAAAAAAAATGTCAAAGGTGTCCACATCATCAACCTATGAACTCCTATTTTTCGAGGGGAAAACTAAGCAGGTTAACAGGTCAACCTCCATGTGGCAACCAACTCATCATCCCAACATGCCAACACTCCAACACATCAACCATCCAACACATCAACAGTTAGTTATGTTAGATAAGGGTCATTAGCATAATTTTTTGAGTTCTTAAATGATGATAGACTCATTTTTTTATTCAAGTTCTATTGAAAAAAAAATATCCTTATAAATTCTCCATATTTTGTAATTCAACTAGAATTAGGTCTCTTATATAAAGCATCGAGTCTAGCCTAGGTGGCAGATGATTGTAATGGGGGCCCCACTTTGAAGGGTTGATGGATTTTATAAGAGAACCACCCTTGTAATCATTTCTTCTTCAGTTAATATACATTTGCAGCAGACTGTCTTTTATCCTGAGATTATTTTTGGCTTATATGTTTTTTTATTTCCATATTTTGTGTATTGATATCAATTTCATTGAAATGAAATTACTTGGAATTCATGTTAGATTCTCCAACTTCCTTCATTTGATGTGTTTTACTGTAAAATTTTATGTTTAAGCCAAATTTGCATCAGCTTCCATAAGCACAATTTTTTTTGTAATTGAATTTGCTTAATGACTCCATGCCCAACGATGGATGTCATCTCATTATTTCACCTAAAATTCACATAATAATTATAGAATTATCCTTCTGAGATTTTGAGCTTTATATTGAGAATTTTATAGATATTTTGAGAGAGCCCTCTAAGACTGGAAGGGATAACTTCCAGTTAAAGTTGGTTTGAAATAGTTTTTCTAGGTTGATGGTTGACACATCCCAACTTATTCCTGCCTAGTGATAATAGTTTCAATTTCATCCAAGGATAAAAGCTCCTTGATTTCAGGGAGGGAAGACATTTGTTGGTAGTGTGGCCAAGAAGATTGCACAAAGTGCAAGAAAGTTGTGTGTTAGGCGCACTAGTTTGGGTGTCCATAAATTTATCTACCATATCTGTGGCCCCTCTCTTTTTATCCTTTCCCTCTTTGCAACTTATTTCCAAGCAAGAGCAGAATGGGATTGGGTTTCACCCAAACTAAATTAGTTTATGTGGTTGTAGGAATATCTTGAATTGGTATTAGTGCTAAATAGGGTCATATTTTAGAGCATAAGATAAGAGTTGGAGGATCCAAATACCAAAATGGATTCCCAAGAGTGATTTTTGGTAATTTAAATGTGGTC
This sequence comes from Pinus albicaulis, assembly GCA_034641835.2. Taxonomy (NCBI): domain Eukaryota; kingdom Viridiplantae; phylum Streptophyta; class Pinopsida; order Pinales; family Pinaceae; genus Pinus; species Pinus albicaulis. The sequence goes on along the minus strand of CM076582.1, from coordinate 741,416,827 downwards.
ATAATTGGTGTACTAAAAAATATCTATTGCAGGAATAGGAAAGGTATTTAGCCAAATGCATAGTGACCAAGGGGAACCCCCTTAGTCATAGATGATGAAATTCTAGGGGAAGATTATCGAATAACTAGATGAAAAAAGGAGGACCCAAGACTCTTAAAGGTTTGGAATTTAGATAACATTCATACTTGAGAGGATCCTAATATGTTGAAGATAAGTAGTGGGCCATATTAATATCCAAGTACCATGGAGTCCCATAATGAGGGAAGATCGTAGTGTGGTAGATTTATGAACCTACCACCTTCAGGGCATATATGAAGCTATGACCTAAGAGGAGATTGTAGTCTAAAGGGAGATTAATAACCTTCAAATCCAACAATACTTTCCTTCTAGAAACCTTATTGGGACAAATTTGATACAACCTTTCATGTTATGAAGGGTGGCCATCATACACCCATAATGTGATTGTAAATGGAATGATATTAGCTGATGCAATATTTTAGCAGAATTGGTTTCACATAACACACATGGATGAACCTTCATTAACAATGTAATGTTGAATAAAAACATTCTTCATTGACACTAGTACTTGGAAAGCTGTGAATGTGGGGAGATGTGGAGTGTCTCATTTATTAATATCGAAGATGATCATTCAATCATCTAAGGGATCCAAAACACTCAAATTAGATAGTAGAGCCTTTCATTCTGAAGGAAAATTTAGGAGGACCTTTAAAGCTAACATGGCCATAAGGGATTTCCCCAATTAATCTACAATGATACAGTTGTGGGTGGCATGAGCATGCCCATTAGGTATGTTTTAACATAATGGACCCTTAGTGATCTTAGGCGAAAACTCAACCAATGGTTGAGTAATCTGTAGAGTTCCATTTCAAGATGAGAGAAACTCTACAAATCGAATTGATTAAGTCTGAAATGGAGGGTTGTATTGATATACTTGAGTGAAAAGCTTAATGTCGACAGAGTCCAACATCAATATTGATATCTTTCATTCCTAGGCGTATTTGGAATTGGAGTAGGGGTAGAAGCGTGGCCATCAGTAGTGGCCACATATCCTTGAGTAGGAATTTTTATTCTAAGCATTGCAAATTGTGAAGTTGGGGGATGAGTAGATGATGAAGATGGTTGGTTTCCATGCTTATAATTATCCATAATTTCCCATACATGACACATTTATAGGAGGAGAAGAGAATCACTGGTATAGTGACTATATGTACCACAAAAAGTGCAAGGATTATTACTTCAAATGCCCTTTTTCTTATTGGGATGGATACCCTATTACTAGGTCATGGTATTTGAGTTATTTCTAGTATTGGCATTGGGATATTAGCCCTCTCTCCTTGGGTTCCCTTGGTTCTAAGAATTTTATTCCCTTCCCATTATTCTTTTTCTTTAAATTAAGGAGATTATTTTCATTATACTATGCATACTCGTACCCGCATTGTGGTGGTGCATATTGAGCCATGGGACCCTGAGGTGTTGGTAATAGAGGGGTCGTAGAACTTAGTTGGGAAAAGTGGTAATAATAATTTGACATTACATTCTATAAAGTAGGGTTGGTGAAATCATTTTTAGGAGTATGCTAATTCACATGGGTATAGGTTTATGAGGTAATATTCCCCCCTTGGGAGGTGATGTGAGAAGGATTAGGAGGGGAATAGGTGTAGGAGTTATTGGTTCCCTATATGGATAGCTATATCTTTTTAGTTTAGTGGAATTGGATGAATTTGGTGGTATAAAGTATACCCAATGACACTATGAGTGACATGATATTTCCTAGGAATTAATGTTTCACATTAGCAAGAATGTGGAGCATGGAAGATGACAATATATAATTATCTTGATTGGGAATAAATAAAACTATACTACATGGCCTTCTAGATGGCCTCTTTGTTGGTTATTTGGATTGTGAAAGAAACATCCTTAACGGTGGGAGGATGGAATCACTCTATGAAATAATCCATAAGGTACTAGTCATTTATTTGTGGAGCCTTGCACAATATCCAGAATCTACACCACTCCTGAATATGATAAATATTATGAGTGATTGAGGTGGTGGTGATAGAGGGGTCATAGAGATTGGTTTTTCAAAGTGGTAATAATAATTTGACATTACATTCTAGAAGTGGGGTTGGTGAAATCACCTTTAGGAGTATGCTAATGCATATGGGTATAGGTGTATCAAGTAATAGTCCCCCTCAGGAGGTGATGTGAGAAGGATTGGGAGGGGAATAGGTGTAGGAGTTATTGGTTCCCCGTATGGATATCCATATATTGTTATTTTAGTGGAATTGAATGATTTTAGTGGTATAAATTATACCCAATGACACTTTGAGTGACATGGTATTCCCTAGGAATTAATGTTTCACCTGAGCGAGAATGTGGAGCATGGCAGATGAAAATATATAATTATCACGATTGGGAATAAATCAAACTATCCTACATGGCCTTCTAGATGGAATCTTCATTGGTTATATGGATTGTGAAAGAAAAATAATTAACGATGGGAGGATGGATTCAATCTAGGAACTAATCCATAAGGTACTAGTCATTTAGTTCTGGAGCCTTGCACAAGCTCCACAATCTACACCACTCCTGAATATGATCAATATTATGAGTGATTGTAGTATAGGAAAAAGTGGTTATAATTTCAATACTTGTGTCATGGTGGACTAGTAATTGAAGGTAAAAAAGGAAGGAATTCATAATGGTTTTGAATTTATAGTGGGTGATATGGAGCTGATTGACGAACCAATTCACCACAACACTAGTCATTGTGCATTGAAATAAGTGAAAATTAAATGATTCTTCTGTAATGAAGTTAGATGAAAATCATGTATGGAAAGACTAGACATGGTTAGTGGGATCCTCATCCAGATTCCCCTCAAACATGTGGATATGTGAGGAAATATTGGTTGGCATTAGTGGCCAATTTAGATCGTGGACGAGAGGTTCATTTATGAGTTGGTTTAAATCAAGGAGGTTTAAACTAGTCATAAATGGTCAGATGTTGGGTGCTTTTTGTATCATGGTTGTTTCCTACATTAGCTGCAACATTTGTACCCACGTCAATGCCAAATTTAGCTTTGGAATTTCTCCTAGCATTAGCACCCACATTGGGGCCAAGATTACCACCATGGTTTGCACATGCCATGTTAGTAAAGAGTTGGGTTCGAGTAGAAGTAAAGGAGGTTGAACTACTAGAGGATCTAAAGAGATAGATCCTAAAGGTGGGATAAGGAGAGGGGTATCAACTCATTGATCAGTTGTAACAATCTATCTAAGAGGAAACTTAATGCACCAACCTCTCAATATCCATCAATCAAACTTAGGGATAACTATGATATATGGATAAGAAGTACACTATAAACATGGGCTAAATCTAAGAAGTTAGAGGGATAAGGATATGGATAAAATCAACCAAAAACACTCAAAAAATGTGTGCATAGTGGTACAAAGTAGTTTTTCATGTAGTTAAATGCTAATTCAATCCAAGAAACCTCTTATTATAAAGTGAGAAGTCTATAGTAGAAGATATTTACTACGCCTTGGAAAGGTCCTATGCTATGTTTTAGATGACCTTCCAAAAAACCTAGGTCATGGGTAATCACACTTAGTAACTCTAAGTGAAGGATTCATAAATAATGTCACTTATGGTTGTTTAGGTGATGAAATCCTAAGGACACATAAACATTTGTCGCAAGTTTAGTTTCTTCCTAGAATGGCCACCTATAAGGTAGTTTTCCTAAAATATTTTCCTCTAGGGATACCTTTGTCCAAAGGGGGTAAGATAAACTCATGTTTTGGGTGTCAAAAACTGACCTACATTCCATTCTAAGAGTTTGGAGTACCAAGTAGAACTACGATATCCAAATTCTAAGAATTAACCCCTTCACATAATTCTTCTTGCTTTAGTTTTCTCATGTAACACCCTCCTCCCATATCTACCCAAGTAACCAAACAACCAGGGTAAACGTGTGATGAGAGGCTGCTATGATCAGATTTAACCTCCTAGGTGACCTTAAGGAAGTGGAATCGACGGAGCCACATTATACAAACCTTCCACATCATCCCAACCACTCAGGTAACTAGCTCCCATGTCCCACTTAGTTTTTAACTCACTTAACCCCCGTACGATCCCACATGATGGTCATGAGTGCATCTGGGAGGCTATGGATGCATGCACAAGCCTACATTCCTGTGTCCAAGGACTAAATTTATCTAACCTGTGCCTGCATCCACATGATTTAAGACACTTTTTTCAGGCCCAAAGCCTAGGCCACTGCCTAGAACTCAATGAGAAGTTTAGAAATGAAACAACACATCAAAACAATGATGTATTTGAAAAAACCTTGATAAGGCCTAGATTGGACCCCTACTAGCAATGACAAACATTTTTTTAAACATATCAAAAATATGTAATCTTCAGGTGTAAGAAAAATATCTGAGCATAGGGGTCTCATATTTATTTGATAATCTCTAAGAAGCATTGTTACCTTATATCATTAGTTGCAGTATCATCTATTAAGACATATATACATTGTTTAATCATTTACAAATAAACATAGGAGGAGAGCCATACATCATGATTTTCATAATAAATGTGTATAACCACAATAATAACAATATAAATATCAAGGATACATCAACCATAAGATCCACATATTAACCAATACATTTAAACATAAAATGTCAAGGAGAGAACCTCTTATTGATGAATGAAAAAACCAAGCCAGGATGGGACATCCACGTTCCACCTGACCATATATTGGCTGAGCCAAATATCTCTTAAGCCAATTGTTGGTGTCGTGTGTTTTGATAGTTTGGCAAATCAAAAGACAAGGCAACATCAGAACCAATCTTTAGAGTTACAGGATCCAGTCCTCCTGATCTCAGAGAGGGATCTCTCAAATTATTTTTTTTGCAAAGGTTTATCTTGTGTGCTTTGAGTATAGGTTTTAGACTAGTTATTAAGTGCAAGGGTTTGTTTGTTTGTTTGGTTGGAATTGACATAGAAGAACCTAAAAGGTCTAGGAAAGATAGATAGAAAGGGGAAATGTCAGCTTCGTTGGGCAATGGAGTCAAAATAAGGTCATGAAAAACTTATCAATGGATATGGGATATCAAAGGGAAAATCTAACTTGGCCGCAGGATCCTTTGGTTTTGGAATGAGATGGACATCCATGATTTGGAAAGAGAAATTTAATTCTCAACAAAGGGAATTTGAAAACATAACTTGAACAATAAAGAATTATTTGATAGACAGGGCTAACCATGAATTCTACAAATCACACTTTAAGCAAATAATGACCTCAAAACAACTTTTAAAATGAAATCTAAGATTCGGGGAACACCCTATTTCCTCAAAGATTTTATTTCAAATGACTTATAAAACATAAAAGATTCACTGATAATTGCAGTCATAGAAGAGGGAACACCTAAATACATCTATGATCACAACTATAAAGACCTTTAAGCCAACTGTTCAAGAGAAGACAAGGGGAAAGATCAAAACAGACCTCATTGGTTCACTATAAACAAGGGAACTTCAAAGGGAGACTTCGATAAAAGCCTTTAAGTGGCAGCACACAAGCAGGGAGAACCATAAATCATGATGAAACCAACTTTTCAAACTATTAAGGAAATAAACAAGCATGAGGACTAAAGAGAGAGATTAAAGACTCTAAAATACCTCAGCAGGAGAAAAAATAAAACAGTGAATGATAAATAGGTCTAAGGTGCTTCCAAGAGTCATTTCTTAGTCTAAAAATTTCATCCTACTTTAGTAAGAATTTATGGAACAAAATGAAAACAAGGGAAAAAAATTAAACAGTTCAGAATACTTCACCAACAGCCAAGCTCATGGATCCAATGATAGAGCCTTCTCAAGAACAAGCATGCAACAACATCATCAGGGCTTCCAAGACTTCAATTTCTTCTTCAACTTCAACAGACTATGTATTTATTTCAGAGAGTTTTAGTATTACAACTAGTGATCAAACAACCAACCGACATTTACAATGGATTCCTTAACAAGTTTTTATAGAGGAATGAGGAGGTCGAAAGAGAGAAAAGATCTTCTGAGTTCAATTAATATAGTTAATGCTTCTCGGCCTTTGAGGGGCTCAAGGGAGAAGTTTACAAATATTTTCCTGTATTAATTGGTATACATTAAGTATTTCAGCTCGCTGGAAGCTTATGTTGACTTTTAAGGCTCTATGTCATTTTTTGCACTAACTCTGCTGATAGTTTATATTAGCTTCTTTGATTCGAAATAAATATTCACCTGTAAGGGGCAGACGTGCTCTATTCTGGTCATTACTCGGCCTTTGTTTGAATGTTGTGAGGTTACATGTGGCAATCTGGTAGTTGAGAGGAATCAATTTTCCCCTGACGAGGCAGTGGAGGCATCCTCTGTTTGATAAATATCCTTGATTTGTCTTTGACTGTGTTTAACTCAACGAATTAGGCCTTTGATAATCGAATTTTAGCCATAATCCATAAAATTAATGTTTAATCCCTCAATTCTACTGTGTCTGCCCTCCGACACTGATAATCTTTGTTTAATTTTAATTCTGTGTGTCTTGTTGATGCGCAGGGCCACGCAGGGCTCACAAGGAATCAATGCCCATGAAGCATCGACGAGACGTGGATCTTGAACCCTACGAATGGTTTTCCTTTCATGAATAAACGGCATGGGAATCGTCATTCCCGGCCTTTGGCCTTTCTCTAGCATAATGGATAAACCATTAAACACCTGCAAAATACAAAACTAATCATGAAATCCTGCGTTATTTGGGTTTTACTGCTTCAGAGGGTGTGGGGAGGAGCGTGGCCATTGGATGGCAACATCCAACGGTTGGGATTTGTGACGATAAGGTTAAAAGGAGAGCAGAAGGAAGAATAAGTCGGAACTGTTGATTGCCTAGTGATCAACGGTGGTGATTGGTTTTGATTTAACAGTGTGAAGGAGCCATAATTTTTGGAAAATAAGAAAAATGCGAAGAAAATAGAGTTAAAACCTTTATTTCAGAAGAAATATGATCAAAATAAAGGTGGGGGGTTTGGGGTGATCGTGGGCTGTTAGATGAGACTGGCCCACGAGATGGACGGTGTAGATCACGTGTTAAAAACCTTGGTAGAGGTGGAGGGCGATGGTGAAAATGAAGTTTCGATCTGAACCGTTGATCTGTAGAGATCAATGGTGGAGGGCGTGCGTGATAACACACAAAGGAAAAGGAGGAAGGTGGTTTCGGGCTGCAAAATAGTGTTTTTCGCGCGGCAAAAGGTTGAGAAGGCAATTTTTCCTTTTGGAACGCAATATGCGTCCTCGCATGACACGTGGATTTCAAATACCGCCCATATCGCGTGATTTTTGAAAATTATCCATCGTGCTTAAAGCTACGCGACTTGGAGTATAGACCATCAGATCTAGGGCCTTAGATCTAATAGCGGAGAGCAAGCGCGAATTGAAAAATATGCGCATGTGGAAACGGGTGGGGCGGTTTCATTCTGGGTCATTGGATCAAGGATGAACGGCTAGGATTGAATCTGGGGGTTTAATGGAAATAATAAAATGGCGAAAGACGGGTTAATAAGGGTTGTTAATATACAGAGATCAATGGCTATGATTGACCCAAAAAATTTTATAACACGGAGTGCATGGATTATAACCAAATTTGGGGAATGTGATCTAGACCGTCCAATCTGGACGCGTGGATGGTCCAGATGCAATCGGAGGAGGAGGCAGAGGTGTGGCAAAGGACTTGTAGGTGCCAAAGCAATTAAGCGCTGACCGTCGATCTACAGATCAGATCAACGGTGGGGAATGAATCAGAGGGGTTCGAAAGGTGGAGGACAAGTTAATGATTGGAGTGAATGTGGACCATTAGATTTGGGAAGGCGGGGAGGTAGATCGATGACTCTCATTTGATCGGGGGATGACCAATCAGGGAGAGGAATAAAGTGCGCCCGATGAAAACTTGTGACGCGATGTAGCGCGGGCCGTTGATCGGCTATAGATCAACTGTGGAGATTTGTTTTACATCATACATGGCGGAAACCCTTTAATATTTATGAAAACCCAAAAATTTTAATAAAACAAAGGTTTTGGATAGTCACCTGACTGCGGGGCATTTGGCTATATGGAAACAAAAGGGCCCGGGGCTTTATATATGAAAAGGGCCTATCGTAATCGGAAGGTCATGCCTTCGGGCTTTTCAATCTAACCATTCGAAATATTTGCGATGCGATTAAGCGCCCTGGGATCTTTAACACTTGGTCCTGGGTGAAAGTTATATGGAGTAGAAAGCAGAGAGTGGGGTTTATGAAAATGGGGCTCAAAGACTTGTGCGCTCGGTCTTTTGCGATGCGATATGCACTCAAAGGGGTTAGCGCTTGGTTCTAGCACCAAGGCATATGGAGGGGAAGTGGTTAGGACTTAGCCCAAGGGGGCTTAAGTCTGTAATACAAAAAGGTGTATTTTTATGATTTTTTAGAGTTTTTTGATGGATTTGGGGGTTTCGGTAAAGTCTAAAAATGAGTTCTAGAATTTGTAAAAGGGATTTTCACAAAGGGAAGAAGGTAAATCATAAAAATAGAGGAAATCCATGGGGAATAAAGGGGTAAAAAATGAAGGTTATTTTTGAATGAAGGAGGGGGGAAAATGGGTTTTTGCAGCAGTACTTTTTCCTTATGAAAATAGCGGTCTTTCAGATTTGAAAGGGAAACAACAGTGACGGTTAAACTAAGGATATAATATCTTTAGAATAATTTAAGCACCAACAATTTTGGCAATAAAATTGTTTCTTAAAGGCTGGCCAAATCATTTAGCCACCAGTTGACATGGAAAAATTTTATAGGTGGCTAACAGTGGCTCCACTTGGGGATGGTGCATTTTTGAAGGCATCAAGAATACCAGACTTGCATCCTCTGGAGGCTAATCAGTGCCTAATCCATTGGGCTGCATTTTCTTCATTTGGATGGAATTTTTTTGTTCTGAAAGAATATTAGCAGCCATGAAACATAATGGATCTTCATCAACACAAGCTTTCTACCTACCCAATCCTATTGATCTAACATTTTTTCTTATTTAGAGTGCACTTGGATTGGCAAACTCTCTCTCAACATTTTATTCTTTTGACAACATAAAATCTAATCTATTTCTATCCTTATTTCTCCATGAACTTAGAATAAACAGTTGAGTCCATATGATTCTCTACCTAATCTACCAATCTGCTAGGATTAAACAGTCTAACAGATTTTTATTCTCTAATTTCTAAAGCAGAAATTTAAAAGCATACAAGCCAGGATTGAATAGTCAAACTTGATGCTGATCTATGGCATAAAAACAAGCTGTATATAGGCCTTATTTTGCAAAAATTTAAATAAAAATGGAAGGCATAAGATCTAAAAGTTAAAGGACTTCCTTCATCTTTTTTTAGCTCTGTGTTTACTTCTGTCTGAGCTGTTCTTTTCTTGTTTTCTGGTTCAGATTTTGAGCTGATTAGAACTAGTTTTACTTCTGTTTTGACTTAGAATTTGAAACAGATTAGAGTCATTCTTTTCTTTGAGAACCAAGGTTCATATTTTGAGCATGTTTGAACCTTTGATTTCTAGCCTAATATAACTACTGATAAGCCAAGATTAAGCTGTTTGACAAATCGAATTCACTAACCTATCAGCAATCAATTTAAAACTAATTAGCCATGATTAGGCTGTATGGCCAACTAGAAGTGTGTTTTAGTAGTGGCATTTGAGCTTGCTCACTTTCATATTTTTTTTCTCTTTTTGGTATGGGGCTATACTTTTATTGTTTTTACAATCTGCCCTCTTTTCTTTCTTTTACTGTTTTTTGTATTTTTTTTTTATAACTTTGAATGCAACGTTCATACTATGATATTTACAATGAAAATAAAATTCTTTGAAACTCATGATTCCTGGCAGAAGTAATGATTTAGCATGCTGCCATTGATAGGACCTCCATACAGGTCTTCTCCATTCAATTATTTCAAGAAAAATGCATTGTGACCCCTCTCAGCGTGAACAATATAGGGACCTTTCCACAAGTTCTCAAACTTTCCATGTTTTCCCTTCTCTTCTCTTCTTGAATCCCATTTAAGAACAACATTTCCAACCTGGAAATTGTTTGCCTTAGTCCTCTTGTCAAATAGTTTCTTTACATTTTCTTGGACTAACTGCGTCCTTTCATAGACTTCTTCTCTGGTCTGCTGTAAATGGATGGTTTGATTGATTCTCCTATGTATATCATTCTCTTCAACCTGTACTTCTTGAAGGAGTTTCATGTCTGGAACTTCTAATGAGGTGGGAAAGACTGCATCCATGCCATAGACTAGCTGATAGGGGGACATATTTATTGATTTCTTTGCAGTTAACCTATCAGCCCATAAGGCATGAACTAGCTTACTGTGCCATGATTTCTGATTCTGTTCCAACAGTTTTTTGATGATATTGATGAGGCTCTTGTTGGAAGATTCAGCTAATTCATTTCCTTGGGGATAGTAAGTAGTGGAATTGCCCAAGGTTATGTGTTATTTGTAATAGAAATAAACCATTTTCTTAGATTTAAAAGCAGCAGCATTGTCTTTTATGATTTTTCTGGGAAAACCAAATTTGGATAGGATATTTGTTTCAAGAAAATTGATAATGACAGAGTCATTAGCATTCCTGGAGGGTATAGCTTCTATCCACTTGGTAAAGAGGTCAGTGGCTGTGAGGATCCACTTATGTTGAGCTGAGGAGGATGGGTGAATTTCCCCAATGAAGTCTAAACCCCATTGTTGAAAAGGCGCCTCAACTCTGATAGGATGTAAGGGTAAGGGAAGAAGTTTTCTTTTGCCATCAAAAATTTGACACTTATGGAAAGACATGACCAACTTCTGAGTGTCTGGGAAAAGGGTAGGCCAATAGCAACCATTTCTAAGAATTTTGTTTGCTGTGGCCTTCCAGTAGAGGTGTCCTCCACATTCTCCATCATGAAATTCATACATGATTTTCCCTGCATCATCTTCAAGTAAACATTTAAGCAAAACTCCAACAACATTTTTCCAATATAATACCCCATCTAAGATGCAATAACTTAAAGATTTTTGTTTAAAAAATCTAGCTTTAGTTTTAGACAAAGAAGGAGGGGCATTTAAATAAAAAAGCACATAAATAATGTTAGCATACCAAGGAGAATTCAAAAATGTTTCTTCAATGAAAGGAGTAGTAGATTCTTCTATTTCTTCCAACACATCTACCATGTTCATGTCTAGTTCTTGGAAGTTAGACTCAGCCATAAGTTTTGCTAATCCTTTCCCTCTAACTAGTTTGGTGGGCCTGATTTCTAAGTCATACTCAAGAATAGTTGCAATCCATTTTCCCCTTTTACCATCAGGGTCTTGACTTAGAATGTCCTTGACAACAGTATGTGGAACAAAAGAAATTATGTGAGAGTGTAAAATATAGACCCTAAAGTCCTTTAAAGCTTTCACTAATGCTAAGGCTTGCTTCTCCATGATGTTATATTTGAGAGGAGAATCTCTTAAGGCCCTACTAAAGAAGGATATAGGTTGTTCTTGCTCCAATTCATTCTTTTGAAGTAATACTGCAGCTATTGTATGCTCTGATGCAAAAGAAAAGATATAAAAGTCTTTGGTAAAATCTGGACTAATCAAGACTGGTGTTTGAGTGAGAGCTTGTTTAACCAATTCGAATGATTGTTTAGCTGGTAAAGTCCATTTTACACCTACATCTTTCTTAAGCATGTTTGTAATTTTTTTTAATAGCTCAGCAAGGTTGGGGATGAACCTCCTCAGAAAATTAATCTTTCCAATGAAAGATTGTAACTCTTTGAGGCTTGTTGGATGGCTGATCTGTAATATGCCATCTATCCTTGTAGGGTCTATTTTGATTCCCTCTTCTGAAATTATATGGCCAAGAAGTTTACCTTCTTGGAGACCAAAGAGTGTTTTCTTGGGATTCAATGACAAGCCAAATTTCCTACATTTCTCAAAAACTTTCCTCAAGTGGATCAAATGTTCTTCATCAGTTTTTGAGAATACGGTTATGTCATCAAGGTAAATGATTATAAAATAGCCAATATCTTCAGAAAAGGATATGTCCATGGCCCTTTGGAAGGTGGACCCTGCATTCATTAATCCGAAAGGCATTTTGACATACATAAAGGTGCCCTAAGGTGTGGTAAATGCAGTTTTGATTTGATCACTTGGGAGCACTAACACCTGGTTGTAACCCGAGAACCCATCCAAGAGGGATATCATTTTTGACCCAACTACCCTTCGAAGTATATGGTCCATATTGGGTAAGGGGTAGTTTTCTTTTAAAGAGGCTTTGTTTAGATTTCTGAAGTCAATACAAAGCCTGATTTCCCCTGTTTTCTTTCTAACAGAAACTAAGTTTGATACCCATTCTGAATATCTAATTGGTACAATTATCCCAGCATCATGCATATTTTCAATTTCCGCCTTAACTAAAGGTAATAAAACAGGGTTTATTCTCCTTAGTTTTTGTTTAAAAGGCTTTTGATTTTCCTTCAAAGGGGTTTTATGCTGGATGATGCTGGTATCATACGATTTTAGGTCTTTGTATCCCCAAGCAAAAACATCTTTAAACTCTTTGAACAACCCTATATATTGCAATTTTATGTGAGCTGGGAGAGTGCTAGATAGTTCAGTCATCTTGGGTTCAGCTAGACTGCATATGTTATGCTCTTCTACATTCGTTTCCATAGGCTCCATTCTCCGTTCTTTGGCTACATCGTTAAAATCAAAGAGGTGTTCTAAAGGTGTGAGACCTCTTGGAATTTTATCATTCTTGCATTGTAAAACTTCCAAGTCTTCTTGGTCTGTGTTGTTGATCATCTCTACTTCAAAAGGATTCTCATACTGATTTATATCAGTAGAATATGTCATTTAAACTTCTGGGATTTGTTCAATATACAAACAGTTTTCTTTATGGCTGGTTTCTGATATTGGTATGTTGAAATCGTTTTCTGATTTTAAGAAATCATCTATGTGTTTGTCAGAATCAAAAACTTTCCAATGGTCTTCGTTATCAAGCACTGCAGGACTATGTTTTACCTTTACGCTAAGTTGTTCATTTATCTCAGGTATTTGGAAATTGCTGGCATTGAAAGCTAGTTCATTTGCTAGATGATTTAGTGCTCTAGGAATGAAAATAAGTTCATACTTTTTGAAAGTTTTCAATAAATCAAGGGCAGCATTCTAATATTCCCTAAGCCTTGGATTTCTAGCTAAATATTCTCCTTTGATTTGTCTTATGATAAGTTCATAATCTCCTAAGATCGATATCCTTTGGGCTTCTAACTGTTTAAGCAATTGTAAGCCTAGTAGAAGCGCTTCATACTCAGCGATATTTTTAGTGCATGGGAAATCTAATTTATATGAAAAACTCTGATTTGTATTTTGAATCCACACACCTGCTCCTGCACTTGTATTATTACAAGATCCATCAAAGTTTATTGTCCAAAGTATGTCATCCTTATTTTCATTCTCTCGTTGCTATTGATTTTCAATGTTTTGAATATGATTTGAGGGAAGTTCTGATTGTTCTGATATGTTGATGGGGTCTATGTTTTCCTTATCTTTTTGAGTGATTTCATCTTCTTTTTACAAGATAAAGGAATCTAAACTTGATTGAATAGAATAGATTGGAGAGTTGTTTGGTTTATCTATGTTGCTCACCATGTACTTCATGGGAGATTCCCTATATAGTCTTATGTTTTGGTTTAAAACAGGGATGGTGGCATAAGACATGTCCATTTGAAGGCTTCCCTGAAGTTTGGCTCCCCTTGATCTTGATAAGATCATGCCATACTTAGGGGGGATGTCAGCTACAACTATGTCCATTACTGGACTCTTAGCAGGAATTTGAGCTAAGTTAACACATAAATATTTGATTAAACCCAAACATTTGACTCTGCTTGAGTCAAAGGAATACAAATCTTTGTATGGTTTAGTAATTTCTAAGCCTAAGCTTTCCATTACTACCTTGGGCATTAGATTGTGTGAAGCTCTAGAATCTAACATGGCATTGTGTAAAATTTTCTCATGTATGTTCAAACTAACATAGAAGGGAGGAACAACCCCTTCTTGGTATTTTCCTTCAACTTCTGGACCAAACAACAACTCAGGCTTGTCATCTGTCAAGTTTAAGGTGTCAGTATCACTTCCTAGGTTCAAAGCTTTTAAAACTTGGTTTTTGTACACTTCTTGGGTTACTAGTTCAGCTAGGGGGATGGTAATTTTTATCTTGGCAATCTCTCCCTCAAGGCTGAAAGGAACAATTGATTTGTTCATATTTACATCTGTTTTTTCAATTGAATTCCTTTCAGCAGTTTTGATTTGCTGAACTTTGTTTGGAATGGTAATTGGGATAGTTTTGTTAGGACCACTAGCTGAGGTGCTAGGAGTACTCTGTTCAACATTTGGCTGGTTGTTTTTCTCTTTTCTTAAATCTGGTTTTTTAGCCAAAGTGATGGGTTTGTCCGCTTTCTTCTTAGGCTAAATTTCTGCGTTTTTCTTGATATCAGTGCTAGTGTTCTTATCCTTTGAATTGTCTACGTTCCCTTTGCTCCTAAGATCATATTTTTTGTGTACCTCCATGATTTCATTTTCAAACCCCAATCTATAATCATCAGAATCTTCATAGGTGTTTGTATTTTGATCAGAGAAGAAACCTTGTTCTTCCTCAGTGAGGAAAAAATCATCCCCACTGTCTGATCCAATCAAGTTTACATGAGCTTCTACCAACCTTTCCATCTCCCTATCTTCCTCATATTGATCTACATAGTTTTGCTGGAAGGGAGGTCTAACCTGTTGGTCACTTTCCTTTGCTTATCTTGATTGTTTTCTCACCTATAATTCTAATTTCTATTTCTGTTTTGGTTATTTTGAGGTTCTCTTGGTGGCACTCTATCATTCAGATTGATATTTTCAAGCATCCTCTCCATCACCTTCACTAGGTTGTCAATTTTTGTGTCAGAAGTTGAGGTTGAGGGTAGTAGGTCATCTTTATAAGTTACCCTCTTCTCTAATCTCAACCTATTTATTTTCTCAATTATGTTTGCTTCTACACTCACAGCTCCTTTCTGCATGTCTTCTAAGGTTAAGTAATCTCTCTCCCTTAACTGATAAGTCATTTTAGCATCAAGGCCTTCGGGATACCTTACCAAGGCCATGCCTTGAGGAGGTTTCATGTGAGGTGGAAGAGCATTGTAAACGCTATTGAACCTAGTGGAGTACTCATGAACACTCTCCCCTTGATTTCTCTTGAGTCTGGTATATTCTGCTAGTATTTGGAGAGGGTTCTTTTTGAGTTCCCATTTGTTGATAAATGTTTGATGCAAGGCAGGGAGATCATTTATGCTGTTAGGAGGTAGGTTTTTAAACCACTTCTTTACATATCCTCCTAAAATTTGGGTGAAGATCCTCACCTTCACGGTCTCTTATTCTATCTCCATGTAATCAAATGCATCTTCCATCCTATCTACATGATGCTGAGTTGTTATAGACTCTTTTGTAGTGAAGTGAGGGATTTTGGATTGGTAATCATTTGGCAAGGGAAGTAGAGGTTGTGGTAACACTAATGGGGCATACCATGTTTCCATGGCTGGAAATAAGGGTGGATTTACAAGAGGTGGATTTACAGTAGTGAAAGTGGGCTGAATAGAAGTGAAAGTGGGCTAAACAGGAGTGTTTTGCACAATGGTAGTATGGATTGGAGTGGAAGAAACACTTGGGCCAACAAAATGATTCTGAGCAGATTGGTTATGAAAAAGGCTAAAGTGATGAATAAGCTAGGAATCAGGAGGAGTGGAAGGTGAGGCTTATTTATTAAAGCTCTGTTGAAAATCTGTAATGTCAAGATCAGTTTGTTTTAAATCACCTTGAGATCTATTTCTAAAGATGTTCTTTGTATGATGTAAATCAAAGTGTAAATCCTCTAAGTCAACAAGGTTTTCAGGGACATATTTTGTTCTTAAGAGGTTCCTATTAGCAGTTTATTTTCCAGACTTGGAAGTTTGCCACAGAATTCTCTCTGGATTGTCAACTATTAAAGGAGGATTAGGGTTTGGATGAGATCTAGTGTTGATTCTATGTGAAGCTAGACTTCTTTTCAAAAAAAAATGAGAGAGGTTAAAGTTTTAGGGACTGTTTTTTGGAATTTTTACCTCTCACAATATCTTATATAGTATGGGACTAGGCTTCTAAATTTCCTCAAGGCTGGTTAACACAGTCCTAATGAGATCTGGGAACCTATCTGAGTAATAGGTCTACTGGGGCTAGTGGAGTCTCCAGGTGGAAACTATTTAGCTTTTATGAAGGTAAGATATTGGATGGTTCCACCGCCATGTTTATTGTGAAGCCAAACTGAAATTGTTTTGGGTTTTTCTGAGCTATTTTGGTCCTATAGGTTATGAGGGTGTCCTAAATCTGATTTAACACTTAGCTAGGGTGTTTAATCATACAGATTTCACTCTTATGGCTTGGTAATTGGTTCCTTCAAGGTTTGATAAGGTCTTAGGGGAATCCTAAGGGTCACTTAGTTTGTGACTGATTCAATTAAGTCCTATCATGATTACCATTTTTGTTAGGTAGTGCTTGAAGAAGGTTAATTATGTTATACTGGGCCTAAAAATTTTCAAGAAGGATTTTCAAACCACTATATTCTTAGTAGGTCCCACCGTGATTGCCATTATGTTGGTGTCCCATTTTTTGATAGTTTGGAAAATCAAAAGACAAGGCAACATTAGAACCAATATTTAGAGTTACAGGATCTAGTCCTCCTACTCTCAGAGAGGGATCTCTCAAATTATTTTTTTTACAAAGGTTTATCTTGTGTGCTTTGAGTGTAGGTTTTAGACTAGTTATTAAGTGCAAGGGTTTGTTTGTTTGTTTGGATGGAATTGACACAGCATAACCTAAAAGGTCTAGGAAAGATAGATAGAAAGGGGAAATGTCAGCTTCGTTGGGAAATGGAGTCAAAATAAGGTCATGACAAACTTATCAATGGATATGGGATATCAAAGGGAAAATCTAACTTGGCTGCAGGATCGTTTGGTTTTGGAATGAGATGGAAATCAATGATTTGGAAAGAGAAATTTAATTCTCAACAAAGGGAATTTGAAAACATAACTTGAACAATAAAGAGCTATTTGATAGACAGGGCTAACCATGAATTCTACAAATCACACTATAAGCAAATAATGACCTCAAAACAACTTTTAAAATGAAATCTAAGATTCGCGGAACACCCTATTTCCTCAAAGATTTTATTTCAAATGACTTAGAAAACATAAAAGATTCACTGATAATTGCAATCATAGAAGAGGTTAAACCTAAATACATCTATGATCACAACTATAAAGACCTTTAAGCCAACTGTTCAAGCGAAGACAAGGGGAAAGATCAGAACAAACCTCCTTGGTTCACTGTAAACAAGGGAACTTCAAAGGGAGACTTCGATAACAACCTTTAAGTGGTAGTAGACAAGCAGGGAGAACCATAAATCATGTTGAAACCAACGTTTCAAACTATTAAGGAAATAAACAAGCATGAGGACTAAAGCGAAAGATTAAAGACTCTAAAATACCTCAGCAGGAGAAAACATAAAACAGTGAAGGATAAATAGGTCTAAGGTGCTTCCAAGAGTCATTTCTTAGCCTAAAAATTTCATCCTACTATAGTAAGAATTTATGGAACAAAATGAAAACAAGGGAAAACATTAAACAGTTCAGAATACTTCACCAATAGCCAAGCTCATGGATCCAATGATAGAGCCTTCTCAAGAACAAGCATGCAACATCATCATCAGGGCTTCCAAGACTTCAATTTCTTCTTCAACTTCAACAGAATATGTATTTATTTCAGAGAGTTTCAGTATTACAAATAGTGATCAAACAACCAACCAACATTTACAATGGATTCCTCAACAAGGTTTTATAGAGGAATGAGGAGGTCGAAAGAGAGAAAAGATCCCGTGAGTTCAATTAATACAGTTAATGCTTCTCGGCATTTGAGGGGCTCAAGGGAGAAGTTTACAGATATTTTCCTGTATTAATTGGTATACATTAATTATTTCAGCTCGCTGGAAGCTTATGTTGACTTTTAAGGCTCTGTGTCATCTTTTGCAATAACTCTGCTGATATTTTATATTAGCTTCTTTGATTCGGAATAACTATTCAGCTGTAAGGGGTAGATGTGCTCTTTTCTAGTCATTACTCGACCTTTGTTTGAATGTTGTGAGGTTACAGGTGGCAATCTGGTAGTTGAGAGGAATCAATTTGCCCCTGACGAGGCAGTGGAGGCATCCTCTGTCTGATAAATATCCTTGATTTGTCTTTGACTATTTTTAACTCAACGGATTAGGCCTTTGATAATCGAATTTTAGCCATAATCCATAAAATTAATGTTTAATCCCTCTATTCTGCTATGTTTGGACCTCCGACACTGATACTCTTAGTTTAATTTTAATTCTGTGTGTCTTGTTGATGTGCAGGGCCACACGGGGCTCACAAGGTATCAATGCCCATGAAGAATCAACGAGACGTGGATCTTGAACACTGCGAATGGTTTTCCTTTCATGAATCAATGGCATTGGAATCGTCATTCCCAGCCTTCGGCCTTTATCTAACACAATGGATAAACCATTAAACACCTGAAAAATATAAAACTAATCATGAAATCCTACGTTATTTGGGTTTTACTGCTTCAGAGGGTGTGGGGAGGAGCGTGGCCATTGGATGGAAACATCCAACGGTTGGGACTTGTTACGAGAAGGTTAAAAGGAGAGCAGAAGGAGGAATAAGTTGGAACCGTTGATTGCGGAGTGATCAACGGTGGTGATTGGTTTTGATTTAATAGTGTGAAGGAGCCATACTGTTTGGAAAATAAGAAAAATGCGAAGAAAATAGAGTTAAAACCTTTATTTTGGAAGAAATATGATCAAAATAAAGGTGGGGGGTTCGGGGTGATCATGGGCCATCGGATGAGACCGGCCCACGAGATGGACGGTGGAGATCACGTGTTAAAACCCTTGGTAGAGGCGGAGGGTGATGGTGAAAATGAAGTTTATATATAAACTATTGATCTGCAGAGATCAACGGTGGAGGGCGTGCACGATAACACACAAAGGAAAAGGAGGAAGGTGGTTTTGGGCTGCAAAATAGTGGTTTTCGTGTGGCAAAAGGGCGAGAAGGAAGCTTTTCCTTTTGGAATGCGATATGCATCCTTGCATGACACGTGGATTTCAAATACTGCCCATATCGCGTGATTTTGAAAATTATCCATCGTGCTTAAAGTTACGCGACTTGGAGTATAGAACATCAGATCTGGGGCCTCAGATCTAATGGCGGAGAGCGAGCACGAATTGAAAAATATGCACAATTGGAAGTGGGTTGGGTGGTTTCATTCTGGGCCGTTGGATCAAGGATGAACGACCAGGATTGAATCTGGGGGTTTAATAGAAATAATACAATGGCAGAAGATGGGTTAATAAGGGTCGTTGATCTGCAGAGATCAACGGCTATGATTGACCCAAAAAAATTTATAACGTGGATTTAATGGATTATAACAAAAGTTGGGAAATGCGATCTGGACCGTGCAATCTTGACGCATGGATGGTCCAGATGCAATCGGAGGTGGAGGCATCAGCAGGGCAAAGGACTTGGAGGCGCCGAAGCGATTAAGTGCTGACCGTCGATCTGCAAATCAGATCAACATTGGGGAATGAATCAGAGGGGTTCGAAAGGCGGAGGACAGGTTAATGATCGGAGCGAATGTGGACCGTCGATCTGCAAATTAGATCAACATTGGGGAATGAATCAGAGGGGTTCGAAAGGCGGAGGACAGGTTAATGATCGGAGCGAAGGTAGATCGACGGCTCTCGTTTGATCGAGGGATGATCAATCAGGGAGAGGAATAAAGTGCGCCCGATGAAAACTTGCGACGCGATGTAGCACGGGCTGTTGATCAGCTGTAGATAAATGGTGGAGATTTGTTTTACATCATACATGGTGAAAACCCTTTAATATTTATGAAAACCCAAAAAATTTGTATCGAAGAAGTTTTCCAGAAGTTATAGAAAAAATAATTTTAGTGGGATTAAGAGAGATATCGAATTTTCTGCATTTTTGTAGAATTTTCTCCAAATTTTTCAAGTGATCCTCCTCCTTTCTTGAAAACACACTCATGCCATCCAAATAGACCACCACTGATTTTTATTTATCCTTAGCAAAGGCCATATCCATTTCTATTTGAAAAGTCGCTCTTGCATTCATCAAACCAAAAGGCATCTTGGTGTACATGAATGTTCCCCATGGCATCGTAAAGGCGGTCTTCACTTGATCTTCTAGATGTACCAATATCTGGTTGTAACCTAAAAATCCATCTAGCATGGACATTATTTGAGAGCCAAAAATATTTTGCGAAATCTGATCCATCTTGGGAAGAGGATAGTTGTCCTTCAAAGAAGCCTTCTTCAGATTTCTAAAGTCAATACAAATTCTGGTCTCACCGCTCTTCCTTTTGATAGGTACCTAATTAGCAAGCCATTTTGAAAACCTTATAGGAACAATGATATTTGCATCAAAAATTTTGATAATCTCTTTCTCAATCAGAGGCATGAGCAAAGGATTAATTCTTGTCAATTTCTGTTTGAAATGTTTCTCATCCTCTTTGATAGGAATACTATGATTTATAATGATAGGATCATACCTTTTCAAATTAGCATAACTCCATGCAAAAAAATCAATATATTTCTTCATCATATCCACATACTTATCTCTCGCCTCCATAGAAATAAACTTATAGATTTTGACCATTTTAGGCACTGCTGTTGTACCAAGATTGTAAGTTTCTACCTCCTCATCATCAACCTGCATTCTAGGAGATTTAGAAACATCATTTTGATAAAAAAAAAAATTCAGGAGGAATAAGGCCCTTTCGTATACAATTTTTTTTTCAGCTGCAAGACTTCAGAATTGACCTTGGTTTTAGGAAACATATTTTGCTGATCCACTTGTATGTTTTCAATCTCCTCCTTTAATTCTAGGAAATTTCAGACTTGCTAATCATCCTCAAACACTTGCCAATGAATGATATTATCAGGAATTTATGGCTTATGCCTCACCTCAACATCATACTTCTGAGTAGAATGTGTAGGGATGACAAATAAACTTTCAGAGACAGTTAGAGAATCAACCACTGAATTTTGGTCCCTAGTTTTCACAATGAAGGCATATTCTTCAAAATTTTCAAGCATTTCCATAATCAGATTTATGTAAGCCCTCATTCTTACATCCTTGGTTTGGTATGATCCTTCAACTTGTTTGATCACTAACTCTGAATCACCACACACTAATATCTTCTTTGCACCTAGTTTCTTCAAAATTTCTAAACCCAAAAATAGTGATTCATATTTTTCCATACTATTGGTGCAATCAAAGTTAAGTTTAAAAAGAATTAAAATTACTTTCATCATCAGGAGTGGGGATCCATATGCTTTCTCCAACCCCCTCTCTTCCAGGAGAGCCATCAAAGTGAAAAAGCCACCAAACCTCTTCTTTTTCTTCAACACCTTCCTGAATTTCTATTTTTCCTTCAATTTCTACTTCATCAGTTAGTTCATTGAATAAAATTGATGATCATAATTATGTTTCAACAACATAAATTGGAAATTTTTGAGGCTTATCTTTACTGCTCACCATGGAGGCCATCCTAATTTCCCTATAAAACCTTATTTTCTCACCAAAAATAGGAGTGGTGGCATATGTCATATCCATATGCATAGTTCCTTTGATTTTATTTTCCCAAGATCTAGATAACAGCATACCAAACTTTGGATACCAAACTTTGGAGGAATGTCATCTACTACTATGTCCATTACCATTGTTTTAGCAGGCACTTGTGATAAGCCAACCACAACATCTTTGATAAGATCTATGCATTGAAATCTCTTGGAGTCAAAAGAAAACATATCTTTATAGGGTCTAGTGATTTCCAAACCCATCCTCCCCATGATAAATTTAGGCATAAGGTTGTGGGAAGTCGCTGCATCCAACATGGCATTGTGAAAATTCATATCATGCATATTTAGACTGACATAAAAGGTAGGGACCTCTTCATTCTGTTCATCTTCTACCCTTGGTCCTAGGAAAATGGTAGGACGATCTTCTTGCAGATTTAGAAAGTTTGAAGGTCCTGGCTGAGAATTCAACATCTTGTCAATTTTTCTTCTATATTCAGTGACTTTGATAATTTCTCCAAAAGGGACAAGAATTTTAATTTTAGAGATCTCATTCTCTAGACTAAAATTATAGATGTGGTTTTTTAAAATTCTTGGGCAGGAGATGGAGGTGGTGGGTCCTTCTTTGGCTCAGCTGTTTTAGGAGCATCCTTCTTTGGCTGAGCTTTGTTTGTGGTAATGGGAACATTTTTGTTTCTTAAATTGTATTGTTTCTGCATTTCAAATATGGCATGTTGATATCCATTTAGATAATCATATTGTCCCTCATATTTTTTCAAATCATGACCAGACTAATCATGCTCTTCCTTAGTTAGAAACATCCCAGACATATCTTGATGTAGGGGCATTAGACTCTAGCCAGCAAAGTAGGAGGTTTTTTCCACATGTTGTGGATAGGAGGGTTCAAAATCATTGAATTGTAACAACAAGGTGTCAATGCCTTAGCTGCATGTTTCATTTAGATTAGTTAGAGTCCATAGAAGTCGAATAGGTTTGGATTAGATCCATCTGTCATGTTTCATTTATTTGAATAATTGTAATTAGGATTTTGATTTACTAAACGGTCCTCGCAGAGGAACCGAAGAGACAAATGTTTATGTATATATGTAACCCCCGGATCTCATTGAGGAGAGGATATTTCTGCAATAAAATTTGTGTGTTAAGAAATTGCTTCCGGTTGAATAAATTTCAGTTCCCGTTGATTATCAAACTGTCTTGAATTGATATTTGTGAGGAAATTTGTTTAATTGGGAGGCGATTGAACTCTGTACGAGTATAATTATTGAATTGAACTGTTGTATAGTCTCTGCATCCCTCTGTCTACTGTTTCTCTTGAACAGTTCAACAAGCTCTGTTGAATTAAATCCCAACCGCAGACGAGGTCTATGTAAAATCGTGGTCGTTGAACTCTGTTTAATGATAGTGGAAATCTCGCTTAATAAAGAGATAAATTTGTTTTGCTGTTAATCAGAATCCTTCCCCGAGGCTAGACCTGAGTTAGTGAATACAGAGGATAGCATAACCTGACTTAAACCGGGGTCAACCACTGTTCCAAAACCGTGAGTGGGTTAGCGAAACCAGACTACCCATATTGCACCATTTTTGCGGGGTGAGCGGTATTTTCCAATTGGGAGCGATTCCATAGAACATTTGACACGTGGCCTAAGGCGGGACCCCTAAAACTGCCTTTTTGCGTGCCATCGCGCATTAACGTTCGACTAAGGAGGCAGTGCGATATCGTTGAACGCTGTCGATCTGGAGGGAAGCCATCGGATGGTCGTCATATTCGGAATATGCTCAAAGGTTAACCTAAGGTATGGCATGCATAATAAATTAAAATCCATGTCATGTGGGCCCAGGGACCAAAGTCATTTATTTAAAAAGTATCGGGTTATCAATATGAGATATTGAAGGGTGACAACCTTATTATAAGGTGGCGAGAGAATTAAAGCTCGGGTTCATTTAATTTTAAAAGTTGTTGATTATGTTTATTTGTCAAATTCCTCGAATTTGATAAATAAAACCAAAGAAGTTGTGGAAGACCACGTGGAGGTGAATGGAGTTAAGCAGGAGCAAATGTTGACAAAGCGACAATAGCAGACCAGCTCTCCTTAGGGGCCGAATTTTAGTTTTGTTGCTGTCATTTTTGGTATCCGAGAATTTTTGAGCTGTTTTTACAAAGAATTAACATGGCAATCCGAGTTGGTAGAGGTGATGGCAGAAGAAGAGGCGGACCCGTTGCCAATGCAGAAGTGTTGGGAATTTTGCAGAGGTTCGAGGCTAGAATGGATGCCATGGAGTGAAGATAGCCCAGAGATCCTAAAGACATCAGTGAACCTAAATTAGAAGAAGTGGAAGAAAATGTTGAGATTCCTCCTGACATGAGGCTCCTCAGAACTGTTCTGGGGTCTACAGTTAAGCCCAGGATTGAAGTGTCTAGTTTTGCAGGAGGACTGAATCCGGAAGAGCTGGTGGACTGGATTAATGAAAATAACACGTGCTTTGACTATGAATAAATGAGCGAAGATAAGAAGTTCAAGTTTGCAGTAACAAAGCTGAAGGGACATGCTGCACTATGGTGGATGGAGTGTAGGCAGAAAGAAGGAGAGTTGGCAAGCAGCCTATCAAGAGCTGGACCAGAATGATGGCTAAGTTAAAAGGTAAATTCTTGCCTAGTGATTATCAGCTGACATTGTTTAGGAAAATGCAGAACTTGAGACAGAGGTTGTTGACAGTAAAAGAATACACAGAAGAATTCTATAGAGTAAGCATAAGAGCTGGGAAATTTCAAGACACACCAGAGAAGACTGCCAGATATGTGAATGGTCTCAAGCTGGAGATCCAAGATGAGATTGGTCTTCTCTCTCCTAAGACATTTGAAGAGGCCTATCAGATGGCCTTGAAAGAAGAAGAGAAACTCTTGAGGAAGCAGTCTGCCAAAGGGAGAGGTACTTTCTATGGAAAGGGAGGTCAGGGTGGTAGAGGAAAGTCTACTACACCCAGGGATGGAGCTAACAGTAGCTCACCTCAGAATGCATCTGCAGAGGGTGATGAAAGAGGCAGAAGGGGTTCTTATAGAGGGAGAGGAGGCAGAGACATAGGCAGGGGTATAGAATTGAGGTGCTATAGATGTCAGCAAGTGGGACACAAGCACTATGAGTGCCTAGAGAATGTGGGTGCTGGTCCAAGAAATGTTGTTGTTTCCCAGGCTGAAGAAGAGGTAGCCATTGAAGAAGAAATTCTACCAGAGAGGGGAGAGTCCTTGGTGGTTAATAAGGTCCTATTGAAAAAAACCAAAGAGGTCATTGAGCCTGCACAAAGGAAGACTTTGTTTAGGAGCATATGCAAAGTCCAAGGGAAATGCTACCAGCTAGTCATTGATAGTGGCAGCATAGACAATCTAGTTTCCACTGAGGTAATAGAGAAGTTTAAGCTGAAGACAAGGGAGAATCCAACTCTCTACAGGGTGTCCTGGCTGCATAAAGGGCACCAACTGATTGTAAAAGAACAGTTTGAGATAGAGCTACAAATGGGAAAATACAAAGATAATGGGAAAATACAAAGATAAGGTCCTGTGTGATGTAATGCCCATGGATGTGTGTCACATACTGCTGGGTAGACCTTGGCAGTTTGACAGAGCAGTGGTGCATGACGGAAAGAAGAACACTTACAAGTTCTTCAAGGATGGGGTACATCATACATTGATACTTTTTGGTCTCAATCTAGTCTCCTAAACTGAGCTCATTTAATTGTCAACCAGGATTTGTAAACTGCTGAAGTGAAGTGTACTGTATGTACCTAGGTGCTTGTTTCCTAATGCGTTGTGTGTAGTGTTTTGTGATGTTTTTGGTCTTTTATGATTATTTATGATGTTTTTGGTCTTTGGTGGTTTTATGTTTACAAGGGAAAATGCCTAGAAAGCTAATGGAAAGGAGCTGGTGATTAAAAACAGAGTTAAGCCTAATTGATGGATAATAAATGACAAATGCAATTGGAAACACTGAAGTAGGATCAAATCTAAACTATGACTAAGTAAAGGCAAAGCTTGATAATGACTTTTAAGCAAATGATTCAAAACACAAACTAAACTTGATAAATGATCACTAAGTATGCAAATCCTCTAATTAAACAGTTAAACAACTAATCTTACAATGATGCAACATTTTGTCCTTAGTTAGAGATTTGAAACAGATTTGGAGGAAAAACATTGATACCATCCTAAGATCTCCTATTCTAAAACTAATTCCTATTTCTATTCTGCAATTCAATTGAATGTCACAAAACCTTTACTCAAAAGTTATTGATTTCTTTTCAAAGTAGGCTTTTGAGGGAGGACTCTGTTTATGAAATGATAAGGAAATTGCAGAGATACTTCAGGCCTTATAGTGATGTTGTCTTTTGTTCATGTGGTTATGGATCATTTGTATATTTTAGAACAAGAAGATGTTTGTGAATAATGAAGGTTGTCTTGTTAATTTTAACAACTGAAGTAATCTATTGTGTAGTGGATGACAATCTGAATGGGAAGTGCAAGTGCAATGAGTTAATCTAAAAATGAACTTAAGATGCCACTAATCTAGAACAATGCTGAACTATAAGTCATCATCAAACTCAAAACAAAGTAACTGAACATGAGTTAAGTGCAATTAAACTCCGGAGTATCCTAACTATGCTATCATGCATTATTCTATGAAGTTACACAATCTGTTTGTCCATCATTAGTGATATTTTGGAAGAGTTCCTTCTTTTGGAAGAGGTATTAGAACAATTCTGACTGTGCAATTGAATGCAAATGCAAGCAAAAAGACTGAAAGCAATGAAAAACTAAGATATCATATCCATATCCTACTCGTCATTATGATGTTTTGGACAAGCGTTTAAGAGCAAGAACAGAGATGATACTTAGTGCAAACACACAACTAAATCATTCATTATCACGGTCATGTCTTGAACTTCTTAAGAATTTCTTGGAAGAGTTTCTTCTTGTGGAAGAGTGATTAGAAAAAGTGTAACTGTGATAGTGAACAACAAAAATTACAACTAAATCCTACAATACTATAGCCATTCATCATTCATCATTATAATCTTTTGGAAGAATTTATTCTTGTGGAAGAGTTAGAATGAATATAACTACAGTAGCTAATTAAAAACAACTATGAATTCAACTCCTAATCCTACAATACTATAGTCATTTCCCATTCATCATTATAGTCTTTTGGAAGAGCTTCTTCTTGTGGAAGAGTTAGAATGAGTATAACTACAGTAGCTAATTAAAACAACTACGAATTCAACTTCTAAAACATAATGGCAGCTAGAATACTTATCTAATTTACGCAAATAAAATCCGTGCAAGAGGCAGGGGCCCTCTACCACCTGACGGAATTCAACTCCAAATTAAATCAACGCCTTCACAACAACACTGTCTGCTTCATTAAAGATGAAAGAACTTGAACATAACACTCTGCGTCTTCAGAAATGTAGCATAGAGTCTAAACAAAATCTAGCATAAAATCTAACATCAAATCTAACATAGCTCTCGGTTTCCCAAGTGTTTATAAAGCAAATGCACATAAAAAGACTTGCAACAATTCAGGAACACTGTCTTTCCTTATCGGAATCACATTAGGACTCTTGAAGTGGCTGCGTGAAGAGGAAAAAGACATCTGGACTGAGACAGTCCTAATAGAAGTCTGATTTCCTAAATGTGTTCCCACGTTCCAAAACCGTACCCAGAATTCGTTTCTTCCTCCATGATGAGAAACGAACCATGTAGACATGACGTGGATTATGCCCATATGC
Organism: Pinus albicaulis; assembly: GCA_034641835.2. NCBI lineage: Eukaryota > Viridiplantae > Streptophyta > Pinopsida > Pinales > Pinaceae > Pinus > Pinus albicaulis. The sequence continues at coordinate 741,389,224 of CM076582.1, read as the reverse complement.
GGTTTTTCTTGAGAGGCCACTTGGAACATACTCAAATGTGAAGGCAGCTGCAGAATTGCTGGTTAGCTACGGAATGTCTGCATTCTACAGCTAGTTCCGGTTAAAATGCTTTACAATGGCAAAAATCACAAAACTTAGCAAGTCAGTCATGTAAATCATTCTAGAAGTAATTTTAACTATATTCATTGATCAATTGGGTCTAGGATAGCAATGGACAAGGGAAAATGAAGTAAAATGAGGTGAAATAAAGCACAATTTTGAGGCTCAACATACCCCCACTGCTGTCTCTTTGCATGTCCTCATGCAAATTATCCTATGAACTCAGAGGCTTCTGCAAGGACATCTAATCCTCTTCTTCTCCTTTGTCTGGAAGCTAGAGATCTTATGGGTTTCCTGATAACAAGTTTGAACCTTAGGTTGGTGAGTGCCCTGATTAGCTTTTTGTTCCTTGTTTTCAACTTCTCATTGGTCTTCTCCACTTTGTCTATATGCAGGGATAAGGTTGAGTTCATATCAGTTTTGAGCTTGACTTGATCCTTGAGAATTTCATTCTCATTTTTTATGTGTCTATTCAGTAATTCCAACTCATACCTATCCCTTCTTAATATATCTATTTCAGATAGTGGAGGACTGGGGGTTCTCTCTCTGCTTTCTGAAGCTCTCCTCTCCAAATTTTCCACATAGTCATAAATTTCCTGTTGAGCAGGGTCAATTTCAGGGGTTCCTTCATAAAAATCCTCTTCAATATCTTCTTCCATGGATGTTTCCTCGTCTTCTATATCAATCACCCCTGTTTGTTTGATTAGTGTTTTCTTCAGTTTCCCTTTTAGTCTGTGGCTTCTTCTAGGCTGAGAAGATCCTTCTCCTTTCTCCATGGTAGATTTCCTGATTACTTTTTCTTCCTTAAGTTGCCTCTTGATTTGAGTCAACTTTTCTAAAATGATTTCCTCACTGCTCTCTTGGACTGGTTTGTCAATTTCAACTTTTGAGGCCCTCCATTTCCTACTTCTCCTTGTAGGCTGTGGTTCTGGTGAGGGTTCTTTTGGCTCTTCAAAATGATTTCTTATCAAGAAATCATCCCATGTATCATTTGTTTTAGTTAGATGATGTTCAATCAGAATTTTGACCAAACCATGATGATATAGGGTTGTCTCTAAAAATTAAACCCTTCTCTGAACACAGGAAGCCATCTTCTTCAGACTTTGAAGTAAGAAATATGGTAGGTTTAAGTCTTTCCCCAAAAAATGCATTGTCAGTCTAATGTGGTAGACATAAAATGTTCCATATCTACCCTCACATGTAATAAATTTTTGCAGAAGAAGTAGTATGTTTCTCCATTTATTTTTCAATGCAGAACTGGGAATTCCTTTCTTAAATACAGTAACATCCATACCTGGTGATTTTAAAATTTTTTTCCAGGAGTCATTGTGGAATTCTCTATTTTTGAACCATTTCTCTCCAGTTCTGAGCAACCCTGTAGCCTCTGCAATGAAAACTTCAGTGACAGTAAATTTGACATCTCCTACTTCAACTTCGGTTCCTTGAAATGATCTTGCAAATGTTTTAGTGGCTTCCTTGTGGAAGCCATTAAATTTCTCCAAAAATTGAAGCCATCCTATTTGTTGTAACATTTCTTTGCATTGAGGGTAGCCTTCTAAATATTTTGAACCCACTGGTTCAGTCCTTACAATGAAACCCATGATTGCTTCTTTAATGTTCAAATTAACCCTCTTCTTCCCACAAAAAAAATGACTTTCACCTTTGAATTGAAATGGCTTCAAGTTCTGAATGGAAATGGTTTCAAACTTTGGAATGACATACCTCTGATTGATAGTGGCAATAACTTCAAAACTTCGGGCTGATATGCCTCTGTTGACAATTGAACTTTGGACTGATATATCTCTGTTTGACAGTGACAACTAGCTTCAACTTCTCCACTGCAATACCTCTGGCTCTTGGTAGCAAATGGTTTCGAATTCAATACTGCAACACCTCTGTCTCCTAGTGACAAAAGACTTTAAACTCCATACTGCTACACTCCTGTGTTTATAGTGAAAATTCTCAATCTTTGCCCACAGTGATACTTTGTCTACCCACAGAATCAAGTGGCTTCAACCTCTCACGCTGCTATACCTCTGAATTTACCCTTTTGCTCTGCTCTGAGTTTACAATGCTCAATGCTATTCAAAATGATATCCTTTGGCTCTGCTATCGGTGATAAGAATATCTCTATCTTCGGAATGAAATGCTGGCTACAGAATGGAGTGATGGCAGTGGTCACGGAATGAAGTAGTGGAGTGAGGTGGAGGGAATGAATTAATGATTGAAGAGACGGCGGATATTTTTACGACGGCAAAGGGAATCATCATTGAATGATTTGGTTAAGAGACGTGAAGAATTCAAATACTTCGACCATTTTAACCGCTTAAATGATATCGGGCATGAATTTTGAAATGGGAGATTTTAATCCAAAGTCTGTGGAGGGTTTATTGGTCTTGATCAATAAAAATAATTAAAACAACCTTTTCGAACAATCCATAACTAAAACTATGATAAACTTTTATGAAATGCCATTATAATTTAAACTTGTTACCTCTACCTTTCATTTGATTTTTGTAGTCTTTGTCTTCTTTGTTAACCTTTGGAAGAGTCTTCATAATTTTCTTGATGCTTTTGATTCATGGATACACTGGGTCACTTGGTTGCAATTCTAATGTCTGCTGATTGATGCCTTCAGGGTTTGTAGCTGCGGAAAGACTGTCTGGCTGCAGAAAGGCTGTTCAGCTGCAGAATGTCTACTGAGCTGCAGAATGTTCCTGTAGAGCATTTTAATCATGAAAATGGAGTGTTTTTGGAATATGGGTGAAATGTTATATGATATGAATGAAGATGGATGATTGATTATGATATGTATGAAGTGGATGATGAAATGGAATGGATTAAGTTTATAAAATGGAGTGAAAGAACATAAGAACTGTACTGCAATTCATGACATGTTTTATTCACTTACAACAAGACATCAAATTTTGTATTTTGACATGAAAATGAAATGGATGGAGGATGGAATGAGATGAATGAAATGTGGAATGGAGTGAAATATGAATGATGGATGAGATGGAGTATGGATGGATAAGTGAATGGAGTGAAATGAAATAAGATGGATCATAAGCACTATGGATTTGAACTTATGATTTTTTGTAACAGCTACTTGTAAAAACAAAAATGGGAAAAGTTAGAGTGTCAGAGAGACTCTGATTTTCACCCTATCTTTTCTGTATAAACATGCCAATCAATGATTGGTTTTCATGTTTATACCTTTATTTATTTATTTATTTATTTTTTTTCAAAAGAGAAATGCTTTAGAAAATTTAATCAAGTTGATGAAGAAGAGAGACTCTTCTTCATTAACTTCACATCATTGCTTTCTTGGAACTTCTTGACAAACTCTTCTCTTGAGAGTGGCTTGTGGTATAGCTTCAGTCTATGACCATTCACAAGAAAAGTGACCTCTTCTTCATCTATAGTTCTGATTTTTACTGCCCCATTATAAAAAATTCGAACAATTTCATATGGCCCAAGCCAATGTGTCTAAAATTTTCCTTGAAAATCCTTGAATTTTGAATCAAACAAGAGAGCCCAGTCACCCTCTTTGAATTTCTTCTCCTTGATGTACTTGTCATGCCATCTATCCCTTTGCTGTTGGAATAGACTTTTTTTCTGAACTGCATCTTGTCTGATCTCATCCAATTCATTAATTTGCTCCAGTCTATGCTTTTGTGCCTCCGTTAGATCAAGTCCTAGCTGAACTGCCATCTTGAAGGTTTGAATTTGGAACTCTATGGGAAACAATACTTGCTTTCCATAAACAAGCTCATAAGGAGTATGGCCTGTTGTGTTTCTCCATGTAGTTCTATAGGCCCACAAGGCTTCAGGAAGCCTATCTACCCAATCTCTTCTATGCAAATGAACAGTCTTTGTTAGGATTCCTTCAATGACTTTATTGGTAGATTCCACTTGACCATTTGCTTGCGGATGATAAGGAGTAGTTTTTCTATGTCTGATTTTGTACTTCTCCATCATTTGCTCCACTAGCCTTGATGTAAATTGAGCTCCTTGATCTGTAACAATTTCCCTTGGGACACCAAAACGAGTAAAAATATCCTCAAAAATAAAATTAACTACAGATGATTCATTAGCAACAAGTAATGGTTTAGCTTCTACCCATTTAGTAACATAATCATTGCAAACTAATATATATTTCTTTTGTCTTGATGGAGGACTAATAGGTCCTAAAAAATCCAAAGCCCATTTTTCAAAAGGTTCAATGTGTACCTGAGGTTGTAATGGCATCTCACCTGAAGGAGAAGGTTTCCCTACCCTTTGGCAACTGTCACACCTTTTTACATACTCCCTTGCATCTTTAAAAAAAGATGGCCAATAATATCCTAAATTAAGGATCTTATAGGCTGTCCTCTTATCTGCAAAGTGTCCGCCACAAGGTTCATCATGACATGCCTTGAGAATTCCAGGCATCTCATCTTCACGAACACACCTTCTAATGATCAAATCTGGACCTGTCTTGTACAACTCATTAGCGACCCATGAATATCTTGCACTATCATTAATGATTTTTCTTTTATCCCTTGTATTCATAATTGAAGGAAATTTTCCTGAAACTAAATAATTGGCAATATCAGCAAACCATGGAGTTTGAGTAGAGATTGCAAAAAGATATTCATCAGGAAATTGATCTTCAACCGGAGTGTCATCTTTGATATTTTGGATTCTAGACAAGAAATCAGCCACAGTGTTTTGTTTTCCAGGCCTATCTAGAATAGTAATGTTGAATTCTTGCAATAGTAACAACCATCTTATAACTCTGCCATTAGTGATTGATTTATTCATTAAGTATCTAATGGCAGAATGATTAGTGTGAACAAAAGTTTCATAGCCTGTTATATAGTGTCTACACTTGTTTATGGCATGAACAACAGCTAAAAACTCTTTTTCAGTTACAGTATAGTTTAACTCTGCAGGAGTCAAATTTTTACTGATATAATAGATGGCATAGGGAATCAAATCTTTCTGTCCCAATACTGCTCCTAGAGCTGTATCGGAAGCATCCGTCGAGATATGAAAAGGTAACTTCCAGTTAGGTCCCCTTAATATAGGTGCTTCAGAAATTTTGGTTTTCAGGGTTTCAAAAGCTAACTGGCAATCAGAAGTCCACTTAAATTCACAATCTTTGGTGAGTAATGTGAAGAGTGAAGATGCTATTTTGGTGAAGTTTTCTATAAATCTCCGATAATATCCTGTGAATCCTAGAAAACTTCTAACATCTCTTTGACAACTAGGAATGGATAGGTTAGAAATGACTTCAACTTTTGCCTCATCAACTCTAATCCCATCACCTGAAATGTGGTGCCCTAAAACAATACCTTCAGTAAACATCATAAAACATTTTTCATGACTAAGTGAAAGGTTTGCTTCTTGACATCTTTTTAAGACTTTTTCCAATTTTTCTAAAGCCTCTTCAAATGTGTCCCCATAAACCGTGAAATCATCCATGTACACCTCTACACAGTCATGTATTAGATCCGAAAAAATTCCTAATACTGCCCTTTGGAATGTTGCAGGTGCATTGCATAATCCAATGGCAATACTCGGTAGGCATAGGTACCCCAAGGACAAGTAAATGTGGTTTTGTCCTGGTCTTCAAGTGCTACTTGGATTTGATTGTAACCACTAAACCCATCTAGAATGAAAATTACTTTTACCGCCTAATGTATCTAATACTTGATCTATGAAAGGTAAGGGAAAATGGTCTTTAAGAGTAGCTTTATCTAATTTCTTAGGTCAACACACACCCTCCATTTCCTTCATTTTCTTTGGCACAATTACCAAAGGGGAAACCCACTGACTATCTGAAATAGGATAGATGAAGTTAACATTTAACAATTTTTGTAATTCTTCCTTGACAATTTCCCTAAGATTTGGATCCATCCGTCTTTGAGGTTGTCTGATTGGTTTGCAATTTGCCTCTATATAGATGTGATGAGTACAAGTCTTGGGACTTATCCCTTTCATGTCAGTGTATTCCCATGCATATGCAGAAGAATGTCTCTATAATACTTTGACTAACTCTTCTTGTTGAGATTTTTCTAGGTTCTTGTTTATGTTCAAAGTTTTGCCTGGAAAAATTTCACTTGTAGAGCTGCCAAATTTGTCCATAGAATGAAGAGACATCTACCTAGATGACAAAAACTCAATATTGGATCCCTCTTGAAATGATTCATGTTTGTGTTCTGGAGAGGATTCAAAGTTTTCTAGAGTATTCAAAATTTGATTATCTTCACTAATTTCTGAAATTGTGAAGAGTGGTTGTAAATATTCTTCATCCTCTATCCATTGAGTGTCATCTAGATCTGTAATTGTCCTAGCCGGAGGATATAAAGTGAATTTATTTGTTGAACTACCATCAGAAATATACATATCACCGGACCTACAGCTAATAAAAGCATCAGCTGTAGCCAACCAAGGTCTTCCTAGTATAACAGGATGGCCTCCTAGATTATTCTTGGGTGTTAGGATCATGAAATCCATAGGGTACTCCCAAGAGTCTAGGGACACTGGAATGTCTTCTATTACCCCATCTGGTCTGATCACAGATCTATCTGCTAATTGTAATAGTGTGGGTGTAAAGAGAAGATTAGGAAGTTTCAGTTTGTCCATGATTTGTCTACTCATGATATTTATTGCCGCTCCTAAGTCAATGAGTGTGTTTTGAATTTCAATTCCATTGATGTGAATTTTGACAACTGGATTTCCTGGGTCAAGATACTTTGGAATAGTAATCTTGCCCATCATAATGTCTGCTATTTGTCCTACCAGTTGAATTTTCTTTGTTTCTCTTATTCTTTTTCTTGTTGTCTTCATACTCAACTCCTTTATTGTTTTAGCTAAAATTGGGATTTCCTTGATGGCTTGCAATAATGGAATTTTAATGCAAACATTTCTCAATTCATCTAAGAAATCATAATTAGGCACCATGATCTGTTTTTCTACACCTCTATCAATTTGTAATCTTTCCAGAAAGGGAGGTATAGAAGTATATGTGGATGGTTGCTCTAATACAAGAGTTGTATTTATTGGATCTTTTTGTTTTAGTTTTTCAATGTGTGGGTCTTGAAAGGATGTGTCTTCCTCAAGACTTTTATTCACTTGTAGAGAGTCTTCCTCAGAATTATCTTGCTCTTGTATGATCACAGAAGGTTTCTTCTTTTCAAGTATCCTGCCAGACCTAATTTGAACATCACTAAGGTCTAAAGGAGTAATTAAATAAGTTGGAAACTGTTGGCCTTCTATCATGTATGTATTCTGAGGGTTCTTATTATTGGGGTTTGGTATGGGTTGAGCTGGCAATTGATTGGATTTTTGAGGGAATGGTAATGGAAGTGGTTGATTTTGATGTGGTTGGTTCGGATGATGTTGTTGAGGATTTTGTTGAAAATTTTGAGGGAAATTTTGTTGAGGATTTTGAGGATAAAAATGTGGATATGGTGGATAGGATGGTGGATACTGATAATATGGAGAGTATCTTCCATAGGGACTTTGTGTTCCTTGTGCCCAAGATTGAGATTGATTTTGAAATTGGGGCCAAGTTTGCTGCCAAGAATTCCAAGGTGGAGGTTGATTATACATTTGATCATGGAATCCTTGTGTCTGAGGTCCCTGCCAAGGTCTTCTAGATACAAAGTTAAGAGATTCTGTGGAGTCTGTAGGAGTTTCTTCCTGAAAGACATCTTTGAGACCAGGAAGAGAAGGACAATTCTTGGTCTCATGTTTTTCAGAACAAATGACACAGGTCTCTACAAATTTTACATCTAAAGGACATTCTCTTAAGGCATGTTTCTTTCTACATTTGGGACAAAATATTGCCAAAGCATCAGATTCAACCTTTTTCTTGTTTTGTATCATAAGGGTGTCTATTTGTTCACTAAGACTCCCTAAGATGTTAGATTTAAAATCATCAAGCATGTGTCCTATTTCTGATCTAATTACTGTCCCAGAAGCAGATTTACTTGCCCTCGCAAGAGCGGGATCTCTTGGACCTTTGACAGTTTTAGATTTCCCTCTGGAAAGGTTGATACATAACTCAGATATTTCAGGTAATGTAAGTTGTGATATATCCCCTTTTCCCATAATGTTAATAATATCCAACCATTCATCCCTAATTGTTTTCAACAAAAGAGATTTTAAGGTGTCTTGATCTAGGTTTTCCATTTTTTCCCTTTTGATGTTGTAATTAAATCTTTCCAACAAATCTTCTAAGTTTTCATCTTCTTTTTGCAACATCTTGAACACTTCTTCCTTATGATTAACCGGCATACAATAATCCAAGTATCTCTCTAGAAATGCTTGTTTCATGTCTTCCCATGTTCTAATAGAACTACTGATTAGACTCATAAACCACTTCAATGCTGCTCCCTTCAAAGTTGAAGGAAATAATTTCAGTTTTTGAGCATCTTGTAGGTAGTCATAGGTTCTACACAGTAATTCAAATTCGAATAAGAAAGTTTCAGGATCTTCATTTTTAAGTCCATAGAAGTTTGGAAGGACAGAGGGTGAAATGTTTTTCATGGTTGTATTGGTTTCTTCATCAAGTATAGGGAACCCAAAAGAGCTTCCTATTCTACCTCTTCCTCCATTTGCACCTCTACCTCCTTCTCCTCTACCTCTACCTCTTCCTCCAAATAGTGTGTTTTCTCCATTAAAAACTCCTCCTCCTCCTTCTTCTGCCATGGTTGACTCTTCTATGGAAGTGGAAAGATTTGTATCCCTACTAGGAGTCTTTAGATTTTCTTCTATGGCAGGTTCAGTGGATGAAGTGGAAGGTTTCTCTAATGGAATAGTTGACCTTATATCTTCTAGAAGTCCAGGATCAAGGGAGGATGGAATATGAGTTTGAGTTGAAGGTGTACTAGCTCTGGATCTAGATGAAACAAGTGGTGTTCTAGAAATCAAACTTCTGCCTCTGCTGCTTATAAATCTTCCCCTTGAATCTCTCTCCCTACGCATAAAATTGTTTTTGGATGATAAGAAACAAAGGTTACCTATTTTTCACTTCCCCGGCAACGGCGCCAAAATGTTTGGTCTCAATCTAGTCTCCTAAACTGAGCTCATTTAATTGTCAACCAGGATTTGTAAACTGCTGAAGTGAAGTGTACTGTATGTACCTAGGTGCTTGTTTCCTAATGCGTTGTGTGTAGTGTTTTGTGATGTTTTTGGTCTTTTATGATGATTTATGATGTTTTTGGTCTTTTGGTGGTTTTATGTTTACAAGGAAAATGCCTAGAAAGCTAATGGAAAGGAGTTGGTGATTAAAAATAGAGTTAAGCCTAATTGATGGATAATGAATGACAAATGCAATTGGAAACACTGAAGTAGGATCAAATCTAAACTATGACTAAGTAAAGGCAAAGCTTGATAATGACTTTTAAGCAAATGATTCAAAACACAAACTAAACTTGAGAAATGATCACTAAGTATGCAAATCCTCTAATTAAACAGTTAAACAACTAATCTTACAATGATGCAACATTTTGTCCTTAGTTAGAGATTTGAAATAGATTTAGAGGAAAACATTGATACCATCTTAAGATCTTCTATTCTAAAACTAATTCCTATCTCTATTCTGCAATTCAATTGAATGTCACAAAAACTTTACTCAAAAGTTATTGATTTCTTTCCAAAGTAGGCTTTTGAGGGAAGACTCTGTTTATGAAATGATAAGGAAATTGCAGAGGTACTTCAGGCCTTAGAATGATGTTGTCTTCTGTTCATATGGTTATAGATCAATTATGGTTTTTAGAACAAGAAGAGGTTTGTGAATAATGAAGGTTGTTTTGTTAATCCTAACAACTGAAGTAATCTATTGTGCAATGGATGACAATCTGAATATGAAGTGCAAGTGCAATGAGTTAATCTAAGAATGAACTTAAGATGCCACTAATCTAGAACAATGATGAACTATAAGTCATCATCAAACTCGAAACAAAGTAACTGAACATGAGTTAAGTGCAATTAAACTCCGGAGTATCCTAACTATGCTATCATGCATTATTCTATGAAGTTACACAATCTGTTTGTCCATCATTAGTGATATTTTGGAAGAGTTCCTTCTTTTGGAAGAGGTATTAGAGAAATTCTGACTGTGTAATTGAATGCAAATGCAAGCAAAAAGACTAAAAGCAATGAAAAACTAAGATATCATATCCTTATCCTACTCGTCATTATGATGTTTTGGGCAAGCGTTTAAGAGCAAGAACAGAGATGATACTTAGTGCAAACACACAACTAAATCATTTATTATCACGGTCATGTCTTGAACTTCTTAAGAATTTCTTGGAAGAGTTTCTTCTTGTGGAAGAGTGATTAGAACAAGTGTAACTGTGATAGTGAACAACAAAAATTACAACTAAATCCTACAATACTATAGCCATTCATCATTCATCATTATAATCTTTTGGAAGAATTTCTTCTTGTGGAAGAGTTAGAATGAATATAACTACAGTAGCTAATTAAAAACAACTATGAATTCAACTCCTAATCCTACAATACTATAGTCATTTCCCATTCATAATTATAGTCTTTTGGAAAAGCTTCTTCTTGTGGAAGAGTTCGAATGAGTACAACTACAGTAGCTAATTAAAACAACTATTAATTCAAATGCAAAGTGTAAAGGCAACTAGAAGACTTATCTAATTTACGCAAAATAAATCCGTGCAAGAGGCAGGGGCCCTCTACCACCTGACGGAATTCAACTCCAAATTAAATCAATGCCTTCACAACAACACTGTCTGCTTCATTAAAGATGAAAGAACTTGAACATAACACTCTGCGTCTTCAGAAATGTAGCACAGAGTCTAAACAAAATCTAGCATCAAATCTAACATAAAATCTAACATAGCTCTTGGTCTCCCAAGTGTTTATAAAGAAAAATGCACATAACAAGACTTGCAACAATTCAGGAACACTGTCTTTCCTTATCGGAATCACGTTAGGATTCTTGAAGTGGCTGCGTGAAGAGGAAAAAGACATCTGGACTGAGACAGTCCTAATAGAAGTCTGCTTTCCTAAATGTGTTCCCACGTTCCAAAATCGTACCCAGAATTCGTTTCTTCCTCCATGATGAGCAACGAACCATGTAGACATGACGTGGATTATGCCCATGTGCGGTTTTTCTTGAGAGGCCACCTGGAACATACTCAAACGTGAAGGCAACTGCAGAATTTCTGGTTAGCTACGGAATGTCTGCATTCTGCAGCTAGTTCCGGTTAAAATGCTTTACAATGGAAAAAATCACAAAACTTAGCAAGTCAGTCATGTAAATCATTCTAGAAGTAGTTTTAACTATATTCATTGATCAATTGGGTCTAGGATAGCAATGGACAAGGGAAAATGAGGTAAATTGAGGTGAAGGAAAGCACAATTTTGAGGCTCAACAGATACCCATGGAAGAAGGAGAGCCATCCAGCAGAGTGATTGATCCAAAGACCTTGTTGTTGAGCGGGAAGGAATATCTGTAGCAGATAGAAGAAGAAGAGGTAATTTTTACTTTAGTTTGCAAACCTAAGGTAGTTCTTACTTCTACAAATATTTCTGATTTGCCAATATAAATCCAAGAGATGTTAGACAATTATTGTGACATTGTTGTGGATGATTTACCTGATGAGCTGCCACCTGTGAGAAAGATCAACCATCAGATAGATTTCATCCCTGGTTCAAATCTGCCAAATAAGACATCCTAGATAATGACTCCCACAGAAAATGAGGAAATCAGGAGACAAGTACAGGAATTGGTGGACAAGGGACTGATAAGAGAAAGTTTGAGTCCATGTGTAGTACCAGCAGTATTGAGCCCAAAGAAAGATGGAGGCTGGAGGATGTGTACTGATTCCAGAGCAATCAATAAGATAACAATCAGGTACAGATTCCCTTTGCCCAGAGTTGAGGATTTAATGGATTGTTTGAGTGGTGCTAAATATTTTTCAAAGATAGATTTAAAAAGTGGATATCATCAGATTATAATAAGAGAGGGTGATGAGTGGAAAATTGCCTTTAAAACAAATGAAAGACTATATGAATGGATGGTAATGCCTTTTGGGTTTTCAAATGCACCTAGCACTTTCATGAGACTTATGAATGAAGTATTGAAAGAATTCATTGGTAAATTTGTGATAGTGTATCTGGATGATATATTAGTTTTCAGCAAAACTAAAGAAGAACATTTGAGGCATATTAATTATGTCTTGAAGAAGCTGCACCAAGAGAAACTTCTGATAAACTTGAAGAAATTCTCATTCATGAAGGAAGAGTTGGTGTATTTGGGATTTGTTGTTTTTGCAGAAGGATTGAAGATGGACCCAGAGAAGGTTAAGGCAATTGTCGAGTGGCCTTCACCCAAAAATGTTTTTGAGGTTAGAATTTTCCATGGGCTTTCCAGTTTTTGCAGAAAGTTTATAAGAAACTTCAGTAAGATTAATGCACCCATCATTGAGACAATAAAGAAGAGCAAACAACCATTTAAATGGACTACTGAAGCAGAAAGAAACTTTAAAATTTTGAAGCAAAAGATAATTGAGAAGCCTGTTTTGATTCTGCCTGATTTTACTAAACCATTTCAAGTGAAATGTGATGCCAGTGGGGAGGCCATTAGAGCTGTGTTGAGTTAGGATGATAGGCATGTAGCCTATTTCAGTGAGAAGCTAAATGACACCAGAAGAAAGTATTTCTCTTATGAGAAGGAATTCTATGAAATTGTTCAGGCATTGAAAAAGTGGAGACATTATTTGATGTCCAAAGAATTTGTATTATACTCTAATAATCATGCTTTGCAGTACATTGTACAGCAACCCAAATTAAATCATAAGCATGCCAAATGGGTTGAGTATCTCCAAGGTTTCAAATTTTTTTTGAAACACATAAGTGGCCAAGCAAATAAAGTAGCTGATGCTTTGAGTAGGAGGCACATGCTTGTTCAAGAAACTAATTTTGAAGTTGTAGGATTCGATTTTCTCAAAGAACTGTATAAAAAATATTTTGAATTTAAGGAAGCATTTGAGGCATGTTGTAATCCTGTTCTAACAGATAGAATCCAGTGGCTGGATTATTTCTTGCAGGAGGACTTACTATTCAGAAGAAACCAACTGTCTGTACCAAAATGTTCCATGAGAGAAAACTTGATTAAGGATAAGCATAATGGTGGACTTGTTGGACACTTTGGTACTGATAAAACTTATGAGCAACTGATTCACTTCTATTATTGGCCTAATATGAGAACAAAAGTGGACAAGTTTGTGAAGAATTGAAAAATCTGTCAATATGCCAAAGGAAGGAGCCAGAATGTAGGATTGTACACTCCCTTGCCTAATTTAGATAGGCCTTGGGACATGGTGAGTATGGATTTTGTTCTAGGATTGCCCAAGGCTCAGAGAGGGAATGATGTAGTCTTTTTTGTGGTGGACAGACTTTCCAAAATGGCACATTTTATTCCATGTTATAAAACTAGTGATGCCACCCATGTTGCTAACTTGTTTTTCAAGGAAGTGGTTAGGTTGCATGGGTTGCCCAAGAGTATTGTTTTAGACAAAGACACCAGATTTATGGGCCATTTTTGGAGGACACTATGGAAGAAAATTGGTACCAAACTGAGTTTCAACTCAGCTTATCATCCTTAGACTGATGGACAAACTGAGGTAGTGAATAGGAGTCTGGGAAATTTTTTGAGAAGTCTTGCAGGAGAGCATCCCAAGCAGTGGGATCATATTTTTCCCCAGGAAGAATATGCATATAATGACTCACCAAACAGGAGCACACAGTAGATCCCATTCCATATTGTCTATGGAATGCACCCCAGAGGAATATCAGAGTTAAGAAACCTGGGAAGGGTAGAGCTAAGGAGTGCAGATGGTGAAGAAATTGCTTCAGAGATCCAGGTCATACATGAACAAGTGAAACAACAACTACAAGGTAGCAGCATCAAATACAAGGGCATAGCAGAATTGAGCAGAAAAGAAGTCAATTTTGAAGTAGGAGATCTAGTTTTGGCACACTTGAGAAAGGTGAGATTCCCAAAGAAGCAGTAAAATAAAATGAAGTTCAAAAATATTGGGCCATGCAAGATACTTAGAAAGTTTTCTGCAAATGCTTATGAGATTGAATTGCCACCTGATGTTGGAATATATCCCATTTTTAATGTTTTATATTTGTACAAGTATGAGGATGATGGTGCAGAAGAAAGATCAGCATACAAGGAACAGATTGAATGGGTAAAGCAGCTACCTCCAGCACAACAATTACAACCAGAGAAGATATTGGACAAAACAGTGTTCAGGAAGACCAGAGGACAAGAGTAATTTCAGTACTTAATCAAATGGAAGGACAAGCCAGAGGAATATTTCACTTGGATGACTGAAGGGAGGTTGCAGAAGAAAGGCAAATCAGTGGAAGAACTCATGGACAAGAGCCCATGAAGGAAAGCGCCCTCGGGAGTCTGATGCAGGGGCATTAGACACTAGCCAGCAATGTAGGAGGTTTTTTCCACATGTTGTGGCTAGGAGGGTTCAAAATCATTGAATTGTAACAGCAAGGTGTCAATTCCTTAGCTGCCTGTTTCATTTATATTAGTTAGAGTCCATAGAAGTCGAATAGGTTTGGATTCGATCCATCTGTCATGTTTCAGTTATTTGAATAATTGTAATTAGGCTTTTGATTTACTAGACGGTCCTCGCGGAGGAACCTAAGAGACAAATGTTTATGTATATATGTAACCCCCGGATCTCGTTAAGGAGAGGAGATTTCTGCAATAAAATTTGTGTGTTAAGCAATTGCTTTCGGTTGAATAAATTTCAGTTCCCGTTGATTATCAAACTGTCTTGAATTGATATTTGTGAGGAAATTTGTTTAATTGGGAGGCGATTGAACTCTGTGTGAGTATAATTATTGAATTTAATTGTTGTACAGTCTCTGCATCCCTCTCTCTACTGTTTCTCTTGAACAGTTCAACAAGCTCTATTGAATTAAATCCCAACCGCAGACGAGGTCTGTGTAAAATCGTGGTCGTTGAACTCTGTTTAATGATAGTGGAAATCCCGCTTAATAAAGAGATAAATTTGTTTTGCTGTTAATTGGAATCCTGCCCCGAGGCTAGACCTGAGTTAGTGAATACAGAGGATAGCGTAACCTGACTTAAACCAGGGTCAAACACTGTTCCAAAACCGTGAGTGGGTTAGCGAAACCAGACTACCCATATCGCACCACTTTTGCGGGGTGAGCGGTATTTTCCAATTGGGAGCGATTCCATAGAACAGTTGACACGTGGCCTGAGGTGGGACCCCTAAAACCTCCTTTTTGCATGCCATCGCGCATTAACGTTCGACTAAGGAGGCAGTGCGATATCGTTGAATGTCGTCGATCTGGAGGGAAGCCATCGGACGGTGGTCGTATTCGGAAGATGCTCGAAGGTTAACCTAAGGTATGGCATGCATAATAAATTAAAATCCACATCATGTGGGCCCAGGGACCAAAGTCATTTATTTAAAAAGTATCAGGTTATCAATATGAGATATTGAAGGGTGACAATCTCATTATAAGGTGGCGAGAGAGTTAAAGCTCGGGTTCATTTAATTTTCAAAGTTTGTTGATTATGTTTATTTGTAAAATTCCTCGAATTTGATAAATAAAACCAAAGAAGTTGTGTAAGACCACGTGGAGGTGAACGGAGCTAAGCAGGAGCAAATGATGACAGAGCGACAATAGAAGACCAGCTCTCCTTAGGGGCCGACTTTTAGTTTTGTTGCTGTCATATCTTCATCTATACAATGGATAATATCCTCTTGCAACTCAGGCTGAGATTCCTCTTCATCAAGAAAAATTTGTTGAAATGGAGGCCTCACTTGTGGGTTAGGTTGATTTCTATTTTCTCTTTATCTTTGCTGATTTTGAGGCCTCCTAAACAGTGGATTTCTGATCCGTGGATCTGGTTGTGCAGGAGGTAAGGGAGTTGTTCCAAGAACAAGTCTATCCATGAGATTTTCCATAGTATTCAACACAAAATCATATTTACCATCTGAGGATGAATTTTTTTCTTCTTCTTTCAATTTTTTTGCCCATCTTAGACCTCTTGGCAACTGCCATGTTAACTTCCACTTTTGCTGCATCATTCTGCATTTCTACTAGAGAAGTAGACTCTCTTTCCCTAAGCAATATGGAAAACTTATAATCAAAGCATAGTGTAATTGAGAAACTCCTGACGGAGGTTTAATATGAGCAGGTATGGAGTTATAGAGTTTGTTAAAACTCTTAAAGAAGTCTTGGATAGATTTATCTAAGGCTCTTTTCAAATTTTTGTATTCTATCAGGGCTTGCACTAGATTCACCTTAATCCCATAATTGGTCAAAAAAATATCTTCTAGATGGTCCCAATTCTGCAAACTTGTTGGAGCTAGGGCCTTAAACCATTTTCTTACTTCACCAGTGAAACTCTAGGAAAATAATCTCATTTTTACATCTTCATGGTCTACCTCCTCTCTATCAATGAAATCATTAAATTGGTCCACATGCTCCTCAGCTGATATTTCCTCTTCACTCCCAAAGTTTTTTATTCTAGTTGAGTATCCATCTGGGAGGTCATGAAGAACAACAGGGAGGACAAGTGGAGCATACCTTGCAGGTCCAAAAGGAGGAGGAGGAGGGACAATTCCAGCCATGATGACATGAATTGTGGTATGTGGAAGGAAAACATATGAGATTAATTTCTGATTTTTTGGGAAAACAATAGGTGAATATGAGCTATTAGGAGGTGGTGTAGATGGTATCTAAATTCTAGATATGAGTGAACTCCACTCAGGTAGAGGTATACTAGATTTTATTTCCAACAAGAACTAAAATGGATCTAATTCTTTTAATTTTTCAAAAGAATCCCTTTATAACAATAGTTATGATGTGAATGTTTTGCAGAATTCTTCTTTTTATTCTTTAGATACTAGGGATGATGTTTCAATACCTAGAATTTATAGGTATAGTATTATATCACTCAGTTCATTTTCAGTCTTAGACATAAAAAATAATTCTTCAATTTTATCATCAAATTGCCTATCTTCAGGACTTCAAATAATTTTAGAGGACAAAGCTCTTGAATGTGATGGAATACCTCATTTTGAAGAGCTACTTCCAATGCCTTTGAGAATCCTCTCTGGATTATCCACAATTGTAGGTGGGTTAGGATCTAGATTTCTCCTTTTGTATCTTTTTCTCGAAGCCACCTTTAAGCATGAATATTTTTAGAGGAGTCACCAAGGTAGTTTTTGCAACCTCAAAATGTTCTGAGCTCTTGCTACCTCCAAGAGTTCAACTTCACTGTTTGAGCACAAACTTCAGGAAACATGTCTTTCAACTCCTGGTAGATGCACCAAAATGTTATCTCTAAATTGGTACTGATGTGTTGCTTCACTAGACAAGTTAGAGTAACACTTTCAGACCAGCTTTTGACTAAGGATTAACCTCTTGAGCCTAAGAGGGATCTCTCAATTTATCTAATTATTTTCTCAATTAGATCTCAGATGGCTAACTCTGTGAGTGTCTTAGTGTATTTTATTGCAGATGAAAAATGGGATAGATTTCACTACCATTGGGATCAGGGAGTCAGTATGAAAGTATTAATTGACAAATAATTCTGCTTATGGAAGCTAAGGCTTCTACTGTTTCAATAAAAAAAGATAATACAAACACACAAGAAATTTCAATAACTTAATGTCAAAATGAAGTCATAGCATGAGGGCATGAATTATGTGTAATTTAACATCAATAAATTGAGAAAAATATATTAATAAAACATAAGGCATAAACTCATTGCAACAGTCAAAGAATCTCAGGTTAAGCAGAAAACACCATCACTGTATATTACCGATTTTCCAAGATTTACAATAATAGTAGTTTGAAAGTAACATTATCCAACCCTTTTTTATTCGATTTCCTGTCTTTAAATAGACCTTTTTTGCTTGCATAGGATCTACCTAGCTATCTAGATCATTGGACCATAACTTTGACACCTACCATAACTATAAACTACATTCTTGGAACTGAAAAAGACACCTAGTCTCTAAAGACTTACACTTCTAATATGACTTTTCTTACATTTATTACATTCACTTCTTCAGTAGTGGAACAATTACATTGATAAGGATCATATGCTCGAGTGGAATTCACCATCACTAAGACATTAATTCATCCCCTAGATTTAGGAAACAATAGTCGTATTTTTTAGGAAAAGATAAACACCACTTTAATCCTTGTCTTCATGCTGAGCTGGATAGGCGACACTCATGTCGAGTATTGAATCTTTTATAGGATGGCCCAATATCATCTTGGATGTCTTGAAGTGGTTTTTTTTCTTCAAAACATTTTTAAAATCTCCAAAATCCATTAAAAACACTTCGCTGCAAAAACAGAGTGGCCTTAGGCAGTTTTGTGGTGAAATTTAGTAGCACATTTACTTCAGTCATCCAACCTCATTTTTTGCCTTCTCTTCTGATCAAGATATGTTTTTCAAGTAATATGGGCTAAATACCATCACACACCCTCCTTATATCTTCATCAAAACTATTTTTTTGGGTAAAAAACATCCTACAGGTATTTCGTAGCAAATTTTGATCCTCAAGCCTGGACTTCACTACGAAAGTGCCTAATTTTTCTGAAAACGCATATTTCATTTTTCTTCAAAAATTCAGCTTCTGAACTAAAATTTATGTTTCTTTCAAGTTGTAAAATTAATCAAAAGTTTTTTAAAGTAACTACTCAGACTTTGAGTATTTCATCTTTAGCATCAGTAGGTTGTACCTCTTCAGGTTCATTTACCATTCTAATCTCTAGCCCTTTTTTCTTCAATTCTTCTTGGATCATATCCATTTGGTCTTCCAGCTACTTAACATGCCCTTTGCACGTTTTTCTTTTAGACTGAAACCATACATTTATTTTCCTAGTGTTCTTCACCACTTTCCTCATAGGAAGACTTCTCTTCAACATTTGGCAGTTGACAGAGTTTGTCATATTTTTCCAGCTAATCGTTCATTTCTTTTTCAAAATATTAGATGTATGTCTACCTTGGCTGCTACTTAGTTGTGACACTTGCACATGAACAAACCTAGAAAAAAAGTTGTTTGTGTTGTGAATCAACTCTTCAAGGATGACACTGTGATGCTTTACATGCAAGAATTTTGAACAATAAATGACAGAGAGAAGCTTAGGGGAAAATTTTAAAATGAAATTCGACAACTTGAGGGAGAATGATGACACATGTGACCATAAAAAGAAATGATGAGTGAAAACACGATCTTGCATTCTTGGTGATCATGGTAACTAATTTTATGACCGCACCTTTACCCTTGGCCATCGAAGACTTGACACCTCACACCACTCTGTCTCTTCTGTAGAAAAACATAGTTTCGTAGCGAAAATATTTAAAATTATGACAGATCTGCTATGGAATTGTGAGGTAATTCTGTAGAAAAATCCATTGTTCTACCATTGTATTCGCTACGAAATGGTGAAAAAACATAAAAGTGGCTAATTTTTTGATTTAAAGGCATGGTTGTGAAAACTAAATGACATGAAATGACTTATGGTGGGTTTAGAATTAGGATAAATCTTGTTACATGTGTTTTTTCATAAATTTCATGAATTTGACTATGAAAACAACATGGAACCTAGATGAACGATATGCAAGACCCGCAATGAAAATTTTAAAACTTATGAGTGATAACAAACACAATAACAAACTTGTACAAATAAGGATGCAACACATTGTTCATCAAACACATAAATGTACCTGGGGAATGAGTCAAAATGAATGGAACTACAACAAACTCGTAATGCATGTACCTGGTCCTAAATGCGGCCTTGTAGATGTCCTCTTCTTTGATGCGTACCTAATGGTATCCTGATCTCAAGTTTATCTTAGAGAACATTGCTTCTCCCTTCAAATGATCAACCAAATCATCAATCCTCGAAAATGGATACTTGTTCTTGATGGTCACTTTGTTCAACTGCATGTAGTCAATTCACAATCTAAGAGTGCCATCCTTATTCTTCACAAACAATACCAGTGCACCCCATGGTGATATAATTGGCCTAATGTATCCTTTGTCAAGCATCCTTTCCAGCTTCAACTTTAATTCTACTAACTTAGGTCTGCTCATCCTGTAAGGTGTTTTTGATGCTATAGATGCCCCTGGTACCAACTCAATAGGAAAGTCTACCTCACCATGAGGTGGAAATTCTGAAATATCTATAGGAAATACATCGTGAAACTGTTGTAGAAATGGGTATTTTCTCAAGACATTTGCATCCTCAACTTCCATACCTTTGTCACTAGAAATATGTAATGCGAACAACACACACCCTTCCCTGCGACTGTGCGTGGCCTGCATAGCTGTCAGCATCCTAACTGATGTGGCTTTCTTATTTCCTTGTAATACTTTTGGTTCCCCATTGTCATCCAAAAACTAAATGGATTTTTCATAACAATCTACCTTGGTCTTGTGAAGGTATAACAAGTCCATACCCGATAGAATATTATATGATCCTAATGGAAATATGTTCAAGTGCACTGCTGTAAACATGCCATTCAACTCAAATGCACAAGCTCTTACCCAATCATGAACTCTTATCCAAGATTATGCATGCACTTCCTTATTCAAACCACACTTATCCACCAAGTGAGGACTAACATAAATATAATTAGATCCAGGGTCAATCAAAATTGAAATAACTTGATCACAAAGCTTACCACCCATATCAATGATAGATGCCTAGTGATATACCTTCCTGTTTTCCACGACTACATAAATATGAGGAATGCTCTGCCCAACATCTCCCACAGTTTGTGCCTCCTGTGCACTATATATCTGAGGCCTACCACCCTAATTTTTTGGAAAATATCTCTTAAGGTGTTACTTACGGCATGTAGAACACTCCAAGTGTCTAGTACCATCCCCTCTATGTTGTTTTTGTGATCCATGTCCCTATCTAGCTGCATTGAATTTCTTCTCTGGTGCCAAATTTTCTTTCTCTTCTACATTTTGAGGCCTTGATCTCTTAGGCTTCCATTTAAATTTACCTTTTTTCTTCCCTTTCCATCCTTGCTGAGTGTTGTAGAGGTAAATCCCCTCTATGGATAGAGGTGATCCCTACTAGCCCAGATCGGGTCTAGCAACAATCGTAACACGCTATGGCGCAAGTTCCTAATTAAAATAAACCAACTTGCGAAGAAGGCCTACCTCAAGTCCAACGCTGTTGTTTGTGGAAAAGATGGCGCTCCTGTTTCCTTGCTCCAGCAGATCACAATCCTCTCGCTCACCGCGATCGAACAACTACACACACAAGAAACACGACAAACACCAGCGTAAAACCCAATATATGCAATTATGTATCAGTCAGAGAAGACACAACTCATGATCATAATGAACAATACGATTGGAACCATAACTAATAGTCGTTTATCATTAATTCATACAAAGGAAAATACAACCTAGCTCTAACGTTGAAATCTTCCTTCAGCGGGTCATCAGCAGAATATGTCTCGGTAAAGCTTGTCGGGAATGGGGACAAGCCTCTCTCTTCAATCGTCAATCTCCTTGCTATGGATTTGTCACTATGAGGACTATCAAAGCTCTTTTAGCATTCTTTAGGCTATGAAGGCTCTTGGAGATTAGCTTGCAAAGGGTAATAGAAAGCTTATATATATGGTGGAAAAGGAGTTGGGATCCCTACAATCATGGGATTGACCCTATCCTCAAGGAAGCTTCCATGAGAGGTGGAAAACTACTTCCACTACATGGAAATTCGGAGCCAAACGTCCCAAATCAATTTAGAGACCAGTTCAGGAGTTGGTTGGAGTCAATCTTCCGCCATTTATTTTTAAAAAACACCCTTTATTAAGCCTGGCGCACGTGCGACTTTGAGATAGAGTGCCAATTGGCATGCCCTCTTTGGAGGATTTCCCCCATTGGTGCAGGTATAACACTGGCTAGTCGTGCCAAGGATGAAAAGGCAATTTTTAGGGTTTTTCACAAGGAGATGTCTTCAGGGGAATGAAAGTCCATGTCTAGGGGAATTCCATGATAGTGTTTTCAGATCATGTCACTGCTCACAGGTCACGGAATAAGCCCTCCAATGTGTGGGACGGGGAATTGCAGGGACAGTGACAAATTGCTGTGTAACAGATGCCCCCTAAAGCATGAGGTCCGAACGAGAGAGAGGGGTGAAATGCTTTACGAGAACGTGTCCAACTAAAAACACCACCGTCGAAAAACCTGCGTAGATAAGTACAACTGATATCTTAGATACATGATATATATCTGGTATGGGCGCATCCATCCATAACAGAGTATATAATAATCCAGATCCAAGGCATGGACGCAGCCATCCAGTAAGGATCGATAAATAGACTCAGGTATGGTCGCAGTCATCCAATCAGTGAGTCATGTAACTAATCATGATAATCCACAAAATCACAGCCTGGATTATAACAGACAGGAATCCAAGGTCTTGCGCTCCATCTCGACCCGAAAAATGTACAAATTCAAGCATGCGAATATGTGAGCTGAAGTCGAACATGCAAGAACATCGTCTGATTACCAGCCAATGATGAAAGATATTAACAGACGCGAGAGGTACCATCAATAATGACAATGGCCCTCAAGGTACTACAGGTACAATCTACGACATGTGAATCAGTGAGTTGGCATCGAACACCCGTAGAATCACTCGATCAGAGGCTAATGATGAAAACCTCACGTCGAACGCAAAGAACCTTCCATTCAGGCATGCAGGCTCCAAGGTACCAGAAGGGAGTCTCTAGATCATCTTCCTGGATAATGAGCTGATGTCGACAGGAAGTGACCTTGATCGAAGGTGGGCCATAGTGTTTCCCACATCATCGACGCGAGACAGAGGAATATAATGTCTTTGTGAATCAGGATCAGATGAGAATCAAAGGAAGGTTGAAATTCTGCAGAGGTCAACTTCTCTTGAACATATCGGCGGCACGACAGTGGATTTGGCAGTATTTGACGTCAAAAGATCAAATTTCATGATGACGAGGCAAAGAGCAGATGAGAGGTCAAAAGAGATCACCCAAACCCACGGAGGCAAGTGAAAAATGAGATGAGATGTCCCCAACCCGACACGAATGCAGACAAGTGCCATGTTCAAGAGCGACATACTGCCGACTCGACAATGATGCTGGTTCCATTTTCCTCGCCATTTCTGGAGAGTACCTCTTTATTTTTACACAAGCTTGAAGAGGGTACCATATGCTTGCTATATAAATCCAACCTAGTACATTTAATGAGCCCTAGGAAGGAGGAACTCGAATATCGTCATTACGACTGAATCCAATGTCATCAGGGTTTAACGAGTCTGACAAAGGAAGAACTCCACGTATTTTCATGTTTAGAGAGTTTGAAAAGACAACAGAAAAGTAAGCTCCAACGGTCCCTTTTCGTAAATATTTCCTCAGACCCGAAAAGGTAGAAAACAATATCTGAGAAAACCTCCTAGTCGCGATGGGATAGGGTATTCCTTTTTCGTAAATAATCTATCCCAGCCCAAAAAATGGGTAAACATATACTGGGTAGATGTCGTTTCGTGTCCATTTTAATGAGATCGAAAATGACAAGGGACTCGGCAATATTTTCATGTTTAGAGAGTCAGAAAAGAGCTAAAAGATGACTCCACCCGGAGGAACGAGTGGTATAAAGGGTAGCAACTGGTTTCGGTGATTTGGTGGAACTGCTCAGAACAAGTAAAGGTCAAGAGGTTGGCTAACAAGACCACTCATCACAGCGGTTCCTCAGGAACAAGTGAAGGCATATGATCAGCCAAGCGGATATTGACGATGGAATGAGAAAACCAGGGCTCATCTGGCAAAAACAAGCTGATAAAATGGCAATCACAAGAGGTAAAATGGGAAAGGTTTCATTTTTACACAAGCTTGAAATCAGAAAAATCTGCTTGAAGTTGGTTTCATTTTCACACAAGCTTGAAACAAAGATGAACTATGCTTGAAACCGGTTTCATTTTTACACAAGCTTGAAACGGAGACAAACAATGCTTGAAAAAGTAAGCATGCCCCCAGCATGGTGACTCAATTCAAGGTACATGCCCCCCAAGCTTCAGTCCATATGAGAGACAGATGGAGTGAAGGTTCAAGTTACGAGATATAAGAAAGACTCGACTGGGATTTCACGAGATCTGATCAAAGACTCGAATTGAACAGGAACATGTTTCATTATTTTAATGAGGTTGACACATTAAAAGAACTATCCTCAAATGTCCTTGTTTCATTTTTTAAGGAGCTTGACACAAGAAAACGAACTGTGCTACGACGACCTTGTTTCATTTTTTAAGGAGCTTGACACAAGAAAACGAACTATGCTCTGACCAACTTGTTTCATTTTTTAAGGAGCTTGACACAAGAAAACTAACTCTGCTCCGACCACCTTGTTTCATTTTTTAAGGAGCTTGACACAAGAAAATGAACTATGCTCCGACAGACCTTGTTTCATTTTTTAAGGAGCTTGACACAAGAAAATGAACTATGCTCCGAGAGACCTTGTTTAATTTTTTAAGGAGCTTGACACAAGAAAATTAACTGTGCTCTGACGAGACTTGGTTTCATTTTTTAAGGAGCTTAACACAGGAAAAGAACCATGCTCCGAACACCTTGTTTCATTTTTTAACGAGCTTGACACAAGAAAAGGAACCATGCTCTGACCGACCTCATCATAATGAACAAGAATTCATCGCTTCCAAGAGTTCCACTCCCGATGGAAGGAAAACATCCTGGAAGTCAAGACCCAATGCCCCCAGCACCTGATGCACAATGGCACTATCACTGATTACAGACACGGGGTAGGTAGCCACATAGTTGACTTGCGGTGGGGCAGATACAACGGGTGGATAAAAAATAGGAAGGGATGATAGCGGGTCAGCTGCCCTATCAGGACCAAATAACGAAAGTTGATAAATGGTCACGATCCATCCTTCATGCAGAAAATAGACCACACGAAAAAGGGAGGAGACAAGTGCTCCCATGGCATAGGTGTAATCGTGCGCCAAGAGAAGATTGAAATCCAAGGGGCCTTAAACAACCATCATGTCCATATGGATAGTTTTACCTCCCAAAGTAACAAGTAACCTTGAAGGATCCCTAACGGTTGACTCGTTCTTCTGTTAAATGCCAATAGATTCTGCGTAACATGTGAAAGCAGTAGCGAGCCAAAATCTTGCCAAGTAGTTGAGGATAGAACACTAACAGACGTGCCTTCATCTATAATGGTGCTGGGTATGACCAGACCAAAAGCCTGTACTGTGATCTCGAAAGGCACATAAGACGGAAGGCAATATCCTACAAATCGATTCCAATCAAAGGAAGCGACTAAACTACTCGGAGGGGCTACCATCGAACCGATATGGTCTTCCCTTGGTGTTACGGAAGAATAAGGAGAATCCTCCATGACCTCCATCTCAAAGACAGGAGGATCATGCTCCGGGACCTCCATCACGGGAGGCGAAGGAGCAACTTCTTGAGATATAGGGACAGGAGAATCTTTCTCCAAGTCTGAAGAATCTGAAGAAATAAGAATAACCTGAGGGATCTGAAATCCACTCTCTACGGAAAAGACCTGGTGCACCGTAGACGGGGCCAGCTCAACCGATCCCATGACCAATGATTGGTCGGGGATGGATTCCTGAATTTGAATTTTCCGAGGAGCGGGATCAACCAAGGATGACTCTTGACCAATCGTAGGATTAGCTGGTGGAGGACTCAAAGAAATTTGTTTATAACCATCTGGGAGGCATGGTGTAGAGACAGTTAAGTTGTCCAAAACTCTCTTGGCTTCATCCATATATGGACAAAGGTGAATGGCATGGTGCCCTTCACACAACTTACAGGGATTGGTAATATTACCCTGCTTCTTAGGAGTCTTACCAACACCATTTGAAGATGTGCCCCCAACCTGACTCCCGGAAGCTAAAGGCAATGACAGATGACCGTTGGACCATAATTCGAGCACCTTGGGAATGCTAGGGAAATCTCGAAGAAGATGGTCTCCTGTGCACAACATGCAAGGTAACTTGACTTTCCATGGAGGGTCGGGAGGTTTGTCAAGAGGAGGTGTTTTAGAAGCAGTAGCCGCAGCCTTAGCCTCTCGCTTATTGGACTTCTTCTTCTTTGTCTTCTTCTTCTTCTTAGCCACCTAGTTACTCGAATCCAAACTTTCACCAGGTGAAGTAGAAGATGAGGATGCAGAAACAAGCGAAGAAGGGGATAGGTCCACCTTGGAATCAACATGATGTTGTTCAGGTGGAGGAACTAATTGAACAGTAGTCGGGACATTCGGGACCACAGAGGTTGAAAATAACCAAACAGGCAACCCAACAGTTAACCTTGGAAGGGACAACGTTGCCATATAAGAAGCGCCAACATTTCCAAAAGGAGGAAAAGGACCAGGATTCCCTTCAGAGGAAATTCCTTGGTTGGTGAACTCCGGAAAATTTTCCATCAGAAACGATCTTCAGAACAACACCCTAAGGAAACTAAATTTAACCAGGAATATTTCGTGGGCAGTTAATTTTTAAAACATCAAAACAAAACTCTGTCGTTTCATATTTTAAGAGTCAAGAAATAGGAAAAAGGTGACTCTATCACTTTCATATTGGAAACAAGCGTGAAAGGACAAGCGCTTGATGACCTTTTAAAATTTAAAGAGTCAGAAAAGATCGAAATGACTACTATGGAAATCTAGGCAAAAGGGTGTACCAGATATCCGTGAACTGCAATATACACCTTGGTTTTAAAATGAAAGAGAAATCAACCAAGGACTTAACGTACGTGCAGGAAATCTCCCCGAATGCTGTGTCCGATGTATCACGGGTATAAGGTGACAGACTCGGCTTCCTACGGATAAAGGATAGCAACCTAGTGGGGTCTCCCTTTATATACGCGACGATACAGGGAGCACATGTCTGTACTAGTGCTGTCTAAAGCCAAAAGGCGAACGACAACTGCTAGGTTTAACGATGCTAGAACACGTCTCTAACCTAGACCTCTAAATATTTCGTTAATGTTTCAATGCTTTCTTAGGGTAAATTGAATAGATTTTAATGTTTATCTTCAATTATGTTTAATTTTTCAGGCCCTAGCGAGTGTTATGTCTCAAAATCTCCTAAATTCACACTACATGAGAAAAGAAAACTTTTCAATTCGATGAATGCTATCTAGTTAAGGGAAGAGCTTCAAACAATGATGCAACAAACAAGAATGCACTCAATGCATTTTTTGATGAAATGAGAATATACTTAATACATGCTTTTAATAAAAGAGAATGCAATCAAAGTGATTTCTATTTTTCAATCATTAAACGATGTAATCTAAGTTCAATGATGGATCTCAAAAAAAAAAAAACTTTTCAATGCAATGTGATCTAATGAATTTTAACGAAAATAAAACTATGTGACGAAAACTAAATGAACGCAAATCTCCTTAATGAAAGGATGAAGGAAAAAGGGATGCAAACAAACACTAAGAATGCAATCGTTGTTTCAAAACAATTTGTAACAAAATTCCTCAAAAGGTGACAAAACACAAAGAGGACTTCCAAAGCATGAGATCAAAACAAGGCATTCATTCCCTTTTACATCAAACAATCATGGAAATAAGAAATTTCAAACAATGAGAAATGTAATCTATGCTCATACAATGAAAAGAACGGAAGGGAAAGACACACTGGTGAAGGATTTAGGGAAAAAATCTCAATTTTCACACACCCTAAAATTGGCACGACTTTATCATTGACAACTAGCGCCAATGCTTGAAAATGAAAAAAACAAAGAATTTCTCCCAACCAAGACCAGACTCACCACTTCAAGCAGAATCTCCAAGACTCAAATGAACCATGTAATCTAGGCTCAAAGCGAGACAAATCATAATTCGAATGAAGAAGAAGCCAATCACTCAAATAATGCAATAAAATGATAGACAACCACCAAATGAATGCAGAGAAGCAATCACAAAGTTGACTGAACAGACAGAAACCACAAACTCCCAAGGGAGGCTCGACACACAATAGCACCTAGATGCCCTAGGGATAAAATGTAAAATCGATAGAAACGGGAAAACAACCAAAGGAAGAAGGTCACAGTTAGTCAAACAAGGCTCTAGAACACTCAAGAAGTCGAAAAAATGAAACCAAAATCACAGATCAAGCTTAGAAGGCTAAAAACCAAGCAAACCCTAGCACCTTACAGCATTGGCATGACTGTTAGGCTGAAACTAGCACCATAACAGGATTGGCACAGGTAGTAAACTGGCAACTAGCGCCAATTGGCGCAACTGTCAGGCTATTAAGCATGCCCATCAAGTTTTCTATGAAAGAATAAAAAAATTAATCCAAGGAACAGACTAGTGATGGTAAAGCTTAACAAAATCCAAACACATAGAAAGAGCCAGCCAAAAGAGCTGATCAAGCAAGAAAAGTCAAGAATCGACCGAAAAGACAAGACAGTACTCCAAATCAATGGTCCCCAGGGAAGTCTCCAATTTTTTGTATAGGTAAATCCCCTCTGCGGACAGAGGCGATCCCTACTAGCCCAGATCGGGTCTAACAACAATCGTAACACGCTATGGCGCAAGTTCCTAATTACAATAAACCAACTTGCGAAGAAGGCCTACCTCAAGTCCAATGTTGTCGTTTGTGGAAAATATGGCGCTCCTATTTCCTTGCTCCATCAGATCACAATCCTCTCGCTCACCGCGATCGAACACCTGCACACACAAGAAACACGAAAAACACAAGTGTAAAACCCAATATATGCAATTATGTATCAGTCAGAGAAGACACAACTCATGATCATAATGAAAAATACGAGTGGAACCATAACCAATAGTCATTTATCATTAATTCATACAAAGGAAAATACAACCTGGCTCTGATGTTGAAATCTTCCTTCGGCGGGTCGTCAGTAGAATACGTCTCGGTAAAGCTTGTCGGGAATGGGGACAAGCCTCTCTCTTCGATCGTCAATCTCCTTGCTATGGATTTGGCACTATGAGGACTATCAAAGCTCTTGCAGCATTCTTTAGGCTATGAAGGCTCTTGTAGATTAGCTTGCAAAGGGAAATAGCAAGCTTATATAGATAGTGGAAGAGGAGTTGGGATCCCTACAATCATGGGATTGGCCCTATCCTCAAGGAAGCTTCCATGAGAGGTGGCAAACTACTTCCTCTACATGGAAATCCGGAGCCAAACGTCCCAAATCAATTTAGAGACCAGTTCAGGAGTTGGTTGGAGTCAATCTTCCGCCATTTATTTTTTAAAAACACCCTTTATTAAGCCTGGCGCGAGTATGACTCTGAGACAGAGCGCCAATTGGCACGCCCTCTTTGGAGGATTTCCCCCATTGGCGCGGGTATAACACTGGCTAGTCATGCCAATGATGAAAAGGCTATTTTTATGGTTTTTCACAAGGAGATGTCTTCAGCGGAATGAAATTCCATGTCTAGGGGAATTCCATGACAGTTGTTTAAGATCATGTCACTTCTCACAGGTCACGGAATAAGCCCTCCAATGTGCGAGACGGGGAATTGTAGGGACGGTGACAAATTGCTGTGTAACACTGAGATTCACTCTTATGCTTTGACTGCTCATAACAATGCTTCAAATTCCCAATGACTTCCTCAAGTGATTGAGGCTCATCATAATCAATCCAATCTCCAAATGCTAATGGAAAACCACTAAAAAATCGATGAAATTTAGCCTTCTGATATTCAAGATACGGTACATACCTCAATAGCTCTAGGAACTTAGTCGCATACTCTTAATCTTTCATTGATCCCATCTTTAGCTCATAGAATTATTTGGCCTTACTGTTGTAGTACCTTTCTGACAAGTATTTCTTCGTAAAAATCCTCTTGAAATCATGCCAACTCAAGTCCTTTGTCCTAATGTGTCTGACCCGCTTCACATCTCCCCATCAGATATCTAATTTACCTCTAAGGCTAAAGATATCTACTCTGGCCTTCATATTATATGTGTAATTATGCAACTCAAATAACTTCTTCATCCCAAGTATCTAGGCTTATTCCTTTTCTAGTTTCATCAACTCCCCATCAAAAGTATGTGGCTTCGATTTCTTAAATTCTTCTGACAAGTATCCCCTGTCACTCCTCCTGTAAGGATGATAACGATGATGATCATAATTTCTATCCGAACCAGAACTAGAATAGTAACTGTACCCATCACCCCTCCTATTTGGAGTGTCCAACAACCTGCCATATCTCATTGTGTCAGCTCTATCCGACCTATGTATACCAAGAGAATTACTATCATATGCCCCACTAGTTATGTCCTCATTTCCATGGTTGATCCAAAGTGGCCCTTGCTACTGCAATTTTGATAAACTCTGAAGAAGTATTGCATTAACCTATGCTTGTTTATATTGTGCCTGTATGATCCTACCATTGTCTACCTTACAACTTTGTATTTCTTCCTTCAAGCTTCTCAATGTGTCTGCCAAATCAGAAGAGTGCCCACCACGCTGCTCATCTGATTCATAAAGAGAGTCTTTGTAGTCTACCATCTTGCTATTCATTTTGATCTCTTTCCCACAAGGCGTAATATGCCAACGAAACCAAATCATAATAAACCAGCGTACTTGGCTTAGTATAATTTGGGGAGGATACCTCATCTGCAAGATCATCCAAATCAGCATGATACATGTATAAAAATAATCATAGCAACATATAGACATATAGAAAATAAATGTACTAATCACATAAGCATCATTCTAGTTGGAGTACAATCATCAATGCATGACCATATAACTACACATACTATGACCTCATGCATGAGGACATAAACCATACCAACATACGTGAACAATAAAAAATAATAATCATAGACGATACACGAACGTACACAGAGACAATACACAAGCATAAACATGGAAAATACACACAAATAAACACATGTAGTCAAGCATAAACAAACAATAATTGTAACAACATGTAACCAACCATATAAGGAAAACACAGGTAGGCACATGAAATGTATAAAAAACAAGTATCTAGTCATACACTCACAATGTCATAGTGTACAACAACACCATCAACCTACACATGGTGAAATCACTACATGAATAACACTGTGTGGATACAACAAGCACATACATCACAAGTAGGAGAAACACATATCAAACCAACATAAAAGCATGACCAACACAACACCCATCCAGTCCAAGCGATGAACCATGCTATGATACCACTCTGTAACACCCTCCTCCCATATCTACCCAAGTAACAGGCTAACCGAGTTAAACATGTGAAAAGAGGATACTATGATCATATTCAACCTCCGAGGTGACCTTAAAGAAGTGGAACTGACGGAACCACATCATATAAACCTTCCACATCAACAACAAGACTCCCAGGAATGATCCCAACCACTCAGGTAACTATCCCTAAGGTCCCACTGAGTTTTTAAATCACTTTACCCTTAGACGCTCCCAAAACATGGTCATGAGTGCATTTGGGAGGCTCTGGAATCACGCATAAGCCTGCATGCCTACTTCCAAGGAATAAATTTCCCTGACCTTTGCCTATGTTCTCTGGATTTAAGGCAATTTTTCTTTCCCAGAGCCCAAGCCACTTCCTAGAACTTAATGGCAAGTTCATAAATGAAATAACACATTGAAACAATGATATATTTGCAAAAACCATGACAAGGCCTAGACTGGACCTGATCCAGGTGGTTCCAGACACCCTTAGGAGACCAAGAGGGTTGATGATAGGTCAAAATGCAAAGTGGTCAGATGTCTCTCAAACTAGGTTTAGGATGAAGTATTCGTCACCTTGATTCAAATGGTGTGAATTGATATCCAATCCAAGCCTGCATGGAGAAGTTAGAGCGAGTCAAAGTTTTGGTCAAAGTTGGGTAGTGGGCCATGTTTAGGTGTCCCACAAATTCACTGTCAACCAGTAGGGAACCCAGCTCTTGGAAATGGGAAAAATTATGGCCTCATTAATTTTCCCAATGACACTTATTTTTGTTAAGTTAAAAAAAACCATTATTGGTTAAAAAAAACCAAATGTTAAAAAAATAGGGTGGTGGGCCATGACCCCCGTCACCCCCGTCGGACCATGTCATAACCATATTACAAAAATCAAAATCTTGGGTCGACAGGCCATGACCCCCATCGAACCCCACGACACCACCATACAACATATATTAAAATGGTTTGACAGACCATGACCCCCGGAACCCCATGGTAGATACACCAACAACCACCACATATGGGTGGTGGGCGGGCCACCTCCAGTGGACCTGGCCCACGCCCCACTGAATATTGCACCATATATATGGGCCAACGAGAATAGAACCCACTTAGCCATGAAGGCCAACCAACTCCACCGATGGCCCAACCCAATATGCAATGATGAAACCATATTTAAACAACGCCACCACACCACAACATGGTTAGGGCCGTCGTTACAACGTCTCTAAAAATTAAATTATGTGGTTTCAAAAAATATATATAACAACACGCCATTTGAAAAATGCAGAAGGCCGATGGGGTTGGAACCCCTGACCTTTGCATTATCAAATCCACCCACAACCAACAAGCCAAGATATCACTTGGTAAACTCTGCCAACCTTCATACATATAAAATCATTTCCGCAATGCGCCCAACAGAGGAGGATGAGTAGAACAATGCAGACCAGCATGAAGTTCGAGACACATATTTTTGCAGGTGTGGAACCGCGAGCTAGGCCAAGGTGGGACCATGATGGCACACTTTTCAAGGTATAAAATTTTTGCAAAAAATATTGCTTGATGCCTAAAAGATTCCATGGGGAGGTAAAATTCATTTTGTCAGAACGATATGAAGTTTATAGTAATTTTAACCAGAATTTTGCAAGGAACGCGATGGTAAAGAAAAAATGGCCATCTAAGTAGCATATTTCTAGATTCCTTGTAGAACAGAATCTTAGGGAATATTGAGGGAATCAAAAGATTCCTTGAGGCCCAACACTTGCCGGAGTCCATTTTCGACAAAATTTATGTTGATTTTACACCTCTTAGCGACAGGAGCTGAACGATGATGTCTATTTCAACATCAGAGCACCCCATTTCTTTGAAATTTTTGATATTGAAGTGAGGGTGTATGATTCTCGAGTGTGGGCCAACGATTCTATGCACCTTGACGCCATGAGTTCGATGGTAGAGCTAGATCCAGCTGCTGAGCATCCGCTTCTTCAGCTAGCTTTAGGGGTTGAGGTATATGCAATTCGATCATATGCCTCTTTTTTCTCTTAGATGTATTACGATTTCTAGATCCCTTCTTAATGAGCATGTTACGAGACGTTGTTTTTGCTTCATGTGAGATTATGTCATGCTGATAGGAGGTCCATTGTGAGTGAGAGTTCCTGGTAGTAGAACGTCTCATGGAGAGACGAGCCACTCATGTTGAGGGCACATCCTTGTATGAAAAATAATCCATGTACATCACATCTTCCAACACTATATGAAGCATCCTACCCCATTTTGACACCGAGCCTAGAGACGTATCCCACACTAGGTGAACTTTGTTATCAACGTCTCGTGTTTGTATGTTGTTGATGGTTGTCTTGTTTCCCTTATTAATAGAATGCACATGTGTTTTTTTATGCTCTTTTAAAATAAAATTCTAACAACATCACATAAGTAAAATATCATGGGTAAATCCAGTAGCTGATAGACTAGGATCAAGTGGTGTCAAAGCGGCCTTCTTGCTAATGCAAATTGCGAGTGTGAACAACGATTGAATGTGAAACAATGGAGGATGGAAAAGGCATGTATAAGGCCATGCTCAAGATGTCCAAAATGGTGGACATGATGTATGAAGCTTATGAAAGATGGGAGAAAAAAGAAGCAGAAAGTGATGCTTCATCAACATCTTCCAGTGAATACTCATCGCCTTCACGATCTTCTCATCATTCAAACGAGGATATAAACTATAGCATTCAAGTAGATAATGATAAATAAAAAGTGCTTCTACAAGAGGAGAAAAAGGATAAGAAGAGAGTGCAAATTCAGTTGTAAGCCAAAAAGGCAGCCTTGGAAGAACTAAAGCACAACTACCAAAGCCTTCAAGCAAAGGATGTTGAATTAAGGAGGCTTCTATAAGAAGAGAAAGAGGAGAAACAAAGATTGCAACTTCAGTTATGAGCCACAGAAGAGGCCTTGGAGAAGTTGAACTGCAATGAAGGCTTGAAGAAGCCATCATCACTTGTTTATGAATCGACATCCAAGGTAAAAAATGTTGATTTTTCTTCAGTTTCATCTTCACATGCTATTATTTTTTGGGAAATGTGGAGATACCCATTACAAGTACTGGCATGAGGCTCCTCACCAAGATGGTATACAAAGGAGGAGGACTTGGTGCTAATGGCCAAGGCATGATTCAACCATTGGAGGTCGTGCAAAGACCTCTATTAGTAGGTCTGGGATACACTGAACGACAATGCTCGAAGGTGTCAATAGATTCAAATGCATGGTTGAAACCATTGGGGAAAAAGAATGATGGGAACACTTCACCATCATCTTATGACAACGCACATGGCAGTGAAAGGGCTGAGGCAAGCTCTCATCACCATGATCGCACCAAAGACAACTTAGAAAGGTATAACAAGTCTCGATATTCTAATATTCATTTTGATTACAAGCACGTCGCTAATAATGAACATAAATCATGGCATAAGAAAACATGTAGTTTTTGTGGATTACATAACCATGTATTTGCTAAGTTTTGGACAAGAATGACAACATAAAGGAGGATGAGGCGTGATATACCTTCTCCATTGCAGGGAAAGAAGAAGGTAAAGAAGGTTTGGAGGATGAAGATTCATTGTATTCATTGCGACAGAACTGGCCATCAAAGAGCCACGTGTTAGAGGCTCCATAAAGAAAAACGCCTTAAGGACAAAGCGTTAGTGTAGGAATCAGTTGAAACAATTGTTCGACAAGGAAATGCACCACAAAGAGATGACCCATTCAATTTGATAAGTTAGAGATGGTTTTTTTTTCCAGGCTTGGTAGTGTGTTTGACCTTAATTTTTAAATCCTATGTTGTAGTTTAAAATGTAAAAGTGATGATGTGTTTTCCATCACTTATGAAGCAACAATGATATTTTTGGCCTCGTATAGATAGCTGGGGTATTGATTCCATTTAATTTAAACATGACCACAGTGGATGGTTATAAACCCATGGTGAGTATGAGATACTTGGGTCATAGATTGGTCACTTAGTTAAACATGTAATTTGCAAAATATTGTAATACAAGTTTGCAAAAGATGCAGGTGTTGGCTCATTTCTTATGGCTCCAAAGGACAAAGGTGAAGGAGAATGAAGTGGGACTATTAAAGTCGGTCTGTTCATCCCTCCGTCAGAGATCAAACCTCTTTTGTTGCATTTCATTTTTAGGTGTCTCATTCGGTTCGATCATCTGCATTCCATTAGGAGCATTGGTCTTCTGACGAAAGGGTTTTATCACTCATGTCCCTCATGTCATGTACCTGCTGGTCCGTGTCTATTTATCAAAAATCATTTTCAAGTCATTTACTGTCATGGTAGGTCTCTTGTTTGGCAAAGAGTCATTTCAGTTATTAGGTCTAGGGTTTCGTAAATTTGGTCCTCAAAGAGTCCAATAATGCCAGCAGGCACAGAGAGAGGTTCAAAATAAGTTTTCATCGCAAAATTTCATTGTCATATTGCTTCATCGTGACTTTTCTTCAAAACTCTGTTTTGAAGAAAATCGTCATTTTGTTCTTTGTAATAATGCCATGTATATTTTCTAATTTTTTCAGTTGTGAAGACGTTCAGGCACAACCCTAGTTGCCCTTGCCAATTCCATGCCAGCATCCCTGCAAAATATTGACAAGAAATTCATCATTTAGCCAAAAAATCACAGAGGAAGCAAAAACAGAGTTATATGAAAGTTCCAAAGTCTGCAACACTACAAAAGTGGATTTGTCAAAATGAAAAATCAAAATGCATTGATCTTTCCAAGTTCAAGCTCCATTTGCACGCAAGAGTCATCAAGGAAGCCGAAGGAAAGCGTGAAAGAGAAAAACAAAGTTTGGAGGAGCGAAAAAATTTGTTAAAAGCCGAGACTGTGGGTGAAATTGTAGGCGCGGTGCACTGGACAACTGGCGTGGCGCATACAAATTGCGCGGCGCATAGAGAGGTTTTTCACAGTGTAAATTAAAATGTGCGTGGCGCACTGGGCAAACTGCGCGGTGCACAGGGCCGACAAGCTAAGTTTTGTCACTGCTTCATCAAATTTCAAATTAACTCAACTTCCTCGCTCCGAGTGAGTTTTTGAGCCCTTGTATGTGCTAGTAAACAGTGTTTGGTGTGGTTTGAAAGTGGGATATAGGAATTTGAATGTGGAAAATCATAAACCCTCTCATTTTGTGAAAGATTGCTCCTTAGGGTTTTGAAACTGAAGTTTTAAATTTGAATTTGTGATGCCAAGTACTCCATTCCCCATTCTCCCTCTCACTGATATACTGTCATGATTGTTCCCCCTATTCCCATAACTCCCTAAAGTTACTCATATCATCTCACTCCTAAGCCCCATTTCTCTATTCATGAATCATTTCATTTTCTATCACTTTCCCTTTCCTATCACTTATAAAAATTCCCAAAATCCCAGTTTCCCAAAAGGTTTAGTGACTGTTATTTACCTCAAAGTTTGTTAAATTCTCAAAGGACAAACTACCACTTGACAAGACTCCATTGTTCACGCTGTCCTATTTATCCCATAGTCCTTTTCCTTTTGGCACACATTTGGTACTTGGAGACAAAGACACCAATTCCTCATTTATCATTTTCAACCAACCAAACATACACTTGACATATACTTTGAAACACCCTGGAGACGGACACCGATACATCCTATGAACAAGACAGTGACTGAACTGCATGCACCAGGAGGGCACTGAAACGTCGCAAAACACATGATAGGCTCAAAATCTTGGCCGAAGCTTCTTTTTCTGAGCATGGAACTTGATGAGGAATCTTTAGTCCAAATTTCAAGGAATTTGGAGAAAATTTTGTCACTTTTGAATTTTTGGTCACAAAACAGATTTTCTTGCCCGACACGTAGCGCCACCTTGCGCGCGCTTACTTTTGAGAGGTATTCTGGAGGAAAACTTGACATTTTTGGATTTTTTGTAAAAATTTATGCATGCTCAGGAATGGCCTAAGGATTTCATCAAGTTTTGGGTTGCCTAAAGGAGAAAAAACACCCTAAAAATGGCCTTTCTGCCACTTTCTGCACACACAGGAACCAGTCTTGGGAGATTGAACTTTTGAAGGGGAAAATGGACACCAAATCCAGAAATTCCACTTGGGTTGGAAAATAGACAGGCAGGAATTTCCAACGAGCTATCATGAGCTCAATTTGGACTTCGGTAAGTGCCTCAAAATCAGCTCCAAACTTGTGCTACGCATAGAGATTTTGGGCGCGGCGCATAGAGGATTTTGGCCTATTTTTCACTCCACAACACAGAATTTCACCTAGTTTTGGCCAGTTTTACTTTTTCATGTAAATATTGATCTATCTTGATGTAATTTCATGACTATGATGTAAATTTGGCACATTTTTACTTTTTCTAGAGGATCCATTCACTAAAAAGTGAAAATTAAATGAATGAATCAGTTTCCTACCATATAGAGGCAAGTTGTTTGATTGCCTAGATTTCAGTTCCTAGTTTAGAATTAGTTGAAACAACTCCTAGAAGGATGAGCTCGACCCCTAGAGGCATGGGGAGGGGTTAGGCTGGTCTATAT
The DNA here is from genome assembly GCA_034641835.2 of Pinus albicaulis. NCBI lineage: Eukaryota > Viridiplantae > Streptophyta > Pinopsida > Pinales > Pinaceae > Pinus > Pinus albicaulis. The sequence continues at coordinate 741,351,267 of CM076582.1, read as the reverse complement.
TATGTATTTTCTGAGTCATTTTCAGGGTTGGACTCTTGGGAATAGTTTGGCACCTCATTGTATATTCATTTCAGCATTTTTGGCAAAGGAAAGACCAGGGTTTTGCAGCACTTGTTGGGATCCTTGTGGCTCTGAGTTTTGATGGTGTTTTTATCCATGTAATTGTGAGGTCATTAATGTTTTATGTATGCCATTTCCCTTCTCTTTGCTTCTGAAATTAAACAAATGAGTGACTAAGGTAGAATTCATTAGTTTGCTGGTGCTCTGCCTTAAACTTTTGTTTAGTTTTATATGTTTTCATCTGTTTGAAGAGGATCCTTGCAGCCTCTTGCCCTCTTCGGCTCCTCAGAATTTTTTTCTATCCATTCATTCAATCTAAGATGTCAAATCCATAGCCTTCCTTGCCCCAACTTGAACTCTGCAAGAATTTGGCCTCATCCCCAAGCCCAAAATTGCGTTTCCCTTTTTTCCAACAAAACCCACAAAATCATTTCAAACTCCTTGATTTATATACCTAGCCTAAAATTAGCATTCATTTCATTCATCTCAAGCCCTATTGATACATTTTTCTTGAGATTGACCTGGAGAGAGCCCTCTCCTGTTCTGGTAGGTCTAGCTACCAGACTGAGCGTGGTTTGATGTTACCCTGACTCTGCCTTCCTTCGGCCTGAGGTAGATTTAGGCAATAACAGGGACCTTGCAGGATGCTTGTGGCATAGAAAAGGTACAAAGTAGCTGTAGATTATGTTCATGTTTTTGGTGTACCAAAAGCTCCCCATTGGGGAGGATTGATCCAAGTGGCTCCAAACACCCTCAGGAGACCAAGAGGGTTGATGATAGGTCAAATTCATAGTGGTCAGATGGCTCTCAAACTAGGTTCAGGTTGAAGTACTCATCGCCATGATTCCAACGGTGTGAAAATATCTCCAATCTGAGCCCGCATGTGGAAGTTAGATCGAGTAAAAGTTTTCTACAAAGTTGGGTAGTGGGCCAAGTTTAAGTGTCCCACAAATTCACTGTCAATTGGCAGGGAACCCAGCTCCTGGAAATGGGAGAAATTATGGCATCGTTAATTTTCCCAATGATCCTTATTTTCATTAAGTTTAAAAATAACCATTATTGGTTTAAAAAAACAAAAATATTAAAAAAATAGGGTGGTAGGCCATGACCCCTGCCACTCCTGTCGGACCATGTCATAACCATATTACAAAAATCAAAATTTTGGGTCGGCGGGCCATGACCCCAGTCGAACCCTATGACACCACCATACAACATATAGTAAAATGGTTCGACAGGCCATGACCCCAGAACCCATTGGTACATACACCAACGACCACCACATATGGGCGGTGGGTGGGCCACCTCTAGTGGGCCTAACCCACGCCTCACCTAATATGGCACCATATATATGGATCGATGAGAATCGAACCTGCCTAGCCATGAAGGCTGGCCCACTCCACGGGCAGCCCAACCCAATATGCAATAGTGGAACCATATTTAAACAATGCCATTTCACCACAACACGGTTAGGGTCGTCGTTACAACGACTCTAAAAATTAAATGATGTTGTTTCAAAAAATATATATAACAACATGCCATTTTCCAAACATGGAAGGTTGGTGGGGTTGGAATCCCTAACCTCTACATTATCAAATCCGCCCACAACCAATGCACTAAGCTATCACTTGGTAAAATCTGCCCAAATTCATACATATAAAATCATCTCCGCAGTGTGCCCAACAGAGGAGGACGAGTAAAACAATACACACCAACACAAAGTTAAAGACACATGTTTTTGTAGGTGTGGAACCGCGAGCCATGGAACCATGCTGGCACACTTTCGAGGCAGAGAATTTTTGCAAAAAATATTCCTTAATGCCTGAAATATTCCATGGGGAGGTAAAATTTCATTTTGTCATAATGATATGAAGTTTACAGTCATTTTAACTAGAATTTTGCAAGGAATGTGACGGTAAATCCACAATGGCCATCTGAGCAGCAGATTGTAGATTCCCTGTAGAACATAGTATTAGGGAATCTTGAGGGAATCAAAATATTCCTTGAGGCCCAACACTTTCCAAAGTCCATTTTCGACAAACTTTATGTCGATTTTACACCTCTCGACAACAGGAGATCAACGGTGACATCTGTTTTAGTAGCAGAGCTCCCCATTTCTTGGCCATTTTCTAGATTGGAGTGTCAGTGTCTGATTCTCGAGTGTGGGAAGTCGATTCTATACACCTCGATGCCACGAGTTCGATGGTACAACCAGATCCAACAGCTGAGCATCCGCTTCTTTAGCCATATTTAGGGGTTGAGGTATGTTCATTTTGATCATGTTCCTCTTTTCTCTGTGAGATGTATTATGATTTCTAGATCCCTACTTAATGAGCATGTTACAAGATCTTGTTTTTGCTTCATGTGAGATTATGTCATGCTGATAGGAGGTCCATTGTGAGTGAGAGTTCCTAGTAGTGGAATGTCTCATGGAGATACAAGCCATTCATGTTGAGGGAACATCCTTGTATGAACATCATCCATGTACATCACATCTTCCAACACTATATGAAGCGGCCTACCCCATTTTTACACCAAGTCCGAAGACGTAGCCCACACTGGGTGAGCTCCATTATCAACATCTCGTGTGTGTATGTTGTTGATGGTTGTCTTGTTTCCCTTATTTACAACATGCACATGTGTTATTTTATGCTATTTTAAAATAGAATTCTAACAACATCACAAAAGTAAAATATCATGGGTAAATCTGGTGGATGATGGACCTGGATCAAGACCCCTACTATCCATGATAGATATTTAGTCAAACATATCACAATATGTAATATACATGTGTAAACAACATGTTTGAGCATGGGGGTCTCATAATTATCTCAGAATCACTAAGAAGCATTGTTCCCTTACATTATTAGCTGTAGTGCCATCTATTATGTCATAGCTACTTTTTTATTCATTTACAAATAAAAAAGTGAGGAGAGCCATACATCATCACTATCATAATAGATTCTTATAACTAGCATACTAACAACATAAATATCAAGGATACATGAGCCATAATGGTGTAGGGCATACCCCGCTTCACCCACATTCCAGGTTTAGCTCCAATTTTCCACCTCTCTATGTGTACAATGGCATTCAAAATTTCATGCCCAATCATCTTCCCAAATCCGGGCAATCTCACATCGTCCCTTATTCCACACTGGCAATTTCAACAAATAAGGCTGGGCTAATTTAATATCTCAATTCAGAGAATTGAGATATTAATTCCACATTCCTCTATAGCTCTAGCCCGACAGTCCATTACATGTACATGTATTAGGCCCCGTTCACATATTCCATATTCCATATTGCGCCAACACTCATTATACATAATATATCTGTATATACATATGTATATGCCCTTCATCTATCATTGAAACATTACAATGAAGTCCGACCAGGTTGGCATACCTTATTACACCTGCGGATCTTAACAATGACCAATACGTACATATGCGTGGGCCCCAACGTCGATGGCCATTCCACATCCGACCGCTGACATCACGTCTCTTCTCTTCAAATGATCCAATGACTGTTAGAGCCTGGGCCCGCACCAACATACGACACATACCTGGCTTAACCTCCGAGATGTTGCATTAAACTTTGGCCAATTCTAGCGAGTGACCATTGTTAGATATCGAGCCTTTGGATCAACGGTATATGTTAATTTCGCTCCACGTCTTTAGTCGAGGTATAACGCGCGAAGGCGCACTTTAAAGGGCGGTTTTGAAACAGTGGCCAAGCCACGTGTCAACAATCCTATGGAATCACTCCCCAACCAAAGATTACCGCCTACTCGCCTAAAGCGGTGCGAATAAACTCGGGAAACCGCTTTTACTGTTTATCCCGCGAGGTTCCATCTCCTTCGCTCCAGGTTCCGCTCTCGCCCTTTTACTCCGGTTCTATTCCTTTTTACAGGTTCCAGCTCAACACTTCAGCGTGCAACGTTAACTCGTACCCGCTTAACCAACCAAGTTCGTTACTTCAATCAGCTAGGGATTACACTTCAGGCAATTCCGCCATTCTTATGCAGAGTGAACACAATCACTCGTTCATAGAGGGTATGGCTCATTTGTAATTGGGGGAACAGGGAATTCGCACAGAACCAATCCCACAGGGTCCTTTACTACACAATCACCATGAAATCGCTCCTCTGTCAACTAATTCGGGATACGATGTTTACGGTATTAACACCGGGTTTTCCAACTACACACAGGCACAATTAATATCGATTGGAGATTACATAATTACACATTTGCATCCTCATTTCCGAATACACAGGCAGACTCCTAACTTTATTTACAGAGTCCTGCTCCTACTAGAATTAAGATAATTCATGCAGGAATCTCACCAATAATGCTCAACTACGAAGGTACTCTCCATACAAATTTAACAACAAATGTACAGTTACACTGAGATTATTTCTTAAAATAATTCGACCAAGAAGACATAAAATCGCACATAGAACTTATATACAATTCTTCATAAAAAGATATATGTATATATACAGGTGGTAGATCTCAAAAAAATTCTTACAATTTCATAACAAGCCAGATATTCAGTTTCGTGGCCATTATCCTCCTATACTGTTGCTGAAGAGGTTCTCTGCCTCTCTCCAGCTCTCTCTCTCTTCTCTCGGCCCCCCTGTCTAACCTCTTCAGGGTTACATTTATACAACAGTTCAGTAACTCTTAGCATTCCACTTCCTGAACCTAGACTCAGTAACTGAATTAATCCTAACTGACTCTTCGTATTCCTATCTCCACCAACTTCTCATGTTCTCGAAATGACTTGAGGGTAATTACAATTTCCTACCAAAACATTCAAAATATTAACATTTACAAGAATTCAAAGGACATGGGACCCCCTATGTCTACTTTATGTACAAGGAAAATTTTGAACCTAATGCTCCTGCATCAGACTCCCAAGCTTCAAAATTTTCATGGTCTCCTGATCATGTGCTCTTTGTCTTTGCCTCCAGGATCCCATACTTGGTTCTACTGCTGTCCATCAGCTACATCATTCTCTAGCTGACCTTCTCCGGGCTTCCAAACTTTGTTCTGTAATCTTCCCCCAGCTATTCTTTCGCAATCTATCATTGTCTTTCTCCTCCTGAAACTCTCCTGCTTTCCTGCTGCTGTCTGCTACTCTGGAGTCACTCTCATCATCAGTCTTCTGATGTACTCAATCTCCATGTCCAGCTTATCCTTTGGCTGGAAAATATCTTGCCCTCTGCTGCTGCTTTCAATTTTTGTTAATGTCAATACTGCTGCCACCATGGGTGTTGCTGCTGCCAATGTTGCCTCTGTGCAACCAACCTGAATATCCCTTAGGATATTTCCCTCTGCAGCACTCCTCTTTTGTTCACCATCTGTAAATTCATTCTCGGGAAACAATCCACTAGTTGATCTCCTACTAGCAGTGACATACTCCTCCATTATACTAGTAGACAGAAATTGATTCTGCAAGCTAGTATCTGCTCTTTCCTTCTTCAAAGCTTCAGGCATCCTTGCTCTAGGGTCTGTAATCCATTTCTCTTCTTTAAATGCTCTCAGTAAGCAGTTTAGCCATTTCTCCTGGGCTTGTTTTATATCTTCAACATGCTGGAAGTTAGACTCAACATTTCCTTCTTCTTTGTGGGAAATATTCAACAGTTGCCTCTCATCCTCCTGATGGATTTTAGAAATCCAATCAAGTTCTCTGAGCTTTTCTTTCCCATATTCTGTCAGCATGGAATGTTGATTCCTCCTCACTTCAGCAGCTTCCAAAATCTGCTCTTCAGGCTGGCTTTGGCCTACCCAACTAGCCAACTCTTTTCTGTCAATGACATTGATAACTCCCTGTGTATGAGACATGGTTGTCTCATCCTTCTTCAGCAACAGTTTTTCTTTTCTCAAGAAAATTTCAAAGGATGAATTGTCTTTTGCATCACCTGTACACATAAACAAACTGTCAGTGTTAAAACCATGAGACCCAATGGTCTCAATTGATGATCTAGTCACCAATTCTTCTCCCATCATTTCCAAGTCTGGTTCAAGGCTCAGAATTTCTTCATAATCTTTTTCTTCAGCTGTCAGAGTCATCTCTACTGCTCCAATCATCATGCCCAGATGCTGGTCCTTCACTATGTTTTCAGTCAACATAGCTTCCTTCTCATTCACTCTCTCTGACAAATTTCAACTGCTGTTCTTCCTCCTTCTCTGTATGATCAACACATGAATCATCAGCAGTAAAGTTCCAGTGCTTCAATGTCTCCTCTTTCTCTAACAACACTTCAGTATGTTGTGCAGAACTCCTTTCCAAACCCTCTGTCAGCATTTTCGTATGCAGGTCTGCATCCTTCATGAGACTGTTAGCTAGCCTCACCTTCCTTCCATCATCTACTTCATGAACTCCATCCATGAAGATCTTCTTGCCTTGTCTTCCCAGCAACTTATCCAGTGCATAGGTCCTCTTCTCCTCTGATTCTCTTCTCTAAGAATCCAACCTCTTATATAACTCAAAAACCTCATTAGGAGTAGATTTCGGGAACCTCACACAACCCTTTATGTCTCTGCTTATTCTTGACCAATCCTCTGTTGGCCCTTCTCTCTCAGCTTCAACATTCTGCTGAGTACCTTCATTTGACCCTTCTGTCCTCGTCTCTCCCTGAGATCTCACTATCTCAGCATTGATCTAAACAGATTTCAGATTCAATGTCTTCTTCTCACCAACAAACTCTGAAGCTTGTTCATCTTCCAATGGTGTACCTGCAAACATACACAACCTTTTAGTTTTCAAATCACAAGACTCTTCGGTCTTGATTGCTCCCTCAAGCACTTCTTCTTGAACAATTTTGCACATGGAATCTTCAATTTCCATCCTTGCCTCAAGAACTCTGGGGTCTTCTTCCTCTGTGGAGTCTTTCATCACTTCACACTTGTTAGACTCGAGAACACAAGCCCTCACATCATCTGGACTTGTCCAATAACTCAGAAATTCCCCAATGGTTTCCTCCTCAGCAAGACAAGATTCTTGCTACCTCAAGTCTTCATCATGTCTCACAAGATCTCCTGCAGGTCTCCAATCTTCATCTATGCTCTGTTCTGCTTCACAAGAAGAAATTTCTTTTTTCAACTCAGCTGCTCTGAGTTCTTCCTTCAACGGGGAAATCTTCTTTTGTCTCAACCTCATCTGTAATGGTTGCCATTTCAACTTCTTTTTCATGAGCCAACCAACTCTCTGGATTTCTTCTATCCATCTCTTCAATTTATTGAACTCTTCCCTGATCTCAGCAATTTCTTTCTGCCATTCTTCATCTGTAAATTTCTTCTTTATGCCATTTACTTTGGCATATTCATTCACTCTTCTACTGTGGCTTCTCCCAGAACCTCTGCAATCTCTGCAGTCTCTACTATGCCTCTCAGTAGCCATTTTCTTCTCTAGGAGTTCTTTACTCACAAGCTGAACTAAGCCTCTGCAACATCAAGCTCTCTTGCTGCAACTTACCTCACCAAACTTCTCTCTGAGCTGCGGCTTTTGGAAAGTACTGGTCGCCTTCTCCGCAGGAACCTTTTAGGCTTCACTCTGCAACTTCTCTCAAGAACACCTCTGCTCTCTGCTCATCGAACCTCTATTGGGAATCTTCCAGGTTCTTCCACACTCTTTCTGCACTCAAAATCCCTTGCTGGATTCTTCTATCACTACTCTCAAAGCTGTGATCTACTTCTGCTGAGATGTACTCAATTTTTTGCACTCTGACTTCTGCAAACAATCCTTCAACCAGAGTTAAACACTTCTCACCTTCTCTTGAGAACACTACAAATGTCCTCCTTATCCAGTCTCTAGCTGAATACCAGTCTCACTGTCTTCACACTCTGTCTTCAAATTTTTGCAACCACACTTCTGCAACTACAATTTCAAATCAAGTTAATTATCTGCAAGATCATGATCTTGTCCTCCACTCGCTCAACAATTCTTGTTCACTATGATTCTGTGTATCCTTGCTGCCTGATCTTCCTTCTTCAAATCTACAGTCTTCAAAACTCTTGTCCTCCAATTGGACTCTGCAACTCTGCAATTACCTTCACTGTATCCATGTATGCTGTAATTCCATCAGTTCCCATAAGTCTGGTTTCCTTGTATTTACCAAACTTGGACGTTTACAAAAGAGCTATTCCTGAAGCTCTGATACCACTATGGTGCAAGGCATACCCCGCTTCACCCACATTCCTGGTTTAGCTCCACTTTTCCACCTCTCTGTGTGTACAATGGAATTCAAAATTTCATGCCCAATCATCTTCCCAAATCCGGGCAATCTCACATCGTCCTTTATTCCACGCTGGCAATTTCAACAAATAAGGCTGGGCTAATTTAATATCTCAATTCATAGAATTGAGATATTAATTTCACATTCCTGTATAGCTTTAGCCTGACAGTCCATTACATGTACATATATTAGGCCCCGTTCACATATTCCATATTCCATATTGCGCCAACACTCATTATACATAATATATTCGTATATACATATGTATATGGCCTTCATCTATCATTGAAACATTACAATGAAGTTCGACCAGGTTGGCATACCTTATTACACCTGTGGATCTTAACAATGACCAATACGTACATATGCATGGGCCCCAGCGTTGATGGCCATTCCACATCCGACCGCTGCCATCAAGTTGCTTCTCTTCAAATGATCCAATTACTGTTAGAGCCTGGGCCCGCACCAACATGCGACACATACCTGGCTTAACCTCCAGGCTCTTCCATTAAACTTCGGCCAATTCCATCGAGTGACCATCGTTAGATATCGAGCCTTCGGATCAACGGTATATGTTAATTTCGCTCCACGTCTTCAGTCGAGGTATAACGCATGAAGGCGCACTTTAAAGGGCGGTTTTGAAACAGTGGCCAAGCCACGTGTCAACAATCCTGTGGAATCGCTGCCCAACCAAAGATTACCGCCTACTCGCCTAAAGCGGTGCGAAGAAACCCGGGAAACCGCTTTTACTGTTTATCCTGCGAGGTTCCATCTCCTTCGCTCCAGGTTCTGCTCTCGCCCTTTTACTCCGGTTCTATTCCTTTTTACAGGTTCCGGCTCAACACTTCAGTGTGCAACGTTAACGCGTACCCGCTTAACTAACCAATTTCGTTACTTCAATCAGCCAGGGATTACGCTTCAGGAAATTCTGCCATTCTTATGCAGAGTGCACACAATCACTCGTTCATAGAGGGTATGGCTCATTTGTAATTGGGGGAACAGGGAATTCACACAGAACCAATCCCACAGGGTCCTTTACTGCACAATCGCTACGAAATCGCTCCTCTGTCGACCAATTCGAGATACGATGTTTATGGTATTAACACCGGGTTTTCCAACTACACACAGGAACAATTAATCTCGATTGCAGATTACATAATTACACATTTGCATCCTCATTTCTGAATACACAGGCAGACTCCTAACTTTATTTACAGAGTCCTGCTCCTACCAGAATTAAGATAATTCATGCAGGAATCTCACCAATAATGCTCAACTACGAAGGTACTCTCCATACAAATTTAACAACAAATGTACAGTTACACTGAGATTATTTCTTCAAATAATTCGACCAAGAAGACATAAAATCACACATAGAACTTATATACAATTCTTCATAAACAGATATATGTATATATACAGGTGGTAGATCTCAAAAAAATTATTACAATTTCATAACAAGCCAGAGATTCAGTTTCGTGGCCATTATCCTCCTATACTGTTGTTGAAGAGGTTCTCTGCCTCTCTCCAACTCTCTCTCTCTTCTCTCGTCCCCCCTGTCGAACCTCTTCAGGGTTACATTTATACAATAGTTCAACAACTCTTAGCATTCCACTTCCTGAACCTAGACTTAGTAACTGAATTAATCCTAACTGACTCTTCGTATTCCTATCTCCACCAACTTCTCATGTTATCGAAATGACTTGAGGGTAATTACAATTTCCTACCAAAACATTCAAAATATTAATATTTACAAGAATTCAAAGGACATGGGACCCCCTATGTCTACTTTATGTACAAGGAAACTTTTGAACCTAATGCTCCTGCATCACATAAGATCCACATATTTACACATAAAATGTCAAGGAAAGCACCTCTTATTGATGAATGCAAAAACCAACCTGGGATGGGACTTCCACGTTCCACTCAACCATAGATTGGCTGAGCCAAATATCTCTTCATCCAATCACCCCCTTGCCATATTCCAAGCATGAATGTGCGACTCAAACTGAAAGAACCAACAAGGGCATCCTAAGATTAAAACTCCTCACCATCATCAATAGAAATCTAGCTTTACCATAATCCACACCAGATCACTAGGCAAAAATAATGAGCATATCATACAAGATTTACCATGATCTCCACCTGATCACTAAGCCAAAATAAGCACGAATGCCACCAGATTTCTCCACCTACACCATGAGGCATTTTCCCGTCTCCTAGTCTCTCACACTTTACCGCAATCCACAATCTGATCCAGGGATTACTAGGCCCTAAACCAAGACACACTCTCCAAGATTGACTATGCATCCCAACCCGAGATTCCTAGGCCTGGTGGAGAGCACCCACCTCTCATGATTTATTGCAATCCACACTGGATCACTAGGCCATAAACCGAGGCAACACATTATTTGAGTTGACCGAAACCCACAATCCGGTTCACGGGTTACTAGGCCATGTGTTCTATCATTTAGAAGATCTACATCACTCGGATTTAAATCCATCCAAGAATCCATCTCAACCAAAATATGAGAACCCCATCACACTATGAATATCCGAAAATTGTTGAACCCTTAGTTAAAATGAGAGGGGGGTGAATCAGTTTAACACATACATGGAATTTTAAAAATTTTCCATTAAAAACTATTTACACCTTCATTTCATGTTAAAATTAATATGTGAGTAATCTTAGAATGTGAACATAAAGTATTAAGATAATGTAACAGTAGACTTAATATGACAACAACAAGTATTAAGCAGATTAGATAAACGATATGAACACATAAACATCATGCACAGAGACACCAGATATAAGTGGAAACCCATAAAGGGAGAAAACCACATCTTATTATTGTTGTGATGCAAAGGCAAGCTCCAACTCCCTCTCACCACTGATTTTCTATAGGCACCAACCTACAGGAGGCTCCTACGTCAATTCTACAAGCTACAACTTGCAAGGAAGCTCCAACTCCCATCAATTTTTTGCAGGCACCAACCTACAGGAGGCTCCAACCTCAGTCAGCTACAACTAACATCTATCAAGCTACAACTTGATATGGAAGCTCCAACTTCCTCACTCTTTCAAAAGAAAACATTTGTTGATTTACCTTGGATATCAGCTCTGTTCTGTACCTTCTTACTACTGTCCTCCAGTCGTCATATCTGTTTTGTATCATCTCTGCATATTCTTAGATTCTCTATTAGCTCCTCTTTATTCTTATCCTCTCTACCTCAATTCTACATCCTCTAACCTCACTCTCTAACATTTCTATGCATATCAAGGTGATATTACCTAAAGAGATTTCCTTATGACTGTTTGTTTTCCTCTAGGAATTTGAAATGGATAGCGATACCTCTTTAGCCTTCTGCCTTCTCATTTCTTTTCTAGCTCACTCAGAAAATGAAACTATATGTACTAATTTTAATATTACAGTGGGATTTGTTTTCTTCCGGAGACTTGCCAATGCATCACAAACAATAAAAATCAATTACAACATTTACATTCACATTTTCAGTTACATAAAAAACAATTTCACTCAGCCCATTTTCTGGCCTTTGGCTTTGCTGGTTTTGTCCTTTTTGCTATTTTCAGGTAACTGTCCTGCATACCTCTGTTTACTGCTACTCTGTGCACCTGCGCATGTACACCTGTCAAGCTCACAATCTCATTCATGTGCAACACCTGTCAACACCTGTTCACTAGAATTTTCAGTTTGTTGAATGTATAAAAATTTTACCAGTTTAGTTCCCAATAACTCTCAAGGTCTTGTGCATATAAAAAAATGCCTTTTCAAAATTTGATCCAAGTTACTTAAAAAATCTGGGCAGTTCAACATTCCATTTTCTGTGTTGGCAATTTAATTAAATACCCCAAATAAAATCAGAGTCTGGAAAATTCAATGATATATCTGGCTTCCTTAAAGTTTCAAATCTGAGATTTAAATTAAAACTCTCTGATGGTCATAACACAAAAATCTCCACTATGCCTAAAAGTAGACGCACCTAACTGTAATTTCTTATTTGAAAACGTACTCATATAAATTTATAAGCGGAATTTTTTATGTGGCCTAACCTCTTTATGAAGACCCTGAAGTATATATATGCATTTCCCACAACACAAGGTATAATATATTAATAAGCCAACGTATAATTCCGACCCATTTAATTTGAATATATGCCAGTACACAATCCCTTTCATGCGAGGTTCGGCTTATCATATGGTATATATCAACATATATATATATATATATATACCTCCATACATATGTGTTTGTGCTCAACTTAGTCTCCTAAATTGAGTTCATTTAATTGTCAACTAGGGTTGGTAAACTGCTGAAGTGAAGTGCACTGTATGTGCCTAGGTGTTTGTCTCTTAATGCGTTGTGTTTAGTGTTTTATGATGTTTTTGGTCTTTTATGATGATTTATGATGTTTTTGGTCTGTTGTGATGATTTATGATGTTTTTGGTCTTTTGATGGTTTTTATGTTCACAAGGAAAATGACTAGAAAGCTAGTGGAAAGAAGCTACTGGTTAAAAACAGAGTGAAGCCTAATTGGTTGATGACAAATGAAAAATGCAAATGCAAATACTGAAATAGAATCAAACCTAAACTATGACTAAGTAGAATACAAAGCTTGATAATGACTTTAAGGAAATGAATCAAAACATAAACTTAACTTGTCCAATTCTTTCATCAAAGGTATTTTGGGAGAGCTTGAGAAATGGTCTGCTAAGTATACAAATTCTCCTAACTAAACAATTAAACAACCATCTTATAATGATGCAACATTTTATCCATGATTAAAGATTTGTTGAAACATATTTGGAGGAAAACATTGGTACCATCATAAGATCTCTACTCTAAGACTAGTTCCTAACTCTATTCTGCAACTTAGTTTAACATTACTAAACCTTACTCAAGAGTTATAGATTTCTTTTTAAAGTAGTATTTTGAGGAAAGGCTTTGTTTATGAAGTGGTAAAGAAGTTGCAAAAGTACTTCAGGCCTTGAAATGATATTGTCTTCTGTTCATATGGTTATGAATCAATTATAGATTTGGAACAAGAAGAGGTTTTGTAAATAATGAAGGTCGTATTGTTAAGTTTAACAACTAATGTAATCTAATATGCAGTGGATGACAACTAATTGTGGAATGTAAATACAATGAGCTAAGCTAAAACTGAACTAAAATGTCACTAGTCTACAAGAAACAGTGCTGAACTAACAAGCCATTATCAAACTTAAAACAAAATAACAGAGCATGAATTGAATGAAATTTGACTCCAGAGTACCCTAACTAAGTTATCATGCATTAATCTATGGGATTATACAGCCTGTTTTTTCCATCATGAATGGTATTTTGGAAGAGCTTCTTAGAACAATCCTGGCTATACAATTAAGTGCAAATGCAAACATAAAGACTGAAAGCAATTTAAAAACTAAGACATCACAACTACCTCCTACCCATCATTATGGTATTTTGGAAGAGCGTTTTAAGAGTAAGATCAGCTATGCTACTTAGTGCAAGCAAACAACTGAAACATTCAGTATCACAGTCATGCCTTAGACATCATAAGGATTTTTTGGAAGAGTTTGCTTAGTATAAGTTCAACTGTGATAATGAACAAAAGAAATTACAAATAAATCCTACAACACTACAGCCATTTCTCATTCATTATCATGATCTTTTGGAAGAGTTTCTTAGAACAAGTATAGCTATAGTGGCTAATGAAATTAACTATGAACTCAAACTTCAAAAACGTGAAAACAACTAAGATACTTATCTAAATTACGAAAGTAAAGCCATGCAGGAGGCAGGGGCCCTCTACCACCAGACGGAATCTAACTCCAAATCAACTCAATGCATTCAAAGCAATGCTGTCTTCTTCATTAAAGGAAAAATAACTTGAAACAGAGTAGTCTCGGTCTTCCGAAATATAGCAGTCAATACATGAAATCTAAGCAAAATCTAGAGCTTGTCTCTCGGTTTCCCGAGTGCTTTTATAACAAATATACATAACAGAACTTGTAACAATACGAGGATCATTGTATTTCCTTATCAAAATCATACTAGGACTCTAAAGATGGCAGCGTAAAAGGAAAAAGGACATCTGGACTAGGACAGTCCTATTAGAAGTCTGCCTCCTTGAATGAGTTCCCACGTACCAAAACCACGTCCAGAATTCGGTTCAGTCTTCATGGTGAGCAACGAACAATGAGGACATAATGTGGAATATACCCATGTGTGGCTTTTCCTGAGAGGACACCTGGAACATGCTTGAACGTGAAGACAACTGCAGAATTTCCGGTTAGCTACGAAATGTCTGCATTCTGTAGCTAGTTCCGGTCAAAATGCATTACAATGACAAAATCACAAAACTTAGCAAGTTAGCCATGTTAATAATTCTAAAAGTAATTTTAACTAATTTCATTGATCATTTGGGTCTGGGATAACAATGGACAAAGGAAAATGAGGTAAATTAAGATGAAAGAAAACACAATCTTGGGGCTCAACATACCCCCACTGCTGTCTTCTTGCATGTCCTCATGCAACTCATTCCATAAACTCAGAGACTTCTGCAAGAACATCTAATCCTCTCCTTCTTCTTTGCCTGGAAGTTAAAGGTCTTCTGGGTTTTCTTATGACTAGCTTGAACCTTAAGTTGATAAGTGCCCTGATTAGCTTCTTGTTCCTCTTTTTCAACTTTTCATTAGCCTTTTCCACTTTGTCCATTTGTAGAGATAAGGTTGAGTTCATACTGGTTTTGAGTTTGACTTGTTCCTTCAGAATATCATTCTCAGTTTTGATATGTCTATTAAGTATTTCCAGCTCATACCTATCCCTTCTTAACACATCTATTTTAGACAGTGGAGGACTAGGGGTTCTATCTCTACTCTCTGAAGCTTTCCTTTCCAATATTTCAACATAGTCATAAACTTCTTGCTGAGCAGGGTCAATTTCAGGGGTTTCTTCATTAAAATCTTCTTCAACATCTTCAATAGATGTTTCCTCATCTTCTATATTTATCACCTCTGTTTGTTTGATCTGTGTTTTCCTTAGTTTCTCCCTGAATCTATGGCTTCTTCTTGGCTGGGATGATCCCTCTCCTTTTTCTGTGGCAGATTTCCCGATTACCCTTTCTTTCTTAAGTTGTCTCTTAATTTGAGTCAACTTCTCAGAGATTATTTCTTCACTACTTTCCTGTACTGTTTTGTCAATTTCAATTTTAGAGGCTCTCCATTTTCTGCTTCTCCTTGTAGGCTGATGTTCAGGTGAGGGCTCTTTTGGTTCCTCAAAGTGGTTTCTTACCAAGAAATTATCCCAAGTATCTTTTGTTTTGGCTAAATGGTGTTCAATTAAAATCTTAACCAAGCCATGATGGTATAGAGTTGTCTCTAGGAATTGGACTCTCCTTTGAACACAAGAAGCCATCTTTTTCAAGCTTTGAAGCAAGAAATAGGGCAAATTTAGCTCTTCCTCCAGAAAATGCATTATCAATCTAATATGGTAAACATAAAATGTGCCATATCTACCTTCACACGTGATAATTTTTTGTAGAATAAGCAATATGTTTCTCCATTTATTTTTTAATGCAGAACTTGGAATTCCCTTTTTAAACACAGTGACATCCATACCTGGTGATTTTAGGATTTTCTTCCATGATTCATTGTGAAATTCTCTGTTTTTAAACCATCTCTCTCCATGTCTAAGAAATCCTGTTGCTTCTACAATAAAACCCTCTGTGATAGTGAATTTAACATCTCCAATTTCAACCTCGGCTCCCTTAAATGACCTTGCAAATGTTTTAGTGACTTCTTTGTGGAAGCCATTAAATTTCTCAAGAAATTGTAGCCATCCTACTTGTTGCAAAATTTCTCTACTTTGAGGGTATCCTTCCAGGTATTTTTTTCCCACTGGTTCAGTTCTTACAATAAGGCCCATAATTCCTTCTTCAATCTTCAGATTAGTACTCTTTCTGCTCACGAAAACAATAACTTCAACCTTCAAATTGATATACCTCTGGTTCACGGAGATAGTGCTTCAATCTTCAAACTGATATATCTCTGCTTCTCGGTGATAATGGCTTCAAAATCCACACTGATATACCTCTGCTTCACGGTGACAATGGCTTCAAATTCCACACTGATATACCTCTGCTTTTCGGTGACAATGCTTCAAATTCCACACTGATATACCTCTGCTTCACGGTGATAATGCTTCAATCTCTTCTCATGGTGATAATGCTTCAATCTCTGCTCACGGTGATAGTGGTTTGATATTTCAAATTGATATACCTCTGCTCACGGTGATAGGGATATCTCTGTTTTGCGGAATGAAATGATGAAGGGCCGGCTACGGAATGGAGTGATGGAGGTAGTTACGGAATGAGTTAATGAAGTGAGGTGAAGAAAACAAATCAATGAATGAAAAGACTGCGGAGATTTTTACAACGGAAAAAAAAATCATCATTAAATGATTTGGCTGGGTGACGTGAGGAAATCAAACACTTCAGCCTTTTTAACCGCTTAAATGATGGTCGGGTATAGAATTTGAAATGAGATATTTTTATCCAAAGTTTGTGGAGGGTATATTTGACATGATCAATAAAAATAATCAAAACAACTTTTTCGAATGATTCATAACTAAAACTATACTAAAGTTTATGATATGCCATTATAATCAAAACTTGTTACCTTTGCTTTTCATCTGCTTTTTGTGGTCTTCATATACTTGGTTCTCCTCTGGAAACCATTATTTTGTGAGTCCTCATAATTCCTCTTAATTTTTCTTGTTTATGGATATACTGGACCATTTTGTTGCAATTCAAATGTCTACTGATTAGTGCCTTCAGGATCTGTAGCTGCGGAATGACTGTCTGGCTACGGAAAGTCTGATCAGCTGCAGAATGTCTGTTTAGCTGCAGAATGTACCTGTAGAGCATTTTAATCATGGAATGGAGTGATTTGGAATACAAGTGAAATGTTATATGGAATGAATGAATATGGATGATGAGACATGATATGTATGAAGTGGATGATGAAATGGAATGGATTCAATTTATGAAATGGAGTGGAAGAATATAGGAAATGTCCTGCAATCCATGACATGTGTTATTCATTTGCAGAAAAGCATTAAACTTTAAATTTTGATATGGAAATGAGGTGGATGAAGTATGGAATGAAGTGAAGTATGAATGAATGAATGAAATGGAGTATGGATGAATAAGTGAATGGAATGAAATGAAATGAGATGGATCATAAGTACAATGGATCTGAACTTATGATTTGTAACAGCTACTTGCAAAAACAAAATGGGAAAAGTTAGAGCGTCAGAAAGACTCTGATTTTCACTCTATCTTTTCTGTATAAACATGCCAATCAATGATTGGTTTTCATGTTTATACCTTATTTTTTTATTTTTATTTTATTTATTTATTTTTTAAATGCTTCAGAAAATTCAATCAAGTTGATGAAGAAGAAAGATTCTTCTTCATTAACTTCACATCACTGTTTTCTTGGAACTTCTTGACAAATTATTCTCTTGAGAGTGGTTTGTGATACAACTTCAATCTATGACCATTCACAAGAAAAGTGACCTCTTCTTCATCAATTGTCCTGATTTTTACTGTTCCATTGTCAAAAATTTCAACAATTTCATATGGCCCAAACCAATGTGTTTGAAATTTACCTTGAAAATCCTTGAATTTTGAATCAAACAAGAGTGCCCAGTCACTTTATTTGAATTTCTTCTCTTTGATGTACTTGTCATGCCATCTAGTCATTTTCTGTTGGACTAGACTTGTTTTCTGAACTGCATCTTGTCTGATCTCATCCAATTCATTAATCTGCTCCAGTCTATGCTTTTGTGCCTCCGTTAAATCAAGTCCTAGCTGAACTGCCATTTTGAAAGTTTGAATCTGGAACTCTATGGGGAACAAAACTTGTTTTCCATAAACAAGTTCATAAGGAGTATGGCCTGTTGTGTTTCTCCATGTAGTTCTATAGGCCCACAAGGCTTCAGGAAGCCTATCTACCCAATCTCTTCTATGTAAATGAATAGTCTTTGTTAGGATTCCTTCAATGACCTTATTAGTAGATTCCACTTGACCATTTGCTTGTGGATGATAAGGAGTAGATTTTCTATGCCTGATTTTGTATCTCTCCATCATTTTTTCCACTAGCCTTGATGTAAATTGAGCTCCTTGATCTGTAACAATTTCCCTTGGGACACCAAAACGAGTAAAAATATCCTCAAAAAGAAAAGTAACTACAGATGCTTCATTAGCAACAAGTAATGGCTTGGCTTCTACCCATTTAGTAACATAATCAGTGCAAAATAATATATATCTCTTTTGTCTTGATGGAGGACTAATAGGTCCTACAAAATCCAAAGCCCATTTTTCAAAAGGTTCAATATGTACTTGAGGTTGTAATGGCATCTCACCTGAAGGAGAAGGTTTCCCTACCCTTTGGCAACTGTCACACCTTTTGACATACTCTTTAGCATATTTAAACAAGGATGGCCAATAATATCCTAAATTAAGGATCTTATAGGCTGTCCTCTTATCAGCAAAGTGTCCGCCACAAGGTTCATCATGACACGCTTTGAGAATCTCAGGCATCTCATCTTCACGAACACATCTCCTAATGATCAAATCTGGACCTGTCTTGTACAACTCATTAGCAACCCATGAATATTTTGCACTGT
Source organism: Pinus albicaulis (assembly GCA_034641835.2). NCBI lineage: Eukaryota > Viridiplantae > Streptophyta > Pinopsida > Pinales > Pinaceae > Pinus > Pinus albicaulis. The sequence goes on along the minus strand of CM076582.1, from coordinate 741,332,256 downwards.
CATAAATGATTTTTCTTTTATCTCTTGCATTCATTATTGAAGGAAACTTTCCTGAAACTAAATAATTAGCAATGTCAGCAAACCAAGGAGTTTGAGTAGAAATTGCAAAAAGATATTCATCAGGAAATTGATCTTCAAATGGAGTGTCATCTTTGATGTTTTGGAGTCTAGATAGGAAATCAGCTACTGTGTTTTGTTTTCCAGGCCTATCTAGAATGGTAATGTTGAATTCTTGTAAAATCAATAACCATCTTATGACTCTTCCATTAGTAATTGATTTTTTCATTATATATCTAATTGCAGAATGATCGGTGTGAACAAAAGTTTCATAGCCTGTTATATAGTGTCTGAATTTGTTTATGGCATGAACAACATCTAAAAACTCTTTTTCAATTACAATATATTTTAACTCTGCAGGAGTCAAATTTTTACTGGTATAGTAGATGGCATAAGGAATCGGGTCTTTTTGTCCCAATACTGCTCCTAGAGCTGTATCAGAAGCATCTGTTGAGATATGAAAAGGTAACTTCCAGTTAGGTCCCCTTAAAATAGGTGCTTCAGAAATTTTTGTTTTCAGGGTTTCAAAGGCTAACTGGCAATCAGAATTCCATTTGAATTCACAATCTTTGGTAAGTAATTTGAAGAGTGGAGATTCTATCTTGGTGAAGTTTTCTATAAACCTCCGATAATATCCTGTAAATCCTAGAAAACTCCTAACATCTTTTTGACAACTTGGAATAGATAAGTTAGAGATGACTTCAACTTTTGACTCATCAAATCTAATCCCATCCCCTGAAATGTGATGCCCCAAAACAATACCTTCAGTAAACATCATGAAACATTTCTCATGACTAAGTGAAAGATTTGCTTCTTGACATCTCTTTAAAACTTTTTCCAAGTTTGCTAAAGCTTCTTCAAAAGTGTTTCCATAAACTATGAAATCATCCATGTATACCTCTACACAATCATGTATTAGATCTGAAAAAATTCCTAATACTGCCCTTTGGAATGTTGCAGGTGCATTGCATAATCCAAATGGCAATACTTGGTAAGCATAGGTACCCCAAGGACAGGTAAATGTGGTTTTGTCTTGATCTTCAGGTGCTACTTGGATTTGATTGTAACCACTAAACCCATCTAGGAATGAGAAGTACTTTTTTCCAGCTAATGTATCTAACACTTGATCTATGAAAGGTAAGGGAAAATGGTCTTTAAGAGTAGCTTTGTTTAGTTCCTAGTAGTCAACACATACCCTCCATTTACCATTTTTCTTAGGCACAATTACCAAAGGAGAAACCCACTGACTATCTGAAATAGGATAGATGAGGTTGACATTTAACAATTTTTGCAATTCTTCTTTAACAATCTCCCTAAGATTTGGATTCATCCGTATTTGAGGTTGTCTGATTGGTTTGCAATTTTCCTGTATATAGATGTGATGAGTGCAAGTCTTGGGGCTTATCCCTTTCATGTCAGTGTATTCCCATGCATATACAGAAGAATGTATCTGTAATACTTTGACTAACTCTTCTTGTTGAGATTTTTCTAGGTTTTTATTTATGTTCAAAGTTTTGCCTGGAAATATCTCACTTGTAGAGTTGCCAAATTTATCCATAGAATGAAGAGACATTTGCCTTGATGACAAAAACACAATATTGAATCCCTCTTGAAATGATTCATGTTTATGTTCTGGAGAGGATTCAAAGTTTTCTAGAGTATTCAGAATTTGATTATCTTCACTAATTTCTGAAATTGTGAAGAGAGGTTGTAAATCTTCTTCATCCTCTATCCATTGAGTGTCATCTAGATCTTTAATTGTCCTAGCTAGAGGATATAAAGTGAATTTCTTAGTTGAACTACCATCAGAGATGTACATATCACCGGATCTATAACTAATAAAAGCATCAGCGGTAGCCAACCAAGGTCTTCGTAATATAACAGGATGTCCTCCTAGATTATTCTTAGGAGTTAGGATCATGAAATCCATAGGGTACTCCCAAGAATCTAGGGACACTGGAATGTCTTCTATTACCCCATCTGGTTTGATCACAGATCTATCTGCTAATTGTAATAGTGTGGGTGTAAAGAGAAGATTAGGAAGTTTCAGTTTGTCCATGATTTGTCTACTCATGATATTTATTGCTGCTCCTAAGTCAATGAGTGTGTTTTGAATTTCAATTCCATTGATGTGAATTTTGACAACTGGATTTCCTGGGTCAAGATACTTTGGAATAGCAATCTTTCCCATCATAATGTCTGCTATTTTTCCTGCCAGTTGAATTTTCTTTGTTTCTCTTATTCTTTTTCTTGTTTTCTTCATACTCAACTCCTTTATTGTTTTAGCTAAAATTGGAATTTCCTTGATGGCTTGTAATAATGGAATTTTAATGCAAACATTTCTCAGCTCATCTAGGAAATCATAATTAGGCACCATAATTTGTTTTTCTACACCTCTATCAATTTGTAATCTTTCTGGAAAGGGAGGTATAGAAGTAGATGTGGATGGTTGATCTAATATAGGAGTTGAAATTATTGGATCTTTTTGCTTTAATTTTTCAGTGTTTTGTCTCAACTTAGTCTCCTAAATTGAGTTCATTTAATTGTCAACCAGGGTTGGTAAACTGCTGAAGTGAAGTGCACTGTATGTGCCTAGGTGTTTGTCTCTTAATGCGTTGTGTTTAGTGTTTTATGATGTTTTTGGTATTTTATGATGATTTATGATGCTTTTGGTCTTTTGTGATGATTTATGATGTTTTTGGTCTTTTGATGGTTTTTATGTTCACAAGGAAAATGACTAGAAAGCTAGTGGAAAGAAGCTACTGGTTAAAAACAGAGTGAAGCCTAATTGGTTGATGACAAATGACAAATGAAAATGCAAATACTGAAACAGAATCAAACCTAAACTATGACTAAGCAGAATACAAAGCTTGATAATGACTTTAAGAAAATGAATCAAAACATAAACTTAACTTGTCCAATTCTTTCATCAAAGGTATTTTGGGAGAGCTTGAGAAATGGTCAGCTAAGTATACAAATTCTCCTAACTAAACAATTAAACAACCAGCTTATAATGATGCAACATTTTATCCATGATTAAAGATTTTTTGAAACATATTTGGAGGAAAACATTGGTACCATCATAAGATCTCTACTCTAAGACTAGTTCCTAACTCTCTTCTGCAACTTAGTTTAACATCACTAAACCTTACTCAAGAGTTATAGATTTCTTTTTAAAGTAGTCTTTTGAGGAAAGGCTTTGTTTATGAAGTAGTAAAGAAGTTGAAAAAGTACTTCAGGCCTTGAAATGATATTGTCTTCTGTTCATATGGTTATGAATCAATTATAGATTTGGAACAAGAAGAGGTTTTGTAAATAATGAAGGCCGTTTTGTTAAGTTTAACAACTGATGTAATCTAATATACAGTGGATGACAACTAATTGTGGAATGTAAATAAAATGAGCTAAGCTAAAAATGAACTAAAATGTCACTAGTCTACAAGAAACAGTGCTGAACTAACAAGCCATTATCAAACTTAAAACAAAATAACAGAGCATGAATTGAATGCAATTTGACTCCGGAGTACCCTAACTAAGTTATCATGCATTAATCTATGGGATTCTACAGCCTGTTTTTTCCATCATGAATGGTATTTTGGAAGAACTTCTTATAACAATCCTGGCTGTACAATTCAGTGCAAATGCAAACATAAAGACTGAAAGCAATTTAAAAACTAAGACATCACAGCTACCTCCTACCCATCATTATGGTATTTTGGAAGAGCGTTTTAAGAGTAAGATCAGCTATGCTACTTAGTGCAAGCAAAAAACTGAAACATTCAGTATCACAGTCATGTCTTAGACATCATAAGGATTTTTTGGAAGAGTTTTCTTAGTATAAGTTCAACTGTGATAATGAACAAAAGTAATTACAAATAAATCCTACAACACTACAACCATTTCCCATTCATTATCATGATCTTTTGGAAGAGTTTCTTCTTTTGGAAGAGTTTCTTAGAACAAGTATAGCTATAGTGGCTAATGAAATTAACTATGAACTCAAACTTCAAAAACGTGAAAACAACTAAGATACTTATCTAAATTACGAAAGTAAAGCCGTGCAGGAGGCAGGGGCCCTCTACCACCAGACGGAATCTAACTCCAAATCAACTCAACGTGTTCAAAGCAATGTTGTCTTCTTCATTAAAGGAAAAATAACTTGAAACAGAGTAGTCTCGGTCTTCCGAAATATAGCACTCAATACATGAAATCTAAGCAAAATCTAGAGCTTGTCTCTCGGTTTCCCGAGTGCTTTTATAACAAATCTACATAACAGAAATTGCAACAATACGAGGTTCATTGTCTTTCCTTATCAAAATCGTACTAGGACTCTAAATATGGCAGCGTAAAAGGAAAAAGGACATCTGGACTAGGACAGTCCTATTAGAAGTCTGCCTCCTTGAATGAGTTCCCACGTACCAAAACCACGTCTAGAATTCGGTTCAGTCTTCATGGTGAGCAACGAACAATGAGGACATAATGTGGAATATAACCATGTGTGGCTTTTCCTGAGAGGACACCTGGAACATGCTTGAACGTGAAGACAGCTGCAGAATTGCCGGTTAGCTATGGAATGTCCGCATTCTGCAGCTAGTTCCGGTCAAAATGCATTACAATGACAAAATCACAAAACTTAGTAAGTTAGCCATGTTAATCATTCTAAAAGTAATTTTAACTAATTTCATTGATCATTTGGGTCTGGGATAACAATGGACAAAGGAAAATGAGGTAAAGTAAGATGAAAGAAAGCACAATCTTGGGGCTCAACAATATGTATTCACCAAACGAGCGTTATAAACATTAATAGATCGTGGCTTACGTTAGACCCCTCAATATTCAATGACTAATTATCAATGTATTAACGCTTTGTGCATCCCACATGCGTAGCCCTATAATCATATGGTTTGGGCCCCACAGCTTTATAAAGCCTTCTTTTCTATTTGCCGATGCAATTAATCGCAATTGAATTCTTCCGATTGCGATTGGATCCTTTGTAATTGTCTCGATGCGATTGACCGCAATCGCATCCTTCTATGGGATGTTCCGATGTTCCGCCCTTTTTCCGATGTGATGGAATGCCTTTTAAGCTGGACCTCAACCACATATGAGTCACCGTTCATAAATACATCAGTTTCTCAATTTCCATCGGGGCTTTTATTAACATGTTCCGTTGTTATGATCTTCTCCGATGCGATTCATGAGGGTCCCACTTGCGTATTAATTCACATAACATATATTTTAATCCTTATTTGTGGGAACTTATTCACTTTGAACCATATTAGACCCCACTACATGTATCCTCGAATTAATATTCAACTAAAAATTGAGGCTATAAAACATCATTTTAATAATTTTGAACCAAGAAATGCGGATCTACTGTTACGCACTTTAAACCCAATGTTTAAAGGTCTTCGGAGTATTGTAAATGTGTTTCAAAACAATATTCGAACTCATTATTCCCGGACCCCTTCCTTTCATTCACTTACCGATTTAAACCCTCTCATTGTCATAAGCCTTCGCTTAAAGCAATCCTGGGCATTTAGATATACGATGATAGACTTAACAGTCGAAGGGTTTCTATAGTTCGGACCTTATATTAAGGTTCCCTGTCTATGATATATTGATTGCACATAAAATAATGCCAATATAATTGGTGTTCACTTTATATTAACTCCGACCTCGGAACTTTGAAAAAATCAACACAACCATTGCAAATAAAGCGGCCCCAGCATTTATCATACCTTTGTGTAACTTCGATCATGATCCAACGGTTATAAGCCTGTCGTGCTCCAACCAAATATTCGACGACGTATTAATGAATATCGCGCAACAATGTTGCACATGACTTGCTCCTCCAAAATCATGCGATGAAGGTGGCTTTTACAAACCACTTTTTTCCACACGTCATTTCGTTTGTGGAATCACGTTATTTTTCTCAAATTAGCTTATCTCTTTAGGAGCTACGTGAATACCATAAACTATTTCTTGAATCTGGCTTTCACTATTCCTCACGGTTCCGCCTCTCCTTTATGGTTCCGCTTCGTTTCTTAACTTTGTTCTTTTATACGTTTCAACGCCTTTGTTGATATAAAATCTGCCCTCGCTTTGTCTTCGCATTCACATTACTTCATCTACAACTCACACAGAGGTTAAATAGCCCATTCTTCCCTTAATGCGACCGGACCATCGCTTCTTCCTTAACCTCTAACTCTGCACTATCGACCCTCCAATCGACAGCATATTAACCACATTGTTAAATAGTATATAAAAATCCGATGTGCGGATACCTATTTACAATTAACCTTTCCTTCAATCCTGATCTGAGGTTACTACTGGTCGGTTAAATCCTTCAATTACAGAGAATCAGATGACAGATCAAACCCTCACTTATTTCTTCTAACCGATTCAATCAACAGGTACAATATCGGTATTATTTAATATCAATTCCTCTCCTATGTATAGAGCCTTGTCTCAGAGCTTAATCCAGAGCTTAGTATGTACTTGTCGAACCAAGTATATTTTTACAGAATTAAAGCAAACAGGGCACATCTTGCATCCAATTTCAAAGAAGATTCTTTCATAAAGATGAATTTACTTACAAAATCTCTGTCTCTGGCTTGATCTTCAATGGTATGGCCTTTCCAAAATCAAATGTTTAATACCTCCCAACATTCCACTCTTCATAACATGTTCAATCAAACTCCTTCAAGCCCTTTCAACTTCACTTCTCTGTCTCTAATTCCTCTGTTGCTTCTGCTTCAATTCCTCTGTTTGATCTGCCTCTGCTGCCTCTGTTGCCTCTGCTGTTTCAGGTGCTCCTCCTTTGCCATCTCCTTTGCCATCAATGACAACATTTCCATCAGTCTCCCCCTTTGGCATTGATGGAAACACATCCACCAATAATCCAATGCTTCCTCTGCCTATCTTCTTTTCCTCCCCCCTTAACATCGATGGCGAAGGGTTTCACATCTCTCAGTGTAGATTCTATCTCTACATTTCCTCTCTCTGAGATGTGTTTAGGGCTTCTTCTTCTGACTTTGTACCTTGCTTCTCCAAACTGGTGTAGAAGAGTTATTGAGAGAACACTTTTGAGGATTATTGATCTTGAATGTACAATCCCAAAGCACTGACTCCTTTCACTTGTATAAAGCTGAAAGTGAGAATAATGACACTTCATAGAACAAATTGTACTAGCTTTATCTAATCAGAGATGCATCATTGGATTAAATCTAAAATATTGAGAATGCTTCAAATATACTTCAATCTCTATCTGATGTAGTGCGCCAATAAATTTCTATTGAGGAAGATTGTAGATGGAATATGTCTTCTTCTACAATAATCATCTGCAGTACAGCATCTGTTCAATTGTGATGATGTCAATATATCTTTTATTTCTGTGGTACACTTTTCCTGCCTGTTGGTGATGATATGAGCTAGGATACTGAAAAATATATTACCCTTAATAGCTGAAGGTTATTGTTCCAGATGTGATCAATGAATCAACCAGAATTTGATCTAAGAAATCAAATCCCTTTACTTTTGAAGTATGTTCTTGATGACTCCATGACAGTGTTTTGAGCTTCAACTGACCCAACTAATTCTTCATATTTTCGATACTTAAACTTTCTATCATGATGATCAAAAAAATATATTCAATATGTTTTAATAGCAAACAGATTTCACATGATGTTATGAATGATCTTAAGAGAAGAGGCCTGATATGTATATCTACTAACTTCAGGAAGGCATCCAAAAAAATATTGTTTCAATGCTCAATATCATGTTTCAAGAGTAAACAAAATACTGATCCTTTAGCCTTTTCATTGACCCTTTTAAGTTGGATGTACTCTTGCCATAACCTTTGATCCTGAGGACCTGCACCTTATCGCTGCTCCATGATAACACTTGATATTATGTTGATAGGAATGTTGTTTGTACCAAGTACCAATTAATACTTCTTTCACTTCAGCTTGCTCATGAACCCAATGTTAAGGCATCCTTCATGAATTCTACTACTGAGCTTTCCACTGTTCACACCAACAATCATCAATATGCTGAGTCTGATCTTGTCATTATTAACCTCTTGCTTGGTCTGTCATTCTGGTTTAAAGGAGTGTCACTGCATTTTCCTTTCTAGGACTGCTCCAGAGTCATTGCTGCTTTACATACAATTTAGTTGTTCTAACATAATAATATTTAGGAAGACATCTTCAATTCGTTTATTAGAAATATTCATGGGTAGATTACTCAGAGATTTATCACTTACTTAGCTGTACTCCTCCAAGGGACATTTTCATAGATGAAAGAGGTAATGATACAATGATGAGAGGCTATTTTATTACTCATCTTTCTTAAGGTGAATCATTGTTCATACTAGCAGAATTATGCACAATGTGATCATCACTTTAATGTGCTGATGTCTTCTTCTATCATCATGGCTGCTTGCTGCTTTCTCTCCTTCCATCATCCTACAGGCTATTGTGTGCTTCAGATAATATTCTTTCTGATCTTTTAACAGTTTCTATTTCATGGAGCTCTTCTTAGACTGCTTTTGTGGGAATAATTTATGAACTGCTCTCCCCCTGAGATGTTACTTCATATTTGTCACTGGATGGATTTTTGCTTTGCTTCCTAGAGCAGCCCCCCCCTGAGACTATGAGGTATTCGTTATGTTATTGAGATAATAGGCTCCCCCTTTCTCTTTTCCTTCCATACTTTATTGGGGTTCTTCAAAATGTCTACACTTCTTTTAGATTCATAGTTTTGTTTGATTTTCTTTGTTTGCATCATCTGTCTAGAGTTCTTTAATATATATGGCAGTTTGCATTCCTTTGCTTTGTGGCCAAGCTTGAGGCATACATAACATCTTATTTTGTCAAAGTACATTTGAGCTGATGTATAATATGTTATTCCCCTTCTTGAATACATTTTACAATAAACAATTTTATGTCCAAAATTATTGCATGCATAACAGTAGCCATGGAAATGATTTGTGTACCTGGTGAGAGATTGTCTTTTCCCTTTGCTTGCTTGAGGTGTTCTTCTTATTTGCTGCATCTTTTGCTGGTAATAATTGATTCTCTTTGTCTTACAATGTGCTACACCATGCTCTGGTTTGTGGTGGGCAAAACAGGTGATACTTCTCATAGGTGGAAAGAACCTTCTTTGACTTCTTCCAAATTTATTCAATTCATCTTCATAAGTGTATGGGACTTTTTCAGCTAACTATTTCATCCTCTCATTCTCTGTCTTTTCATGTTGCTGCTTGATTCTATTTGTTTCTCTACAACTCATGTTCCTGCTAGTTTCTGATTCTGTAGGAATTTGCTGAGCTTCTTCACTATTCTTTACAGATTTTACAAAAATGATTTTCCTGTTATCTTCTATCTGGGACTTACTAGTTTCTCCTTCATATCCTATACCAGCCTTTATGAGAGGTGACCTTTGAGCATTTATCATTTTGTCCAATTGTCCAGTTCTTTTCATTAGAGGTGTATTCATTAATAGTTCTCTTTGGGCTTTTTTAAGTTCTTTCTTAGGCTCACTACTTCTTCTTCCAATTTTTCACATTCAAGACTTTTCTCTCTCATTTGTTCCAGCAGAGTGTCTTCTACTTTCTTTGCTTCTTCAAGATGTGTCTGCAGGCCTATAATTTCTTTCTTATCTTCATATTCTTTCTCATCGCATATTTGCACCACTGTCTTAAGGTATTTGTTTTCATTCTTCAGTCTTTCTATTTCATTCAAGGCTGTGTAGAGTTTGGCTTTTTCTTCAGCTACAATTGCTTCATGGTTCTTACTACCATTCACACTAGCAGGTACCTCATTCGATTGAATATTTTCCTTTTGACCTGAAGTTTTCTTCTTCTTAATTCTCTTCTCCTTCTTGAAAATGCAATCCTTTGTGTCTATTCCATGCATGAAATGCAATCTGTCCCAGATTTCTTTTGCAGAGGTTAAATCCATTATCAACTCAAGGTCCTTGTTATGAAGACTGTTATATATCACACATTTTTCCTTGGCATTCCTCTGTTTTTCTTTCACCGTGGGGAAGTCTGTGCAGTAACCATCACATACAAGCTTCCAAATCTTAGGTTCATAAGCTAGTAATCTTGTTTTGACCTTATCTCTCCATTCAGGAAAGTTTGTTGTATTTAACACAGGTACATTTTGATAGTCCATGACTCAACCAGATCTCCTCCAAGCTATTAGGCTTACACCAAAGGAACTTGGCTCTGATACCAATTTTTGAACCCTTAGTTAAACTGAGAGGGGGGGGGGGTGAATCAGTTTAACACATACATGGACTTTTAAAAATTTTCCATTAAAACTTATTTACACCTTCATTTCATGTTCAACTTAATATGTGAGTAATATTATAATGTGAGCAGCAAGTATTAAGATAATGTAACAACAGACTTAATATGACAGCAGCAAGTATTAAGCAGATTAGATAAACCATATCAACACATAAACATCATGCACAGAGACACCAGATATAAGTGGAAACCCATAAAGGGAGAAAACCACATCTTATTATTGTTGTGATGCAAAGGCAAGCTCCAACTCCCTCTCACCACTGATTTTCTGTAGGCACCAACCTACAGGAGGCTCCTACCTCAATTCTGCAAGCTACAACTTGCAAGGAAGCTCCAACTCCCATCAATTTTTTGCAGGCACCAACCTATAGGAGGCTCCAACCTCAGTCAGCTACAACTGAAATATATCAAGCTACAACTTGATAGGGAAGCTCCAACTTCCTCACTCTTTCAAAAGAAAACATTTGCTGATTTACCTTGGATATCAGCTCTATTCTGTACCTTCTTACCGTTGTCCTCCAGTCTTCATATCTATTCTGTATCATCTCTACATCTTCTTAGATTCTCTATTAGCTCCTCTTTCTTATTATCCTCTCTACCTCAATTCTGCATCCTCTAACCTCACTCTCTAACATTTCTATGCATATCAAGGTGATATTACTTATAGAGACTTCCTGATGACTGTTTTTTTTCCTCTAGGAATTGAAATGGATATCCATACCTCTTTAGCCTTCTACCTTCTCATTTCTTTTCCATCTCACTCAGAAAAATATAACTGTATGTACTAATTTTAATATTACAGTGGGATTTTGTTTTCTTCTGGAGACTTTCCAATGCATCACAAACAATAAAAATCAATTACAACATTTACATTCACATTTTCAGTTACATAAAAAACATTTTCGCTCAGCCCATTTTCTGGCCTTTGGCTTTTCTGGTTTTGTCCTTTCTATTGCTATCAGGTAACTGTCCTGCATACCTCTGTTTACTACTACTCTGTGCACCTGTGCATGTACACCTGTCAAGCTCACAATCTCAGTCATCTGCAACACCTGTCAACACCTGTTCACTGCAATTTTGAGTTTGTTGAATGTATAACAATTTTACCAGTTTAGTTCCCAATAACTCTCAAGGTCTTATGCATATAAAAAAATGCCTTTCCAAAATTTGATCCAAGTTACTTCCAAAATCTGGGCAGTTCAACATTCCATTTTCTGTGCTGGAAATTTAATTAAATACCCCAAATAAAATCAGAGTCTGGCAAATTCAATGATATATCTGGCTTCCTTAAAGTTTCAAATCTGAGATTTAAATTAAAATTCTTTGATGGTCATAACGTAGCAATCTCCACTATGCCTTGAAGTAGATGCACCCAACTGTAATTTCTTATTTGACAACGTACTCATATAACTTTATAAGTGGAATTTTTTATGTGGCCTAACCTCTTTATGAAGACCCCAAAGTATCTATATATATATATATATATATATATGAATTTCCCACAGCACAGGGTAAAATATATTAATAAGTCGACGTATCATTCCAACCCATTTAATTTGAATATATGCCAGTACACAATCCCTTTCATGCAAGGATCGACTTATCATATGGTATATATCAACATATATATATATAACTCCATACATATGTATTCACCAAACGAGCGTTATAAACATTAATAGACCGTGGCTTATGTTAGACCCCTAAATCTTCAATGACTAATTATCAATGTATTAACGCTTTGTGCATCCCACATGCGCAGCCCTCTAATCAGATGGTTTGGGCCCTACAGCTTTATAAAGCCTTATTTTCTATTTTCCGATGCAATTAATCGCAATTGAATTCTTCCGATTGCGATTGGATCCTTTGTAATTGTCCCGATGTGATTGATCGCAATCACATCCTTCTATGGGATGTTCGGATGTTCTGCCCTTTTTCCGATGCGATGGCATGCCTTTTAAGTCGGACCTCAACCACATATGAGTTACCATTCATAAACACATCCGGTCCGCAATTTCCATTAGGGATTTCATTAACATGTTCCACTATTATGATCTTCTCCGATGCGATACGTGAGGGTCCCACTTGCGTATTAATTCACATAACATATATTTTAATCCTTATTTGTGGGCACTTCTTCAATTTTAACCATATTAGACCCCAATACATGTATCATCAAATTAATATTCAGATAACAATTGAGGCTATAAAACATCGTTTTAATAAGTTTGAACCAACAAATGCGGATATACTGTTACACACTTTAAACCCAATGTTTAAAGGTCTTCGGAGTATTGTAAATGTGTTTCAAAACAATATTCGAACTTGTTATTCCCAGACCCATCCCTTTCATTTAATTACTGAGTTAAACCCTCTCATTGTCATAAACCTTCGCTTAAATAAATCCTGGGAATTTAGACATACGATGATAGACTTTTAATAGTCGAAGGGTTTCTATAGTTCGAACCTTATATTAAGGTTCCCTGTCTATGATATATTGACTGCACATAAAATAATGCCAATATAATTGGCGTTCACTTTATATTAACTCCTACCCTAGAACTTTGACAAACTCAACACAACCATTGCAAATAAAGTGGCCCCATCATTTATCATACCTCTATGTAACTTCTATCACGATCCAACGGTTATAAGCCTGTCACGCTCCAACCAAATATCCGATGGCATATTAATGAATATCGCACAACAAAGTTGCACGTGACTTTCTCCTCCAAAATCATGCGATGAAGGTGGTTTTTACAAACCACTTTTTGCCACGTGTCATTCCATTTGTGGAATCGCGTTATTTTTCTCAAATCAGCTTACCGCTTTAGGAGCTACGTGAATACCATAAACTGTTTCTTGAATCCGTATTTCACTATTCCTCACGGTTCCTCCTCTCCTTTATGGTTCCGCTTTGTTTCTTAACTTCGTTCTTTTATACGTTTCAACGCCTTTTTTGATATAAAATTTTCCCTCGCTTTGTCTTCGCATTCACATTACTTCATCTGCAGCTCACACAGAGGTTAAATAGCCCACTATGCCCTTAATGCAACTGGACCATCGCTTCTTCCTTAACCTCTAACTCTGCACTATCGACCCTCCAATAGAAAACATATTAACCACAGTGTTAAATAGTATATAACAATCCAATGTGCGGATACCTATTTACAATTAACCCTTCCTTCAATCCTGATCTGAGGTTACTACTGGTCGGTTAAATCCTTCAATTACAGAGAATTAGATGATAGATCAAACCCTCACCTATTTCTTCTAACTAATTCAATCAACAGATACAATATCGGTATTATTTAATATCAATTCCTCTCCTATGTATAGAGCCTCGTCTTAGAGCTTAATCCAGAGCGTAGTATGTACTTGTTGAACCAAGTATATTTTTACAGAATTAAAAAAAACAAGACACATCTCGCATCCAATTTCAAAGCAGATTCTTTCATAAAGATGAATTTACTTACAGAATATCTGTCTCTGGCATGATCTTCAATGGGATGGCCTTTCCACAATCAAATGATTAATACCTACCAAAATTCCACTCTTCATAACATGTTCAATCAAACTCCTTCAGGCCCTTTCAACTTCACTGCTCTGTCTCTAATTCCTCTGCTACTTCTGCTTCAATTCCTCTGTTTCATCTGCCTCTCCCGCCTCTGCTATTTCAGGTGCTCCTCCTTTGCCATCTCCTTTTCCATCAATGACAACATTTGCAACAAAAATTGCAAGTCTAGGCTTAAAAACACTATCATGCCTGAAAAACCCATGCCATGATACCTACAAAGAGTAATGTTGTAGCTACTTGATCCCACTCTTCCTTGATTTCTTCTTCCTTCCTCTTGCCTTCTTTTCCTTTCTTGATCCAATGCCAAAGTGCTGCAAGAAAAATCTAAGTGTCCAATAGAGAGAGAGAGAGAGAGAGAGAGAGCTCCAAAACAGAACTGACAAAAAGGTACCAACTAATCCTTAGAAGCCTTTTTATTTATGGGGCCTCTATTTTCTTCATTTTCCACTATTTTCCTTCATTTTCCTCCTCACATGAAACCTGTGACCTTTCACCTCCCTTTTCTCCTAATTTCTATTATTTTCATAAATAAATGTGCCAAAAATACCTTTTTCCTATTTAATGCCTTTGTCATTGCATTTGCTAATTTCCTTAGCCATAATAGACCAAATGAACACCCAATAGGATGTTTTTTCCCAAAATTCAGCTTGGAATAAGTGTTTCCATCAACCGTGGTTATTATTTTTTCCTTTATTAACTTTTATTACATTGAATATTCACCACTACTGTTATATCTCACTAGATGGTGAAGGATTTTATGCTACCCAAATACAATCACTATGTCTCAATGTGAAGAAACCATGAGGAGTGTTTTATATGCATGTCCCCAAGGTTATAACCTAACTAATAAATTGTTTTGGTGCCAAAGTAAGCTTGAATATGTTAGTTAGATTAATGTTATTTTTAAGAGGTTCAACTTGGTTTCATAAACCAAATGTTTGATTTGTGAGGTTTGAAGTTTAAGGAGTGATTATTCACAATTATAATCACAATATCCCTTTTATTATTGACATTTCAAGTCAATAACAAGACCCGTCATTAGGAATTTCCCACAACACAGGGTATAATATATTAATAAGTCGACGTATCATTCCAACCCATTTAATTTGAATATATGCCAGTAGACAATCCCTTTCATGCAAGGATCGACTTATCATATGGTATATATCAACATATATATATATATATATAACTCCATACATATGTATTCACCAAACGAGCGTTATAAACATTAATAGACCGTGGCTTACGTTAGACCCCTAAATCTTCAATGACTAATTATCAATGTATTAACGCTTTGTGCATCCCACATGCGCAGCCCTCTAATCAGATGGTTTGGGCCCTACAGCTTTATAAAGCCTTATTTTCTATTTTCTGATGCAATTAATTGCAATTGAATTCTTCCGATTGCGATTGGATCCTTTGTAATTGTCCCGATGTGATTGATCGCAATCGCATCCTTCTATGGGATGTTCTGATGTTCTGCCCTTTTTCCGATGCGATGGCATGCCTTTTAAGTCAGACCTCAACCACATATGAGTTACCATTCATAAACACATCCGGTTCGCAATTTCCATTGGGGCTTTCATTAACATGTTCCACTATTATGATCTTCTCTGATGCGATACGTGAGGGTCCCACTTGCGTATTAATTCACATAACATATATTTTAATCCTTATTTGTGGGCACTTCTTCAATTTTAACCATATTAGACCCCAATACATGTATCATCGAATTAATATTCAGATAAAAATTGAGGCTATAAAACATCGTTTTAATAAGTTTGAACCAACAAATGCGGATCTACTGTTACACACTTTAAACCCAACGTTTAAAGGTCTTCGGAGTATTGTAAATGTGTTTCAAAACAATATTCGAACTTGTTATTCCCAGACCCATCCCTTTCATTTAATTACTGAGTTAAACCCTCTCATTGTCATAAACCTTCGCTTAAAGCAATCCTGGGAATTTAGACATACGATGATAGACTTTTAATAGTCGAAGTGTTTCTATAGTTCGAACCTTATATTAAGGTTCCATGTCTATGATATATTGACTGCACATAAAATAATGCCAATATAATTGGCGTTCACTTTATATTAACTTTTACCCTAGAACTTTGACAAACTCAACACAACCATTGCAAATAAAGTGGCCCCATCATTTATCATACCTCTGTGTAACTTCTATCACGATCCAACGGTTATAAGCCTGTCACGCTCCAACCAAATATCCGATGGCATATTAATGAATATCACACAACAAAGTTGCACATGACTTTCTCCTCCAAAATCATGCGATGAAGGTGGTTTTTACAAACCACTTTTTGCCACGTGTCATTCCGTTTGTGGAATCGCGTTATTTTTCTCAAATCAGCTTACCGCTTTAGGAGCTACGTGAATACCATAAACTGTTTCTTGAATCCGTATTTCACTATTCCTCACGGTTCCTCCTCTCCTTTATGGTTCCGCTTCGTTTCTTAACTTCGTTCTTTTATACGTTTCAACGCCTTTTTTGATATAAAATTTTCCCTCGCTTTGTCTTCGCATTCACATTACTTCATCTGCAGCTCACACAGAGGTTAAATAGCCCACTATGCCCTTAATGCAACTGGACCATCGCTTCTTCCTTAACCTCTAACTCTGCACTATCGACCCTCCAATCGACAACATATTAACCACAGTGTTAAATAGTATATAACAATCCGATGTGCGGATACCTATTTACAATTAACCCTTCCTTCAATCCTGATCTGAGGTTACTACTGGTCGGTTAAATCCTTCAATTACAGAGAATTAGATGATAGATCAAAACCTCACTTATTTCTTCTAACTAATTCAATCAACAGATACAATATCGGTATTATTTAATATCAATTCCTCTCCTATGTATAGAGCCTCGTCTTAGAGCTTAATCCAGAGCGTAGTATGTACTTGTTGAACCAAGTATATTTTTACAGAATTAAAAAAAACAAGACACATCTCGCATCCAATTTCAAAGCAGATTCTTTCATAAAGATGAATTTACTTACAGAATATCTGTCTCTGGCATGATCTTCAATGGGATGGCCTTTCCACAATCAAATGTTTAATACCTACCAAAATTCCACTCTTCATAACATGTTCAATCAAACTCCTTCAGGCCCTTTCAACTTCACTGCTCTGTCTCTAATTCCTCTGCTACTTCTGCTTCAATTCCTCTGTTTCATCTGCCTCTCCTGCCTCTGCTATTTCAGGTGCTCCTCCTTTTCCATCTCCTTTTCCATCAATGACAACATTTCCAACAAAAATTGCAAGTCTAGGCTTAAAAACACTATCATGCCTGAAAAACCCATGCCATGATACCTACAAAGAGTAATGTTGTAGCTACTTGATCCCACTCTTCCTTGCTTTCTTCTTCCTTCCTCTTGCCTTCTTTTCCTTTCTTGATCCAATGCCAAAGTGCTCCAAGAAAAATCTAAGTGTCCAATAGAGAGAGAGAGAGAGAGAGAGAGAGCTCCAAAACAGAACTGACAAAAAGGTACCAACTAATCCTTAGAAGCCTTTTTATTTATGGGGCCTCTATTTTCTTCATTTTCCACTATTTTCCTTCATTTTCCTCCTCACATGAAACCTGTGACCTTTCACCTCCCTTTTCTCCTAATTTCTATTATTTTCATAAATAAATGTGCCAAAAATACCTTTTTCCTATTTAATGCCTTTGTCATTGCATTTGCTAATTTCCTTAGCCATAATAGACCAAATGAACACCCAATAGGATGTTTTTTCCCAAAATTCAGCTTGGAATAAGTGTTTCCATCAACCGTGGTTATTATTTTTTCCTTTATTAACTTTTATTACATTGAATATTCACCACGACTGTTATATCTCACTAGATGGTGAAGGATTTTATGCTACCCAAAGACAATCACTATGTCTCAATGTGAAGAAACCATGAGGAGTGTTTTATATGCATGTCCCCAAGGTTATAACCTAACTAATAAATTGTTTTGGTGCAAAAGTAAGCTTGAATATGTTAGTTAGATTAATGTTATTTTTAAGAGGTTCAACTTGGTTTCATAAACCAAATGTTTGATTTGTGAGGTTTGAAGTTTAAGGAGTGATTATTCACAATTATAATCACAATATCCCTTTTATTATTGACATTTCAAGTCAATAACAAGACCCGTCATTAGGACAAATGTGTCGAGAGAAGAATGCCATAGAGCTAATGGTTATATACATGTAAGGGTGAGGGAGGGAGGAGGATAAAAGAAAAATATGGCCGACTAAAGGAGATTGAAAAATATAAAAATCCTAAAAACCTTAGAAATAAAAAACCATAAAAGAAAAAAAAACTATAAGAAATAGCTAAAGAGAAAAGGAAAAACCTAAAAATAGAGATAATATATATATTTTTTAATTAATAGAAATCATAAACTTTGAAATAATCAAAGTTTTAATTTAAGAATTAATATGAATAGTGATTATATGATTTAATATATATGGTGAATATGTTGTGTGCACATGAGTTGTGTTATAACTTGAATTTAAAATATTTTTGTAAAAGTAAAGGAAATTAACTCTAAATTAGTAAAGTAATCGACTAACAACAATATAAATGTCTTTCAAGTTAAATGTTCTCTTAAATAACAAGCTTCTTAGCCTAGAAGTGCTTAAGAAAGAACAAAATGATAAAAAATGAGGGATAAATAGTTGGAAAATTTACTATAGACAAAGGAGTAGCATTTTCCACTATCTTATAGCCAACTTTTCTTCAGTAACAATAGAAAATGAAGCTAGTTTTGGGTTACTATCAATAAACTAAAATGTCCAATAAGGGAGTGGGATGCAATGAGATGAAAATGGGATGTCTAGTACTAAATTTTTATGTTTTTTTGTTAGTCCAAATATGAAAAGATGAATATAATTATGTGAACTAAAATTTCTAAGGATGAGCTTTTACCAATAAAAAATAAGAAACTACCTTGTTAGTTCCCAAGATCTAACTCAATGGACACATGCTAGAAACCACCTAGAGTTCTCTTTATCATTTTGAGATCTGGTAATAAAGATATCTAGGTTTACTGAGGGTATACTATCACAAAAAGCTAAACCTTATACTATAGACTAACAAATGGAAAATCTCAAAAAAATTATGTAAATTTTGAAATTAGGCAATGCAAGTTTATGACATGTTTATGAATTTCCAATGGAGGTATACCCCATGAAACTTGAGGAGGTTCAATGTAGGCTTCCCTAGAAGAAGTGCACTAGTCAGTTCAAGAGCTACGATTTTCATAAACTTTTCTTTAGTTTCCATCTATTAGCCTATTGAAATCTATAAACTGAAAAAGCAATAGAAAAGGAATACAAGGAAAATAATATAATGGAAAATAATATAAAAATTGTAGTTATTGGAATTAATATTTAAGGAGAAAGAAGTAATTTTACCCATAAGACATTATCTTAATGTGTTCATATCCCTAGTATGATTTCCAATTTGTTGGATTTGTTTTGTAGCAAGGGTTATAAAAACTAATTTCTAGTGGTTGCTCTCAACAAATAAAAATTAGGATTTATTAGCCCTAGAATTTAATGATTACATGTTCAAATGTTTTATTCATATCTATGAATAAAATAACATCAAAATAATAGAAATATGAAATAGACAACGTTTAATGAATTCCAAAATTACCCAAATGAAGGCCTTTATATTAGACTAATGCAAAGATATCCCGGTTGAATGGAGTTCTTTTTCCCTCCATGGGAGGGTTCTTTATTTGATCCTTAAAATATTGTAGATATTCCACTAGACCATTTTTCACAATATATATGATAAAATTATACTTGAAATATAAAATCTTTGCTATGAGGGTTATATTTCCTTAGACTTCTAGATTTATTAAGTTCTTGTTTTCATGCATACAATGTATAAAATTCTAAAAGTAGAGAATATACACAAATACAATCACCACAACCATAATAAAACAAGATATGTGAGATTCTCTTCAATTACCTTTTAATATTTATTAGATAATTGAGGAACTATTTATTTTATTGTCAATTTAATGTTTATGAACTCGCGAACTATTGTGTACCATATATGCTACTATAATACTATTAATTATTGATGAGGTTGCAATATTCAAAATAGATATCACAGAGAAAGACATTAACTTTCTTTCACAAGTCACCAAGAAAGGAAAACTACACTTGTAATTAAAACGACATTGGTAGAACCGAGGCACCACACTTCTACCTAGTGGGCTTAGGAATCTTATTATTTTAAGCCCCGAAAACGTTAGAATATATAACGAAGGTAGGAAATGAATCACATAAGAATCAAAGAGGTGACTTGGTTAAAAAGGAAAATTTTAAGGATGAAAATTAATTTTAATGTTTTGAAACCTTGGCAAATCTTACTAGTCCCTAATATGCAAAATATAACATGTTTGGCGAAATTTTTGTAAAAATATTCAAATTTCTAATGATTTTATATAGTCTCTATAAAATTATGGTGATTTTTAAGATAAAATAATTTTATAGTATAAAATTTGGGTGAATAATGTTTAGAAAAAAATGGAAATTAGTGAATTTTTATTTTGCAAAAACCATTGAAAATTATCCCACTTGTGAATATTAGCCCCTAAAATTTTCCTTGTTGGTAAAGGTTTATATGATCTTGAATTATGTAATGAAAAAGCATATGAGATGCAATGCTAGTAATTTGCAACATAAAAGAATTAAATCACAAGTTGTAATATGAAAATTCAAACCACAACTATGTTGTAAGGAATCCAATTATAGACAAAAATAATAATTGCAAATTTTTTAAAACAGAGTAAAAAAAAATATAGTAAACAACATCTAAAATTAGATCACTTATCTGATTAGTGAGTAGTAGCAATGTAAGGACTGAGAAATAGAACAAATACTGATCTAATTTAATTATAAAGAAGTATTGGAAAATAAACTATATAATTATAGGTTGTACCCAACTAAGGAGGGGGGCCTACCTCCTTAGGTGAGGTGCTTGTTATAAGAGAAACACAACAATTAATCAAAAAACCATTCAAGTAGATGAAATGGAAATGGGGCACAAGATTATATTGAGAATTTAGAATGCATATTACAATAAAGAGCTTCTATCTAGCTCTCTATCCTTCCTTATGGATCAAGTGGAGTTATTTTTTAATACATATTTCTTTCTATATTTAATTACCCAAGAAATTGAGGGATAACCATGAGAGTGTTTTGATTCTTAGGTTATTTCCATCTATTAAAATGCTTTCTCCAAAAGGATACAAAATACCAAATAATGTTGGCTCTCTTATTTGTGTGATAGATGGTATATGGGTCACTTTCCTAATGCAATCAACTTTTCTTTGTTGGATGATCACTAATCTCTATCACTTTCCTTAATTTTTGGGTGCACAAGCTTTCAAAAAAATGGATTTTGAATCTTGGAGGTTAAATAATTGTTGAGTTGTGTTAGTTGCTTATGGGTTGCAATATTGATGTCCAACAACTAATTGTCAGTGTGTTGCAACAATAATTTCCAGGAAAGTTGTAGCATCTAACCTTAGGCAAGTTGCAACATCAAACCTCAAGCGAGTTGCATCGCAAGATGAGCATATTGTAGCATCAAGAAAAGTGTGTTGTGCTAGTCAATGTGTAGCAACAAGGCTTCTAGACTCCATAATGTTGTAGTAGCATGGTCACAATGGTGTTGTAGCAGTGTGCTCAAGGGAGCTGTAGCAACACAAATGTGTTGCAACAATGGCTCCTGGAAATGTCATGACAACTTGTGCGAGTGGAAGCAACATGAGGGTGTCATAATATTTTGTGTTGTAGTGATATGAAGGTGTTGCTGTAACCACACTAAAAGTATTACAACAATTGTACCTTCACAACCTACCTACAATATTTTCTCATGATTTTACACAAGTTAGCACAAAGAGGAAAATTCTTCTCTAAATAAAAAAGAATAAACATTAAAATTTCATAATCAAAATATAACTACAAAAGATTCATTCTCATGGGAAAAGGTTGATGAATTGGCACGAAAATGGAAAAAGGTGCGCAAAAGGACATTTGAGGGGTGCTAAAAAAATACCAATTGGGCACCCATTATCTCCCCTCAGCTAAAATTGTTCCATGTCCCTATCAAACCAGGAAATAAATTTGAGTTTGAGAGGGTGTGGATCCCATGGAGGTTGTTGACAATGTAATCATCCTTCCCTACTTCATTGGCATGATAGTAACCTTTCATTTCTTCAACCTCCCTCTAAGAGGAAAGTTCTTCCTTCCTATACACTTCATAGTCTGTCTGATAACTTGTGGAAGGTATTCATATCATAGGGTAGTGAAAGTTGAGGACTATGCAATGGTTTTTGCAAATCTCTATGAATTTAATATATTAGTGCACATTCTTAAGAACCATTGCAAAGTTACTTGGGCTGAATGGATCCTTTTTTTGTATTTCCTCTATGGCCTACCTCTAGCACTAAGTAAACCATTCTACAAGTATTCTTGATAATATACAAATATATACTCTAAAATTATTAATGTCCTCTTGTCTATTTTGGGTTATAAACTTTTCATGTCATGGGGATTTCACCCAAATATAATCTACAAGGAGGACATCGTAGGCCTGTAATACTCCCCTTTGATCCACATATTTTATTTCAAGTTATTCTCAACCACTTGGTGCGAAATTGACTAGTTAATGTGGTTTTTAAAGTAAGATACACAATATCTTAGATGAATACTTCCCATATAATGGTTGGGGTCCAAAATTGGGTCATGGTGTAATAAAATATTGTGATATTATAGCTCCATACTAGGTTCCTTTCTTCACTAGTGCCTGCATAGTAGGTTCCCAAGAATGTGCTCGGGGAGGTGATGTCATATGGTTTGTGGGTCATGATGGATTTCCTATGAAACATGATATATTTATCATGTAAGTACATGATTTCACAGGGGACAGATCCCTAGAGCTAAGTGTAAATTATACCAACAACCCAAGATAAGTTTTTTTGATTTCTAGCTTTTCCACCTCCTTCTGGAGTTTGATGGTTTTTTCAACCTCCTCATTCATTTCCTTCCTCCATTTATCCCATTTGGGTTTGTGGGATTCTAAGTGTTTTTCCCATCTCTCCTTGACGTGTCTAAAAATATATTGATTATCCTAAACATGAATTATTACCTATTTATAGGTAGCCATCACTCCTTTCCATCTATCTTCCTTAGTCATCTCCCACTGATATTGAAGGTTTACCTAAACAACTTGATACTTCATCAAACTAGGTTTGAATGGAAGTTTATAAGAATTTAGGTTCTTCATTATTTATTTGAATAAACCTCTCTTGAGTTTCTCTTATGTGTATTTTTGTTTGGTATTTCTCCCATCTATTAGGAAGATATTCCTCCTTGTTGTTTGTGTCAAGGAATCTTGCTACCTAAGAAAGGAAATCCAATCTCTCAAAGGATCAAGTTTCTCTAAATATATCTTTTAAAAGCTTGATTCTATTTTCAATTCTATGTTATTTCTATCCAAAAGTCTATCTTTTCCTAATAATATATGAATACAAGAGTGTGAGAGAAAGTGAACCTACCCATTTCTCCCTTTTGGGATTGTAAATTTCTTCAGGTTTTGAATGGAATCCATGATCTTCTGAGCTACAACCTTTTCTTGTACCCCTCTTTCAATATATTCTTCATTTGTTTGTTCCTCTTAAGTTGCAGAAAAATAATTTCCTAGGTTTTCCCATACTTTTTCTTATGGTTCAACATGTTCATGTTCTTCCTCAGGTACCCCTGATGGTTCTTGTATAGAAACAAGGGATCTCACTTTCTCTTCACTCTTCAATATAACAAACATCTCCTATAAAATTAGATTTGCATAAGGTGTTTCCTCTTAAATCTCCACCCTTATTGGTTCTTGTGTTGCAACATGGGTTGAAATTTCCTCTTCAATTTGTGTTGTAACATGAGAAATTTTTTCTTCTCCTATAATCTATGTTTCTCCAATATTTTCTGGGATATCCACATATATAGGCCTTTTAGTCATCCTCCTAAGTTGTTTCATAGGAGGTCCGCTAGATGTAATTTCCATGTCGCTATCATGGAATTTTTATTCCTATGTCTCATGTTTCCAAATATAAACCTATGCCCCTACTTCAAGCCATTATAGAGTTGTAATAAAGGGTTCCTGTGATGTTGCAATAGAAATAGTAACCATTGGAGTTGTATAAGAGGGCTCTCCTATATTTGTATTCAAAAATAACATCAGTGGAGTTGCAACAGTTGGTTATCCAACTAGTAGTGTGACTAACACCATTGTTTGAACCTTGGTGCTCTCACCACTTCATCCTAGGTGTAGCCCTCTCACTAGAGAGAATACTCCACCAAAAATTTGTTAAATTTGTGGTGTAACAAGGAATCCTTGGGCCTTCTATAATTTTTCATATTGATTGTCATCTACTAAAGTATCCTCCACAAAAGGTATCACATATTAATATACTTATAATGCCTTAGGTGACCCGAAAGCCTTATATGATTTCAATACACTACTCCATGACATCCATCACGTGGTAAATATATATATGAAAACAAATAGCTACATCTTCACATGATTCTGGGAATTATTTTCTATATAAAAAACTTCCTTTTCTTATCAAATCTCCCTTTAGTTGAAGGATTTTTTCCATTAGTTCTGGTTTGGGCCTCTTCCTAAAATAACACCTTTCCATGACCTATGGTAGTCTATAAATTGCAAAATTTATGTCTTCATCCACTTATATGATTATCCCTCTTACCACAATCCAATCTTTATAAAGGTTGAGTAGAAATTCTAATGCCACACCATATTCATAACTATGTAGTTACTCGAAAAATCCAATCGAACCTTCGGCTTGAAAAAATTCCCATATGCTCTCATAACACTATAAAATAAGGGTCTCTATGGGCTCTCTCCAGTTTACTACAACTCTCATTTTTTCCCCTGCTTCATGCTCAAACAAACTAATGGTTTCACAGTTTGAATGAATATTTTATTGGTTGCTAGTTTCTTATAATGGAAAGCTAATGGCAGGTAATGTCGTAAGTTTTTCCATTGGTTATGGTGGTGGTTGTAAGTATAATTTGTGGGACTAAATTAGACCATATATTTAATTATCAATTTTGGCTAATAGACTTAGAAACACGCCAAAATATATGGCCCTTAGATCGAGTTAGATTAGGAAGTCATTGTTTAGGATTTGGAAAAGTGAAATACATGCTGGAATAACGAGACAACTATTCTATAAAGCAAGTAAAGAAAACATGTAAGTACAGAAAACATGTAAAAAAATCATTCAGATTTACTCTATGAAAGCATGTAAATAAAGCATTCAAATTTACTCTATGAAGGCATATAAATGATTGGTCAATGAGATTATTCTATTTTAGAAGATGGAGAAGAGGCTATACTCTAAGAGTACGGGGCATCCTTCCACATTCCTTCTATAACATCATTTCCAAGCATCTATGAAAGATAATGAAATGAAAGCATGTAAAGTTGATCTAGAAAGCAAGTAAGAAAGTGAATCTTGAACAAATCCAATCATGGTTCATGGAGAAGAGGCTCTACTCTAAGAGTCCTTGGTATCCTTCCACATTCAAACTAGTTATTGAATTATAGATCAATATTCACAAAATTAAAACATGGCCATTAACAAAGGTTTAGAATGAAAACATGTACATGTATCTACAACAAAGAAGAATAAACATTCATAATTAAAACTAGCATATTCACAATTATAAACACTATCTAACAATAAAGTGCACTTAACTCAAATGGGGGCCCTCCACTCTTACATGGTACACCTTCAACATAATCAGCTACAACAACTCATTCAAACCATATGGTGCACAAGAAAATGAGAGAACAAGTTTCACTCTTCAATTATTTTCAAAAAGTAACAATCTCCAAAATATTCTAGGGCCCCTTTCTAACTATGAAAGCCTTGTTTAAATAGGCCAAATCATAACAAGAAAAGCCAAAAAGGCTATAAAAATTGATAATTATCTTAATCAACCTCACAAGGTTGAATTCATCAGTTATTTATACAAAATATGGGTGAATCCCATAAAATCATAAAACTGCCCATTTTTCAGGGGATTTTCTGAATCACTGGTTAGGTTTGACCAGCTTTAACCAACACTAATCTAGCTTATTTGATTCAATCCAATAGTTGTTCATCCATTCATGGTTCCCATAGTTTCCAGATATATCTTCGGTTTGAGCCCAAGTGTCCTACAACCATGACTTTGAATGAGCCATTACAAGCTTTTCCAATTCTGTCAAATTTCTAATGCTTAATTTTGACAAAAATACTAAAATAATTCAAAGACATAGTTTTACTTCCTTGATGTCTATAAAACAAGCAAAATGAGGTGAATATGGTGATAAAATAGTGAGGAAAGGTGATAAATGATGAAATGTATATGTCAAAAAGAAGCCAAAATGGGAGCCTAGTAGTGGTGGAATGTAAAGAATGAAATAATTTTAAGGCACATTATTTTAGGCCAATCAATGTTATTAATTACATAAAAGGATAGGCATACCTCTATGCTTACTATGATTTTTCCTCCAAGCTAATAGCGGAATATTATCACATCCCATGTTCCCTGATAATGTCATCTCATATGTGGAAAACGTTTTCATCCTTGTTGCTAAGAATTTTGCAGTAGTTGTGTTGCAACATGGTGTGTTGTAGCACTGATTAAAACTAGAGTTGCAACACACATGCCCTAGAGTTGTATAAATGATCACAACCTTTGTATGGTTGGAATGGTTGTCAATTTATTGTGAAACCTGCTTGTTAAAAGGTGTTGCAAGAACCTTGTTGGTTATACCTAGTAGAAGGTGTTGCATCACTTCATTGCATGGGTGTTGCAACATTGGATTTGCAGCCACTAATGATTGGAGTTATAACAATCAATGTTGTAGCCATTCCATACTAGTGTCGCAACTACAATGTTGTAGTAATGGTGTTCCAACCTGGTGTTGTAATCTTCCATGTACAAAAATATTGTAGAGTTTTTTATTAGCAACTCAAGATATATAAAGAATCTATGAGTTTAATGAGTAGGAGGGTCCTAACATAACCATCATGAAATCATGGAGTTCCTTTCTACTAATAAATTATTCAGATTATTCAATTCTTGTTTGTTTTATTTTTTTAACATGTGATGCATCAAACGAGTTGGTTTTCACATGTCATACACCTAAGTGTTCAATTTTATGGGTTTTCACATGTGGAATTCTTCTTTTTTCCTTTTTGAAATGGAAATGGGATGTAAGAATGGTTTGTTTGAAAGGTATTTATCCCTTACGGATAATATCCATGTTTTTATTGGGCCATCTAACAATAACCTTCTTCAAAGGCTTCTTTTTATAAGGTCTATGGTATAGCTGAAGCTTGTATCCATTTTCCATTAGTGGGGTTATTTCCTTTTTAATGGTTAAAATCTTGATAGCCCATTGTCTTATATAGTATCAATCTCATAAAGTCCAAGCCATCAGGTGAAAAAATTTCCTTTGAAATATTTGAACTTTGCATCAAAAATCAAGGTCCAGTCTCTAGCTTTGAATTTATTCTCTTTTATGAACGTGTCATGCCACCAAGCTCTTTGATGATGTATCACATTTTTTGGTGTAGGAAATCCTAACAAAGTTCATACAGTTCATTAATCTAGAGGATTCTTTTTTTTTGTGATTCAAACAATTCCATTCCAAATTATTTTGGTATTATTAGGGCTCGTGTCTCCATATTTATCACCAAAAGTACTCTCTTTCTATGTAGAAATTTGATAACTGATATGTTATACACCGAGATTCTCCTGATCACACACTATTTTAACTTCATGCACAATACAAAATCTCTTCTACCATTGATCATTAATTGCGGAAATAAAAACAATCGCATGCGCACATTAAAACCATAAACAATCACACATATGAACACAATATTTATGGGAAAGCTTAAAGCTGAAAACCCCCAACTATATATATATTTTATTTCATATAGATCATGTAAAAATCATTATACAAATCTCCTCACAAATCTCTCAGTACAATCTCCAATTGTTACACACTAATCAAGCTCGATCTAGCAAATCACATGCTCCAATCTCTGCCACATGATAGCCTGCCTCTACTACACAATCAATGCTAAAGAATGGCTCTGAATGAACTCGAATTGGTCCAGCATTTCTCACACAATCCTCATTGGCATCTCCAATCACTGGTTGTTTCAAATCATGCAACATTATAGTCACAACTGATAGTCACACTGCTCTTTCACCTACCTCTTCATTGGTCTCCACTGAAACTGTCCATGCATTATAGTTAACTGATGTATTCTTTAGTTGATTAATGAGTTAATAATTAGTGAATTAATTAATAATTAATTCAAACCACTCTCACTTGTGTATCAATCAGTTAGACTAGATACAACTAGCTCAACTATGTTTAACTCAGTTAAACTAAACACAACTCCATCAACTACCTCAATAACTCCACCAAACTATGTCACATGAGTTCTAACTGAAGTATCCATGCAATAGCTCCACTTAACCCTCAGGATTAGCATAATTCCTTCTGTCAGCTCCTGTGCCACATCTGTGCACTTAACTGAAGTGCTCCAAGAGAATAAGATAATGTTTATAGTCCAAATATTATTAAGAGCTAATAATATTCGACATATCTATTTTTAGACTGGAAATATAAAAATAGATTCTGCCCAATATGTTTAAAAATAGAAGTCCATATATTTTTCCAACTTGACCAACCATCCACAAATAGCATCCTGCAACTCATAGAATATGATCGACATGTCTAAAAATAGACTTGCATCAGAAATAGCCTGTGGGCCCACTTAGTGAAGGCGACTTCTTTCCACTAAGCTCATCATCTTGTTGCAATCTCAACACTCCCTCTCAACAAGATAAGGATTATCTTCCACCCCTATCCCACCCTTGTGGTATTTGAATTTGCTCCTGGTGAGCGCCTTCGTCAAGATATCAGCATCCTGATCCTCCGTGGGAATGTATGAAAGTAACATGATCTTCGGCTGCACACAATCTCTGATATGATGATACCAGATGTCAATGTGTTTAGATCTATCATGAAATACTAGATTAATCAAGATTTTGATGCAACTCTGATTATCACAATATATCACAGTAGGATCTAAGTGTGAACCGAACAACCCGACCAGGATCTTCCTCATCCATATAGCCTCGCACGCAACCAAACTTGCTGCCATATACTCGGCCTCTGTTTAACTGAGTGTCATGGATATCTGCTTCCTGCTGTACCAAGAAACTGCTGTCAACCCGATACTGAAAATCCCTCTAGATGTGCTCTTTCTATCAGTTGGGCTCCTACCTAATCTGCATCCGTGAATCCACACAGCTTCACCTCATTCGACTGTCTGTACCATAATCCATATCCTGATGTGCCTCTGAGATATCTCAATACATGCTTTCCTGCCTTCCAAAAGAGCTTGGTAGGCTTAACCATAGCTTGTGAAAGTTGGTTAACAACATAGCATATGTCGGGTCGTGTATTGACCAGATACATAAGCTACCCCATCAACTGTCGATAAATAGTGGCATCCACTACCTCTGCCGATGTAGCATCCTCTTTCCTCCAACCACTAGGAAGAGGAGTGTCGATAGGCTTGTAGCCATGTGTGTTGAACTTCTCTAGTATCTCCCAGGCATACTTTCCTTGAGACACAAACAATCCATCACTGCGCTGCCAAATTTCCAATCCCAGGAAATAATGAAAGAGGCCCAAGTCCTTCATCTCAAACTGCTTTGCAAGATCAGCCTTGAATGAGTGTATCAACTGTTCATCACCCGTCAAAATAAAATCATCTACATAAAGTACAATGATAAGCAACTTACCCTCCACCACAATCTGGTATAGGTTCAGATCCGCCTCACTCTTGGAGAATCCAAGTCTGGTGAAATAACTATCTATCTGTGTGTACCAAGCACGAGGTTCTTGTTTCAACCCATACAATGCTCTCTTGAGCCTGCACACATGCGACTCGCTGCTGAAGATCTAGAAACCTTTGGGCTACTCTATGTACACATCCTCCTCAATCACTCTGTTGAGGAACGTAGTATTCACATCCATCTGATGAATGTGCCACCCCATCTGCGCTAAGAGAGCAAGAATCGTCCGTATGGAAGAATACCTTGCAACAGGTGCAAAGGTTTCCTCATAATCGATCCGCTCAATCTATGAGAAGCCTCGGGCAACAAATCTTGCCTTGTACTTCTCCACACTCCCGTCAGCTTCTTGCTTCACTTTGCAGATCCATCTCGAACCTACCACTGATTTCCCTTCCGGCCTTGGGACAATCTCCCATGCACTGTTTCTGACAATCGACTCATACTCTTCCACCATGGAATCTACCCATGCGGGATCCTCCACAACTTCCTCGAAAGAGGATGGCTCTGTCACGATACACTTGCTCATAAGAGCCATGTATCCAGTATACCGGTCAAGTGACTATCTATGTCTATGTTATGATGTAGGTGCTCCTACAATCTTCTCTGCATCTTGAGCCAATCGCTCAGCTTCTGTAGTGCGCTTCCGCCCTCTGATGGTTGGCGTTGCATGAGTGGTCTCTTCCACTCCATGAACCTCCCCTTGTGGCTGATCCACATCCTGAGGCTCATCCTTAGGAACTAATAGCTCCTCATCTGCATGCAAGTGTGGCTCCCTCTCAAGAGAACACTTCATGGATTTCTCCTCATGAAATTTGATATCCCGTCGCACAATAATCTTGCGACTATCTGGAAAATACACACGATAGTTGTGGGGCGTATCAGTGTACCCCACAAATATCCCAACCTATGTAGTCGGCTCCAGCTTCTTCCTGGCATCCTTCGTCACATGAATGTAAACAGGTGAACCAAAAATCCTCAAATGGGAAATATCAGGCTTCATACCAGAAAATGCCTCCTCGGGTGTACTCATGTCAAGTATCCTGTGAGGACAATGGTTTTCCACATAAACTGCAGTATTGCATGCCTTAGCCCACAAGTGTATGGGAAGGCCATGATCATGCAACATCACCCGTGTAGCACCCATGATCATTCTGTTCTCTCTCTCAGCAACCCCATTTTGCTGTGGGTTATGAGGCGCTATGAGCTCTCTTCGAATTCCTTCTGCGCTGCAAAAGTCCTTGAATTCGCCAGAGATGAATTCACCACCATTGTCGCTCCTAAGAGCCTTCACCTGCTTCTCGGATTCTTTCTCAACCAGTGCCTTGAACTCACAGAACTTTGAGTATGTCTCGCTCTTCTTCTGCATGAAGAAGATCCAGCACTTCCGAGAAAAAAAATCAACAAATATCACATAGTACATGTTCTTTACTGTTGAAGCTACTGAGAAAATTCCACACACATCTGTGTGAATTCTCTGAAGGATCGTCGTTGCGTGACTATCCTTCTCGTGAAAGGTGGCTTTCACAAATTTTCCCAAAGTACATCCCTTGCACTGATCTAACTGTGCAAGTGTACGTTTGGGAAGCCTGGTAGAAATCTGCTGCAAAATTTTCAAAGCTCCATGGTGAAGGTGGCCCAATCTCCTGTACCATAGCTCACCATCATCCCAGCTCACCACTCCTTCTGCCTTGCCTACCATTGCTGTGTAGCCATCTACTTGCAATTGATAAAGGTTCTTAACTCGAACCCCTATCCTCCAGGTTTCACCAGTTGCCTTACTACACAGGAAAGCCTTTCCCTCGCTAAAGACAACATCATATCCCTTGTCTTCTAACATCGCCACATAGATAAGATTCTTCTTCAATCCTAGAACATGCATCACTTCCTTCAATATGAAGGGTTTACTAGACTCCCTCTCAAAGGAAATGGTACCGATACTGGTCGCACTGTATCTACCATCATTTCCCATCTCGATGTGCAATCCAAGATCTTTCTCATCCAGATCAGTAAACAAATATTTGTCTCCGGTCATATGAAAAGACGCACCGCTGTCAAGAAAACACACTGAAACCATCACACTTGAGACCAAGCATGCGATCAGTGAAAAATCCAGCTCAAACTACGAGGCTAAGGCCTCTCCAGTTGCAGATCCAACAGCCTGCTTATTTTTCTTCTTCTGTGGAAAATTTGTGGCATAATGTCCGTGTTGGTGATAGTGAAAGCACTTCACCTTGGATATGTTCTGCTTCTTTCCTTTCGCACTCGATTGAGAAGCATTCTTCTTGCTCTTCCCCTTCCTTTCTTTGGCAGCCAAAGCGCAATTTTCTTCATCTGAGTTCTTTGATGAAGATCTATCCCTGGTACTTTGACTTATCTCCCCTTGCACAAGATCCGACCAAAGTCGCTCCCATCCTGGCAATTTCTCCTGACCATTGACAGAGTCCTGATAGGAATGCCAACTCTTCGGAAGCCCAAGGAGAGCCAAGCTCACCAAGTC
This sequence comes from Pinus albicaulis, assembly GCA_034641835.2. Lineage (NCBI taxonomy): Eukaryota > Viridiplantae > Streptophyta > Pinopsida > Pinales > Pinaceae > Pinus > Pinus albicaulis. Next base: position 741,299,811 of record CM076582.1, on the reverse strand, counting down.
CTCGTCATCTACAGTCACCCCCACACTTCCCAGCTCATCCCTGCATTGGATGAACTTCATGAGGTACTTGGGCATACTATCGCCTTTCTCCATTTTTATGTTCCTGAGTTTATCCTTGAGCGCCAACTTCCTCTGGTCGCTCTTGCTTTGGAATAAGTCTGTCAACGCTTTCCACATCAAGAATGGAGAAGCCTTACCATGAAGGCTAGACACTATGTGATCCTTTACACCTTCCAACATAATTCTTCGACACTTTGTTGTCTTCTCTTGCCATGCGTCAAGTGCGGTAGCATCGCTAGAAGCAGGTTTTGGAATTTCTGCATCTATGAACTCCTTCAACCCATTGTCATCCAGAACCACCTCCATCCTGTCCTTCCATGAAATATAATTTGAGCTGACCTCAAGGGAATTCTCCAATCGCAATCCGTTGAAAGACATCTCAACTTCGAGACCAAGAAAACACTGCTGCAAATTCGAATTCCACCAGCACAAAACTCAGCCGCTTCAATGTTTTGCAATTTCTCCAATGATCAATATCACTCTGATACCATGTAGAAATTTGATAATTGATATGTTATACACTGATATTATCCTGATCACACACTATTTTAACTTCATGCACAATGCAAAATCTCTTCTACCATTGATCATTAATTGTGGAAATAAAAACAATCGCATGCGCACATTAAAACCATAAACAATCACACATATGAACACAATATTTATGGGAAAGTTTAAAGCTGAAAACCCCCAACTATCTATATATTATATGTCATAGAGATCATGTAACAATCATTATACATAGCTCCTCACAAAGCTCTTAGTACAATCTCCAATTGTTACACACTAATCAAGCCCGATCTAGCAAATCACATGCTCCAATATCTGCCACCTGATAGCCTACCTCTATTGCGCAATCACTACTGAATAATGGCTCCAAATGAACTCGAATTGGTCCAGCCTTTCTCACACAATCCTCATTGGCATCTCCAATCACTGGTTGTTGCAAATCATGCAACACTATAGTCACAACTGATAGTCACACTGCTCTTTCACCTACCTCTTCACTGGTCTCCACTGAAACTATCCATGCACTGTAGTTAACTGATGTATTATTTAGTTGGTTAATGAGTTAATAATTAGTGAATTAATTAATAATTAATTCACACCACTCTCACTAGTGTATCAATCATTTAGACTAGATACAACTAGCTCAACTATGTTTAACTCAGTTAAACTGAACACAACTCCATCAACTACCTCAATAACTCCACCAAACTCTGTCACATGAGTTATAACTGACGTATCCATGCAATATCCATGCAATAGCTCCACTTAAACCTCAGGAAGCGTAATTCCTTTTGTCAACTCCTGTGCCACATCTGTGCACTTAACTGAAGTGCTCCAAGAGAATAAGATAATGTTTATAGTCCAAATATTATTAAGAGCTAATAATATTCGACATATATATTTTTAGACTGGCAATCTAAAAATAGATTCCGCCCAATATGTCTAAAAATAGAAGTCCATCTATTTTTCCAACTTGACCAACCATCCACAAACAGCATCCTACAACTCATAGAATATGATCGACATGTCTAAAAATAGACATAATCTAATAATAGACTTGTGCCAAAAATAGCCTACAGGCCCACTTAGTGAAGGTGACTTCTTTCCACTAAGCTCATCATCTTGTTGCAATCTCAACATTCTATATAAAAAATAATGTGGATTACAATCAATAAATATTCTCTATTTTTTTTGGCAGGCCCACAAAACTTCATGAAGTTTTTCTTCCCAATCCTTGAGGTGCAATCTAACATTCTTTGTTATAATTTCCTTAAGGATCTTATCTGTCCCTTCTACCAATCCATTGGACCACAAATGGTATGGAGTTGTAACCCTATTCTTGATATTATACGTGTCCATTAGGTCCTTGATGAACATTGAAGTAAATTTATTTCCTTTATTGGTGATGATCTGTTGTGGTATCCCAAACCTGGTGAAGATCTCTTTATGAAGAAAATATCCTATTTTTTTCTCAACTGCCAGGAGTGCCTTGGAATCCATCCATTTCATGGCATCGTATATACATAATAGGATGTACAATATTTACAACAAGAAGAAGGATTATTTGGACAAACAAATTCAAGGGCCCATTTGTTGAAAGGTCTTAGTACTAGCTATGGTTGCAATGACATTTCATCTGATTGTACTAGCCTTCCCATCCAATAAAATTTGTCACATGTATTTACATAATACTTCTTATCGTGGAAGATGGATGCCCAATAATACCATTGATGGAGTACTTTATATATGGTCCTCCTATTTACAAAGTGCCCCCCACAAGGGCCATCATGGAAAAATTTCAATATGTAATAGATATCATCCTCATACACATCGTCAGTTGATAAGTTCTAGCCCCATGTAGAAGGGATTCCATTGATCCATGGGAATATTCAACTTTTCATAATTTTATTTTGCTTCTCTTTTCTGGATAGATGATGTACAAGTTTACTAGTAGGTAAGTATTTAACAATATCTGCAAATCAAGGTGAGTTAATAGATACTGTAAAAATATGCTCATCAAGAAAATAATCTTCTACTAGAAAGAGAGTCTTCTACTAGATTATATTTTCTTTGTTTGTTTAAGATGGTTACGTAAAATTCTTGTAGTAATAAAAACCATATAATTAGCTTACCATTTGTGATTGTTTTATTCATTAATTATTTAATGGAAGCATCGTTAGTGTGTAAAATAACTCGATAACCTGTTATATAATGCTGAAAATTATTAATAGCATGTATAATTGCAAGAAAATCTTTCTCTGTCATTGTAATGTCACAACAAAGCTAAATGAAGCATCGAGCATAGTCATCAATCTCTTTTGGCCTATGGTGCACTGGTTATACAAAACAATATAAAAGTGTGAAAGGAAAGAAAGCGTGTTCAAATCACCATGGGGGTATTTGCACCATTAACATTAATAAATCTTCTTTCTTTTCTTTACAACTTTTTGGCTATATCTAAATCGACATTTCCCTAAACAAAAACTTAAGATGGATTACTTAGATTATTGCAGGCCACTAATTTCATTTGGTGGTGTATTTACTATTTATAAATCTTAATTAAATCATTGAAATTTTGATTTTAAGATGATGAATATATATAACTTAACATGGATTACTTAGATTATTACATGCCACAACCAAATATTTGCTATTAATAACTCTTTTCATTTTCATATACAAACTCTTTAATTAAGTCATTAAATTTTTTATTTTTAGATGATAAATATATATTAAAATTTTCTTTTGGAACAATAAGCCTTAACGTCCATAACTACTACTAGTATTTCTCTCTTTTTATATATACTAATTAAAATAGATTTTAAAAATATTATTATTATTTTCAAATTAAATTAGAATTTATATATATATAAATAAAGTGATATTAATTAAAATACTAATCAATCATGAAGAATATAATCTAAGGGTCCAATAGACTTTGAAATCTCACTCTGATACCATATGTAAGTAAACCGAAAATTAAAATATACAACTAATTTCATCAATTTTTGCATATAATAATCAACACACAAACTATTCATGCTATAGAAGACTTACCTGTAGTGATGATATACCTTACTGGTGATATCAGAGTTATAATGCTACCTGTTTCCTATTGACCGCAACAAATTTTTGGGGACGAATCCCCCCCCAATCATAGGCTTAGTTGCACAAATTCTTTCTACAACTAGCCACTCCCGAGCCCTCAATCAACTACTGCTGTCAGAGAATCCCTTGTCTCACAGTATTCTTCTCTAAAAATAATGAATGGATGCTTCTCATCTCATTTTTTTCCATTAAATAGAACAAATTGTTTCAAAAATGGAAGGGGATTGGAAATGGATCCCCATGCACAAAATCAATGTGTGAACATGCCAACTTTCATTTCTTTGTCTTAAGTTTTATTTAACTCAACATTTTTCTTAAAATTTTATTTTTTCTTATTTTATTCCTTTTTACCCTTTTTTTTCTTTTCTTTACTTATTCTTACTATATATATATAATTTATTTATTTACTATATTATCTTTTCTTTATTATTTCATCTATTAAGATTAATATTACGCTGCATTACAACACAATTTAAGGTATATTTATATAAAATTTAAGATATAAAGTTGTTGTAAATTTAGCAATAATGATGTGATTTGAAAATGAAAATATAGTTTTGATAGGAATGATGGATATTGATAAGAGGTTATATTGACATGTAGTTCCATTTATTATGTGATGTCATGACATATCTTTGATATAGATATGTTGTTGTTATAACTTATGATGATATTTCAAGATGTGAAGCATGTGATTATTGCGTGCATACTTTATAACATGCATGATTATACAATTTTTACTATTTATAATGTTTTGATAACAATAATGTTATATTCTCATAATGGCATGCAAGATTTGGCATGTGGATTATTTTATATGATATTATGATGTTATAACTAATGCTTTGGATGCATGTTGAGATTTGGTGAATGCCACGAAATCCATAAATGGGTCGAGAGGGCTAGTTTATTTGATGATCTCGTGGGAGCCTGTACTTGTGAGGGATAATATGTAACACAATATGGGTTGTAGAAAAACTCGATCAACACTACATATGCCAGTGGTTCTTTTTCCTTTTATAGCTCTTGAGAGGCTACGGGACCATATGTAGGAGGTTGAGTGTATGATATTGAATTGGGATGCCGAAGTTTAGAAGTGTGTGTAGGAATTCAATGTTTGGAGTTGTGCACCTTAGTGATCATGGAGGGAATTGAGCCAGCCTTTCGAGATGTCTCGAGTACTAATGTCTGGAGTACTGGGTCAAGTTCCAGCCTTGGGGTGAGACTTGAGGCTATGGTATATACCAATGAGGCTTTATGCTTGGTTACTAAAGTTGGAAAAAAATACTTGAGGTTCATTGAGATTTCCCCCCATGTTGTGTAACTTTCGATGTCTGTTGGTATACTAATTCAACAGAGGATGTAGGGAAAACGTAAAGTAATAAATACATAAAAGAATAAAAAATTAAATGATTAAACTTAACTTTGGGCCAAAATTCCTTAAAGAAGGGCAATATGGAATGTCCCGTAATAATAATAATAATAATAAATGAAATAGTATTAATATACAAATAAATTAAAAAATAAAGAATAAAGAAAAGATAATAATAAAAATAAGAACAAGAAGAAGAAGTAATAATAGTAAAAAAATAAAAAAATAAATAATAAACTGAATCTCTAAATAAATAAATATATAAATAAACTATAAAAATAGTAAGAATAAGTAAATTTAACAAAAAGTAAACAGGAATAAAATAAGCAAGAATTAAATTAATAAAAAGGCTGAGTTAGGTAAAATGTAACAACCCAAAATTCAGCATAAAACCAATTACATTAATTTATGCAATTAATACTCAACACCCAAAGTATTTAACTAATTAGAATATAATTTCGAGACAACTAGCAGAGAGGACTTATTTGTGGTGGTGATATATATTATAGGTGATTTTGGAGTTGCAATGCTATTCAGATCCTACTGCCTGCTACAAATTTTTGGGGATGACTCTCCACCCAATCATAGGTTCATTTGCAAATAATATTTCTATAGTTGGACACCCCTGAGCCCTCAATCAATTACTACTGCCAGGGAATCATTTGTTTCATAACTCTCTATTTCCTTGGAATGAATGAATGCTTCTCATCTCCCTTTCTGTCCATTAAATATAACAAATGATTCCAAAAATGGAAAGGGATTGAAAAGGGATCCGCATGCACACAATACATGTGTCAACATGCCTTTTATTTCTTTGTCTTAAGTTTTAATTTACTTAATATTTTTCTTTATTTAAATTTTTCTTATTTGATGCCTTTTTTCTTTTTGTTAATTTTACTTATTCAAAAAAAATATATAACTTTAATTTATTATTTATTTTTATTTATTTACTATTATTATATTTCCTTCTTTATTTTTTTATTTATTTTCTAATATTCTCATTTCTTTATTATTTGTTGTTTTATTTATTTATATGTTAATATTATTTCATTTATTATTATTATTATTATGGAGCATTACATATTCCCTCTCTTTAAGTAACTTCATCCCGAAGTTAAGTTTAATCATGTATCTTCTTTATTCTTTTATTTATTTATTTATTACTTCACATTTTCCCTACACCCTTTTCTAAACCAATATATCAACAAATTTCGAAAGTTACATAACACCCAAGAAATCCCAACGAAGGTCAAGTCCATTTTCGCAACTTTCAGAACCAAGCATAAAGCCTCATCGATCTATACCATAGCCCCAAGGCTTAAACCTCATATTCCCGAAGGAAGACATCCAGTCTAAATACTTAACGACTCCAGAAATGTTGCAAGGTTGACCAAATTCCTTCCACACTCACTAAGGTGCACAACCCTAGAGATTGAAGTCGTCATGCCCCCTCTGGAGTTCGACATCCCAATCCAATATCAGACACTCAACCTCCTCAAGATGGTTCCATAAACCCTCAAGAGATATACAAGACACATAAACCACTGACATATGTAGTGTTGATTGAGTTTGGGCCCAACCCATATGGTGTTACATATTCTCCCTCATAGGTATGGGCTCCCACGAGATCATCAAATAAACCAACCCTCTCAGCCCATTTGTGGATTTCCTGTCAATCACCACATTTCAACATGCAACCAATGCATTATTTATAACGTAATATTAAAGTAATCTGCATGCCAACTCGTTCATATTATCATTATAACATAACATCATTGTTATCACAACATTATGAATAGTAAAAAAAACTACATGCTCATACATTTCATAAAATCCGCATGTGATTACCACATACATCACACTATGAAATATAATCATAAGTTATAACATTAACATAATTCTATCAAATATATATCAATACGTCACATAATAATTATAGCCACATATCAATATAACCTCATACTATAACATCATAAATATGAGAATCGCCTCACTACATATAAAATATAGAGAAATACACTGCAAGAATTCTTATCATGATTCATCAATCAATTCATTATCATGCGTAAAAAATAAATACATCTACTTAATTTAATGCAACAATATCTTTAAACATTCTTTTAGGATATATGTGTGTGTGTGTGTGTGTGTGTGTGTATGTGTTAGTTAGGGCTAGATCATCAATGCTATAAGTACTCTATTCTTGCTAATCTTCCAATTACTTTTTGAAAATAACTTCCTTTACTTGGTAGGGATAGTCCCATTATCAATATGCTCAAGTTTCCACATATTTTCCCTATTTATGTACAATATCAAACTTTCAAGTAACCCTTATCATTTTGACCATTAATATCTAGTCATGTATTATTTCTTCCCCAAGGACATTTAGTGAAAATCATCATTAAGATATTACTGGACACACTATCATTCTCTAAATCATTAATATCAAAATTAAAATTCCATTATCACTATACATATTTTTCTTATCTATTATAGTACCATTCCACTCAATGGCATACAAACACTAGTTCATCATTGTTTATTTTTTCGAGTGCACTTAATTCACTTGAACAATTGACTTGTTGATTCCTAATAATTTATCCATAACTTGGTAACTATAATTTTTCATCCTAAAAAATATTTTATTATCTCGTCAACTAATCACCTCAATATCACTTGATCTATTTATCGTAGATTCACCCTTTTTCAAGTTGGGCTAGATATTTTTGGCTTGTGAAGACTATCCTTGGTTTAGAATATGAAGTACTTGAACTACTAGTACCATTATCATCCACAAAAGGTTTTGTATGCCTGGTGTATCCGGCCATAATTTATTTCAATACAAATGGCACAAAATTGACAAATTGTTCTATATGAAGTCTCACTATATCATCAATTCACTCATGAAACACAAATTAGACAAGTATCCATCTATTAGTTGATTCTCACTTTTGTTGTCAATATACACATGATCTTTCGCAAGGTCTCCTTACAAAATTCATACCAACATTCCTTATACTTCAATTATTATATTTAACCATTTAAATTTTTGGACATTTTCCGAATTTATCACTTGTCATTCTTGACCACTTACGAGTGTTCACAAATCCCTATCTTGACATTTTAAAATTATATAGGTCATCACGTGGGCCCCACCAATCATGTTTCTCAATCCACTCATCAATATATTTAAGAGAAATTTCCATTTGAGAGAGACTCCTTACCGTTATTGCATAAATTAGTCCTCAACATTATTATACTTTCACAGTTACCTTCACACCTTAATTTTATACACTTTAAATAATTGTATGATATTTAATTAGTTATTCCAACCTAGAATTTCATGTTGTTGTTATCCATAATAGAACTCTACTCGATTATCAATAATATTGGACTTACCAAAAAAATACTACCTCTATGCTACGGATTTTTCCCTTTTTTTTGTTTGCAAAAGCTTCCCATTTTCTACTTTTATCTTCTTTGTTCCCATCATATAGAAATTCATGGGTTTATTACTTCTGTAATAAAATGTTACCTTAATTCCTACAACTCCTTGAAAATGATTGTCATCATTATCTGATCCTTTAACTTCAATTGTTGATTGATAATATTTCCTTCTTGATAGGCGTGATCTTTCATTAGACCTTATAGTGATCCGTACCATTTTCTTATATTGAAATACTACTATAATTTTGCAACCATTTCCAAAAGGTTATTCATTCATGAGATACCACCAAATTTTTAAGTTATTTCATCATGACTATTTCACAATCCACAATATTCCACAATATTATAGATAAATTACTACCTTCCATTGAATTCTTATGCTTATTTTTGAAACTTCAAGCCATCCCTTTCTTTTAGTGTCTATCTAGTACTTTTTCCTTTTCATATCGTTATTCCAAGTTTTCATAGTTATGAGAGACTACCATTAGTTATCATCACTAGAATATTTGTAAGTTCCTCTCGTCCCCTTCATCCCAATGAGGTATCCTTTTACACTTCCTATAAAAAATAAGTTTATGAGTTTTAGGATTAATTTTATTGATACAAGTTTCAGGATACATGTATTTTTATATTTCATATGAGAAATATACATGTTTTGATCATCGAGAGATTGATCAGGCAACAAGGCTCAAAGCCATTACATGAAATTACTCATCACGAGCCCAACATGTTACTTTCTAGAATTTAACTTGGGTACAAAGGATAACATTTCTCCAAACTACCCGAGCTAAACCCTATTGACCTTGCATATTAAAATTATCCATGCATATTAATAATTGATTATCCATATAAAATAAAATATAAACCAATATAAAATCTTAATACTTAACTCTTACTCTTCATTATCATGTTAACGATACTTAGATATCAATTAATCACCAACTTGTGTTACACTTATACTCACAAATTATATGCACCTACCATCCTTTACCCTTAAGTGTACATCATCCTTGATTTTGAAAGATTAAAAGTATATTCATAAGAGAATCCTTTAATCCTTTAGTGAAGATATTATATGCTAAGCAATATTCTAACTGAAATAAACCAAGTATAAGCCCATTCCCCTTTTTTTTAATCCAGAAAATAATTTTCCTTTAACTATCATCATATGTCATTGATCCATCATTAACATAAGACTATTTTTTTTAGATTTTTATTAACAACGTTAGCTTCACAAAAACTCTCTTCACATTAAACACAATATATGCCATAACCTTCCTTTAACTCAATTTAAAACACTCATTTTATTTAGTATTATACGACTCTCTTACGTTAATCTATATTATTTAAAATATACCTTAGAGTTAATAATTCTCATAATTATTATAAAATATACTTTATATATTAAAAAACTTAAAATCATTCACTTATCAGTCCCTACCGCCTGTAGCATGGCAGGGACTATAGTAATCGATTTTAGGATGTGCATTAGCCGCTGGACAAAAACCAAGTCAGCTTATTCAATTTATTATAAAGTTTTTAATTTATAAGACAATTTAACAACATGAAAGCGAAAGTTCTGATACATATTTTTTATTACATTTTTTTTCCACTGGTTAAATACCTTATCACAAAGGTACATAAATATTCTTGTCCAACAAGAAATTCGGAGATCTTATTTGGCCTCTTTTCGAGGCATCTCAAACCTGTATCTTGGTTTAAAGTCTTATTTCTTCGAATGTTTTGCATATATTTCGTTGGCATTTTAAATTTCCGAACTAATGTTAGCATTAATTCAACCATGAAATATGCCATGGCTATTACCTAGGTAAAATAACAAGGAATATCTACATATGGTAACGCCGACACAACTTGACCACTTGTCAAGACAAAACTATGGCTATCTGCATGTATTGTGACGGCATCACTTGACCACTTGTTTCATGTATTGTCACCCACCTGTTTAAGCACATGCACCGTCAGGCGAGTATGAGATCTATAACTAGCTAACTCTATAGCAACTATCGAAAAGAACAGCTATGCAAGTTTTATTATACATTCCCAAACCCCAGTGCTTGGTTTTCTCTATCTTTGTTTAGAGGGGAACACTGTACATTCCGCATTTGCAACTGGGTCTCAACTAAGTACACTAGTGGATATAGTTATGGGTCTATAGCTAAGCTACTGCATTAATGGCTTAATCTACTACATCAAACTCAGAAACGACTGATGCGGGTGGTGTTTAAACTGGGTCTACGACTAGCTCTGCTGGTATTTTTTTTATTATACATAGATGTACGCTCTTTTTGATTTCAAGGATTCATGTCTAATGAATTCTAGCTAGGTATACATTCTTTTTCTTCACTGTGTGTCAGATTGACCATAAGTGAAATAACCATTCAACACTGGTGAATATTATTTATACATACAAGGCTCTAAGTTGGTGCCGTTATTTGAGTAGGAAACTTAAAAATTACAACTATAATTATAAGAATGGTTCATAAAAATCTTGAATTAAATCATTATAACAGCTGCAATAATTATGGTTTCCACCTTACTGTGGATTCTGTTGATCATAACCAGTTCCTTGTTGAGGTTCGAACAACAATCTTGCTTAGGCACCCTCGATCCTTTCTCTTTGACTCGAGAATCCATTCTAAAGCCTATCGTTGATCTCCTTGGCGCCCAAAATTATATTCTGTAAGGCTAAAAACCCACTTTTGAAAATATTTGAGGCCTGGCCCCTTCGGCCCTAACCCCTTTGCCATTTCCTCCACATGACTATGAGCCTGAACCTAATGCTAAACCTTGAGGGCGCTATCAAATATGCATGTCGGGCGAAATATTAGCCGTTGATCTATACAAGATCAAACGGTCTCCGCTGATCAACGTCGTGCTCATAGCCCATCCGCTAGCCATTAGATCAAACCATAAATCGATGTACCACATCTTTCCCGCCCTGGTGGACCCCGCGCTGCACGTTGATTCCAAAACTGGCATGTTTTCATCGCACCACTTATCCAGGGCAGCAATATTCCTCAAATCGCAGTGATTCCACACATCGCGCAACACGTGTCCCAGTGTACGGCTTCAATACCACTCTCCATCACGCATTATCATTCGGATAAAGTCGTGTAGCGATATAAACGCTAGCCGTTCGATCTTGGGGTCCACATCCGATGGTTGTCGCATTCTGAAGCTGCACAGACGTTAATCTAAGTGAACAGTGCTCCGGGCCCACAGTCTATTGCCTTCCAGCGCAATTCCAACCGTCGATTTTGTTTGGAGATCGTATGGCCCAGATCATATACATGACCACCCATTGACTCGGTCCTCCCTCCACGCCATTTTTACACACGTCAATCCCTTTTATCTTCCACCATTTATATACTCTGTTCGTATGTTATGTTTTGACGTTCCACGAAGAAATCTCTGCTCAGCCTGTCCACCATTGTTCTGCTGTGTTTTCACCACCACCCTGCATTCTTTCACCATTTCATCACATCGCCCTGTCACCCAAGTCATCTCCGTTGCACTGCCATCCCTGTGAATTTGTTTTCCTGACGAATTTTTGGGTTTTGCAAGTTTGCAGCGATGGAAAATTTCCAGTTAATTATCGCCTCCATTACAAAAATTGAAGACGCACCGAGGGATCAGCTTGCGAAGGCAGAATTTATGAAGAAAAGCCCTGGGTAGTTGTTGTGACATGGCTTTCATTAATGAAGTAGGATGTAAATCTGTCAAACCCCTCAGAGTAATTCAAAAGGTAGATTTTAGTAGATGAAAAAATTTATGTCGCGGCAAAGAGTATCAATTGAAAATCAAAGGATTCAGAGTCCGGCAGTGAGGATTTTAAATCCTAATTCAGGGTTCAGAAGGCAGAGAGTACAAATGCACAGAAAACAATTCCTTCAAGTTTTTATTTCAGTCGAATTTTCTTCAGGAAAGGACATGATGTTTGCATAGTTTATTCTCTACAGTTTGTTCCTGAAAAGATATCCATCTAAAGCACTTACTTCAGAGAACCGGCCTCAGAGTACCTACAGCACAGCATATTAATTGAGCAACATGGGCGGGCACTCTTACCATTTTGTTTTAATGAAACAATTAAATGTTTCCACCTACTTATTTTATTGGTTTTTCTTCTTCTTCTTCTATAAAAACCCAGAAGAAAGACATTGTAAGGGTTCTAGATTTTTATCATAGAATTGTGCAGTGAAAGGCAATTTTTGTATACATCTTGTAAAAGCTCTTGTATGAAGGCTCAAAGCCCGTAGGGTCTCAGTGAGGAGGAGTTCTACCTGTATTAGAGGATTCTGTTCTTTGGTATCCCACAGTATGTAACTTCCTTTTATGTGTTTAATACAACATTTCATTTTATCCATCTTCCGGTATCATGTACTGGAATGCAAGTGGCTCACTAATTTTAGGTAAGGATTTATCCTAGTTTATACCCATACTTGGATCAGTCAAGCGCTTTAAATATGGCTCGGGCATGATATACTGTTTCATGTTCATTTCATCCATCTTTCTGCTATATTAGTTTCTTTGGGAGGGTGCTTTTAAAACACCATTGTCATGTATGGATTCTTAGATTGATAAGCCCATATATGGTTCTGTTGTGTATCTGGGTATTGGACCAAAGATAACTAATATCTTCTTATATTTCTTTCACCGCATACACCTTCTGATATTTGATTTCTGTGACATATTACTTGAATCGGCCCTCTATATAGTAAATTGTCTCTTAACTGTCTGATGCTTTTGTGTTGGAGCTTTGCATCTTGTCTCTGCAACATTACTTTCCCTGTGGCAGTTTCTGTAAGTTTTGGTCTCATTCAAATCAATTTCCTTGTTTACAAGAGATAGCAGGAGAGCCTTTGGATTGACACCCAAGTTTTATTATATGCTCCTTGATATGATAAGATGTCCTAGGCACTGGTCTATGGCAACTCTAGGCTGTCTCTAGGAGCGACAACATCTGTCGACAACAGATCCACCCTTGAATCCTTCACCGCTTGATTCGAAGCCTCAGAATATCATTGGATGGTTAAGGCTAACTGACTTGCTCTCCGATACATGATTCACTTGGTCATTCACTCATAGATGTGGAGGGTTCCTAGCTCTACAACTTACATGGTAATATTTAGGGTTTGGATCCACCTTCTCCAGTTCATGCTTATAAGTAACCCTAAACCTCAACTAACACTACTGTTAATTCTGGGCAACTAGTGATCTTGATGGTATTGTTACCAGGTTACTCATTTATTTACAGATGTTGACAAGGTTTTGCTCATCCCACAGTTGGACCAGGGTGATGGAAAGTGAACTCTCACTCAAGTAAAGGAAAATTTTCTCTCTTGAATTTAGTTTTATTGTTTAGAAGACTTTTCCCTGCCTACCCAGTTAACATGAGGGTATTCTTACCGACCTCTTTCAATGTTTATTTTATGTGTGCTTTTCTATTCACCTTGGAATATTGTTAGTGTTAGTATTACAATGACATTAATTTCAATAACATTGCTATACCGTTTTCTGAGAAAGATAAATCTTCAGTAAAACAAATCACACCTTAAAACAAAAAATATTTAAAAACAACATTTTCCCTTGTTGATTACGGTGTCAAAACCAATAAGCAAAAGAAATTTGAAAGAAATTAAAAATTTCAAGAATGTGTATCTACATTTAGACTTATTGTAATCTGTCTCATCTCTCCTTCTCAGACACGACGGAAAACAAAATATTTCAATAGATTCAGGCTCTGCCATGGAAGAAATCATGTAGCACTCAAGTTGAAACACCTATTTAACCTGTTGCAAGACACATTTATAATAAAACATGAGCCAGGTCAACACTAATAATCAGGAACTGCAGTGAAATTAAGATCAAACGAACCTTACCTAGAAAGATCATCTCTATGTATTGAAATGCCTCAAGTCTGAAATCCAAATAACAATAAAACCCTTCGAAACATTAGTAAAAAAATTAAGATTTTCTATAGATTTATACTGCGAGAATTGGCAATAGAAATTTTGGGTTAAGATTCTGGCTGTCAAGCAAACAGAAACAAAAATGGTGCTTGGGAGGAAATACATCTTTAACTACTCTCATCTCTGCTTCTAAATCTGGTTAAGATGCTGGATTTCAAGCACATAGAAACAAAAATGGTGCGTGGGAGGAAATGCATCTTTAACTGCTCTCATCTCTGCTTCTAAATCTGATTAAGATGCTGGCTGTCAAGCACACAGAAGAAAAAACGATGAGTGGGAGGAAATCGTGGAACTTAGGGCTAAGAACACCACTTTTTGAATAAAATCCATGGCTTACTCCAGCAGTACTGTAACGTGGGTTGCATGCAATCATGTGGTGAAGACCCACAACCTTTTATTATTTTATTTATTTTTTTATTTTTTAATTATATAATGTAGAAATCTCGGGCAAACGACCAGGTGTAACCAAAAGGTTTCACAAGAAAATATTAGTTGGAGGCTCAGGTTTTCATTAGATGACATATATTTCTGTAATGGGCGGAGGTGGCTCAGGTTTTCATTAGATGACATATATTTTTGTAATGGGCTGGTGCAGATAGGACATCTTAATGATGCAGAAACTAGACTGGATTCACTTTCAATCTGGTACACTGTGCATTTTCTTTTTAAATATTTTAGTGAGTTTTTGTCAGCTTCAGTATTGTAATCAGAATTTTAAATAAGATTACCAAGTTTGTTCTAATACTATTCCCTATTTTTCTTATAGCATGAATATTAATGGAGTTGAGGTAATGATACCGCTCACCTTTCTCGCTGCCACAGGGTACATGTTGGTGTCCATATAACTATATTTCCTGCGTTTATAGAAATAAATTCAATCTGACTCAATTTTCCTTTTTTTTTGGAGGTTAATACTTTGTTAGTCCATATGAGGATGTGGTAATTTATCGATCCATCCATTTGTGGAGTTAATGGGATACGTGGTTTACCAACACTTCTGTAAGGTTGCAATTACTTCACTGGTTAGCCCATTTGCATCACATTACCCTTTTTATCTGATATGTATTTCATGCAATTCTTTGCATTGTTTTTTTTCATATTCATGTGGATATTCTCCTCAGCTTGTGTAGGGTTATTTGAACTCATGCCTATTTAATCTCTAATCAATACAACTATAAGCCATGATATCCAGAGTAGTAAAGACCAGTGCATATTTATCAGTGATTCTTTAGGGTGACGAGAATATCAGATATTTGAATTCATGCTCACAGCAGGGACTTGTTGCTCTGCAGCCTCCCTTGTTTATATATATTTCGTAAAGTATTAATATCATAAAAATATAAATATCTGGATTAAGGTATTATATATTTTAAACCTAACCTTTCTCAAACCCATACTTCCTCTAAATATTGTAATATTGAAACCTAAACTTATACATTGTAATATTGTAACCTATATACATATATTATATTTGGGAATAATCTTTTTTTGGTAAAGGTGTTGAAGAAAAAATTAAAACACAATTTCAATTTTAATATTTCTTAATCCTATTTGTGATCCACTCTCTTTTTGTGATCCATGCTAAGAAGATACATGGATCAAAGCATGCATGTCATACACTGAAGAAACCATAATAGTGAGAGGAATCCTTATTTTTTATCGCTAAGTGTTGGCCCACCCATGGCATGGATGTTCAATTACAAGTGAATAATAATATAAAATTTCCCATGTTTAGAAATATGAATGAATCTTCAAGCTTTGCAAAAACAATAAGTGCCAAACAATGTGTATATCTTTCTTGTAATATATCATCCTTATTACAATACAATTTATCTTCAAACATAATATTTAATTCTATGAAATACAATCTCGACTTCAAAATGTAACAATCTTGGGTTAAAAGTTCATGTAATAAAGTTTATAAAGGAAAAACATGACCACGATCAAGGGACACTTATTTCAAGTTGATTGTTGGGAAAAATATCCTAGTGGGCATCACTTGATGTTTTTATGGCTAAGGGAAATTGACAAAGGCAATGACAAAGGCTTTGAAAAGGAAAAAAGGTATTTTGGCATTTTATTTATGAAAATAAAGGAAATTGGGAGAAAAGGGAGGTGAAAGGTCACATGTCGCATGTGAGGAGGAAATTGAAGGAAAATTAAGTGAAAATGAAGAAATTAGAGGCATCAAGAATAAAAAGAAATCACAACATCAATTTGTAGTTTTATTTTTTTCAGTTCAGTTTTGGAATTAGTCTCAAAGAGGCGAAGAGCACCAAGAGGAGAAGAAAATTAAGCAAGAAAAGGAAGGAAAAGGAAATCAAAGGAAAGTAAGGATAAAGCGAGGAAAAGTTGAATCAATCAGCTTCAACATGAATACTTGTAGGTATCAGGTTGCATGTATGACTTCCTAGATGGTTTTGGCATAAATGGTATATGCATGTGTATATTTGGATTATTTTTTGTCGGTGGCATCGATTTTGTTGGGTGTTGACAATGGTTGTAGCCTTACATTTCCATTTCCAGATAGCCATGGTGTGATGGGATTCTTTCTCGGTTGAGATTTGGATTACCGAAAGGTTTTGCATTTGGGTGAGGTGGTCTCTGTAAAATCCCAAGTGTTGGGGGTGGAGATGATTATCTCTAGGAATCCCTCAATAGGTGGGTGGAGATAGGAAAATTCCTTAAGGGATGATGAAGGAATTATGAGGCATCCAAGCTCGGTTTGGTTTTGTGATCTCAACACTGGTTTAGGTGAGATCACTATATGGTGAGGGTGGAGGTGGTTTAACCTATGGATTCCCTTGGTTTTTTATGGATTAGTTTATCCCATGAGATCCCACATTCAAGATTGGAATATGACATGGGGTTGATTGGATGAAATAAATATTTGGTTTAGCCCAATCTATGGTCGGGTGGTATGTAGAAGTCCCAGAATTGGTTGGATTTTTCCTATGTTTAATAAGAGGTAAGTTTCTCTTTCTTTTTATGAGTAAATGTACTTGTTATTATGTGGATTTAATGGATGTACTATCATTGTTATTTATCTGGTTATAATCATGGTTTTATAGCAAATCTTAGACATGGATCTCATCATGTATTTACTTGTAACTAAATGAATAATGAATGTAAGACCTAATTGGTGTTATGAAATCCATTGTGAGAAGGAATCGATCCTTCTTGTTAAACCTCAGATAAGTTTCCAGATCCTTATGTTTAGATATGCATTCATGACTTGTAGGTTTCATGTTTACCAAGTGTTTGATGGAATGTCAGTCCTAGTTGGGAGAGGTCAGGTCAAGTCCTAGTTCAAGTTTTGGTTTATAAGATCTGTTTCTATTCCATTCATCATTTATTAAAGTTTCAATAAGTTCCGGGTAGAGGCCTGAGTCCTAGCCTTGAAAATGTGGCTCAGAATTCAGGTTTGTTGGCATAGAACTGATTGGAAAATTCCACAGTTGTTGGCAGGTAGGCCTATGGGAGCTATTGTAGGCCTATAGTCACTTTCATGTCTTAGAAAGGGAGCGGTTGAAGCCCTATTTTAGTTAAAAAGATAGTTATTTAAGGGGTTGGACACATGGAGGGGTCAGGTTGCTCCTGGAGGTCCTATAACACCTGAAGTCAATAAGGTATTAGGTTTTTGACTCCATTTCCTTAAGGTCACATAGGAGGTTGAGTCTTATCATAGTGACCCTCAACTCCTTTTTACCCTGGGAAAGTAGGTGAAAATGGGTAAATGTGGGAGGAGTTTTGTTATAGGGTGGTATCAGAGCGAGGTTGCGCTCTCTTTTGGTAAAGTCTGATGTTTTCAAGGTTATGGTTTCCATGCATGGGGTCATGGTATATAGATGTTATGGTCATGCATGATGTTGACATGTTGATATATGGATATGCTTATGATTATACATGTACATGCTAATATGGATTGATCTTGTAGATGAGATAAGCCTCCCCTCGACATCAATGACGTATGGATTTGATTTTGGTATCTATTTGGTTTATCTAACATAGTACACTTGTAGGAAGAAGAGAAAAAAAGATGTCGAGAAAAATGGTAGAATATAGTTCTCGTCATTAGGGGAATTTTAAGGTCTAAAATGGGACTCCTAAGGAAATTATAAAATAATAGTGGAAATAATAAAATAAGATTTGATTACAGCATCAAATTTTAGAGGGAAAAAAGAAAAAACTACTTTTTCAACTTGTATATTCAACTTATCTCCCAAACGTTTTACTCAAATTTCAAGCGGGAGTATTCGTTGGATGCAAAATTTAATTCCTCATCCAAAGAATACCCTTGTTGCATACGTTCAATGGAAATTCTACACAAAAATGAGAAATACATGAAAAACGTGATTTCCATCACATTTTTTCATGTATTTCTCATTTTTTATGTAGTAGGGTCCATCAAAGTATGAAACATGGGTAGTCCTTGGATGAGGAATTAAATTTTACATCCAACAAGTACTCCCGCTCAAAATTTGAGTAATAAATTTGGGAGATAAGTTGAAAATACGAGTTGAAAAAATAGTTTTATTATTTTATTATTTATTAATATTTTTACCCTTTTACTTAAAAAATGGTGAATCATCCCACATGGTTGACATCATCATCTTGAATCTTATTGGTTCTTATAAATTTTACTTTGGTTTTACATTTTTCTTAGGAAGCCCATTTTAGACCTCAAAATTCCCCTAATGAACACTCCCTACAGATCAGTTGGGCAGCAAGGAGAAGAGTATTCTCCTGGTATAGTAGATACATTAAAGAGCTTAAGGGAAGATATCAGAAGTTACAAAGCATAAAATGACAGGTTGGTTGAGTCTCAAGAAGACTTGCAAGGCTTAGGAGAAGCAGGTAGAGGGTAATGTAGTGATTCTTCAGAGCTTTTCGGAATTGGAGAAACGGGGAAAAATGAAGATCAATCAAAAAAAAGAAGGGAAAACTAATGGAGCCTATGGTAGCAGATCTCAGTCCATATACAGGTTGGATAGAGGGGGCATAGTTAGAGGTGGAAGATCATTGGATACACCTGACATGAGGATTGGTATGTATGGGTATCATTCTAGTTCCTCATCCAGGAGACGTCATCACAGTCATCACTGTCATCATCCTTATAGGAGGAGGGAGTGTTTGCTTGAAGAGTTCAAGAAAGTGAAACCGCCTACATTTTATGGAGAGATCAAGAAGTCAGAAGATGAAGAGGCATGATTTCTTGGGATGAAGAAATTCTTCATATTGCATAGCTATTAAGAGAACATGAAATCCAAGATAGCCAATTTAATTCTTAAAGGGAAATCAAATATTTATGGGGAATATGTAAAGAATTTCAAGGGAATTCGAGAAGAAGACTTGATTTGGGATGAGTTTGAGAGAATATTCAAGAAGAAGAACTTATCAGAGAGATACTATGATGACAAAGCTAAGGATTTTTATGAGTTGCAGATGGGTTCTATGACAGATGATGAGTATACTAGCAGGTTCGTTGAGTTTTTGAGGTATATTCCTTATATTAAGGATGAGAAGCCTATGATTCAAAGATTCACCAGTGGATTACCATCAAAATATAGAGACCAGATTGAGTTTGATGAGCCTATATTGTTGGAGGAGGCAATCGGGAAGTTGAAGCATTGTTATGAGTAGTCAAAGTGCAAATTTGAGCCTAAGTGTGATTGAGAAATTTAAAGGTAAGTGGAAGACCTCAAGATGTAGGTGAGAAATAAAACATGGTTCCTTACAAGAATTTCAATGCAATTGAGAAGGGACATGGGTCACATCCTAGAGAGAAACAGACTAGAGGTGATGGTAGGGTACTGTTGCAGTGTTGGATATGTGTTAAAGATCATTGTAAGAAGGATTCTCTATTGTACCAGGGTGGTATACCATAGATCTATAGTTCTCAGGAGACACAAAAAGTTGGGGATGTTGGTCATAGTATTCCTTAGATTTATGCATCTATGGAAAACAAGAAAGAAGATCACCATGCATCCATTATTGAGATGGAAGGTAAGTTTTGTGGTCAAGTTGTTTCTATTTTGATTGATCCTAGATCTAATTATAGTTATGTTAATACTGACCTGGTGGATATGTGTGTCTTGAGCAAAGAATTGCATGAAGAGTATTGGTTGGTGTAGTTGGCTACAGGTACTAAGAAGAGAGTTCATCATTGGGTAAGAGCTTGTGCATTTGAATTGAATGGTATGCCTATAACAACACATTTGAATGTACTGCAATTGGGATTGTATAGTATGATTTTGGGTATGGATTATATGTATCTTCAATGGACCAAAGTAGATTTATAGACAAGGCTATTGAGTGCCTGGATGATAATGGGGAAAAGAGAATCTTGTAGGGAAAGAAAAATCCTACATCAGTTAGGATGGTCACAACTATGCAGGCTAACTGCGGTTGCAGGAAGGGGTGTGTGATATTTGTAGTCCATATTTTCAGTGATAAGGGAAAGGACGTTGAGGATGGAGATATCTTCAAGAGGTACCATGTATTTTGTGAAAATTTACGAATTTACTAAACATAAATACTACAAGAGTAATCTCATTTACTTCTCCTACTTATTTTATTAACTCAACAAGTTATTTTTTTGAATAATAAAAGAAAAAACATCAAAGTAAATACACTGCTGCCTACAAAATTATACAGATAAAGTACTGAAGAAATAACCACATTCGACAAAGGACACACAAGATTTTTTGGACAAATGTCTTCGTAAAAACCCAATGCAGGAAAACCGGTGCAAGAACTCTTGAGGGTTGTATTATTAAGAAGATTTCTGAATACAAACTAGTGTACCAGTAGTGTTTTACCTAACAGAGAAAATCCCGACAGAAGTACCTCTATCTCTAGAGACAGATATTATGGTTGAATCAACTCAGGATGAAGAACCCCATAGGTGCCTAGGCAAATCTTGCTAGCTCTGCACTGACACTGTGTCACCCTTCAGTGTGGTTGCATCACCCTTTCTGATCTGTTGAATACAAGCCTGATCTGGCCCACTCAAACCCCATTATTTCCCCTTCTGGCTCTATGCCAACTCATTTAGGTCTACATCAACCCTCTGGGCCTATGTGAGCCTCTGCGTTGGCTCTGCATGAGTGTGGCTAGGCCTGCGTCACCCCTGTCGGGCCTGTACTGCTCCTCTACTGTTGATTTGCCTCTCTTCTATTGTATTCTTGACCTTGGATTCAGAAATCCCACTCTCGAACTTCCCCTCACTAATTTTGACTTAGCTCAAGTGCTACCACTCTATGTGTGTTTTCCAACTGATGCCAAGCCTTCCTTTAATAATTTTCCTATTGAATCTTCAATAGTCGTGATCTAATCTCTAATCGATGGCTAAGATTAGAAAATACTTGATCCTTGTCACTTAGAACATTCTCACCCACTTGTTTAAATTAATTCACTTTAATTATTTAATTTCCCTAAATTAGACTTAGGGTGTCCATTAAAATAATTAATTATTTGAATAACGTAAGCTCTGGGTGGAATTTCTCCAAACGATTTCTGGGTCTTGGAGATCTCATGTGTTATAATCCCTCCACAAATTTTCGGAGCTAGAGCACATCTGATGCTACCTAAAAATCAAGACTCCATGTTAGCGAGGAACGTTCTCTAACAATACTTCAATCCAGAATCATTACTCTGATCCACAACATTGGTCCCTTGCGCTGATGATGCTTGGCCTGCTACCCCTCATCCTCTGCACTGCTGCCTCCTATACTGATTCACATGAGTCTGCCACAGTCAATGCCTCATATGTGTTATCACTCTAATAATTCTCAAAAGTTATGAGATTTTTTATTTTGTGTTTAAAAAATATCAGAGGTAACCACAAACCTACTTTTAAGCTTTAGGATCTAGCTTTCCTAATGCTCAGAGAGGGCTCTCTCTATAAGATTTAATTTTGTTGATTATATTTGATTTTAGGCTAGTTATATGGGGAAAATTGGTTCTGGGGTTTTGATTTGGTTTGGTGGGGAAATAAATTACTTATATGGATAGCTATAGATATGTATCCCATTGGGAAAATGGAGTCAATGTGTGAAGCAGTCAGATCAGGATCAAGGTCTAAAGGTAAATGTTTACAGGGCAAGATAACAGAGTCACTTCAGATCTTCAAAGGCTGATGGTGAAATGGTTTTTATCGGGATAAAAGAGCAATTAAGGGTTATTAAATCTGGATTAGGAGTGAAAAGGTAGAGGTCAATCGAAATCAAGGAGTAATTAAGGGTTCCCTAGTCTTGATATCAGTAGAAAACATTTAAACGATAATCAGTCAAAATAGAGAGCTTTTAACAAATTTTGAAATACAATTCCTGATTTATAATTTAGATTAAGAATACATTCATGAATAGATGGAAAACATAATCAAATTGACAAGATAACAAGTGAAATACTTCACTGCAATGGCCCAACACATGAATCTTGTAATATGATTCTTTATTTCCTATGATCCAGTCTGCTGAATTGAAATTGATACAAAAAACCCTTAGGTTCAGAATATTATAGCTACAAAAATGTTCAGCAATTAATCCACACTCAATACTTCAAATAATGAAGTATTTATAAAAAAAATAGTACAAAATATCCTAGAATAAACTTAGGAATTTTTCTTGGAAAATAAATATCTTCATGCAAGAAGATAGTGACAACTGCCTAACTAATTTCTAGCTTCCCTGTTTATTGAAATAAAATAGCTCATTGTTTTGATTTAGGTTGCAGCTGGACAATTGAAGTGTCCCTCACGCTGGCAGTTTTATCTTCAATATGATTTTGTCTTCATCCTTTAATCTGATACACATTTAACTAATACACTTTCAACTGATACACTTTGACTGTAGAAAACTATTTATTGTTGATGTAAAAAAAAACAGCAAACTCCGTTTTTACCTTTCATGCTCTGTCATCACTATAATATGATCTTATAGTAAATCATTTAACTTCTCCCAGAACTCAGCTTCTAGCAATTTGATCTTCATAAGGCTTATGAATTTTTCATCAGCTTCAGTGTATTTGGAAAATGTTGGTTTGTTAACAAATAGGTGTTTTACTTCATGCTGCAAGTAAAACAGATTTTCAAAATTCTTATACAATACTTTTCCTGTTGGGATTCCCTGCCAATATGACTTATTTACCTATTCTTTAGCAAATTCTCTCATATTTTTGTCATAATCCTCCTATTTCATCAATTTATCATTGATTACCAGAGGATTTGGAAGGCCCTTTTTCCTTAAAATATCAAATTTTATCATGAATCTTGTGATTTCCATTTCCATGTTTTGGCACTTTTCCTCTAATTGGTTCATCAAGTTTTTCTTGGATATTACCTTTCTTACCTCAAGTATGGTCTATGTTCTATCTGTAATTCCATTTTCATCTAATTCTTATTTATTTTTGGAATTGAGAAATTTAATAATTCCCAAGGCCTCTTCAGGTTTTTTACCTAGCTCCTCCTCTGTCTTTTGTATTGCTTCTTTTGCTGCTTTCAGTAAATCTTTTTGCTCTTAAATTACTTGTCTTGATGGCCAAGTATCATTGACTGATTCGATGATATTGCAACATAATTGATTCTTAACATGTGCCATAGGTTCTTTCAAGGTTAATTATTTTTCTAATTTCTTGAGTTGTTCATTCAACCTATTAGCCTTTCACTCTTCATTCTTAGCATTAGTTTGTGCAAGATTTTTGGCATCTTCCACATTTTTAATCTGTTACTTTAACCTGTTTATTTCATTGGTTTGGATGGACATGTCCTACATTTCCTTTACCAATTTACTTGCCTCATCTAATTTCTGGGTTGTTGTTTCTGAAGAATCAGTGGCATAAGTTGTTGATGAAGATACTAAGATTGTTGTAGTTTGGAGCTAGTGTTTCTGCTAGAGTAGATGGCACTGCTATTGTAACCATAGGAATTACAGTGGTAGGGACTTCCTGTGCTTTGGTGGCTTCTTTTTCTTGGACCAATTTGTCCATTTCCAGTTCCATTTATTTGATCTAAGATATAAGCTACAAAATAAGACTCATCATTTCATCTTTTTTATTAGTATCCTGCAAAATCTCCTTAGCTTGAGGATGCTCAGTGGGAGGTAGTTTCAATTTTTTCTTAAGAGCAGCAATATCAACATTCTTCTTTTTAATCAATTCCTCTGCAACTTTTATGTTCTAATGGTCATAACCTACCTCAATCACTAATTCCTCCAATGATTTTATTCTGATATCCTTTGCAATGATGAAGCTTTCTCCAGTTTGAGTTGATCTCTTAAATTTATCAAATTATTTTGAAGCTTTTGAGCACTCATTGATTTAGTAGTCATTGTGCAATAAATCATCTCTCCTACTTGTTTATGGAATTCATTTTGGTCTAGAGGATGAATATCCTAGACTGGAACTTCAAAATCAACCTTTTTATAATCAGATGATGTTTTTGGAGTTGGTACTGTGGGTTGAGGCACTGTCATCAGCATTTTCTTTTTCTCATAATCGAAGGCTAAAATCAGCCTATTCTGTATGTTGGGAGTCTGCTTTAAGTACTGAGAATATATTTAATTTTTTATTTCTTCATTTTTAGCTTTAATCTCCTTATACCTTTCCTTAATGTCCATATCTTTTTCTTCTGTTTAATTTGATGATGACACTTCTATACTCTGTTGTTTTTGGATCAATTCTGTATTTGAAGTGGTAGGTTGTTGTTCATTTTCAACTATCGTAGGAGGTACAATATCTTTCTCTGGAATCTCTGTGTTAATGACCTCAACAGTCTCTTTTTCTTTGCTTGCAGGATTAATCTTATGCTTCTTGCTATATCTGAGTTTAAATTTGGTCTCTATAGTGGTCTCAGCTGTGTAAGACCCTTCTTCCCTATTTCTTTTCATACTTCTGTCTTCCTAAGCTGGAGTCTGCAAAATGTGACTAGTATCACTTTTCTTATCAACTTCTACCAGTGTATTCTCTTAATAATGGCCCTGTTTGGTCTTCTGTCATCCCACACTATCAAGTCTCCTTGACTGATCCATACATAAATGAATTCTTGAATGCATATATCCAGTATCATGGTTTTGATGCAGCTCCACAATCTCAAATAGCTCAACTCCATGCATCTATCTGCTTACGCTTTGTTTCTACTTCCATGCCTGCTCTTAATCCAAATCTCAAAAAGAGAGCACTTAAAGAAGGCGTTATTGTTGGCCCTGGTAATGCTACTCCTCTTCAAGTCGGGTTTTCAGAATGTACTTTACCTGAAGAATGGAATAGTACCTATACTCCTCTTTCTCAGAAATATCCACAATTGCAGTCTTCTAAAGAGCCACAACAATTATCCATAGTAAGACATGCCGATGGATCTTCTGGTCTTCGATTCACTACTCCATCTCTTTCCCGTTCTCAATCTTCCCGGGGAAGATATAGTATCCATCCTACCTTTTCTACTACAATAAATCAGATTCCTCGCATTATGTCTGTAAGACATTCTGTGCCTTATCCGCGACCTGTTCCAAAACATAGTCATCCATCATCAGCACCACATGACTGTCAGTTTTGTAGTCCAAGCACTTCGTATCAGACTGAAGCATCCAAACCTTATGACCAAGAGACACAGCTTTATATCCCAGAGATTAAGTCTTTCAGTCTACCAAGAGCTCAAGGAGATATTCCTGCAAAAATTAATGAAAGATATTTAGAGCCTGGAAATTCTAGAAGAATTTTCAACAATGGTACAAAGAAGGCGGAATTTCAATGGTTATCTATGAAGGATGTTACAGATCCTGATCAATCTGAATCTTCAAAACTGCAAAATTATTCAAATTATCAGATTGCATATATGCTACAGAATATGGATGACATTGCTAGAGATGTACTAGAAGTCAAAGAACACATTAAGAGATTACATACTGGCTATAATGAGATTTTGGGTGTTCAAAATGAATATACCCAACAGCTTAATGATATTAATTCCAACATGGGAATTATATCAAAATCTTTTGATAATCTCATATTAGCACTTCCTGAACCTACTTCTCCTCCTCATTACCGAGAAGTAGCACTGTCTAGCTCCAAATTATCCTTAACTGCCTCTGACCCAGCATCTCCTCCCAGAACCATTCTTTTTAAGGGGGTAGAGAATATTGGTAAACTGCAGTTAGAAAGAATCCACAAAGGTATTGATTTAGCCAAAGAGAAAAAATAATTAATGAGGAATAGGCTAAACACATTTCCATCTCTTGCAAGTCTGAGACTCCCTAAACAGTATGTGAGTCTTAAGAGTCTGATAGAAAATGGCCAACCATCTGCTCCTACAGAGATATTAGCCATGTCTGGTGTGACTGCTTCCCAGAGAACCCCTGGTCAGCCTACTCAAGGTGAAACAAGTTCTAAAAGGAATAGAGATGACACCTTTTCTTTTATGAATAAAGGATCCAGAAAACAAGGTGAAGAAATAGCTCATGAAGCCTCAGCAAGTAGCCCTTTTGGAAGGTATTCTTAAAAGTTGCAAAATACTCAGTTGAAAATGGAAAATCCTTCAAATAGAGGATTTGGAAATACTCTACTTGTTAATCTTGATTGTCTTGGTTATGAAGAATTAATTGATGTTCTGCATAATCTTCATGCTTGGGCCCTTCAAAGAAAAGCTGAAACTAAGGAAGTTGGACTGATATTGTTACTCAAATTGTTTGGTCTTTCACTGGTGTAGTTAAGATGTGGTGGGATAAGTTGTCTGATATAGAAATGAATCAAATTGTTGAAAATCCAGATGATCCCTTAAAAGCTCTGTTTGATGCTTTAAGGCATGAGTTTGTAGGGATAGTACCAGAAGATTCAGCTCATCATGCAAAACTATTCCTATCACAAAGGCTATGCAATATTGATTATTTGCCTGAATATTATTGTGTTATGCAAAAGCTTTTGTATCAGGCTAATGACTCTCATAATGTTGCATACTTGAGATATTATATAGCCTCCCTTCCAGGAAAGGTTTCAGATTTGATTAATCAATATATAAAAGAGCAGAAATTAAATCTAGAAAACTCATCTTTTACTGCTGTCCACCAAATGGTAGTATCTGTACTACAATCAGAATGTGCATCTGCAAAAGCTAAGAAAAATTTTAAGAAACAGATGCATTTTAGTACAAAAATGTGTAATAACTTCCCAGAAACTTTTGATTTTGGTTGTCATTCAAAATCCAAGAAAAAGGTCATAAAAAAGAAAAGTGATTGTACATGCACAACAGACAAATATTTTCCAAGAAAGAAAAAGTATTATCCTTCCCAGAGATCTTTTAAAGGAAGAAGGATAGTATTTAAGAAAAGGGCCAGACCTTCTAAGAAAGTGACTTGTTTTATTTGTGGAAAAGAAGGCCATTATGCTAATTCCTGTAGGGAAAGAAAAGATAAGAAACAGATGAAATTTATGAATATTTTCTCTACCATGCATGATCCAAAAGAGTGGGATCTTATATCTCATTCTGAAGGTGAGTATTTTGAATTATCTAGTTCTTCTTCTGAAAACAGTGACAGTGATATTCCTGATATAAGAAAACTAGATTTGAGTGATTCATCTGACTCAGATGAAACATTTATTGGTGAAATAAAAATGTTTTCTTCATCTAATAGTTTGAATGAGAAGATTGCAGCAGTCAAGGCAGAGCTGGATCAACTTGCTCCAGTACAGTTTACTGCTCGCAGAAGGCTAAGTGAGAAGCTTGAAAATCTAGAAAAACAGTTGCCTGCTGAAAGAAGAAGAGAAAGATTTTCAGATGATGAATTCATAGAAAAAGAATTTGATTCCCTGTTCAAACCTTTACAGATTACAGACAATATATCAGACTTAGGAATGAACAAAATCAATTCTTTGAAAGATCAGATAAGACATTTAGAATCTAGAATTCATCAAACTAGATCTGAAATGCTTCAGTTGTCATCAAAATTGCAGAAACTTATTGCTGAATATGATGATTGCAATTCTAAATTGTCAAGTATTTTGATCCAAGATATCCCTGTTGCCAGTAGTGATTCTCATCTAGAAGATGTCAAGATTATGGGAATTGGAGATAGAATAGTAATTCCTGTCCAGATAAAGGTGCCAAAGATAAAAGAATATACTCTTGATGCACAAATTGACTCTGGTGCAATGAGTAGTGTATGTAAATATGGAGCTATCCCTAGTTATTATTGGCAACCTACCAAAGTTACTTTCAGGGCTATTACAAAGGATGTAATGGAAATTAATCATATAGCTCCTGATTTTCCCATCTATTTGAATGATGTTGAAGTTAGAATCACTTTGTACAGTTTTAATTCTGGTTCAGATATTTTGTTGGGTCAAGACTTCTTGAATAAACTTTTGCCTGTTACTTTTGGAAAAGGAACGGTTTATTTTACGGAAAAAGACAAAATTGTCTACTTAAATTCCTCCAGTGATTATCAAATCAGGGTGCAGCCAACAGAACAGGATTTAATTTGTTCTAGTCTTCAGGATCTTACCAAGATCAATAAAATTGTCAAAAATGCTGAAATTCATGGACCAAAAACATTAGAAAAGATATCTGCTAAACTCAAGAAGGAATGTACCGCCAGTAGACTAGATGCTTTCTGGACTAGAGAGAAGTATTTTGTTGCACTACCTTACAAGGAAAATTATGTTCCTAAGCCACAGAAAGCCAGTGCAAATCATATGAGTCCTTCTGAGCAAGCTTTGTGTAAACAGGAAATTGCACAACTTTTAGAGCAAAAATTGATTGAACCTTGTAAAAGCCCTTGGGCTTGTCCTGCCTTTTATGTTAATAAACACAGTGAACAAAAGAGAGGAAAGAAAAGGCTTGTCATTAATTACAAGGCCCTAAATGATGCTCTACTTCCTATTAGATATCCATTGCCCAATAAGGAGCTCCTACTTGCTAAAATTGCCAAAGCTAATGTTTTTAGCAAGTTTGATTTAAAAAGTGGATTTTGGCAGATTGGTATTATTACTGCAGATAGATACAAGACTGCTTTCACTGTTCCCCATGGACAGTATCAATGGACAGTCATGCCTTTTGATCTGAAAAATTCTCCATCTGAACTCCAAAAGCGTATGGAAGACATTTTTGCTGGGGAGGAGTTCATTATTGTATATATTGATGATTTTCTTGTATTTAGTAAAGATGTAAATACTCATAAGCAACATTTAGAAAGATTTTATGAATTAGTTTTTCAGCATGGATTAGTCCTATCAGATTCAAAAGAGAAATTCCAAATTAGCAAAATCAAGATTGATTATCTTGGTTTACACATTGAAAAAGGACATGTGAATTTACAGACCCATGTGATAACACATTTGCTGAAGTTTCCAGATGAGATTACAGAAGTCAGAATATTGCAGAGATTCCTTGGTTGCTTAAATTACATCAGACAATTCTATGAGAAGCAAGCAGATGATACAAAAATTCTGCAAAAGTGATTGAAAAAGCAAGCCGTGAAATGGACAGATGAAATGACAAGTGCTGTTAGAAGAATAAAAGAGAAAATTGCTGAATTGCCAAAATTAAAATTGCCAGAAACTGATCTTCCTTTTATTTTGGAAACTGATGCTTCTGACCATACTTGGGCTGCTGTTTTATTACAGAAGCATGGAAATAAAGAATTGGTTTGTGCTTATGCTTCAGGAACCTTTAATGATACAGAAAGAAGGTATCCATCTTCTCACAAAGAGATACTTGCAGTAAAAAGAGGAATCAAGAGGTTCTATTTGTTCTTAAAAAGTGTCAAATTTATGGTTAGAACTGATTTGAAGCATATGAAACAAATGTTGGCAAATAAGAGATTGCTTGAGCAAGGCAATACTAGAGTTCTCAGATGGGCACTGTGGTTTGATAGTTTTTATTTTGACATTGTATACAAATCAGGAGCTGAGAACTATCTTGCAGATATGTTAACCAGGGAAGGAGCAACAGAAATCAAAGAAATAAAAATGTTTAGACCACTGAGGTCTAATGAAGCTTCAATTTCAAGTTCAGTACAGTCTAATCGAGTCAGTCAGGTCATGGTCTGTAGTCAATGTCAATATGAGTATTGCTGGAATTGTCTTGTAAAAGAAGTCTGTAAATTACCATTGTGTCTTAGGCAAATAGTATTGCAAAGATGGTTTGATTCTGAGGAAGCTCAATGGATGTATTCTAGAGAGTTGCCTTATAGAAATAGGTCATGGAGAGCTTACTATGCATTGTCTAGGGGTCCATAACAAGTCTATTATGTGTTTATCCAAAAATCAGATTGGACATGGCAAGATTATTTCACTATCCATCAAAGAGCTAGGATTCATAGGTCTGTCAGAGTCATATTTTATGCTATAGATATAGATAGTGCTGTAAATTGGTGGAGTCCATGGTTCAAGTTTTTTCTTGTCAAATACATGCCTAGAGTAGACTGGATGATAGAACATGACCATAAGTTTACATTAAGTACATTATTATGGGAATTACATATAGCTGCACAAAATGATTATGTCATTGAATTTGAGTTTGCACATCAAGACACTGTCGCGGTTTCAAATGAAGAAGACGATTCTTTCAACATTTTTGTAAGCTTTGAAGGGAGAATCACTGTAGATGAAGTTTTCAGACCATATCATGTTTTCTCATTCCCTTTCGCCTGCTGTTTTCGAGAACATGATCCGCTATGGCTTAACGTTCCACATGAAGTAATTGCTCCCGGAACCGAAGAATTGTTAGAATATTATGGTGAGCATTACAATGATCATGAGAATGACTATGATGATCATGATAATAGTGATTGATTGTAAGGATCACTCAAATGAAATCCTTACAAATCTTGCTTTATGTACATATCAGGTTTCCGTGGGATTTTTCCTCAGAAAATCTCCACTGTGTAAAAGAGAGCCGATGTCCTACATTCCGGCCTTAATTTAGCTTTTCAGATTTGGTTAGATTCGGTCCCCATATGGCCTAGCCTCTAAGGGACGAGATAACAAGAGGTTGTCCCCTCTTGCCCGAATCTTAGGTAAAGTTTCACTGTTTATTTCCTTTTTGTACACTCGTGACAGGAATCTTTTCATGAATGTATGGAGTTAATTTACATTTAACTCTCATTTTGCTGATTATACCAAAGGGATCATAATACCAAAGAAAAATAGTGTTGAATTTGTACTCTAACAACCACCTTTCTGCCTCTGGACCTGCTTCTCTGTCATTACATATAAATGGACCAACTTGATTCTTCAATTTAAATTGGGTTTTCTTCTTTACAACCAAGAAATTTACAGCATCTTAATTCAAAATCTGCCTTATATACTCTAAAGAAAACAACCTCATGGGGAGGTATTTTGGCAATTTATAGGGAATCAGGTTTGACCCATATACTCTAATTTCAGTGTGATTTTGGTATAAATACCAATCACCTATCCTGCTTTGTTCAGAAAACTATAAAAATTTCTTGATTTCATTGCTGATCCTTGGTTGAACACTATTGTTTAGAAAATTTACCAATGGATGGATGAAATAATCTGTAAACTATGAATAAGTAAACTCATTTGACTCCTTCCTTATTAAGGAAGTCCAGAATATAATAGATTGTGGATTTCCCTCCACAACCATCTTCTGAAGAGTTATAGGAATTTTTTCTGATTGAAAATAAAGGAACATGTGGAAAATAAATAAAGTATACCTAAAGACACCTTCAGTAGGTAATTTGACTAGTTGTTCATGGATGTTATCAGCAATATACTAGGCAAAATTGAAGATAATTGTAGGGGACTGGCTAGGTACAAAAATGGACAAGAAACCAAGTACTAATGCATCAACATGTTCATCTGTGAAATATCCAAGGATAAAAGATAGCATGGAAATAATGTGTCTTGTTCTTTCTGAGAATTTATAAGAGGAGTATGGAGGGTTGAGCTTAGGAATTTCCACATAGGATGGCATGAAGGTTTGAAAATTTTGAAATCTCTTGGGAAAATCCAAGTCCAAATAGAACTTAGTGAGGGCTTCAATTGATAAAGGGACTTCATAAGGTTCAGGCTGTAATTGAAGCATCTAGTTAATAGATTCAGTTGTAATGGTAAACAACACTTCTTTTTTAGAATTCACAATGGCTCTTTGATCTGGAGAATAAAAAGATTGGCATAACTTGATAGCTTCTGGGCATTGATGAGTGTGAGGGACAACATATTTAGGCAAATTTTATTCCCAAATAAACCGATCATATGCTTGATCTAAGGATTTCTCTTGGCTCCAGCAGTGGAGCTCAAGGAGGTTAAACTCTATCATTGGATCTGTAATTTTAAAGTCTACATATGCCAAGGGAGTATGTTCTACATCTACAACAGGAGGTTGTAGAGGGTTGATCACAATAGTGCTTTTGGATGCCATTGATTAGTTTGATTTATCAATTTTAAACACTTTTGACCTTTAAAACACTGATTTTAGGCCTTTGAAATACTTCTATAAGTTTAAACAGTTTACAGAAGGATTTAGATATGGCATGGGTTCTATCTTTGGCTGCAAAAGGTATAATTCTGATCAATATGACTCAAACTGTATTTTTTGTAACAAAAAGAGAAATTTCTTAACCTTATAGATTCAACAAATAATATATAGGGTTTACAGTAAAATTTCTGTGATGAAACAATCATGGAACATCAAATTTTATGTAGAAAGGATTCTGAGTATTGTAGAAAAGGTTTTGGAGATTTTTAGAGGGATTTTTAAGTCTGCAGATGGCTTAAACTCAATCAGAATTTGTTCTAAAATAGGTCAAGGCTTCAAAGACTATGAAAAATACTCAGGGGTTACAGAAAAGATGAATTTATGAGGCAATAGGGTTTCTTTTAGGCATACAGGTTTCTAAATGATTCTTTTAACATTATATTTCTTTTATTTTGATGAATTAGTCTCTTTCTCTGAATAATACCTGTGAAAATGGAATTTCACTATGAAGAAGGGGTTATTGGAGTTGGAAAGCTTTCAAAAGCTTCTTCTAGCCTTTATATGCAATCTGGTAGTTCTGCAACATTGTAGCAATCGATTTTGATCAATTTTGTTTGTTTTTTGAGCTAAAATAGAGGTGGTAGCATTCTTTTCTCGGTCTGGGAAGGTTTTATGAGCAGAAAATGGTAACGGTGGCCTGAATGAATGCTTTTAGTTGATTTTATAAGGAATTTTTTGAACAGTGAATGCATTTATTTCGCATCAATTCAAAATATGAGTGGTTCTGGGCCCTGAGAAGGGAATAACCACCAAGCGATTTTCGCATGGTCGAAACATGGTAAGTGGTATTGATTGAATTGATGTGTTCCAATAAAAATGTGATGCGTGGAGGGGAGAGAAAAGCTCAAAACAGCTTATATCTCAAGGTTTGGACTTGTTTAACAATTGCGCAATCAAATCTGTGATAGGTGATCTGCACCATTAGATCTGGCAGATAGGAGTGAACGGTCGAGATCTTATGATGAAATGCGGGGTGTTAGGCGTGTGGCCCGACGGGAGTGGATTATATATTAAAACATAAGGTTTTAATATATAGTTTAGGTGTGTTTTATGATAGGCGGGTTAAAGTTTTATTTAACGAATGCAATGAATATAAGTGTAATGTTAACATAGGCGGGGTTATTATATAATAAAAATAGTTTAACCTGTGGGAGCAGGAAAATATATCACGTGGGGAAATAAGACATAGGCTAAAATTTAAAATATGGGTGGGAATAATATTAAAAGGAACTAATATAATACGGGCTTAAAGGCAAATAACGAGCTAATATATAAAGTTAATGTTTAGTAATTGAAGTGCGATGAGAAAGGTAAAAATAAACTAAGCTTAATGTAAAATGTAATAAAGGGATAATTTTTATTGTTGAGAGTGCCAATATAATACTTTTTACATTTAAACTTAGGATAAAATGTTTTTTGGGGTTTTGGTATTTTTGGGGTAAAAGGAGAATTAGTTTTTCTTTCCCTAAGTATAATGAATTTTATACTTAGGAAAGGGGATTTTTGCAAAGGAAGATTAATGATGATGGGAAAAGGAAAAAATGAAGGTGAAATAATGAAAATGGTTGAGATGAAGTATTTTACAAGAGAATGAATTTTTGAAGGAAGTTAGTAACTGAATTGACCAATTTTTGCTTATCCATGATTGTAAAAATTACTTCTGCCGACCCATATGCTACCCTAACATTTTTTCTTCATTTACCTGGGTGCATTCGAGCTTGCAAACCCTTCTTCATTTTCTTCTAACACAGTAAACTAACTAATTCTATCTTTTTTTCTTCCAAGGGCTCAGATTAAACTGTTGAGCTCCTTATTTATTCTCTACCTAACAACTGATCAGCCAAGATTAAACTGTTTGTCTAGATCTTTATTCTCTATCTAATAACATGAAATTTAAAGCATGAAAATGTCAAGATTAAGCTATTTGACTTATCATGGATTAGCATTTTGAACAAGCTGCACATAATCTTTATTTTGGAGTAAAGTAAATCAGTAGTGGAATTTGGATTTGCATCACTTTCATGTTTTATTTTTATCTTTTTTTTTTGGGGTCCATTTTCTATTCTTTTTTGGTCTTTTTTCTTTCAAGTCCTTTGATTTTTCTTTTAGGACTTTTACCCTCTTTATAATTTTTTATTTTATTTTTCTAATATGGGAAAACAATTTGCAGAAAGCAAAGTATGTACATATTACAAGACTAATCAAAGTCAATTAAAAAATTATGAATCCTATTATTATAGGACCCTAACAATGGCTCCACATGGGGATGGCATTTCCTGGTGAAATGTCAAGAACTTTGAGACTAGTAGCCTTTGAATTTTGACTGTGCTGGCCTTGGAACTGTTTTCTGAGCTCTGCAATTATTCATACTTATGATATTTTATCCTTCAAAGCTTAGGGTCTTCTCTCCGGGCTTCAAATTTTCTAGGAAAAACATCCAATCCAATCTAAAATCTGCAATTTAATGTACAATGAGTAAAGTAAACAAGTGAACTATTTGTTATTCTGAGGAATAGTAATGCTTCAACATTCTACCATTGACAGGTTCACCTGGCAGATCTGATTCATCCAACTCCTTCAAAATGAAAACATTGTTACCTCTGTAACCATAAATAACATAAGGTCCTTTCCATAAAAAATCAAATTTCTCATGTTTACCTTTCTCTTCTCTCCTTGAATCCCACTTTAGAAATTTGTCACCTATATAAAAATCATCTTCCTTAGTCTTCTTTTCAAATATATTTTTAATGTTTTCTTGGACAACTTGAGACTTAAGATAAACCTCTTTTCTTGTTTGCTACAAGTGTATGGTTTGGTTAATCCTTCTTTGAATATCATTGGTTTCAACTTGCATTTCTTGAATTATCTTCATTACTGGTACTCCTAAAGAAGATGGAAAAACAACATCCATATCATAAACACGTTGGTAAGGGGATGTACAAATAGATTCCTTTGTGGTAAGTCTACTTGCCCATAAGGCATTCACTAACCTTTTTTTCCAAGTTTTCTTGTTGTCTTCTAGTAATTTATTGATGATATTCACAAGGCTTTTATTAGAGGATTTAGCAAGGCCATTACCTTGAGGGTAATATGCAGTAGAATAGCCAAGGGTAATGTGGTATTTATGACATAAGTCTATCATATTTTTGGACTTGAATGCTATTTCATTATCAGTGATGATCTTTTGGGGGCATCCAAATCTTGAGAGTATGGTGTTTTCTAAAAATGAGATTATGACAATGTCAGTGGCTTGCCTGGAAGGCATGGTTTCTATATACTTAGTGAAATAGTTTGTGGCTGTCAAAATCCACTTGTGTTGGGCTGAGGATGGAGGGTGAATTTCACTAATGAAGTCAAGACCCCATTGCTGAAAAGGCATTTATGTTGAGATGCGTTTTTTCACATCTGAAAACAAGGTAGGCTAGTAAAACCCAGCTCTTAAGATTTTATCTGCAGTAGTCTTCTAGTATAGATGTACCCCACAGTCACCTGCATAAAACTCTTCCAAAACTTTATCAGCTTCTTCTTTAAGCAAACAATTCAATAAAATTCCACCATGATATTTCGAAAACAGTGCATTGTCTATGATACAAAATCTTATTGCCTTTAACTTTAAAAATCTAGCTTTAGTTCTTGATAATCCAGGAGGAGCTTGTAAATTTAGTAATTAAAAATAATATACGGATACCATGGTGAGCACAGAAAAGGCTTCACTAATCTCTAGAGTTGCCATCTCTTCCTAATCATCTATTTTAGCGATAAAATTAATATCTAAAGCACGAAAATTTGATTTAGCCATAAGTTTGGCTAAACCTTGACCTTTTATGAGTTTGGTGGGTTTGATTTATGTCATTATTCCAAAATGGTGGCAATCAATGCCTCTTTTACCATCGAAGCCCATTATTTTGTGTTAGAATATCCCTTTCTGACAATTGGAACATAAGCGATGATATGTGAATAAAGGATGTACACTTTTTAAACTCTTTGATAGTTTTCACTAAAGCTAGTGTACGATTTTCCATTATATTATCTTGTAAAGTGGCATCTCTAAGTGACTTGATGAAAAAATAAATGGGTTGCTCATAGCCCTTTGATCAATTTCTATAGTAAAAGCTATGACAATAGTGTGTTCTAAAGCAAAGGAAAAAATAATGAAATATTTTTTAAAGTCGGGGACTTATAAGGAGTGGTGTTTTGTCGAAGTTGTTTAATTGATTCAAATGATTGCTTGGCCTCCACAATCCATTTAAGTGAATATTTTTCAACATATTGTTGAGTTCTCTAATTATTTACCCCTTTAGATTTGAGATGAATCTTATGAGAAAGTTGATTTTTTCCTAAGAAATCTTTTGATTCTTTAATATTCCTAGAAGGACTAATGTTTAGAATGACCTCTATTCTAGCGGGTCTATCCTAATTCCCTCTTTAGATATGATATGTCCTAATAATTTACCTTCTTCTAGTCCAAATAAAGTCTTTTTTAGTATTTAGAGAGATGCCAAATTTCACCGTTTGAGAAAGACTTGTACGAGATGGTCTAAATGTTCATTGTCGATGCTGAAAATACGGTAATGTCATCTAAATAAATCTGAAAATTCATGAATCTCTTTAAAAAAGGCTATATCCATATCTCTTTGAAAAGTGGCTCCACTGCATTCATTAATCCAAAAGGCATTTTCACATACATGAAAGTGCCCCCGAGGTAGTAAAAGTAGTTTTAGGTTGGTCTTAAGTTTGAGCCCCAGAATACGGATTTATATCCTGAAAGTCCATCGAGTAATGAAATTCTAGAAGAACCGACTACCCTCACAGAATGTGATCCATCTTAGGGAGAGGGTAGTTGTATTTTAAGGACACTTTATTTAAATTTCTAAAATCAACACATGAGTACGATTTTCTCTTTGTCTTTTTCTAGTGGGAATTAGATTTGAAACCCAATCGAATGCTTGATTGGTGCGATTATTTGGGCTTCATACATTCTCCCAACACCTTTCTCAATTAAAGGCATAAAAACAAGATTGATCCTTCTGACTTCCATTTAAAAAGGTTTTTGATATTATTTTATGGGTATTATATTTTGTATTATGCTAGTGTCATAGGATTTTAAGTCCTCATAACTCACATAAATACATCTTGAAATTCCTTAAACGAGCTATGTATTTTAATTTTTCTTTACGAGGTAGGTTTTTGAAAGTTTAATCATCCTAGGTTTTAACTCTGTTCTATATTACACTCTTGATATCAAATCTTAATGGCTCCATCTTAGGTTTCCTTGCAACATCATTAGAGTCAAAAATATCTTCTAAGGGCTAATCCCTTACGTAAAAAGTTGTCCTTGAGGTTCGAAATGTCGGAATCATCATCTAATAACTCTTGATCTCTACTTTCTCTAAATTATCTATTTCTACACAGAGTAAATTTAGTGGGTTTAGAAAAATCTAAGTTATTTACACTCTACATTGTTTAAATCAATCTCATATCT
This sequence comes from Pinus albicaulis, assembly GCA_034641835.2. Taxonomy (NCBI): domain Eukaryota; kingdom Viridiplantae; phylum Streptophyta; class Pinopsida; order Pinales; family Pinaceae; genus Pinus; species Pinus albicaulis. The sequence goes on along the minus strand of CM076582.1, from coordinate 741,261,349 downwards.
ACATTTTGATCTATTGTACAATGTTGTGTCTATATTACAACCTTGAAATTATCCTTCATTTCATGACATGATAAATATGTTCATCTTGTGAAAATACTTGCCAATATTTAAGATTATATCCTATTGTAGATCGTTTTTTGACCTGCTTTGTATATTTGTGATTTGGTTGAAATGGTAGACTACAAGTACTGTAAGAAGTTTCTAAGCTATGGGCATGCATATTAACATTTTCTAAAATTCCCGGCAAAGTCACATTCGAAGTGGTTCTTTAATCGGATCTAAAACAACATATCTATATCAACTTAATCTTGGATTATATACATAATATTCTCCTGTTATATGTTTCTGATTAACTCGGAATCTCCCGTGATTGACACTCTTTTTGATCCTAAATTTCTAACTGTCCTTAGTCCTAAAATAAGAGCTTCATATTCAGCCATGTTGTTTGTACATTTAAAAAATTGATGCAAAAGCATGACCTTACGCATGATTTTTTTTTCCATATTATGTGTCAAACTCCTATTCCTGTCCCTAATTTATTCGTGATCCATCAAAATCTAGATTCCATAATGATTCATGAAAAATGTTTTTCTTTAATCGGTGCTTTTTTTTCTATTTTAGTTCGGTATTGTTTTTGATACCCGGTTTAATTACATAAAATGAATGAATCCATATAATTAGGTGTAGAGTAAATAGGATAATTTCTTGGTATTTCTACTTTAGCAACCATGTACTTCATCTGATATTTCTCTATCATTTTCTTAGGTTGGCCAAAAACTAATATTGTTGCATAAGACATATTAAGTTGTAGAGATCCCTACAGTTTAGCTCCCCATGAGCGAGATATGAGCATTACATACTTGGGAGGGATGTCAACTACTACAATGTCCATGACTATGCTTTTTCCAGGGTATTGAACTAAAGTAACACATAAATATTTTATCAAACCTAAACATTTCACTTTACTAGAGTCAAATGAGAAGAGATATTTGTAAGGTCTAGTGATGTCTAAATTCAATGTTTCCATTATTTCTTTTGGCATCAAATTGTGTGAGGCCCTTGAATCTAGCATTGCATTATGTAAGACTGATGAATAGTTAAGCTAATGTAGAAAGGTGGAACTCCTCCATCTTGGTGTTTCCCATTAACATCAGGACCAAAGATTAATTCTTGTTGATCATCACGCAAATTTACTGAATCTTCTCCATCATTCGTATTTAAAGTCTTAGTGATAGGTGTTTTGTATATGTCATGTTTTACCAATTCTATCAAAGGAATCGGTATCTTCAATTTGGCAATTTCAGCTTGGATATTAAATGGTGCTTGTGATTTTCCTAACTGAATTATTTCTTCTTTTGTAACTGTAGTTTGGGTAGGTTTGTATTTTTTTTCTACAGTTGGTTTCTCATTCTCTGTTTGTATTTCCATTGTATTACTGCTTTTAGTTTTATTTTTAGGGATAGTTTGAGATGCAGTAGAAGTCTTTGCAGATTTTGTATTTTCGGCAGTTGTTTTAGCAATGGATGCTTTAGGTTCAGCTAATTTTGGATCAACAGTAGTGTTTTTGAGTCTGAAATTGTTGTTTTAGCAGAATTTTTTGTCTTGAAAGAAGCGGATTTTTTAGAATCTGTTAATGTTTGGACAACATCATTTGTGATGTCAACAATTTTAGGACTAGGTGAAAGTTTAGGACTTGAAACTTTCGGAGTTGAACTAGAGCTTTGCTTGGTTTCCCTAGGGAAATTTGCAGAACTTTAGTGGTAGGAGCCTCTATTGTTTTCTTTGTTTGTGTTTGGGCAGGTTTCTGAATAGAAGGCTCTACATTTTTCTTGCTCCTAAGGTCATATTTCTTATGAACTTCATTGATTTAAAACTCATAACCTTGCTTGTAATCAAAAGACTCACCAGAATCTAATTGTAGTTGCTGTAATTCATATAACTCTTGTTCTTCTTGTGTAAGAAAAATAGTGTTATCCTCATTAATTCCCATTAGATTAATGGCATCTTCATCATCTTCATTTTGATAACAAATTTCAGCATAGTTCTCTTGGAAAGGTGGTCTTATTGTTTGGTTAGGTGTTGATTCTCTAGATTTTCCAGTATTGGTGTTTTTCCTGAAATTGAGATTTCTAATTTGAGTTCCTTGTTGTTGGTTATCTAATTGTGGCTTCCTTTCCATATTATCTAACCTATCCATCATTCTCTCTAATGTTTTTGCTAATTGATCTATTTTCAAATCTGAAGTAGATGTTTCTTCTTTTATTGTCACTCTTCTCTCATTTCTTAATCTAGCTTTCTTTGCTAACAAGTTTGCCTCTACACTAACATCGTTACTTTGAATCTAATCTAAGGTTTCTGGATTTGTCTCTCTCAATTGATAGGCTATATCTATATCAAATTGTTGGGAAAAATACTGAGAGGGGGGGGGGGGGTGAATCAGTATTTAGGACTTTATCAAATCTTTTACTTTTTCACTCTCTAAAACCCATACGCTACTTTGTTAGACAAACTAGCGTGTATCTTGCTTCGAGATATCCTTCATAAAACTCGCGTATACACGGAGAGATCTAATTATGCCATTAATTCTTCACTTATATCATTCATCGATCATTCATTAGATGTTCGATAAACGATAAACATGTGTAGTAAGAATAGAATAAACCATTACACATAAGCATCACACATGAACACCGAGTTTTAGGTGGAAACCCAAGTCGAGGAAAGCAAGCTGAGTTGCTCGGCCTTCAATATTTTATTATAGAGAAAACATCTTACAACATATGTGCTGGTGCAAACTCCTACCACACGGGGCACCCTGCGCTGGATTTGACCTCTCACGGAAGGGAGCTACGCCCCCGATCTCGTTTACCGGCCTCACGGAAGGGAGCTACAACCCCCCATTTGAAGGCTACAACCCTCGACACCTCTATGGACCACATTTCATCGATTTCTGCTGGATCCAAAGCTTCCTTTAGGACACCACTTGCAGGCCACGTTTCATCATATTTTCGGTACGGACCCACTCCACATGTTCCCAAAGCTCCATCATACAACCAAGCCAAGCAGACAACTCGGAAGCTGTGGGAATACGGACGGTAGCAACACAACGAACAAATCGGACATTTCATACCCTTGCTTCAGCAAACCTAGTTTGCATACGCGCTTTCCTTTCAACGATACCACGTATATACGCGCTTCCAATCACATCGGCTTCGCGTATGCTTACGTACATATTACGAACTAATTTCAACGCATAACTTTCTCTCCAATAGAAACCACGTATATACACGCTTCCTGCAAATAAAACGGCATGTGGTTCTTCGGTTGTTTAGATCAATACGTTCTTGAACAAATACATCACCACAGTTTTACCCTTTACTTTGAACGGATGTTTCGCCTCATCTCAGATCTAATCATTCCATAAACGAATCTGTAAATACAAGTAAATTTAGGATCTGAATACACACTTCTTCATCATTAGGGTGCATCATGCATTCGAATCTATCATTCCAGGGTTTGTAACCCTTTCCATTAGGATATACTTAGGAGAAAGTATTCATTCAAGCTCGGACATCTTGCACCCACACTCTCCCATTTGCCATGATGAATTTCTTCTCTTTATATAGGTTTACCCTTTTTTCAATACCATGAGGCAAAACAACATTACTTGAGTGGGTATTCCTGGATGGGGTCATTTAGACGGATCATTACCTAATACAATGGGTCAATACCATAGTAGTTACCTACGGTTTTGCACTTTATGAGCGCTTTTGCCCATATGCGACTTGGAATGTTCTTTACGCATGCATACGCGATTTCCTCTAGACAAATGCGTATGCCTTGAGACATAATATTTTCACCATCATAGATCTAGCATGTTCGTCCTTTCCTTCAATACCTTGTACTCACTTGTAGATACATCGGTTACATCATTTAACAAGTTCATCATGACATATTCTATCGAGCACAATTTCATCAAGTGGGTTGCCATTCGAGGACAACACTCTCCCAGTGGATTATGTCAAGGACAACACCGAGCATCATATTGGCAAAAACATCACCATCACATCAGATTTACATCATTTACCAAGTCCATCGAGTCGAGAATAACTTCATCAAGGGTGGATTGCCATCAAGGACAACACATGTCAACATTCTCATGTCTTCATCTTCATTAAGTGGGTTGCCATCAAGGATGACACTCTGCATCATATTGCCAACAATCTCCCCTTTGGACTTGATGGCAACCACAGTCATTGTTTCCAGTCATCACAACAAATAGGTACATTAAGAATACAATGACACCATGTCACTCTCCCCATTCTTTGACACCCATTCTTGCTCTCCATTCCAGAAGCACCATGTCACTCTCCCCTTTGACATCTAGGGCAAGACGGATCAACTCAACACACTCTCCCCCTGTTCTCCTCATGTGGAAAACCTGTGAGATCTGATGTATATTGAAGTAACGAAGCTCCCCCCAGGTTCGTCTTTTGAATCTTCAAACATATTTTCTAAATGAAATACATGACTCGCAGCCTTCTAATACGATGACTCATACTTACTACATCAAATATCAACCAAGTGGATTTCTGAGACTCAAGTACCCAACCAAGTGGGTTTACAAAATTTGACTCAGCTACCCAACCAAGAGGGTTACAAATTTAATGATCCTTACATGACTTAATATTATAATTTTACATCATGAAATTCTCAACAAGACCTTTTCATCAAATTACAAATATGAACATTTATGACCAACACGAGAAAGTCTCGAGAAAGAAACATGGCGGAACCATCCTCGTCTGTGATACATTGCTACGTGAAAACTAATGCTCCCCACGAATCTGTGCATCCAGCATCCTCTCCATATGATAGAGCTCCCCCTTAGTTTGTGCATCTGAACACTTTCACCAAAAATCATCGAGGCATCTTTAGAAATAGAATTATGAGAAGCTGGAGACACCACCGGAGATGCCAAACAATATCGGAGATACCAAAACGACGCTGCCGATTGTCTTTGAGAAGCGACCCCAAACGAAATTTGTCGACGGCCCAGACATACGCGGTTTGTTGCATGAACTCGCGTATATACGCGGCTGTGTTTAGGAAATCCGCGTATCCGATAACATCTTCTATATTTAACCGGATACGATCCTGCGCGGGGAAAATACGATGTTCGGCTTAACTTTCTGAGATATTTGAATGCTTCCCTGGAATAGGATAAAACGGTGTAGTTGTGTCTTGACTTCATCGACGGTTGTAGCAGCATAAGCACATTAGAAACCAAGCCTTGATTCTTTCTGTGACATCTGAACAACATCTTCAAATAAGAGTCAAGCAATCATCCATGTGGTCCAATATACATGATCTTTAAGATTTAACATGGAAAGTAACCTATACATGAGAAAGATCTCAACCATAGTGTTGAGCTACTGCCTTGATCATTCTTCATTTAAGATCAACTTGACTTCCAACTCATCCATGTGTCGGAGAGCACAAAAGATATTTTTTAGTAAACGAAACTCAAAATCTCATCATAATAAACCATATACCAAGTCATCATCATTGAGACATGAGTATCACAATAACAAAAGAATAAGCGGTCATAGTGCCAACGATGCAATCATTAGTATTCAACCTGCTTTGCTCCCCCTGAATCGGTACTCCTCCTTAACTTGCAACACAGACACCTTCATCGACAAGTCATCGACCATGATATGTATGATGCGCTCCTTATCTTACATCTCGGCAACGAATACTCTTCATGAAAAGCAAAACGGACTCATCCATAACCTTTAACATAAGAAACCAAGTATCATATCATCATTATTTATTTGAAATGAGTGATACGAGTCGATAATACGGTTATTAACGGTCGGAGCGATGCTCCCACGAACCTCTGTCACGATATTTCATTTGTCATCTCAATTCTCTTATCATAAAATCATACACTACGTATGCATTTGGAACTACCGCGTGTATACGCGACTTGCATTCACCTAACTCGCGTATGGAAAGTGAAACGATGAAAACTTCACATTCCTTCATCTCCCCCCGAACTTGTCCTTCCTGTGTCTTGTCTTCTTCATATCGGATGCTGCATCGAGAAATACATATAACGAGAATAATCAAATTTCTCCCCCGGTGACGATACATTACTAAATCTCATAATGTATCACATCATTCATAACGATCGATAAGAGAAGTAAGCTTCGAAGTGGATGGCTAACGATGGGGTCAATATTCCCTACGTTTACGATCGGTCCTCCATCTTTTCCAGTTTGTTTGAACTTTCTATTTGTGTCTTGGAAGTTATCCAATTTCTCTCATATCTTTTCAACGCATTCCTTTTCTACATGTCCATACTTGACACAAGAATAACATCTCATGTGTCCGGAAGAAATAAGCATAAGAATCATAATGAGTATTTCTAATCTTCCTCCTTTTACGATCGGTACTTTATGTCCATACTTGTTACATGAAAAACAATATCCTTTGATGAAACGAGTACCTTTCTATGTAGGGGCTTGTTTGTTTGAGGTTGAAATAGTCTGCTCCTGCAATTTCTTCATGACATGCCCATAATTATGACATTTAAAACATTCGACATTATTGTTGATTTCCTTTGAGATTTCATCATTGATGGTTGACCTTTTGTCTCTTTCAACACTTCGGGTTTGCATTGACATCCTGCAAGTTTTAGCACTTCCTTGTGAGCTAGATTCTCCTTTAACGAGTTTCATGGAAACCAAGACCAAGTTTGATAGCGAGGAGACCTTTGATTACTTTCAGAATATTGTCCAAAATATTAGTACTATCTTGGAAACCTCAAAAGTTTAACCTTTTCTTCTAATTTACCTTTGAGAATGTTTACCTCAACCTCCAAGGCTTGACATTGCTTTGTCATGCTTTCTTCTTTCCTTCTTCCATCTTCTACTTGATCCTTTAGATTTAGAATCTCTTCTTTCAACCTTGTTTCGTTTTTTTCTTCACATGTTTGTTACTGACTCTTCATTCTTCTTATTTGATTTTTTCCGAGATCTTCCTTGAGAAGATTATTTACGCTTCCAAGGCCTTCCTTTTCAAATGGTTGTAGAGGTTCCTCATTCTTCTTACTTGATATTGAATTTACTTTCGGAAGATAGTTTTACCTTCCAAGTTACGCATTCTTCTTATTTGATTTATCCGGGTCTTCTTTGAGGAAGATAATTTCAGCTTGAGCTTTTTTTTTTTTTTTTTTCACTTTGTTGGTTACTTCATAGTCTGAGTCTTTGATGTATTCATGTCCCTTCATTGTTACCTTGTCCATTCATTTTAGAGATCATCTCATTGTAGGCGATTCCTTCTCGTAAATAATCTTTGTTGATCTTCTTCTAGGTCCATGACATTACTTTCACTATCTACACCATTGCTTGCACAAAGAAGATTACAAGGACCCCAATCACTATCGATTCATCTTCTTCAATTCTGTATACATGTTTTACGAGATATCTTGCTTGCTTCGAGTAGCCTTCTTCTTTTGCTTCTTTGCGTGAGCACTTTTAGATCATGAGTGAGAATCTTCTTCATCTTCAGCGACACTTCATCATCATCTTCATTTGCATAAAACTCTTCCTCTTTTCAAATTGTTTCCCTTTACCATGTTTTTCTCTATAAGGACATTTAGCGACATAGTGACCAACTTTTCCACACTCAAAACATTTGAAGGGAAGCTTACCTTTGAATATTCCGGTACCTAGTTGAAGTTTTCTCACGAAATTCGCTTCTTCTTCTTCGGATATATAGGTTGGACTCTTTAGCGACTTCCTTTTATTTTCCTTTTGCGAATTCACCTTAAAGCGGCTTCTTTGATTTGAGAAGGACCTCCTTGTCTCATTTCAAAAGCGGTCGGGATACCATGTAATTGAACAACGGTAAGAGTTTGCGGATCTTGCCTTTCTTCAATCGTGAAACTTTAGAGTCAAATTTTGAAGTCAAGGATCTTAAGACTTTCCACCGAGGTAGTATCGGTTATGGTTTCACCCAAATTTCTCATCGGTTTACAATATCATACGAAGCGAAGAAAAGGCGGCAACACTTTCATCACTATGCATCTTCAAATTTTCATATTCAATTCTAGAGTTTGGAGTTTTGCACTTTTTCTCTGTGTATCTCATACATGGCTCAAAATGATTTTGTCCCTTATTTCTTTTGCGCCGAATGTAGGTAGTATCACTTTAGCAAGTGCAGTTGAACATGCTTCCTAATAAGATATTCACTTGCTTTGGCATTGATTTCATACTTCTTCCTTTCGGCGGCATCAATAGGAATACTTGTCGGATGTTGATAGCCTTCTTCCACGATTGCCCATACATCTGCACCAAGACTTTGCGGATATGATTTTCATTCGTACCTTCCCGAGAATATCATATTGCTTCCATTGAATAGAGTTGTCTTTATAGATATTACTCCTTCTTGACTTCCCATTGCGACGGATCTCCTTCAAGCGATCAGCTTCTGTGAGAAGGACCTCCTCTGATACCAATTGTTGGAAAAAATGCGGGAAGGGGGTGAATTAGTATTTAGGACTTTATCAAATATTTTACTTTTTCGCTCTAAAAGCCCATACGCTACTTTTACGAACCAAATTAGCATATATACGCGGATATCCTTCATAAAACTTGCGTATACACGAGTCTAATTATGCCATTAATTCTTCACTTATATCATTCCATCAATCATTCATTAGATGTTCAATAAACGGTAAACATGTGCGGTAAGAAACGGAATAAACCATCACACGTAAGCATCGCACATGAACACCGAGTTTTTAGGTGGAAACCCCAGAGTCGGAAAACCACCATTGCGGTTGCTCGGCCTTCAATATTTTATTATAGAGAAAACATCTTACAACATGTGTCTTTGAGTCTGGAACTCCTACCGGCACGCGAGGCACCCACTGCGCTCGTTTACCAACCTCTGCGGAAGGGACCTACGACCACGACCTCGTTTACCGACCTCACACGGAAGGGAGTACAACCCACGGCCGAAGGCTACAACCCTCGGCCTCTGTGGACCACGTTTCATCAATTTTCACAACGGATCAAAGCTTCCTTTAGGACACCACTTGCGAGGCCACGTTTCATCATATTTTCGGGCCCGGACCCACTCCCACATCGCTGGCTTCATCATCTGACAAGGCGGGCGGACGCTCGGGCGCAGAATGCGGATAGCGAGAAACACGGCGAACGGATCTGTACATTTCATACCCCTTGTGACCAAACCCTAGTTCATACGCACTTTCCTTTCAACGATACGCGTATATACGCGCCCCTCGATCACATCGACCGCGTGTGCTTGCGCGCATATTTACGAAACTAATTTCGTGCGCATACGCGCTTTCTCTTCGGCGAAGCCGCGTATATACGCGCCTACTCTGCGTAAAACTAGCGTATGGTTCTTGGAGGACATTTATATCAATGCAATTATTCGGAACGGATACATCACCTGATTTTACCCTTTACTTCGAATGAGATGTTCGCCTCATCTCGAGATCTAATGTTCCATAAACGGATCTAGCAAATACAAGTACATTTCGAATCTAGATACCCTTCTTCATCATTGGTGCATCATGCATTCGGATCTATCATTCAGCGTAACCCTTTTCCATTCGAAGATACTTCGAGAAGAAGTATTCATTCAATCGAACATCTTGCACCCACTCCTCATTTGCCTGATGAATTTCTTCTCTTTATATAGGTTTACCCTTTTTTCAATACCATGAGCCAAGAAACAACATTACTTCGATGGTATTTACGGATGGGGTCATTTAGACGGATCATTACCCAATCTGATAGGTCAATACCATGGTGGTTACCCCTGGTTTGCACTTTATGAGCGCTTTGCCCATATGCGACTTGGAACGTTCTTTACGCGTGCATACGCGATTTCCTCTGAACAAATGCGTATGCCTTGAGACATACTCTTTCATCATAGATCTAGCACATGTTGAAATCCTTTCTTCATTACCTTCTGTACTCATTGTTGATACATCGGTTACATCATTTAACAAGTTCATAATGACATATTCTATCGAGCACAATTTCATCAGTGGGTTGCCGTTGAGACAACCTTTTCTATCGAGTGATTGTCATCAAGAATGACACCCAACATCATATTGGCAACAAACATCATATCACATCGGTTACATCATTTACCAAGTCCATCAAGTCAAGAATAACTTCATCAGGTGGATTGCCATCAAGGACAACACATGTCAACATTCTCATGTCTTCATCTTCATTAAGTGGGTTGCCATCAAGGACAACACTCTGCATCATATTGCCAACACAAATCCATCAGGGAATTTGATAAGGAAAAAGTCTGGAGGAGGGTTAAGATTAATAGGAATTGCATTATAAATATTGTTATATATAGTACAATAATCTTGAATTGTTTCATTTGGTGCTCTTTTTATACTTCAATTTAGGATAATATTTGTAGTGGATTTTTCTTATTTTCTCATCTGCTAAGAAATAACCTATGAAAAACTGCTAAATCAGAAATACTAGCAGCATTTAAACCTTTAAACCACTTTTTTACCTCACCAGTTAAAGTTTGAGCAAAAATTCTCATTTGGACATCATCATCATCTATTTCATGTAGTTCAAAATAGTATTTCATCTTATTAACATGTTGTTGGGAAGTGTAATGAGTGTTTGCATCAAATTGAGGTATTTGTCTTTGATAATCCTGGGGCATGTTATGTAACTGTGCTGGTAGGACCAAGGGAGCATATCTTGCAGCAATGGCTTGTATTATAGCTTGGCTAGGAGGTAAGTTTGAAGTACTTGGTGAAGAAATAGAAGTACTTGCTGATGTAGTTAAAGAACTTGCAGATGAGATTGGAATATAAGAAGAAGTGGTTTCAAATGTGGTTGAGATACTAGAAGAAGTTGGGATGTTACAAGAGGTGTTTGGGAATGAGAATGATGTATTGTAACATGCACTAGAAATACTAGAGGATGAACTTGAGGTGGTGGAGGATGGAAATAATATTCTAGGTTGAAATGGTTGCTTTGGAAAAAATGAACCTATGGACTGAAATGTGGTGGAAATAATGGATGAAGTGGTAGTGAATAGGGATGAACCTACATATTCTATAAGGCTGGTATCTAAATATTTGGTAGAAGGCTTAGGTGTATAGGCTGATAAATCACTCAATTCAAATGAATGTTGTAAATAAGCTTCATCTATTTATTTAATCAAAGTAGCAGTTATGGCATCAAGCTTGTCATAAAATTCAAAAATCTTTTCCTTAGAATCAACTGAAACAATTTCCTTATTTGTTTCAATGAATGAAATAAAATCAGTATCTATAACAGTATTATGTAGGTCACTTTCTAATTTGGTTTTGAATAAATATTGTTCAAAATTTAAATCAAATTCTATATCTTGTAAACTTGATAGTTTTTTGGAAGAGAATTTGTTTTTACTAATGGAATATTATCACCTAAATCTTCTACTCTTTTCTTTTTATTTCCAATGCTATCGGGATTATCTACTATGACGGTATTTTGTGGTTTGGATTTGACACAGTATAGTACACTCTTGGGCTTGAGAATTACAATTTTTTTATGAAAATATACTCACAACTAATTTTAAAAATCTTAAGGTGAAAATATAAATGAAAATATTTCATTTAAGATCTATTTAAAACTTAACGAGGATTGGTTGGTTCCCCGGTGGAGTCGTCGGTATGTTATCACTCTAATAATTCTCAAAAGTTGTGAGATTTTTAATTTTGTGTTTAAAGAATATCAAAGGTAACCCACAAACCTACTTTTAAGCTTTAGGATCTAGCCTTCCCTGGCCAATGCTCAGGAGGAGCTCTCTGCATAAGTTTAATTTTCTTGATTATATTTGATTTTAGACTAGTTATATGGGGCAAATTGGTTTTGGGGGTTTTTTTTGATTTGGTTTTAATTGGGGAAATCAATTACTTAGATGGATAGCTATAGGTCTATATCCATTTGGGAAAATGGAGTCGATGTGTCGAGTAGTCGGATCGAGGATCAAGGTCTAAAAGTAAATGTTTATAGGGCAAGGTAGCGAGTCACTTCGGATCTTCAAAGTTTGATGGTGAAATGGTTTTATTGGGATAAAAGAGAAATTAAGGGTTCTTAAATCCATATTAGGAGTGAAAAGGTGAAGGTCGATCGAAATCGAGGGAGAAATTAAGGGTTCCCTAGTACGGATATCGGTAGAAAACATTTAAATAGTAATAATTAGTCAAAACGAGTGCTTTTAACAAATTACGAAATACAATTCTGATTTGTCATTTAGATTAAGAACACATTGATGAATAGATGGAAAACATAAGAAAATTTACAAGATGACAAGTGAAATACTTCAACGCAGTGGCCCAAACACATGAATCTTGTAATATGATGCTTTATTTCCTATGATACGAAATCACTGACTTGAAATTGATACAAAAAACCCTTAGGTTTTTAGAATATTACGACTACGAAATGTTCAACGAGTTAATCCACACTCAATACTTCAAATGATGAAGTATTTATACAAATACTAGTACAAAATATCGTAGAATAAACTTAGGAATTTTTCTTGGAAAATAAATATCTTCATGCAGAAGATAGTAACCATTGCCTAACTAATTGCTAGCTACCACTATTTATTGAAATACAATAGCTTGCTGGCTGATTTAGGCTATAGATGAACAATGGAAATGTCACTCATGACGCGTTTTATCTTCAATATGATTTTGTCTCATCCTTTCATACGATACACTTTCTTTGTAGAAAATTGTTTCTGCTAAATTAACAAGAACAAAAAACTACTGGCACACCTTTCATGCTTTGTCATCTTGTAATCTAATCTTATAGTAAATCGGTTAACTTCTCCAAGAACTCAACTTCCGACAATTTGATCTTCATAACCCTTGAAGTTTTCATCGGCTTGATGTATTTCAGAAATATTGTTTTGTTAACGAAACGGATGTTTTACTTCATTATAACGAGTAAAGCAGTTTTCAAAAATTCTTATACAATACTTTTCCTGACAGGATTCCCTTATCAATCGGTTCGGATTTTGTTCTTTAGCAAATTCTCTCATCTTTTTGTCACTTAATCTTGTTGTTTTACCAATTTATCATTGATTACCGGAAGTTTGGAAGGCCCTTTTTGCACATTAAAATATCAAATTTTATAATAATATTGTGATTGCCATTTCCATGTTTTGGCACTTTTCCTCTAATTGGTTCATCGAAGTTTTTCTTGGATATTACCTTTCTTACCTCAAGTATGGTATACATTTTTTGTACGTAATTCCAATTTCATCTAATCCTTGTTTATTTTGGAATTGAGAAATTTAATAATTTCCAAAGGCCTCTTGAGTTTTTACCTAACTCCTCCTTTGTCTTTTGTATTGCTTCTTTTGTTGCTTTCGGTAAATATTTACTGCTCATAAATTACTTGTATTGATGGCTTGAAGTATTATTTGCGGTTACATTATATTGGACCATAATTGATTCTTAACATGTGCCATAGGTTCTTTCGAGTTAATTCTTTTCTAATTTCTTGAGTTGTTCATTCAACCTAGTAGCCTTTTGCTCTTCATTATTAGCATTAATTTGTGCGAAGATTTTTGGCATTTTCCATATTTTTAATGTTGTTCCTTTAACTTTGTTTATTTCATTGGTTTGGATGGACATGTCATTGACTTTACCGATTTACTTGCCTCATATGATTGCTGAAATTTTATTGTTGCTTAAGACTCAATGGTAGAAGTTGTTGATGAAGTTATTGGAGCTATTTGTAGCTAGTGGAACATTTGGAGCTAGTGTTTTAGCAAAGTAGATGGCATTAACTGTTGTAAGCGTAGGAATTATAGTGGCGGGGACTTCCGGGTAACTTTGGTGGCTTCTTTTTGGACCAATTTTTCCATTTCCGGTTCATTTCTTTGACCCCAAATTTATGGTACATAAAAATAAGACTCATCATTTCATATTTTTAGTAGTATCCTGTAAAATCTCCTTAGATTGAGGATGCTCGGTGGGGCAGTTTCAACTATTTCTTGAGAGAAACAATATCAATATTCTTCTTTTAATCAAATCCTGCGGGTTATGTTAGGGGTCATGCCCTACCTCAATCACTAATTCCTCCATTGATTTTATTACGATATCCTTTGCATATGATGAAGCTTTCTTTAGTTTGAGTTGATCTTACATTTATCAAAGTATTTTGAAGCTTTTGAGCATTCACCACTTTAGTATTCATTGTGGAATAAAGCATATCTCCTTCTTGTTTATGGAATTCAACGTTTGGTCCAAAGGATGAATGTCCTAGATTGGCACTTCAAATCAACCTTTTTATAATCGGATTATGTTTTGGAGTTGGTACGTAGGTACAGAAGCTCCTTGTCATCACAATTTTATTGTTCTCGTAATCAAAGAATGGAAGTAGCATGTTTGTATCTTAGGGAGTATGATTTAAGTGCGAGAATATATTTCATTTTTTATTTCTTCATTTCTAGCTTTAATCTCCTTGTACCCTTTCCTTTATGTCCATATCTTTTTCTTTGTTTGCTTTAATGATCAACACTTCTATATTATGCTTTTTGGATCAATTGTGTATTTGAAGTGGTAGGGTGCATTGTTCATTTTCAACTACGTAGGAGGTAGAATATATTTATCTAGAATCTCTGTGTTAATGTGCTCAACGAGTCTCTTTTTATTTTCTTGCGGGATTAATCTTAGGATTCTTGTTGTATGCGAGTTTAAATTTGGTCTCTATAGTGGTCTCGGTATGTAAGACCCTTCTTCGTGTGATATGCGGGCAAAAATGAGAATAGCTATGAGGGGGGGATTGGACATGTACAAAAATGGACAAGAAACCAAGTATTGATGCATCAGCATGTTCATCTATGAAATATCCAAGGATAAAAGATAGCATGAAATAATGTGTCTCGTTCTTTCTGAGAATTTAGAAGAGGAGCATGGAGGGTTGAGCTTAGGAATTTCCACATAGGATGAAATGAAGGTTTGAAAAATTTGAAATCTCTTGGTAAAATCCAAGTCCAAATAGAACTTAGTGAGGGCTTCAATTGATAAAGGGACTTCATTAGGTTCAGGTTGTAATTGAAGCATCTCGTTAATAGATTCAGCTGTAATGGTAAACAACACTTATTTTTCAGAATTCACAATGGATCTTTGATCTGGAGAATAACAATATTAGCATAATCTGACAACTTCTGGGAATTGATGAGTGTGAGGGACAATATATTTAGGCAAATTTGATTCCCAAATAAACACATCATCTGCTTGATCTAAATATTTCTCTTGGCTCTAGCAGTGGAGCTCAATGAGGTTGAACTCTGTCACAATATCTGTAATTTTAAATTCTACATATGCCAAGGGAGTATGTTCTACATCTACAATAGGAAGTTGTAGAGGGTTGATCACAATAGTGCTTTTGGATGCCATTGATTAGTTTGAATTATCAATTTTAAACACTTTTGACCTTTAAAACATTGATTTTAGGCCTGTGAAATACTTCTGTAATTTTAAATAGTTTACAAAAGGATTTAGATATGGCAGGGATTCTATCTTTGGCTGGAAAGTTATAATTATGTTCAATATGACTCAAATTGTATTTTTTGTATAAAAAATAGCAATTTCTTCACCTTATAGACTCAACAAATGATATATAGGGTTTACTGTAAAATTTCCGTGATGAAACAATCCTAGAACATCAAATTTTATGTAGAAAGGATTATGAGTATTGTAGAAAAGTTTTTGGAGATCTTCATAAGGCTTTTTAAGTCTGCAGATGGCTTAAAATCAATCAAAATTTGTTCTAAAATAGGTCAAGGCTTCAGAGCCTGTGAAAAATGCTCAAGGGTTACAGAAAATATGAATTTATGAGGCAATAGGGTTTCTTTTAGGCATACAGGTTTCTAAATGATTCTTTTAACAATATATTTCTTTTAGATTGATGAATAAATCTCTTTCTCTAGATAATACCTATGAAAATGGAATTTTTCTATGAAGAAGGGTTTATTGGAGTTGGAAAGCTTTCAAAATCTTCTTTTGGACTTTATATGCAATTCGGTGGTTCTGCAGCATTATAGCAATTGATTTTGATGAATTATGTTTTTTTTTTTAGCTAAAATACACGCAGTAGCATTCTTTTCTCGGTCTGTGAAGGTTTTATTAGCAAAAAATGGTAACAGAGGCCTGAATGAATGCTTTTAGCTGATTTTAGAAGGAATTTTTTGAGCAATGAATGCATTTATTGCCGGTCAATTCAAAATATAAGTGGTTTTGGGTGCAGGGAAGGGAATAACTACGAAGCGGTTTTCGCACAGTCGAATGATGGTAAGTGGTATTGATTGAATCGATGCGATCCAATAAAAATGGGATGCGTGGAGGGGAGAGAAAAGCTCAAAATAGCTTATATCGCAAGGTTTGGACTTGTTTAACAATCGCGTAATCAAATCTGTGATAGGTGATCTGCACCAGTATATCTGGAGGAGAGGAGTGAACGGTTGAGATCTTATGATGAAGTTGCGTGGTCTTAAGCATGGGGTCCAGGATTATGTATGCGACGGGAGTGGATTATATATTAAAACATAAGGTTTTAATATATATTTTAGGTGTGTTTTATGATAGGCGGGTTAAAATTTTCTTTAACGAGTGAAATGAATATATGTGTAATGTTAAAATAGGTGGGGTTATTATATAATAGAAATAGTTTAACCTATGGGAGCGGGAAAATATATCATGTGGGGAAATAATACATAGGCGAACATTTAAAATATGGGTGGGAATAATATTAAAAGGAATTAATATAATACGGTCTTAAATGCAAATAAAGAGCTAATATGTAAAGTTAATGTTTAGTAATTGAAGTGTGATGAGAAAGGACAAAATAAACTAAGCTTAATGTAAAACATAATAAAGGGATAATTTTTATTGTTGAGCGTGCCAATATAATACTTTTTAGATTTAAACTTAGGATAAAATGTTTTTTGGGTTTTTGGGTATTTTTGGGGTAAAAGGAGAGTTATTTAAGGGTTTCAATTTCCCTAAGTATAATTAATTTTATACTTAGTGTTAGCACCTAATTTGAACCTTAGGCTAAAAGAAGGCAAATCAGGGTAACCTCAAACCACGCTCAGCCTTGTAGCTAGCCCTACAAGGTCGGGAGAGGGCTCTCTCCGTGAAAAATATTCAATGAAGTATAACTACAAACTAATTTTAGGCTAGGTATAATAAACTCAAAATGTTTTTATAATTTTTTCAGGGTTGTATGAATAGATGGGGTTGGAAAGTTTGAAACTGGGGAATTAAATCAGAGATACAGGGTATTTTATGGGGCAATGTAGGCAGGATTTTAACAACTTAGTTTTAATAATGATGGAATGTGTAAGACTGGTGAGAAGCTGAAAAGGGCATAGGAGATGGATCCTCTTCAAACAGCAAAAAACATAAAGTATTGAATGATTTTCCCAAGGCAGAGCATTATGCAATGGATTCTACCTATCTATATTGAAAACATTCAACCAGAAATATGAATGAATGAATGGCAAACATAACAATTTAACAGATGATCACAAAGGAAATAACAGTGCTAAAATCCATACCAGGGGGATCCCATAAATCAATGCTGCATTTCTTTATTAATTCCTTGCCAAACTGTTACAAATGGAGTGCAGAGCGTCCTCAATGTTTCCAACATTATCCCACTATGAACCCCCCTTTACAAATGACTCCGAAATTACATTAAATAGATAGAATTTGAGGGGAGTAGATCCACAGAAAGAGGGGTTGTTTCAACAGCCCAGAAACTAAAATCTGAATATAGGAAAAGACCAACAATATGTCCATGAAAATAAGGAGCAATACGATACAAATACGCGCAGAGGGTTGTTATCATGCCCGATGAATGAAAAGAAGAGTCTATGGATCCATTTTTAATTGTTTGGTGAAGAAGCAAAATGATTAATATGCATGTTGTCTAAGCCTTTAACGCGAAAAAACCATTGCGAAAAAATGCTTCTAGAAACCTTTGAAAATCTGATTTCATTCAATGAAAAAACCCATACTAAACGTTAGAAAAAAAAGCGGGAGAAAGAATGCGGTAGGCTTCGTCGCGATAAATGTAAATCTGTCGAAGAAGGGAGAAGTTATCACATAATGGAGTGATGTGATTGGAAACTTGTGATGCGATAATGTATAGGGGAAATGGGTTTTATGGGGAAATCGCAATCGCAAATTGGAAATTGCAACGGAAGGGGAGTGGCCATAACATATGGTGGGGAGAAAATGCGATGTGCAATGTGCGATGGAAGAAAAGTTCTTATAAAACAAAATGGAAAAAAAATGGTTTAACACAGGGAAAAGCCCATTTTCCTTTGAAAAGAGTGGAAGCATTGAGGTGGGACCCCGGGAGGAATCGCAATCGCAAATCGTCGAGGAAGGGAGTAGAGTGCTAGTAGGAAGAACTTGCGATGAAAACTTGTGATTGCGTGATGCGACGAGAGACTTAAGAAATATTTTTAAAACTACAATAATCAAATTATGGGTTTTACAAAGGGAAAACCCATTTTTTTTTGGGAACGGGTGGAAGGATTTATGGTGGGACCGGGAAAATTGCAATCGCAAATTGGCGGAGGAGTGGAGCGGGAGCAAGATGCTAAGGGAAATGCCGATTGCGATGGTACGATGACTTTGCGAGCCATCCGATCGGAAGGGCGGATCAGCGGTGGAGATGCAATCGAGGGAGCGCGTAGGCAGGAGTCAATCGCATCGGAAGAAGTCATGGGAGCGGGGAAAAAGGTTGGGAATAATGCGAAGTTGCGATGCGATCGGGTGATTGCGATTGAATGTGGGCCATCGGATCGCTAAGAAGATCAATGGTCCAGATGTGATGGGGGGTGGGTCAATCGCATCGACAATTTTCAATCAGAGGTGGGTCAATCGGGACTATACTATGCGATGTTGCGATCAGATCGGAGGAAGGGGATTACAATGAAAAACTTTAAAATTATATGAAAAGGTAGAAGTTGTAAAGTCTAAGGGAGTAAATGAGAAAATGGGAAAGTTTAGGATTTTTGGGGCTTTCATTCACTTAGTCATATCTTCCAATCCAGGAGTCAGTTTTGAGAGTATAATATATCGTTGGAAATCTCCTTCTGGGCTCCTTTTGATGAACATACTTAGAACATGATTTTACACTAAAAATGTTGTGGAAAACACCTTTGAAAAGTAGGGTGGTGGCTATGTAGAGATAGCAGCTTCTAAAGCCAAACTTATTACATATGAAAACATAAAATTACATAAGAAATGATAATAAAGGAAAATTATTCATGTTTTCACCTCAAAACATGTTTTGAGGTGAAAATTACATTAAGTTTAATAGAACAACTCTTCGATTTTTCCATATACTGTGCCTTTGAGTTTATTTTACCTCCTCATGACCTTGCTGATACTCATTGACACTTGGCTCATTAATTTGACCATGATGAGACCCTACAACCTAATGAGACCAACCCTATGACCTAATAACATGATTTGTGGAGTGAAAGTGAATTATGACTGAAGACCATAGAGAGGAGAATCAACAAGTTTTCACATGAGGTAAAACTGATGATGTAAAACTGATGAAAGACCACTACCATCAATGAATCCATGACCTAATGGAATGATGAAAATTTATGGTATGAGACTCCTTCTATGCAAATGCAAAAGAGAAAATTTGATCACTGATGGAAGTATGACAAAACTGACACTAACATTGGCTCCAATGGGGATGGTAGCTCCTTGGAGGTGCCAAGAACACCGTAGACCAAGTAGCCTTATCCATTGGGAAAATATGGTCAAAATACGGAAAACTAACACAATGTAGACTGGCTCTAACTCAACTATGACTAAAAACTACATTAAAACCAGAAAACCTTACACATATCATTCAAGTTTTATAGCCTTCACTTTGGGCCCCAAACTTCAATGATTGTGTACTTGAAATCTGACCAGAGATGGTATGGTATATACAATGAATGTGAGATAAATTTGGATCCATTCTCTCAAAAGTGGTAGTGCTTCAAAAGCCTACCATTCACTCGCCCTCTAGGGAAATATTGGCCGTCCATCTTTGTGAGCAGAAAGGTGTTTTGTCCCCTATATGCTGAAATATTGCATGGTCCTTTCCACAGGTTGTTGAACTTACCATGCTTCCCTTTGTCCCCATTTCGTGCATCCCATCTCAACACTACATCTTCCAACTGAAATTTGTCTGCTTTGGCTTTACGGTCATAGATTTTCTTTATCTTCTCATGCAACTGAATAGCATTCTGAGAAAATTCCTCTCTTGTTTGCTGAGGATGGATCATTTGATTGATCCTTCGCTGATTATCGTCCTCTTTACTTCCGACCTCTTGCAATAGTCTCATGACCTGAACTGTAAGTGATGTGGGAAAAACAAAACTAGCACTATAAACTAATTCAAATGGTGACATACCTATGGATTTCTTGTTGATGACTCTATCTGCCCATAACGCGTTGATGAGCTTTCGATGCCAGTTCCTCTTATTTTCTTCCATCATTTTCTTGATTATGTTTATCAGAGATTTATTTGATGATTCTTCTAGGTCGTTGCCTTGTGGGTAATATGTTGTTAAATGGCCCAACACAATATTGTATTTGTCGCAGAATTACACCATCTTCTTAGATCTAAACGTTGTTGTGTTATCTGTTATGATTTTGTGAGGGTAACCAAAACGAGACAAGATATTTGATTCTAAAAATTGAATGATTACTGTATTAGTGGCCTACCTTGCTGGAATGGCCTTGATCCATTTGGTGAAGTAATCGGTACCTATCAAGATCCATCGATGTTGTGCTGATGATGCGGGATGGATTTCCCCTATGAAATCAAGTCCCCACTGCTGGAAAGGAGCATTTACTGAAACTGGTTTCAAAGGAAGAGGAAGCCGTTTTCTTTTTCCTTGGAAAAATTGACACTCATGGCAGCTCATCACTGTTTTATACAAATCTGAAAATAAAGTGGGCCAATAATATCTTGCTCTCCACACTTTGTTAGTTGTTGTTTTCCAAAACAAATGACCACCACAATAACCTTTGTGAAAGTCATGCATCACCTGCTGAGCCTCATCTTCAACCAAACAATTAAGAAGAATACCTCCTAGATCTTTCCAATAAAGAGCACTGCTTAAAATACAGAATTTAGCAGACTTAAGTTTTAGTGATCTACCTTTGCTTCTAGACATCCCGGGAGGTGGTGAAATATGCTAAAGAACATAAACTATGTCTAAATACCATGGTGATTGTAGAAATATTTCTGAAACCGGCACAAGCGAACTATCATCCTCATCCTCTGACATTGCTGCTATGAGGTTTATGTCCAGGGCACGCAAGTTTGATTGTGCCATTAGTTTTTCTAAACCCTGTCCTTTGATTAACTTTGTGGGTTTAATCTCCAAATAATATTCCAACATTTTTTCTATCCACTTACCTCTTCTTCCCTCCGAATCATTTTGCATTAGGAAATCTTTCACTGCTGCATTAGGAACATATGCTATAGTATGTGAATGCAGAATGTATACTCTAAAATCCTTCAATGATTTTATAAGAGCCAATGCTTGTTTCTTAATGATATTATACTGCAAGGCAACATCTCGAATATTCCTACTGAAAAAGGTAATGGGTTGTTCAATCTGATCTCTCTTTTGCATTAGTACCGCAGCCATGGTATGCTCCGATGCAAATGAGAATATAATGAAATCTTGAGTGTAGTCAGGACTAATCAAGACTAGGGCATTGGACAGAGAAAAATTTACCAGATTAAATGACTTGATAGCCTCCTCACTCTGTTTGACAGTGTTGTCCTTTTTCAATGCCAAATTTCTCTTAAATGTTCAGCCAAATTGGGTATAAATCTGCGCAAGAAGTTTATCTTACCATTAAATGCCTGAATCTCCTTTTTGTTACATGGGAGGTATATGTGCTTAATCACCTCCACTCTCGAAGGATCGATGCGGATATTATATTTAGAGATGATATGCCCCAACATCTTGCCCTCATTCATAGCAAACAGACTTTTCTTCGAATTGAGAGAAATCCCAAACTTTCTGCATCGCTGAAATACAATCCTCAAGTGGTGCAAATGTTCATCATCAGAACCAGAAAACAATTTCATATCATCCAAATAAAAAACCAGAAAAACATCCTTTTCATTAGAGAAAGCGATATCCATTACTTGATGGAAAGTGTCTCCAGCGTTCTTAAGACCAAATGACATTTTGGCATACTGGAAAGTTCCCCAAGGTGTTGTGAAGGCAGTTTTGTCTTGATATTTTTCATGCACCAATATCTGATTATAGCCTGAGTAACCATCGAGTAGTGACATCCTTGATGCTCCAACTAATCTTTTCAGGATATGGTCCATATTCAGAAGTGGATAGTTATCCTTCAAGGATACTCTATTCAGATTCCAAAAATCTATACACAACCTTATCTCTCCTGTCTTTTTACATACTGGGACCAAATTCGAAATCCAATCATAAAATCTAATTGGGAAAATGATACCAGCCTTGTACAATCTGTTTACCAATTTTTCAATGGATGGCAGCATCTTTGGGTTGATCCTTCTCAACTTCTTTCTAAATGGCTTCTGATCCGACTTGATGGGAATAGCATGCCGAATTATATTTTTGTCATACACCTTCAAATCTAAATAATCCCACACAAACACATCAGAAAATTCATAAAGTAATTTAACATACTCTTCCTTTACCTCAGGGGACAGGGCTTTTGATGACTTCACAAGATTAGGCTTGTCCGTTGTTCCAAGATTAACATCTTCAACTCCTTTATCAGTAGGTACCAAGCTTGGTTTCTTCGCAACATCATCTTGATCAAAAATCTCCTCTAAAGGTATGAGACCTCTAGGAATTACAATGTCTTTCAGCTACAATATGTCCATCTGATTTTTTTCGATTTCTTGATCATCGACCTCATAATCACCTTCTATGGGAGTATCCTTAAATTTTCCTTCACTCTGCAAAAAAGCATTGATTTCAATGTCATCCCAAAAAACTTGCCAATACCTTAAATTATCCAGAACAACAGGCCGATGTTTGACATAAATTTCAAATTTGTTGTTGGAATTAATTGGAATCTTCAAATTGCTTGCAGTAGTGGCAAGGGAATCTACAATGAGATTCTACATTCGGGGTACTGCTGTCAATGTGTACTCAGAAAATTTCCTCAAGATGTCTATGACTACATTTCTGTAGGTCCTCAATCACTGATGTTTTTCTTGATACTCTCCTTTTACCTGTTTGATTATCAACTCCAAATATCCATAGACAAAAATCCTCTTTGCCTTTAGCTTCTTCAAAAATTTCAAAGCTGCAATCAAAGCTTCATACTCTACTTCATTGTTAGAGCAGTCAAAAGCCAATTTGTAAGCACATACTCTAACATTACTAGGAACTTTTTCAGGCTAGAAAACAGGGCTCCGAATCCATATTCCTATACTAGCACCATCCTTACCAACAGATTCGTCAAAGTCCATGCTCCAAAGGCCTTATTTTTCTTCTTCTAAATGTTGAAATTTTGCTTCTTTCTCTACTTTATTGTGACTGATTTCTGCATTTTTCTGTTGTTCATTTTCCTTTTGCTGCTGGCAGGCAAGAAGCTCAGAAATGCTTGCTGCTTTATCTTTTTCCTGTCTAAGGACTTCCCTAATTTTTTCTGAAATTTTAGGTACCTCATCTACTTCTATCAACTGGAAATTTTCGTCATTCAAACCACCATCGAAATACAATAGAAATGACTCTAAATCTGTGTGGATTGCATTAATTGGATAATTAACTGGCTTCTCTTTGCTAGTGATCATGTATTTCATTTTATTCTCCCTATATAGTTTTCTCAACTGATCAAACACGGGAATGGTGGCATAAGAGAAGTCAAGTTGTATGGTTCCTTTTAGTTTTGCACCTCATGACCTGGAAAAAAGCATTCCAAACTGTGGTGGAACATCAAAAACAACCACATCCATCAAAACATTCTTGGCTTGGATTTGATCTAAAGATACTACCAAGTCTTTGATAAGACCAATACAATGCACCCTACCAGAGTCAAAGGAATACAAATCATGGTATTTGCAGGTAATATCAAGACCCAACTTCTCCATAATGGCTTTGGGCATCAAGTTGTGCGAGGCTCCGGAGTCCAACTTAGCATTATTTAAAATGAACTCATGCAATCTAAGACTCAGGTAGAAGGGAGGGAATTCACTTTCTTCAGACTGGCCTTCTATGGCTGGACCAAAAATGAGTTCAGAATAATCATCTTCAACATCCACCATATCTGATACAGAGTCTATTTGCAAAATTCTAGAGACCTGATGTTTATAAGTACTATTTTTAACCAACTCAGTCAAGGGCATGGACACCTTCAGCTTGGCAATCTCATTTTCTAAATTAAAAGATGGAACTTTTTCTACCTCTTTGACGAGAGGATCTTTCTTCTCTACTTGCTGCTTTGCTGCGCTATGCTGGTTCTTTTCATTTGCAATGTTAATTGTTGAGGATGATTTGTTGGGAGAGGGATCAGTAGGCTCTTTCCCTTTCCTTTGGGTGTTTGAGGAGTCATTTTTTGATTGGAGCTATTTTCTTTTCTGAACGGGATTGATTGGCACATCTCTACTCCTCAAAGAATACTACTTCTGTTGTGCTGACAAAGCATTAATATATCCTCGTTGATAATCATCAGATTCTTCCTCTAACACTACCTCATTGGCCAATATAAAATCATCATCTCTTCGAGTGCCTGGACTCCCTACATATTCTTCATCTTCTGTCAGAAAAATGGGCGCACCATCAACAGAGAAGAAATGATTACCTTCAACTACCGGATCATCATCATCATCTATTTCCATTCCTTGAACATACTTTTGCTTCAAAGGAGTTCCAATCTACTACTGTTGTGTTGCTTGGTCCTGTGCTTTATGTTCCCTTTGCTTAATTCGAAATTTGGGCTGCTGCTATCCTATGAAATTGGGATTGCTGATTTGTGCTTTAGGTCTATCTGAAATAGTCAACCGATCAACCATTTTCTCCACTATTCAGATTAAAGTGTCCATCTCACTGTCTAAAGGAGATACTTCTTCTTTCATAGTTACCCTCTTTTCTGCTCTTGTCTGCACTCTTCTAACCAGCAAATTTTCTTCTACGCTCACAGCTATCTTTTGCATGTCTTCAAGTGTGGTAGGACCTCGTTCTCGAAGCTGATATGCCATATCAGCATCGAAACCATCTGGAAATTTGAGCTAAGCTAACCCCATGGGGGGTTTTAGATTGGTCAGGATAGCATTATACACAGCATTAAATCTCACACAATAATCTTGTACACTTTCACCCACGTTCCTTTTAATATTTTCATATTCAGACAAGATTTGGAATGGGTTTTTCTTTACCTCCCACCGGTCTAGGAATTGTCTATGTAACTCCTGCAAATTGAGAATAGAGGCTTTTGGAAAGGCTCTGAACCATTTTTGAACTTCACCTCCAAAACTTTGAACAAAAAATCTCGTTGTCACATTTTATGCCTCTACCTCATGAAGGTCAAAGAAGTCATTCATATTATCAACATGTTGCTAGGCTGTGATGCTTTGAGTGGAATCAAATAAAGGTATTTTACTTTGGTAATCAACAGGAATATCATTCATATTCTGAGGTAAAACTAGGGGTGCATACCGGGTAGCCATGACTCGAGGTGGACTTAAAACAACGTTTGTGCTACTAGAATTCAAAGGAGCTATTGATGGAGGAGTCGAAAGCTGAGAATTGACTTCTGAAATTGATGAGAATGTTGATGAATTAAGGGAAGGAAATTATGTTTTGGATAAATATGAAGGCTCAGGGATATTGGTTACAGTGATAGATGTCTGAGGGGAATTCAAAATATAATCATCAATTGATCTGTTTTCTCTTTGAACTTCAAGATCCACAAGAAACTCAGGGTCTAAAACTATGTCATCGAGTGCAGTTTCAGATTTGTTTCTGAACAAAGAAAGCTCAAAACACTCATCAAAAGAGAGATCTTCTACAAGCAACTACTCACTGGGCCAAGTATGGGATCTGAAAATAGGTCTAGGGCTTACTGAACCTTCTTGTCTTCTGATTATTCTTGGGATGAGATTATGATTTTCAAACATAAGGGGAGGATTTGGATTAGGGTTGGCCTTTGTGTATCTCCTTGAAGCCAGTGTGGTCAAATTTCTACTTTACAATGTTTTATTTCAGCCTAGAAAACTTTGAACCTCATCATCCAAAGTTCAAGAATCTGTATGGAAGATATTACTGGGTTGATTAGTATTTTGTTTTAAATATGTCCCCAGTATGGTCACCAAGAAATGTTAGCACCTAATTTGAACCTTAGGTTGAAAGAAGGCAAATCAGGGTAACCTCAAACCATGCTTAGCCTTGTAGCTAGCCCTATAAGGTCAGGAGAGGGCTCTCTCCGTGAAAAATATTCAATGAAGTATAACTACAAACTGATTTTAGGCTAGGTATAATAAACTTGGAATGTTTTTACAAGTTTTTCAAGGTTGTATGAACAGATGGGGTTGGATAGTTTGAAACTGGGGAATTAAATCAGAGATACAGGGTATTTTATGGGGCAAGGTAGGCAGGATTTTAACAACTTAGTTTTAATAATGATGGAATGTGTAAGACTGGTGAGAAGCTGAAAAGGGCATAGGAGATGGATCCTCTTCAAACAGCAGAAAACATAAAGTATTGAATGATTTTCCCAAGGAAGAGAATTATGCAATGGATTCTACCTATGTATCTTGAAAACACTCAACCAGAAATATGAATGAATGAATGGAAAACATAAAAATTTAACAGATGATCACAAAGGAAAGAACAGTGCTAAAATCTATACCACAGGGATCCCATAAATCAGTGCTACATTTCGTTATTAATTCCCTGCCAAACTATTACAAATGGAGCGCACAACATCCTCAATGTTTCCAACGTTATCCCACTGTGACCCCCCCTTTACAAATGACTTCGAAATTACATTAAATAGACAGAATTTGAGGGGAGTAGATCCACAGAAGGAGGGGCTGTTTCAATAGCCCAGAAACTAAAATCTGAATATAGGAAAAGACCAACAATATGCCCCTGAAAAGAAGGACCAATACATTCGACTGCCTGGAGAAATTTGTTGTCATACCCAATGAATGAAAGAAGAAGTCTGACAGATCCCTTTTTAATCATTGCTGAAGAAGCCAAAATGATTTTGTGTCTATATTTAGTTCTCAGTCTTTACTTTTTGAAGAAAAACCCATTGCCGAAGAAAAATGCTTTGGAAACCACTGAAAATCAAATTTTTCGTTTAATGAAGAAAAGACCCCTTTTTCATTGAAAAATAGCGGAGGGAAAGTGATGGTGGGCCCAAATTGCGATAAAAAATCGCAAAGCGCAAATTGCAATCGGAAGAGGGGAGGGGGTGTATCACATAATGGAGCGATGCGATAGTGTATAGGGGAAATGGGTTTTATGGGGAAATCGCAATCGCAAATCGGAAATCGCAGTGGAAGGGGAGTGGCCATAACATATGGGGGGGAGAAAATGCGATGTGTAGTGTGCGATGGAAGAGAAATTCTTATAAAAAAAAATGGAAAAAAATGGTTAAATATAGGGAAAAGCCCATTTTCCTTTGAAAAGAGCAGAAGTCTTTAGGTGGGACCCAAGGAGGAATCACAATCGCAAATCGATGGGGAAGGGGGGTAGAGTGCTAGCGGGAAGAACTTGCGATGAAAACTTGCGATCGCGCGATGAGACGAGAGACTTAAGAAATCTTAATAATAAAATTATGGGTTTTACAAAGGGAAAACCCCTTTTTGTTTGGGAACGGGCGGAAGGATTTATGGTGGGACTAGGAAAATCGCAATCGCAAATGGGTGGAAGAGTGGAGCGAGAGAAAGATGCTATCAGAAATGTCGATTTCGATGGTCCGATGACTTTGCGAGTCATCCGATCGGAAGGGCGGATCAACGGTGGAGATGCAATCGGGGGAGTGCGTAGGCAAGATTCAATCACATCGGAAGAAGTCATGGGAGTAGGGACAAAGGTTGGGAATGCTGTGAAGTTGCAATGTAATCGGGCAATTGCGATTGAATGTGGGCTATCAGATCACTGAGATGATCAATGGTCTAGATGTAATCGGGGGTGGGTCAATCACATCGGCAATTTTCAATCGGAGGTGGGTCAATCGGGACTATGCGATGCGAGGGTGCGATCAGATTGGAGGAAGGGGATTACAATGAAAAACTTTAAAATTATATGAAAAGGCAGAAGTTGTAAAGTCTAAAGGAGTAAATAAGAAAATGGGTAAGGTTAGGCTTTTGGGGGCTTTCATTCACTTAGGCATATCTTCCAATCTAGGAGTCAGTTTTGAGAGTATAATATTTCGTTGGAAAGCTCTTTGCAGGCTCCTTCTGATGAACATACTTAGAACATGATTTTACACTGAAAATGCTGTGGAAAACACCTTTAAAAAGAAGGTTGGTGGCTATGTAGAGATAGCATCTTCTGAAGCCCAAATTATTACATATGAAAACATAAAATTACATAAAAAATGATAATAAAAGAAAAGTATTCATGTTTTCACCTCAAAACATGTTTTGAGGTGAAAATTACAATAAGCTTAATTAAACAACTCTTCAATTTTTACAAATACTATGCCTTTGAGTTTATTTGACCTCCTCATGACCTTCCTGATACTCATTGACACTTGACTCATTAATTTGACCATGATGAGACCCTAGAACCTAATGAGACCAACCCTATGACCTAATAACATGATTTGCAGAGTGAAAGTGAATCATGACTGAAGACCATAGAGAGGAGAATCAACAAGTTTTCACATGAGGGAAAACTAATGAAATACCACTACCATCAATGAATCCATGACCTAATGGAATGATGAAAATTTATGGTATGGGACTCCTAATATGCAAATGAAAAAGAGCAAATTTGATCACTGATGGAAGTATGACAAAACTGACACTAACACTTAGGAATGGGGATTTTTGCAAAGGAATATTAATGATGATGAGAAAAGGAAAAAATGAAGGGGAAATAATGAAAATGGTTGGGATGAAGTATTTTACAAGGGAATCAATCTTTGAAGGAAGTTAGTAACTAAATTGAATAATTTCTTCTTATCCATGATTGTTAAAATTGCTTTTGCCTACCCATATGCTACCCTAACATTTTTTCTTCATTTACCTGGGTTCATTTGAGCTTGCAGACACTTGTTCAATTTCTTTTAACACGAAAAACTAACAAATTCTATCCTTATTTCTTCCAAGGGCTCAGATTAAACTGCTGAGCTTGTTATTTATTCTCTACCTAACTACTGATCAACCAAGATTAAATTGTTTGGATATATATTTATTCTCTATCTAATAACATCAAATTTAAAGCATGAAAAAGTCCAGATTAAGCTATTTGACTTAGCATGGATTATGGAATTTTGAACAAGCTACACATAATATCTATTTTGTAGTAAAAAGTAAATAGTAGTGGCATTTAGATTGCACCACTTTCATGTTTTATTTTTATCTCTTTTTTGTTTGTGGTCCATTTTTCTATTCTTTTTTGATCTTTTTCTTTCAATTCCTTTAATTTTTCTTTTAAGGATTTTACCCTCTTTACATTTTTTATTTTTCTAATATGGGAAAACAATTTGCAGAAAGAAAAGTATGTACATATTACAAGATTTAATCAAATTCAATTCAAAAATTATGAATCCTATTATTATAGGACCCTAAAAATATGTAATTCAACTCCCTCTCAAATGTTGCATCATGTTGCCCAAAGCACTACCACTTCTAACAGCTGCACTGCAACTCAGTTGCTGAGAGTTAAGCAACTGAAGGACATCACCAAATATCCCAACAGACAAGTTAGTAAGACTACATCTCGATACTAAAACACCCTATGCTGCTAATCTACGTTGACCCTCTGCTGCCTGTCCGCTGCTGCTGCTGTAATATTCCATATCTGGAATTTCTACAACAATGAGAATACCCTAAGGTATTCCAAAGTTGGAGAAGTAACAATATGCCTTATAACATATGTCCAATTATATATCCTTCAATTAAATTATTATGCAGCAGCTTATAACTCAATTTGGACTCAAAGGGTGGGGAAAAGAGGTGATTTTGGCCCTAAAATGAGAGTATTCAGGTATTTGCATAAAAATAAGGTGGGATGACGGTTGGATATGATATATTAGGTCATGAGGGACATATGCTCCAAATTTCAGCTCAAACAAATAATTATAATTATGTTAAACAGTTCCTCCTTCCCCAACTAGGCTTAAAAACCTTGATTTCCCATGGCTTTAATTATGTAGAATGTCCTGAAGCTTGTACAACATGATTTTATGAAGGTTTAAATGAAATAATGATGGAAAATTAGTATGGAAAGTTCAGAATATGATTCAATGGCTTTATATTAGAAAATACAGATTTATACATGAAGAAAGGCCTCAAAACCTAGGATAATGATACAAGGAAATGCCTAATAAACCAGACAGCTTAATATTTAGGAAGCTGAAGTAGTGTTTCATTATATTTCAGATCTAGAATAGATTTGGGTAGAAAATTATAGATCTGAATGGGATATATATTCAAAAATAGCTTTTTAGTACATTCCCCTTGAGGATCTCAGCGGAAGATGAATAACAATGAGTAGATCTAAGATCTACACCATGGATCTGCAGTAAATTTCAGAAATTTCTGAAGAACATGATACACAGAAAATCAGATCTGAAATGGAACATATATTTGTTGGCCAATCTATGGATCACCACAGTGAAGGGAAGGATCCCTTTCACGAGAGATCTATCCTCCAAACTGATGCAAAACCCACACTGCAACTCTACCTGCAAAAAGGATGCAGTTTCCTCAAGGGACTACATAGATGAATTGGAGAAAACTTTGGCCTGATGTAAATATCTGTAACTAAAGCTCAAACAAGAGAGGCACTCTTCCAGGAAGTTAAAAGACACACTCCATGAGAAGAGGCTCCTAAAACAAACTAGATCTCTGCAGATCTAGAATCCCACTTGCTGCAGCTCACTTAGACAATGAAACCCTCACTGGATTCACACTACCAAAGAGATATGAAGCTTGGCCAATGCCAAATAGTGGACCAAAGAAACAAAATCTCCTCCAAGAAATCCTCAAGGAAGGAGGGAGCATTCCTAAATAGGAAACCCTCACTATTCTCTTGTTAAACAGCTGAGAGAATTCAAATTAGTCTAATCAGACTTAATTCTATGAAATCATATCATATTCAACAACCTTTTCCTTGAGCCTTCTCCTTCCTTTTATAAGATGAGGATGTGAAAAACCCTAAACCACTTACAAAACTTTAGCTCCTTTCACATGAAGCTCCTCCATCTAAAACTGCGCTGAGCCTCTAGATTGTTTAATGAATCTAAATAGAACTGAGATTTAGTCCTATTGACCCAGTCAATTGTCTCAATCATGTTTCACACACAAGTGGATTTTATTTCAAAGGCCCAGATTTATCCCTTTTCACATTGGGCATGTATTTATTCTTTGATTTAAGGAGTTTTTCATGTCCTCCTTTACATTTTATTCATCAAATAATAAAATGGAAACAAAATGAAATA
The DNA here is from genome assembly GCA_034641835.2 of Pinus albicaulis. Lineage (NCBI taxonomy): Eukaryota > Viridiplantae > Streptophyta > Pinopsida > Pinales > Pinaceae > Pinus > Pinus albicaulis. Next base: position 741,229,596 of record CM076582.1, on the reverse strand, counting down.
TTCCTATTAGCTTGGGCTAATTAGGAATATTACAGTCCTCCCCTCCAAAATTCTTTCTTGTCCTCAAGCAACTGCAAGGTGAGTGTTGCAAAATCTCTAATGGAATTGTCTCCTCCCGGGAATGAACCATATAGTTGTCATCATGAAGAATTGGGTGATACAAAGGAAGAATTACAAGCTGTCCATTGGTCTTCTCAAGGAATGAGAGATTATAAATATAGGGTACTTCAACCCCTTTAAGAGCCTTTACTCTCCATGCTATCATCCAAATAGAAGGAGCCATTCTCGATAGCTCATAGAAACAATCATTAATCCCCATCATGTGCATTTAGTAGGGGCTATAAGGTTGGAAATGAGAGATAAATATACTCAACTCACGTTGTCCCTCTTCCCATTTTTGATGGATGTGGAGTTGTTGATATTGGGCTACAAAAATGTAGTTCTCATGAAGCCAAGAGGAGCTTGGACCTTCATGATCCTCTTCATGGATTCTAGTGAGCCTTCTTGCCCAACCTCCTATGCATATAGTGAACAAATCATTTTTACCATAGGTGCTCCAACAAAAATATGGACTAAGTGTCATTGGATGGTGACCCAAGTCCCTCCTTTGAGACCAGATCTTTCCATCCTCTAGCTGCCTCAAATCATGATACAATAAGTGGCCATCCCACCACCTTTTTGCTGCCATAAGCTTCTTCAAAGCTTGTAAATAATGGCGGATAATAGGTGTTGGTTGAACATGATTCAAGCAACACATGTCCTGCTCGAATTTATCCCTTGTGAGATATCCCTTCCCATGACATAAGCCCAATACATGACCTTTTGCATAAGAAAACACATAATATAATGCAGCAGCCATATAAGGTTCTATCCTCTTCTTGAAATACAAATGAATTTGGGAGATTGCATTCCCAATGGAAACATTCACCCATTGTACCTTTCCTCCTCCCATGTTTACAAGAAATATTGGAGCATCATTAACATCATGATATAAACATGCTCCCTTATGCCATCCCATGAGAAGGTTACATCTTCTCCCAACCCAATGTACATACATGATTATGATATTCATTCTAAATAGAAATACATGTACATACATCATGGATACAAGTAGATGTATGGACATGGAATTCATCATGGGGTGTCCATACTCTCTCCTCATCAACCCAAACAAACATGCCTTCTTCTTATGCATTATTTTCTTGAAATACAAGGCATGAGACAATAAATTCAAAAACCTTGGGTGGTACCCAAACTCACCCAATAGGAACCAACACAGGTGATCTCCTCCCTGCTTCAGATCTAGATATGGTAAGTGGTTCACATGCCACTTAGTTGATGCCCTTATAATTTCACCATGGCTGAAAGTGAAATTATATCTGGTGCCTTAGGGAAGCACCCATCATGTTGTAACACCTCCCTTAGCCCATCAAGGGAGTGGCCATATTTGAAAATAATCTTGGCCCATAGTTGGCCATGAAGCTTGTAAGGTAAAACACTCCCTTTGGGAGTTATGGCCTACAAATGTAAAGTAAGGGAATACATGAAATCATGAAATAATATTTGATTTACATAAGCATGCTTCTTACCCAAAGTCTCCAATGTTTTGTTGGCTTCCCTCTTAGAAAGATATGACATTGATGCACAAGGTTGAGGGAACACTTTGCTCTTCTACTCATCATGGGAACTCCTTGGTGGAATTCCTTCAAGTAAGGAGACATCAAGGCATAGATCATGGAAGGATGTATGGACTGATGTGTCCTTGATTTTCTTGAATATATCATTTTTCCTTCTTTATGCATTATTATGCTGAAATAAAGAGGGACAATTGTTTCTTACCATGTGAAGCTTTCCCTCCTCTTTTCTTTCTGAAATCTTCAGGGTCTCATCCTTTGATAGTGATGACACATGCTGCCCATGGATGGTGCCATAATCTTCATATAATGAGACCTCCTTAATGAGATATGACTGAATACATGAGTGGATAAGACCCTCCATGCTTCCACTGCACAATCAAATCACCTTCCTAAGTGTTTCAACCTTCTGCAATGGATAGGAATGAGACTGGCCCTCTTCCCCATCTCCTCTTTGTGTCCTCAAGGTTTTACACCTTCTGCATTCCAAGGGCTTTTGAAATGAAATCCCTTTGAGATCTTTGAGAAAATACCTCTCATCTATGTCCTTCCAAAACCATTGAGGTTCTAGATCTCCTGCAGGTAGAAGTTTCTCTTTGAGTTGGGGAGTGCTCATTGAGAAAGAGGCATCTAGAAAGGAGAAAAGGTTTCTCACTTCAATATGTCTACCATTCATCATTTCTTCCTCCATTGCTTCATGAATGAAGCTGAAATTTGAATTAACCCATGAGTAATGGTGCCTTCTTTATTCCTTACTGCTCTTGTATAGCGCACTGCAACTTTGTTGCTCTAAATCAGCAGCATACAGAAATGTAGATCTCTTCATACAATGTGCTGAAATGACAACAGATGAATTTTTAATCACACCTTGGTGGGATGTAGAAGTAAGAGATTCTTCTAAAACTATGTAGTATTCCTCCATTACTGAAGGCTGCTCCTCCAAGGTTGTGCCATCACTGGTACAAGTCTCCACCCTTTCAATCTCCTTTCAATATTCTTCAATACCCTTCATGGTTTGGAAAAGGAGCAGGAAGATCTCCTCTTCTGTCATTCTTCTAAGTGGTGGAGCCATGCTCTTGTTTTTTCTGTAAAATTCATCTTCTTTATGAGGGTAGGAAGTGAATGGGTCTTCCTCTCCTTCTTGAAACCTTCTGTAGGTCTCACTGCAACTTTCTTCTCCTTGAAACCCTCTAGGATTTTCATTTTTTTCTTCTTTCTCCTTTGTCTGCCTACCCTCTTTGAAGAGGATATTGATGGATCTGGAGTATGATGAGGTAAAAATAATATTATTTAGCATTCTGACCTTTCTCCTTGCTCTATAGCACTTTGGCTTGAAGCCATAGGCTGAGCCAAAGAACTTGACTCGGATACCACTGTAATATTCCAAATCTGGAATTTCTACAACAATGAGAATACCCTAAGGTATTCCAGAGTTGGAGAAGCATAAATATGCCTTCTAAAAAATGTCCAATTAAATTTCCTTCAATTAAATGATTATGCAGCAACTTATAACTCACTTTGGACTCAAAGGGTGGGGAAAAGAGGTGATTTTGGCCTTAAAATGAGCGTATTCAGGTATATACGTAAAAATAAGGTGGGATGATGGTTGGATATAATATATTAGGTCATGAGGGACCTATTCTAAAAATTTAATCTCAAAAAAATAATTCTAGCTATGTTAAACCGTTCCTCCTTCCCCAACTAGGCTTAAAAACCTTGATTTCCCATGGCTTAAATTATGCAAAATTTCCTGAAGCTTCTACAACGTGATTTTCTGAAGGTTTTAACTGAAATAATGATGGAACATCAGTATGGAAAGTTAAAAATATTATTCAATGGCTTTATATTAGAAAATACAGATTTATACATGAAGAAAGACCTCAAAACCCAACATAATGATACAAGGAAATGCCCAATAAACCAGACAACGTAATATTCAGGAAGCTGAAGTAGTGTTTCATTATATTTTAGATCTAGAATAGATATGGGTACAAAATTATAGATCTGAATGGGATATATATGCAAAAAGATATTTTTAGTACATTCCCCTTAGGGATCTTAGCAGAAGATGAATAACAATGAGTAGATATGAGATCTACACCATGGATTTGGAATAAAATTCAAAAATTTCTGAAGAACATGATACATATCATATCAGATCTGAAATGGAACATAGATTGGTTGGCCAATCCATGGATCACCACATTGAAGGGAAGGATCCCTTTCACCAGAGATCTATCCTCCAAACTGATGCAAAACCCACATTGCAACTCTGCCTACAAAAAGGATGAATTTTCCTCAAGGGACTACACAGATGAAGTGGAGAACACTTTGGCATGATGCCAAGATCTGTAACTGAAGCCCAAACAAGAGAGGCACTCTTCCAGGAGGTTAAAAGACACACTCCATGAGAAGAGGCTCCTAAAACAAGCTAGATCTTTGTAGAGCTAGAATCCCACTTGCTGCAGCTCACTTAGACAATGAAACCCTCACTGGTTTCACACTGCCAAAGAGATATGAAGCTTGTCCAATGCCAGATAGTGGACCAAAGCAACACAATCTCCTCCAAGAAATCCTCAAGGAAGGAGGGAAGATTCCTAAACAGGGAACCCTCACTATTCTCTTACTAAACAGCCCAGAGAATTTGAATTAGTCTAATCAGACTTAATTATATGAAATCATATCATATTCAACAACCATTTCCTTGAGCCTTCTCCTTCCTTTTATAAGATGAGGATGTGCAAAACCCTAAACCACTTACAAAAATTTAGCTCCTTTCACATAAAGCTCCTCCATCTAAAACTGCGCTGAGCCTCTAGATGGTTCAATGAATATAGAAAAAACTGAGATTTGGTCCTATTGACCCAGTCAATTGTCTCAATCCTATTTCACACACAAGTGGATTTTATTACAAAGGCCGAGATTTATCCCTTTTCACATTGGGCATGTATTTATTCTTTGATTTAAGGAGTTTTTCATGTCCTCCTTTACATTTTATTCATCAAATAATAAAATGGAAACAAAATGAAATATTCCTATTAGCTTGGGCTAATTAGGAATATTACAGCTGCTTTGCACTACGTAAGCACTTCCTTTGCGTTGTGAAACCCCATCAACCTTTGCAATGCTGCTACCTTTGCTCTGCGTTGCTCTAGTCTTCAACATCCTAGCTCTACCAATGTGCCTTCGTAATCCTCTGCACCGACTAACTTTATTCATCCTGCTACTGTCATTAAGGGATCTTGTAGCTCATATGTGATCCAAGATTTTGGTCACCTCAAGGATCTTGCCCTGTCCACCATATGTAGTTAAATCTACAGATTTATGTCACCCCACCTCTTCTCTCGAGGCATATGAGCACTCATAGCCATATCTTCATCACTCCCATCATCACCCTTGGATGTTTCAGCCTTTGAATCTGAATCTTCCTTGCCCTTCTTCTTCTAAGGGCAAGTTGTGGTGAAATTTCCTAGTTCACCACGTCTAAAGTGCCCGACCTTTGAAATGTCTTTCTTCTTCTTCCTTTGTTGCCCCTGTTATCCCTTAGATGCGAGAGTCACATCTTCCTCCTTCTTCTTCTTGATCTTGATTCTGCTACTGGTGCTGCCCGCCTTGGTCAACCTTCTATTCTCTTCTTGTCGAAGAGTTTCCCACATGTCATCATAATTTGGAAGTGTCACTCTACCCAAAATTCCTTGGAAAAAGGTATCCCACTCTTTAGACACTGCATTTAGGGCAGTCCCGACCAATAGACCCTCATATGGAGTGGCCCCCATAGTAACCAGCTAATCACGAATCGTCTTCAATCTAATGAGAAAGGGGTCGATTTCCTCTCCCTTATGCATCTGAAATAGTTGAAGTTGATTCTCTAGAAGAATTATCCTTTGGAAAAAAGTCCCCTAATAAATTGAGGTCAATGTCGTCCACATCTCATTTGTTGTGTTATTTTCAGTAACGTGTGGGACCACATGATCCTTGACCTCATTCATAATCAAGTGCTTGGCCCTTGCTTGCACTTCCTCATACTTCTTCAATGGATCAACGTCAACAGGAACAAATACAACCTTCTCAGCATGATCTTTGATGTGATATTCATATAGAATTGAGAGGATTTTTTCCTTCCAGATGATGACGTTGGATACTTCATCCAACTTGTCCTTACCCCTCAGTCTAGGTGTGGCCATCTCTGCTAAAAAAAATATCAAAGTGAATGATATTCTCCCTTCTTCTGTTATTGCCCTCAGGAAAGGACTTGGATCTAGGTTTCTTGGTGCTAGAAACCCTCTACAGAATATACTCCCTCTGACAAGTGATTTCCTTCCTAGAAATCCTCCACCAACTGCTATCGAATCAACCCTCTCCTATCACTCTGTTGATCAGATCTCAGACTTCTTGGCTATAAATTATGTTGAGGAACTACTTCCCCTTACCTTGTCACACCATACTAGACATTGTTCTTCACCGATAGAACAATGCCCCACCAGTATCTTCTGAAGAAAAAAACTGTACTTCTAGCCACGACAACCAAATGGACGAAGACCTGAACCCTCTGCGCTGGTTCTGCATCAATTCCTCTCAGAATACGTCACCCTTCTAGGTCTGCGTGAGCCTTTATATGAACTAGACTAATTGTGCGTCACCACTCCTAGGCCTGCGTTGTCCCTCTATGCTACCACTACCTGGATCTCTATTGTCACTCGGAACATCCTCCTTCCTACAGAAAAACTTCGTCTCTTCGTTGATGGCTTCATCTCTCCCTGATCTTCAATATCTCTAATATCATGTGAAAATTTATGAATTTACTAAACATAAATCCTACAATAGTAATCGGATTTACTTCTTGTACTTGTTTTATTAACTTAACAAGCTATTTTTTCTGAATAATACAAGAAAAACATCAAATTAAATACATTATTTCCTACCAAAATATACATATCAAGTACTAAATAAATAAGCACATTCGACCAAAGACACGATATTTTTTAGATAAATGTTCCTGGAAAAACCCAATGCGAGAAAATGGGTGGAAAAACTTTTGCGGGTTCTATTATTAAGCATATTTCTAAATAAAAACTAGGGTACCAGTAGTGGTTTACCCAACAAAGAAAATATCAGTAGAAGTACCTCTATCTCGAAGACAAGTATTATGGCTTAAACATCCTAGGATGAAGAACCCCACAGGTGCCTACACAGCTCTAGTAAGATCGATGTTGAGACTTTCTCACCCTTCAATGTGGCTGTGTCACCATTTAGTGTGGTTGTGCCGCCCTTTTTGATATACTAAATACGGGCCTGATCTAGCCCACTGGAACCCTAACGCTACCCTTTTTGGCTCTGTGTCAGATCCGATAGGCCTGCGTCAGCCTCTGCGCTAGCTTTACGTCAGCCTGGCTGGGCCTACGTCACCCCTGTTGGGCCTGTGTCACCCTTGTTGGGTGTGCATTGCTCCTAGGGTGCGGATCTCCATATCTTCTATTGTATTCTCGGCCTTGGATTCAGAAATCCCATTGCTGAACTTCCCCTCACTGCACTGCAAGATTGCTTGAAAATTCTCAGCAAACCACACCCCAGAATTTTGACTTAGCTCAAGTGCTGCTACTCTATGTGTGTTATCCAACTGACTCCAAGCCTTCCTTTAATACTTTTCTTGTTGAACATTCAATTGTCATGATATAATCTCTAATTGACAATTGAGATTAGAAAAATATTTGGGTATACACAAGGTCCAAATATTGTGCACAAGCAATAACTTTCTCTTCAGTCATGACTGCACCTTTAGAAACATCTTCTATTATAGGCCAAAACATATATTTGGTTAACCATTCCACTAAAAATTGATTGGGAACATAAGTATTGACCAATCGGTGATGACGCCTCCACTCATGAATGTGATCTGAGATGTGAGTGGAATCTAATTATTTGAAATTGGTCAATAGTTTCGTTCCAGTTTCATACCTGATGGGTAACTAGAAATGTGTGATGAGGGTGGTGGATAAAGTGTTGAAATCATGAAAGGAAGCTCTAGGTAACTCAATATACCATTTAGTTGTGATGCCTGTAAGTGTTGGTTGGAAAATACAAAGTTGAATAGTATCATCATAAAGGGAGTTTGAAGAACACCATAGATGATATGTCATAACATGTGTCGATGAATCTTCTCTTGGATTACCATTGAATTTTGGGATATCTGAAGGAAAATTAGTGGGAATAATCAATTGCCATGGTGAATGAGCGATGGGGTCATTAGTGAGCCGATTTAAGTGTGGAAATTGGAGAGTGGCCACAAAAGGAAAATATTGGTTAAAGTCTGGAGGAGGATGGCCCGGATATGAAGGAATAACTTGAGCACTAGGAACTTGCATTCCTGGATAAGTGGGGTTCTGATAATAAGGAACTTGGGTACCAGGATAAGGAGGACCCTAATAATCAGTATACAAGTGACCATGTTTTCCATCATTTAGGTGAAGATATATTTTTTAGAATGGTTGGGTTTGGATTTGTTGGCCTTCAAAAGGTGCTTTATATGGACCATATTGCTGACCGATGGGAGTTTGCATTGTCCCATGTTAAGGTGGGTTCGGTTTGGATTGCACCATACTATGAATAACATGTCATATCAAAACCTGAGAAGTACCATATCCAAGTGGTTGAGAATGTGAGGTACCTTTTACTAGCTGGCTAAGTGGGACTTGGGAAATTCCAGATACTGTTGGAAAATATTGAGATGAAACGACAACCTGTAAAAGTTTTATCACATGGATTTGAGCTTGTTGGGGAATTTACTAATGGATAGGAATTTTAGAATATGGTGTTGATTGAGGATTCAAAAATCGGTCCCAATATGAATCAGGTAGAAAATGTATCTAAGGAAGGGAAGAAACAATTAGTATGCAACATACCACATGCAAAAAACAAGATGCAAGATGAAATTTCCATTTCAATGTAATTGTTCCTACACTGATGCACATACAAAACCTAAATTCAAAATACAAAATTTTTATTTTCACCACACTTAATTTTTGAAATGAATAAAACCAAGATGCAAATGTTTAATCACTGATTCAAATGCACTTTTCAGAATGAGGACTAGAACAACAATTCATCCAAGCAATCAGTTACCAAAGGAAACCAGTTTACAAATGACCAAATGATAAGAAGAAAGAAAAATAAAAATCAATTCTTACCAAAGGGAATCAAACACAAATGAAAGCCAAATGGAGGCTTAAGGAAGACCACAAGACACTCAAGACTCAAGGAAGGTTATCTGGAAGTAGGTTGATCAAAGAGACACTTAGAAATAGAGGGAAAATTTGTGCAAAAAAATAGGTCAACGCTGGTAAAAACTATGCATCAGTGCTATTCAACGTTAGTACAAGGTGGGCCTGAGTGAGGTGCAATGCTCTGTCAGAGGCATTGGGGGAGCGTTGGTCCTGGGATGGAGGATTCCAACACAAAAATTGAAAAAAAGGCTCAATGAAATCACTTCCTAGGCTTTTTCTTGACTGATAAAAGAAACAAAGGTCTATGAAAGAGGTAATCAAACACAAAGGACAAAGAAAACCATCAAGGGAATACAACGATCCCCAGTATGGTCCCTAATTTGTTATACGAGATTTAAGATTGCGAACAAAAGTATCTCCCTTAGGTTCGATGGACAACCTAGAACAAGAGAGAAACAAGGAACCCAATTCTTTCATTAAACTAAATAGATGATGGAATGAAGCCTACCTAGAATCTGTTGCATGATTTGTTCCTTATTAACCTTGAATGCTCCAATTCCAGCGCTGATTGCCAAAATTAAAACCTGCACAGACAAATAACACAAGACAAGAAAATATAAAATTTATGAAGTATCATATAAGTACTCTATTCAATAGATCAACATTGTACTTAAATATGTGAAATAATGACATCACATATATGAAAACGAAGAAATTTTTTCATTGATATAAATGGAAGGAGATTACAACCACAAATAGGTGTTGATCTTGTAGAAGAGCTCCTCCAATTTGTTAAATTGTCCTTTCCTTATCACAATATGCACCTCCAATCACCCTAAATGCATGGAATTCTAACCTCTCACCTCATCAACATAAGGGTAGAATCACACTCCAAAATCTAGCCCCTTGCATATGCAAGGTAGTAAATATATAGATGACTGGGGTAACTTGGGAGTTCTTATCCCAATCTACGGTTTTAGTACCACCTTTGATGGGAGGATGGAATCAAAGGATAAGGGATGGAAACTCCAAATAAGGATGAGATAGGATCCGAAAGTTTAATCAGAGGTAAATGGTTGTAACAAGTTCTAGAAGCTTCTGGAAGAGGAAGCTTTCAGAAATTCTCTCTTTTTCCCGAATTTCTAGAACCAACGCAGGTTGAAAGGGGAGCAACCTCTAGGTGTTCAACACTAGTTATAGTGGAGAAACCTATAGGTGAACGTTATATAGAGGAAGGCTAGGGAGCATTGTTACTAAAACTGGCTCAGATGAGGTGGTTTCAGGTAGAAATTCTAGGAAAGGAAGGAGGTTTACTTATGGCTTTGTGCAATGATTTTGACAAGGGGGAATAGGATGTTGATTGATCCCATTAGGAGGCCTAATGTATGGATGTGAAAAAATGGCCTATAACAAGCTTCCTCCATCTTCATGTGTACATTTATTAGTATATATTACTTGCTTAAAGAAGGTAATCAATGACAAGATCCTAGTCTAGGCTATTCTACGAGACATTAATGAAGAAGGAAAAATAATACTAGAACTAGAGCAATTTTGGAAACAAGGACTATGTAGCTAAGAAATTGACCAATTACTGAGTATCTCATCAAATGTAGAACCTTCTGGTGGAACAAGCGACATGGGAAGATGAGTTTTTCATGTAAAAATACCCATAAATAGTCAAGTGTTGAGGAAAAAAAATTCTAAAGCGGAGGGGCATGTTAAGCACTATATAAGAATTATGTTAATCCAAAAACCACTTATTAGGACCTATATATTGAGTGATTACATTTCTATTTTTATATTGTTACATAGGCTAGAACTCCTCATGGTACCATTTTATTATAATTTCACCCTCTCTCTCTCTCTCTCTCTCTCTCTCTCTCTCTCTCTCTATATATATATATATATATATATATATATTGGTAAACCTCATTGTATAATGAATACAATGTATAAGACAACATTTAAGGATGCTAAGACTAGGTCTCCTTAGTGTGTGTGTGTGTGTGTGTGTGTGTGTGTACACACACACACACTAACACACTAAGGGGACCTAATATTAGGATCCTCAATTATTACTTATAAATTTTATTAATTATAAAAGGTTCCATCTCAAAGATGAATGTAATTATTAGTTTCTTATCACTTTTTAGGTGCAGGGTGTGAAAAAGGGTATTGGACGAGTTCTAAAAATATTCCAATTTGGGAACCTGTCAATTTAACTTGGGAAACCCTTCTCGGAGAAAACCTAGCTAGAAAGTGACTTTGTTGTGCTCTCTCTCTATTTGAATGGAAATGAATGCAAGTACAAAGGAGTGAGGCATATGGCTCATGGGATGCTACAATTCACACATCCTCTCATTTTTATCTCTTTTTATCCACTCTTAACTACTTTTCTCATATATGGAACAAAATGCACTTGAATAAAATGGAACCCATTTTCCTCCTAGGGGCCTAGTTATAAAACAACTCAATAGAAAAATAGGTGTTGAAATTGACCCATTCAACCCTCAATATGAGTTATAGCTTGAAATTTCTAGAGTTTTCTTCATAGTTCCCATGTGGCTAGCCCCTTTTCTATGAATAATAGGGGATGACATGGAATCTCCTTGAATTATGTTGGTGGATCTCAATAGGTCAACGTCCAGGAGGGATAAATTTCTCATACAAGATTCAATTAAGGAAATTTTTACATTGTTAGAAAGATAATGATTTGTAGATTATTAAAATTAAGTTCATAGTAAGGTCAAGCCCACAAAATTTTCCATTTAAGGTGTCAAAATAGCTCCCAAATTTTTTCACTTGAAATTTTCCAAACTGGGACCACCAATAAAAATGATCTATCAAGTTGATTCCTCAAAATTTTCTTCTCTAAGAGAATCGATATGGATGAAAAATACTAAATTGATCCAATTTTATCATTTTTGATCCTATACCTACAAGAAAATATCTCTCTCTCTCTCTCCAATCGTTGTATAGAAATGGCTAGATATGAGAAATCAAGAAATGGTAGAGCTCAAATGGATTAGGAAGATTGTAGAGTCCCTGAATTGTTTTGTTTTGGCACGCTTTTGCAATCATGTTTTCCTTATTTTCTCATCACTATCAGCCTAATAAAGGTAGTAACCACATGATTTTGACAAGGTAAAACATGTATGTATGCTATTTTTCATATTTTCTAATATGCTCTATTTTTCTGTTAAATATTACATTCAGCTATAAAATTAACATAATTCTACAACTATTTCATAGATATGCAACTACCTCCATTGGTAATAGGGTTTCAGTGCCCCAGCTCAACAAAGGAGTATATGGGTACTTAGAGGATGATTCCATCACGGGTATCCTCCTGATTATCCAAGCTAATTCATCAAGGAAATCTCATAGTAACACGGTCAATGGTGGCAGTCAAGACCTAGCAGCGCTCAGAAACAGAGCGCGAGAATGTCACGACTTTGTCGATTTTATTTCCTAATAGCAAATCGACAGGATATCGATAGTTGTTTAATTTTTTAATTTGTATAAGGATTATAAAGAGGCCTGTAGACATAGAGCTCACGTATTGTTTAAACACACTCTATAAAACCATGCAACTTTGTGTATTAAGGGCGCGCCATCTTTATATTTTTCTGAGTATTTTGTTTATAATTTTCTCTTAATTTGAAGATCATTTTCGTCAATTGATGCATTGTTAGTTTTAAGGAAACCTACTACGTTGTAGAGGTCCCCTGCATGCAGATCAGGTAATTTACTTTCAGTATTTAGAAATATTTTTAATCGCATTATCATTTCGTAGTTAGAATTTGGTCAATGCTTTGTTTTGTATTTCAATTTCAAGCTCAGTTTAATTAGTTCAATACTCTGTCTTTACTTGTTTTGGAGAATCACTCTTTAGTTTTATTCTTTCTATATTTCAGATAGCTCAATTCATTTCTTTTATTTCATTTACATTTTAGTAGATAAAATTTCATTTCTTCATAGCATTTTGATTTAATCTCAGTTAGTTTTTAAGTTCCATGTTTTCATAAAACTAGGACTTGTACAATATTTCATCCTTTCATAATTAATTTAGATTTAGTTCTCTATTTCGCTACAACATAAAATCTAAAAATGATTTGATAAAAAAACAAGTAGAAGTTAATCTAACATATATTTTGAAAGAGTTATCTCACAAACAATTTTTGATGACTCAATTAAATTGAAACTAATGACAAAGACTCAAAATTCAATCATCACTCTAATGACTTCTAGCATATATAGTGCACTTGCACTTCATCAATTTACTAATTCTGGTTGATAATTTATGCTTGCAATTTAAGAACATTAAATTGAATAAACATTTTGACATTGTTGTCGGGTAAGTTTAAATAGAAGTCTTAGAAATAAAAACATGATATGCATAGGGAAAGAGATTCTAAAGGTAGGTTTATAGGATGAGGAAGAAGTCTGATTCCCACATCATCACTCACTCCATGCCGACCTCGAAGTTCCACACCACCCACTCAAACTCGAATTCCATATGTAGGAGGTTGACATAGACTTCCTAAAATCCTAAGATCTAAAATCCAACCCAGGGATTCACCTACTTCATCTACCGAAGCTATAATTGAAGAATAAAGTCCTACATCCCTAACCACATAAGTAATATTCTTATATTCAACAATAGAACATCTTCTAGGACAGGAACTAGAAGTTCCCAGTGAAGAGGAAGAACAAGAAACTCATTCAAATTATCCATTGATAAAAGAACTAGAAGAATTAGAAAATAATGTTGTAGAACAAAATACTTACATTAGTTCTGAGGAATCCATCATGGATGAAGAAGGAGAAGGAGAAGTACAAAATGCCAATGGTGAACAACCTAGGATTGGAGGAGTTGTTGATATTTTGTCTATTGGAGTAGCATCGAATGTGATCTAGCTCCCAAAATTTGTGGAGGGACTATAGTACACATGATCTACAAGACCCAGAAAGGGATTTGGAAAAATTCATCTAGTTTGGGAGATATTTAATTAATTAACTATTTTCATGTATTTCCTAAGTCTAAACTTAGGAAAATTAAATAATTAAAGTTAATTAAATTAAACATGTGATGAAATTGTCTTAAGTCACACGAATCAAGCTTTATTTTAATCTTAGCCATTGATTCAAGATCTGATCATTGTCATTGGTTTCCCAATGAGAAAATTATAAAGGAAAGGCCTGGGGTCATTTGTAAACACACATAGAGGCAGAGCATTGAAGCTAAGTTGAGATTCTAGGGCAGGGTTTGCTAAGAATTCTTAGATGTGTTTCAGCTGTAGAGAGGGGAGTTTAGGCAAAAGGGGATGGCCTGATCCCAGTGCCTATAATCAGCAAGAGGAAGAGATCATATTCCAACGACAACACAGAGAAGAAGGAGCAACAACAACAGAGAGGGAAGCAGTTGCGCGGCGCAGGGGAAACTTCAGCTATGCAGGTGTTGTGTAGTATCTCCCCGGGAAACGTTTGGCAGCAGGAGACCCTTAGGGGTAGTGTAGGGTCTACATCACCCAGTGTGGGGTTACACATCTATCCCTAGGCCAATGCAAAGGGATGCAGAGGATACAAAAGCTGATGCAGGGGCTTTAGGGGCAGCGTTAGGGTTTCTACTATCAAGATATGGCTAAGTCCTTTAAATACCATTTGAGGGTGTGGATCAGTCAATATTTTTTCTTCAGAATAGTAGTTGAGCTGCAGATCTATATTTTCTCTGTTGGTTTTTCAAAATATAGAACCCAGATTTGATATATTCAGAAAGTTCTTAATAATAAAACCCTCCAATGGCCAACAGACTGGTTTTCCCTAATTGGGTTTTTTCGGGGACTATTGTCCTGAAAATCCTTGTGTCACTTTGTCTATGTGTACATGTTATTTTTCTAGATCTGAATTGGTGAAAGTATGTTATGTGTTTTGCTTCGATATTAATTTGAATTTTCATCTTAATAACTTAATTAAGTAGGAGGAGCATAACCAGATCTAACAATATATTTCTGCACAAGTAAAATTCGGAAATCTTCACATGGTATCAGAAAAATTGTAGATCTAGGAGGGTCACCAGCAGAAGACTGAAGGATCTTGCTGCAGAAAGAAATAGGAAGTGCAACTACAGTAACAAAAGGGAAAATCTGAAGGGACAACGTAGTTTCAGAGAGAGAGGAGTTATGCAGACGGCAGGGTGATGTAGTCTTATACTGTCTCCTAGCAGGCCCACACACTTACTGCATAGAGTCAGTGCTAGGATTGTATGAAGATAGCCAAGGTGATGCAAATCTAAAGCTGTCAGATCCAAAAGTGCTTGAATCAGAGCTGCAGAACTTCAGAAGGTGCTGGTGGGGTTAAATGTTTGAAGTTTTCAGAATTTTAGCTTAATCACTAGTGACAAAGAGCATTAGGAGATAAGCTTCTCAAAGAGTTTCTAGCCAAAGAAACTTTCATATCGATCAGAGGATCTAAGAGAGATGAATCATTGTTTGATTCGACATATTTTGAAGAAGGGAAATCAATTGTTAAAGGGAGAAAAAGGTGTTTGTTTCGCATGGATCTTAAATCCATATCTCTGGCACAAAGAAGAGGAGTTCTAACAGGTTTCTGAGCAGATGGCACCTCATGGACTACGTGATCAGGACAGATTGGATGGCCTATCCAAATTTTTAGTTTGGAAGGCTAGAATCCTTATAGTCCTAGAGGAATATCATCTAAAAGGCCATGCAAAACAAGTCTTGGCCATGCCGACCGATGCAGATCTCCTAAGGAAGTATAATGAAGCTACGGGACATGCCAAGTGGCTGATAATGGATGGAATTAAGGATGATATTGTCCCACATATAGTTGAGAATAGAAAAAATAATGAGATGTGGAAGGCCTTAACGTCCCTATATGAGGGAAATTTCGTCCAGAGGAAGATGCTTTTGGAGAATCAGATTTGGCCATTCATGATGACCAAGGGGGAAAAGATGGAACATTTTATCTTTAGATTACAGTCAATCAAAGACCATTTGATTTCCATGGGTGCAAAGGTGGAGGATGATGTGATGGTCAGGACTGCTCTCAATGCAATCATAGATGAGTGGAAAACCTTTTTCCAACGTATCTTGGGTAGACCATACCTTCTCGACTAGGACAACGTGTGGGCAATCGTGCATCAAGAAGAACTCCACGGAATCACCAAGAAGCAGTAAAACATAGTATCAAGTAATATGAAGAAGGAAGATGAAGAATATGCAACCTTGGCATCAAAGAAGCAGTAGGGAAAGAATAATAAGGATCTATCAAAGATCAAGTGCTTCCAGTTGGAAAATTAGGACATTTCATCAACAATTATCCTCAAAAGAAAAAGGGCAAGGAAGATTCTTCTTCCAAGGCTGTTGTGGCAGATGATGGGTCAGAAGATGATGCAGCCATGAGCACCCATGAACAATGAAAGTTGGGTGACATGGATCTGTAGAGAAGCTACAAAATGAGGCCAGGATCCTTGAGAAGCTCATCTCTTGGGTCACATTCGAGCTACGAGAGCCTTAAGACAGTAGAGGGACAAGTGGAGTAGTGGGTGCATAGATCACAGATGAAGTAGAGGCAGATCTGAAGGCTAGCAGGAGTACCATAGTGAAAATGCAACAACAAAGTAGAGGCAGCAACATCAAAGGGGCTGATGTGACTTCAACAGTGCAGATCAGAGCTGCAACAGAGTGGGGGCTTCAAGAGGACAACGCAGTGCAACAGTAGTGCGAGATATTTCAGCATAAGGGATTAGTGTGACTTTAGTAGTGCAGAGGGATTTTTCTTACACAGTGCAGAGCTATAGTTCTGCTTCATCCTCTAGATTACAACATAGATAAGAAGTTGATGGAGCTTGAGTGATAAGGTTGCAGCCCAATTGACTTGTATGTCAAATATTGGGCATGAAATTCAGTTGTTTCTCTCAGCAACTAAAGATGCAGTGCAACAGATGGTAGCACGGATGCAGCAAATTGAGAGGGAGTTACAGTACATATGTGGCAGTGGTGGTGAGACTGTCATGGGCAGTAGTACAGAATGCCAACAATAGTGCAGATTTGAGTGGTAGCAGGCCAAGCATAAACAACATTGAAACCAAAGCCCAAAATCTTGTGATGCATGGTGTGATGTATTGTTAGAGCACACTCTGTGCTAAGAGGGAGTGTTGAGATTTTGTGTATTGTGGTAGCATCGAATGTGCTCTACATCCCAAATCCTATGGAGGGACTAGATTACACATGATCTACAAGACCCAAAAATGGATTTGGGAAATTTCATCTGGTCTGCGAGATATTTAATTATTTAATTATTTTAATGTATTTCCTAAGTATAAACTTAGGAAAATTAAATAATTAAAGTTAATTAAATTAAGCATGTGATGAAATTGTCTTAAGTCAAATAGATCAAGCTTTCTTTTAATTTTATCCATTGATTCAAGATATTATCATGGACGTTGGTTTCCCAATGAGAAAAGTATAAAGGAAAGGCTTGGGGTCATTTGTAAACACACACAGAGGTAGAGCACTGAAGCTAAGCTAGGATTCTAGGGCAGGGTTTGCTAAGAATTCTCAGAAGTGTTTCAGCTGCAGAGAGGGGAGTTTAGGAAAAAGGGGATGGTCTCATCCCAGTGCCTAGAATAAAAAAGAGGCAGAGAGGAGCTTCTAGAGGCATTGCAGAGAAGTAGGAGCAACAGTAGTAGAGAGGGAAGTAGTTTCACAGCGCAGGGGCTACCTCAGCTACACAGTCTCTCCCAGGGCAGCGTTAGGCAACAGGAGACCCTCAAGGGTTACATAGAAACCATCAGGGGCAGTGTAGGGTCTGTGTCACTTAGTGTGGGGTTAAGCAACCCTCTCTAGGCTAGGGCAGAGGGACGTAGAGGCTGTAGAAGCTGACATAGGGGCTTCAAGGGCAACGCAGGGGTTTCTAGGGTCAAGATCTAGCCGAGTCCTGTAAATCCCATTTGAGGGTGTGGATCAGTCAATATTTTGGCTTCAAAATAGTAGGTGAGCTGCAGATCTATATTTTCTCTATCGGGTTTTCCATATCTGGAACCTAGATTTTTTGCATTCAGAAAGCTCTTAATAATAAAACCCTCCAGTAGCCAGCAGACTGGTTTTCCCGCATTGGGTTTTTCCAGGGACTATTGTCCAAAAAATCCTTATGTCACTTTGTCTATGTGTGCATGTAATTTTTCTAGATTTGAATTGGTGAAAGTCTGTTATGTGTTTTTCTTCGATATTAATATGAATTTTCAGCTTAATAAATTAATTAAGTAGGAGGAGCATAACCAGATCTAACATGAGATTTCTGCATAAGTAACATTCAAAAAAATTCACAAGAGGTAGAGGAAATAAAGGAGGTGGAAGAGGAGGAGGTTTAGGTTTAGGTAGAGGAGATCCAGAACCTTTTGGATTCCCTATTATCGATGAGGATACAACATACACAATGAAAAATATCTCACCTTCTATCCTCCCTATTTTTCATGGAATAAGAAGTGAAGAACAAGAAACATTTCTCTTCGAATTTGAAGTATTATGTAGATCATATGATTATCTACATGATGCTCAAAAATTAAAATGGTTCCCTGCTACCTTAAAGATTTAGCATTAAAATGTTTTATGAGTTTAGGAACGAATTCTATAGGAACATGGGCACAACTTAAAGCAACATTCTTAGAGAAATATAAGGATTACTATATGCCTCATAACATGAAAGATGAAGTTTTTAAAATGGCCCAAAGGGAAGATGAAAATCTTGAAGATTTCATCGAAAGATTTGCTTATAATATTAAAAAGGAAAAAATGCATAATTTGGATGAGGAAACTTTGAAATATCTCCTACTCAAATCCATTAGAGATGAGTAGAGATATCTCCTTAATATAATGGGAAAAGGAGATATTTTTCAGTTACCATTTGCAAAAATTTGTGAGTTATGTGTACATATTTCAAGGGGTAAATTACGAATCAGGAAAAGTCCAAGGGATCCTCTCTTATCAAGAATAAATAAATTTGCAGTTGGGACAGTTAGTAGGGAAGAATTAGGTAATTTTCTTGATAATTTTAAGACAGATATTTTAGGGAGTCTTAGTGAGAAAATTGGCACCCTTAAAATACAGAACAAGCAAAAATCTTAAAATGTGGCATTATATATCTTCTGTCCTAGGTGTAGAAAGAAACATGCTTTGAGAGAATGTTATTTAGACTTAAAAACCATATAAACCTATGTAATATGTACATATAATCTTGATACTAAAGAATGTCCCTTTACACCAGGTCCTAGGGTTGTATACAGTGAAGAAGGAATGTCAAATCAAGTAGATCCTCTTTTCTCTATTGCGAGAAGACCATCGAAAAATCCTCAAAATCAAAATCAAAATTTTAATCCTCAACAATTGGCACATTCTTCACAAATTAATTGGAATCCACCTATGCCATGGCAGCCTTGGGCTCAACCACAACCACAATCTTGGAATCAGGGGTGGCAAAATCGTTATGGAAGGTATGCTCAATATCAACAATATCCACCACCCTATCAAAATTTTCCACCACAATTATTTCCTCATAATAATAAATTACCTCTAACTCAAGTTCAAAATGTAAACTTCACAACCCTATTTACCATTAGCACAAAAACCAAATCAATTACCTGTTCAACCACTTTCAAATCCAAATAATAAATCTGTCTACAACATGGAAGCACATAATTCTCAAACTTATATAATAACTCCACTAGATATAAATCATGTTTAGTTAAGATCTGGTAGAGTATTATGAAATAAGAAAACCTCTGTTGTTATTCAGGAAACAAATAAAAAATCTCTAAAAAATAATAATACATCCAAAGAAGAAGATATTTATCTTCCTCAGAAAGAAAGTGATCAAACAGAAAATATTCCTATAATTTTTTATGATACTCCTATTATAGAATAGCCTTCGGTGTCTATTATAAGACCACCTCTTCCTGAAAGGTTGAAAATTGAAAAAGAAGTAGAAAAAAAAAGCATACTGCCTGATTATGATATGTTGGATGAATTGAAAAATGTTTGTATAAAAATTCCTTTATTGCAAGCTACAAAAGAAATACCAATTTTTGAAAAAACAATTAAGGAATTTAGTAGTCAAAGATTAGGAAGAAAAAAAAAGGCCATAAAAAGAATCCAATTAGTTGGGAGAATTGTAGACATCATGATGGGGAAGGCAACAATTCAGAACTATTTAGACCCAGGAAGTCCCATTATGAAAATTCACATCAATGGAATTGACATACCATACACACTGATTGATATGGGAGCAACCATAAACATAATGAGTAAAAAAATTATGGATCAACTGAAGCTTCCTAATATTCTCTACACACCAACATTTTTACAACTAGTAGACAGGTCTATAATCAAACCTGATGATGTGTTAGAAGATATTTTTGTATCCTTAGATTCCTGGGAATATCCTGTCGATTTCATGGTTCTAACACCCAAGAATAATTTGGGAGGACATCCACTAATTTTAGGAAGACCTTGGTTAGCTACAGCTGATTCTTTCATCGGTTGTAGATCAGGAGACATGTTTATCCTAGATGGAAGTTCTACAAAGAAATTTAGATTGTATCTTCCTGCAAAAACAACAATATATATAGAAAATGAAGAATGGATAGATGACGATAATGACATACAACCTATTTTTACTATTGTACAAAAAAATGAGGACCAAATTTTAAATTCAATAGAAAACAATGAACCCTCCTTATATTATGCCCATACTCAAACATTTCAAGAACAATGATCGAATATCTATCATCTAGAGAAATGTATTTACATTCTATGGAAAAATTTGGAAATTATTTGATAGAAAATTTTCCAGGAAAAACATTGAATATTAATGAAAATCTAGAAGAATTACAAAAAAAACAACTGGCAGAGACCTTGAAAAAACACTCTTATGCTTATGCATGGGAATATACGGACATGAAATAAATTAATCCTAAAATTTTCATGCATAATATCTATATTGAAGAGAATGCTAGACCAGTTAGACAACCCTAAAGAAGAATGAACCTAAACTTGAAATAAATTGTTAAGGAAGAGTTACAGAAACTATTGAATGTAAATTTTATCTATCCCATATTAGAAATTCAATGGGTTTCACTCCTAGTGATCGTTCCTAAGAAAAATTGAAAATGGAGAGTATGTATCGATTACAGGGAATTGAATAAAGCAACATTGAAAGACCACTTTCCACTTCCTTTCATAGATCAAGTTTTAGACACATTAGCAGGGAAAATTTATTTTTTCATTTCTGGATGGTTTTAGTGGGTATAATGAGATCCAGGTAGCACCTAAAGATCAAGAAAAAACCACATTTACCTATCCATGGGGAACTTATGCTGACTGAGTACTTCCTTTTAGATTGTGCAATGCTCCAACAACATTCGAAAGAGCAGTTATTTGAATTTTCTCCGACCTTATTCACGAATGTGTGGAAGTGTATATGGATGATTTCACAGTTTATGGACATTATTTTGAGGAGGCACTATCAAATTTAGAAAAATTTCTAATAAGATGCAGAGAAGAAAATATTTCATTAAGTCATGAAAAATGTTTTATGATGTTTAATGAAGGAATTGTTTTAGGTCACCTTATTTCAGGAAATGGGATAAAGGTAGACTCATCTAAATTAGAGGTTATTTCCAAATTATCAATGCCAAATTGTCAACAAGATGTTAGGAGTTTTCTTGGTTTTACTGGATATTGTAGAAGATTGATAGAAAACTTCACGAAAATAGCATCCTCACTTGTTAAATTACTCACCAAAGACCGTGAATTTAGTTGTGACTCTAATTGTCAAAATTCCTTTGAAACTTTGAAAAAGAAGGTCTCTGAAGCACCTATTTTGAAAGGACCTAATTGGAAAATTCATTTTCACATATCGATCGATGCATCAGACATAACCTCAGGGTTTGTGTTAGTAAAGAAATATATTACTCCTTATGCCATTTATTATATCAGTAAAAATTTAAGTCCAACAGAGCTAAATTATACTATAATTGAAAAAGATATTTTAGCTGTAGTGCATGCCATTAATAAATTCAGACATTATATCACTAGCTATGAAACTTTCATTCATACAGACCATTCCTCCATCAGATATCTAATGAAAAAACCAATCAATAGTGGCAGAATAACTAGATGGCTATTACTATTGCAATAATTTAACATCACCATTCTAGATCGACCAGGAAAACAAAATACAATTGTTGAATTTTTATCCATGACACAAATGATAGCAATGATATGCTTATAGAGGATAAATTTCCCGATGAATATCTTTTTGGAATATATAATAAATCACCTTGGTATGCAGATATTGCTAATTATTTGGCTACAAAAAATTACCATCTCATTTGTTTCCCAGAGAAAAGAGGAGAATAATCCAAGCAAGTGCTTCTTACTCACGGATAAAAGAAACAATTGTACAAAACATGACCATATCTCATCATCAGAAGGTGTGTACAAGATGATGAGATACCTGAGATACATAAAGCTTGCCATGATGAACCATGTGGAGGCCGTTTCTCTAACAAAGTAACTGCTTATAAAATCCTTCTCTTTGGATATTATTGGCCTTCCATTTTCAAGGATGCCAAATAATATGTTAAGAGATGTGACAATTGTCAAAGGATGGGGAAACCTGTTCTTTCAAGCGAAATGCCACTACAACCTTAGGTACTCATTGAGCCTTTTGAGAAATGGGCTTTGAATTTTTTTGGTCCAATTAATCCACCTTCCAAATAAAAAAGGTATATTCTGGTATGTACTGATTATGTTACTAAATGGGTAGAAGATAAATCAATTTATTTTTCTACTGAAAATGTTGTAGTTTCATTTCTTTTTGAGGATATATTCACTCGTTTTGGTGTCCCAAGGGAAATTGTAACATATCAGGGAACACAATTTACATCCAGATTAGTACAAAAGCTGGTGGAGGAATATAAAATCAAGCACCAGAATTCCACTCCATACCATCCACAAGAAAATGGGTAATTTGAATCTACAAACAAGGTCATTGAATCCATTCTCACCAAGACTGTACACTTGCACAAAAGAGATTGGGCAGAAAAGCTTCCAGAAGCTCTATGAGCCTACAGAACTACATGGAGGAGCAGTACAGGACATACTCCCTAGGAAATTGTTTATGGAAAGCAAGTCTTATCTCCAATATAGTTCCAGATACAGACCTATAAAACAATAGTCAAGTTGAGACTTGACTTATCAGAAGCAAAAAATAAAAGGATAGGAAAACTCAATGAGATTGATTAGATAAGGTAAGATGCTATCCAGAAGACTAGCTTGATTCAGAAAAAAATATCTAAATGGCATGAAAAATACATCAAGAAAAGAAAATTTCATGCAGGAGACTCGACACTACTCTTCAACTCAAAATTCAAGAATTTTCAAGGGAAGTTTCAAACTCACTGGCTTGGAACCTATGGGAATGAAGACGTTTTTGACAATGGATTAGTTAGAATCAAGAATATTGATGAAGATAAAATTTCTCTATCAGGAAATGGACACCGACTCGAGATCTATCAAAATCCAATAACAAAAGACGAATTTGTCAAGATTTTCCAAAACAACTCTGATTTGAAGTTGGTTGAGAAGAATTCTTCTTCTCAACCTTAAAAAGTTTTTTTTCTCTTTCCTTTCCACACACACACACACACACACACACACACACATATTGTATAAACGTGAAAAACAACAAATTTTTGGCATTTTTTATACATAAAATTCAAGGTGAAAACCAAAATTCTTTTGGCACCTTAAATTTTCTATTACCCATTTTTATAAAAAAATTCATTATTCTAGCATCTCTTTCTTAAAAGAATAAGTGAGATACATAATTGCTGATATTCTACAGCTTTGATAGGTTTTTGTAGCTTTGGCATGTTTCTGCAGCCAATTTGACAGGACCATTTGATGATCCAAAGAAAAGAAGTGACTGACTCCTTATGATACAAAGTACCTGCAGATGACAACCAAAGGTTAGCAAGAAAATAAATCAAAGGTATGTAATACTTTAATTTACCAATAGGGGTCAACATATGACATGTATGAATTATAAGGACATAACATTACCGAACAAATAAAAATCATTATTGTGAAAGGTGATAGTGTCATGATAAATCCCTCATAATTCACCATTTTCTTTTTCACCATCATATCACGATTCAAGTCCCAATTCATTGATTTAATCATATAAATAATAAATATTAATACCTAATGGATAATTCACTCACTTATATCCTCATTTATTACCAACCTACCCTTTCATTTTTCCATCAACATCAACCTTTCTGCTCCAAAGCAAAAAATTTGATTATCCCGTCAAGAAAAAAAAAACTATAGGCGAAACATCTTCCAACCATGGGTGTGATTGTCCGAATAGAATCTACATGAAAGAAATTATTAGAAGGATATACAAAAGAAAGGGAATTATTACAGAAAACACAGTGGCTGGACTTAATGGAAAAATTCAATGGTTTCCACAAATAAGTCACCAAAACTTTTGCAGGGGATTTTGATGGCATAGAAGTGGAAATAGGAGATATTAAATTTACAGTGACAAAATCTATAATTGCAAAAGCCACCAGATCACCTTGTATAGGAGAGAAATGGTTTAATAAAAGAGGAATCAAAGGAGATGAATGGAGGTTTTTCTTGAATAAATCAAGCATGGATATTGATGTCCTCCGAATAGGCATTCCCAGCTCTACACTAAAAATTAACTGGAGGAATTTTCTCCTAATAATCCAAAAATTTGTTACTTGTGAAGGTCAATTTGGATGTGTGTTTTTCTATCATATAAGGTTATTGATGAATTTTATTTAATAACGTGAAATGAACCTTCCATATTTCTTATTGAATAGTCTTAAAAAGATGTCAAATAATGTTTAAAAGAAAATTCAGTTCATAGAAAACACAATGTATCACTATGGGCTAGTCAAAATACTTGTTGAATTCCATATTCAAAGTATAGAGGATACATGGAAAACCTTTCTAGCAATAAATCATTCTGAAGAAGAAACAATTTAACAACCAAGTAGTAGCAGGATTCAGAGGAAAAGGAAGGTTGAAACATCATTGGGAAAAAAAACACAGCAGCAGTAAGATTTGTTAGAATATGACATACCAATTGCAGAGATTTTAAATAAAATAAAATCAAAATAAGTTAGAAGAAATAAAGCCAGCAAAAAAACATATATTTTTCCCTAGAAAGAAAAGCCTAAAACTCAAAAGACACCTTTTACAAGACTAAGAAGAAGTACTAGGCTAAACACATTGAGAAAAGTACCGTCAAAATATGTAGAAAACATTGATTTAGAGGCAAAAGAAAATTTAGTAAACTCTCCAAGTGCATCGCCATCTGCCTACATTTGACCTCCTTGGAGTCCAGGACAAAGTTTAGGTATTGATATTATACAACACAAAATTTATGATTACATAGAATCATTTGAGAAAAGAGAAGCAACCAAGGAACCAATTCCAAATCAAGAAGAAGAAAAGGACCAGCTTAATGAACCACAAGAACCTCCAGTACTCGACATCTTGAGAAATTAAATCTTCAAACTGAAGATATTAAACATGTATATTAAAGTTTAAAATCAAGCTTTGAAAGCTCAAAATGAATTTCAAATTGCCAAGAATGATAATATGATACTACATTTAAGTCTATGGTACAAAAAGAATAGGAAATTGAAGAAATACAATAGGGCCATGAAGAAAAAAATCATTAATCTCAAATACAAAATCATTATGAAGAAACCAAGGATGGCAGTAGCTAAGAAGAATGTGAAAAATATAAAAATGGATATACTAGCATAAGTGTCCAAGGATATGAAGTAACTTCATAGAGATGATAAATTATGTGTTTGTATGAGGACATACACAACCTTTAGTGTGGGGGAATGTAGAGTCCCAAAATTGTTTTGTTTTAACACCCTTGTGCATCCATGTTTTCCTTCTTTTCTCATCACTATCAACCTAATAAAGGAAGTAATCATTTGATTTTGAAAATGTAAAAAACTTATGTGTCCTATTTTTCATATTTTCTAATATGCTCTATTGTTTTGTTAAATATTACATTCAGCTACAGAATTAACATAATTCTGCAGCTATTTCACAGATCCACAGCTACCTCCATTGATAACAGGGTTCTGGTGTGCCAGCTCAACAAAGGAGTATATGGGTAGTTAAAATATGATTCCTTCATGGATATCCTCCTGAATATCCAAGCCAATTCATCAAGGAAATCTCACAGTAACGCGGTCAACGATGGCAGAAAACACGTAGCAACGCTCAGAAACAGAGTTCGATAATGTCACAACTTTGTCGATTTGTTTTCCTAATAGAAAATCGATAGGATAAAGATAGATGTTTAAGTTTTTAATTTGTATAAGGATTCTAAAAAGACCTATAGGCATAGATCTCACATATTGTTTAAACACACTCTATAAAACCATGAAAACTTTGTGTATTCAAGGCACGCCATCTTTATATTTTTCTGAGTATTTAGTTTAGAATTTTCTCTTAATTCAAAGATATTTTTTGTGCATTGATGCATTGTTATTTTTAAGTAAACCTACTACATTGCAGAGGTCCCCTGCATGCAGATCAGGTCATTTACTTTCAGTCTTTAGAATTTTTTTTAAACACATTGTCATTTCATAGTTAGGATTTGGTCATTGCTCTGTTTTGTATTTCAATTTCAAGCTCAGTTTAATTAGTTCAATACTCTGTCTTTACTTGTTTTGCAGAATCACTATTTAATTTTATTCTTTCCACATTTCAGATAGCTAAGTTCATTTCCTTTATTTCGTTTACATTTCAATAGATAAAAGTTCAATTCTTCATAGCATTTTGATTTAATCTCAGTTAGTTTTTAAGTTCCATGTTTTCATAAAACTAGGACTTGTACAATATTCCATGCTTTCATAATTAATTTAGATTTAGTTGTAGCATAAAATCTCAAAACAATTTGATAAAAAAACAAGTAGAACTTAATCTAACATATCTTTTGAAAAGAGTTATCTCGCAAACCATTTTTAACGACTCAATTAAATTTAAACTAACTATAGGAATAAAATTTAATGTAGATGATAGATTGCTATAACAGTAACTTTACTTCAAAACTCATGGATCCATAGGAATTCAACACTAATCCAAAAATTCAAAAAAAATAAGAGATCAAAATTCAATCATCACTCTAATGACAAAGACTTATAGCACATATAGTGCACTTTCACTTCATCAATTTACTGACTCTGGTTGATAATTTATGCTTGAAATTTAAGAACATTAAATTGACTAAAAAAAGATAATAAAAATGATGAAATGTCATGGTGAAATGAGGGACAAAAAATATATTATTTATAAGAAAATAGTTGTTTAATTTAATATGGTAAAATAATAAAAAATAATTATTGGAGAAAATCAATTTCTAACCTTTTTTATGTTTTAATATCTTTGTGAGAGGAATAGGTCAAAAATAAGGTTAATGAACTTTTCTATGGATAATTAGTGAAAATAATTAAATTTATTCCACTTAAATGGGTAAAACTAATGAAAAATGTATATACCTAATCCTTGAGGATTAGGTGAAAGTCTTGTAAATATGTAAATAAAAAGATCATGAAAAATTAGAATAGGATACAAACTTGGAAGATGAATGTTATGAAACCAGCTCACAAATAGAAGAAAAGAGAGATCAACGACTTAGAAATTAGCCTCTTCTAGGGGGAAACCTCCTTTACATTACATAAATAAACAACTCTTGGATTATTCAAATGAAAAAACCTCCTTTTTATATATAAGAGTCCATGGGGTCGCAATATAATCCTATCCGACCTAACAATAATAATGTAAGGGAAAAAAATAACAATAAGGGGCTATTATGGGGCACAATAATAACAATAAGGGGGCTACAAGTGTTATGAGGAATTCTAATCTATGGATAAACTAGTCTTCCCTGAGTGTGGTGTTTCTTCACTCAGACCAACAAAGGAAAGGTAAATGATTTTCTCTCTAAGATAAATAGATAAACAGAAGATGAAGAGACTTACTTGTGATACTTCACTCTCGTTCTTCTTCTTTCGTTGCTCTCGATCCAACTGAACTCGCAAGATCAATACCTACAATCAAAACCAGAAGACAACAATCGACGATACAACTATACAATATCTATCTATCATAACCAAATTGAACTGACTAAATCAAAGAATACATGCACATATTAAGAATACATTCACAAAAGATAATCACATATATGAGAGAGAAAAAATATATTTATTGCAGTATTAGGAGGAATAGATTATAGCCAGTCAATCAGTTCGTTATCAACCTACTCCAACTTCATCTCATCCTCATCACACTAAGCATCAATCAAGTAACATCATAGTAATTCAACTCTCCAAGAATTGAGAATCCAACAACATAACACTACATAAATTTCTTCCTCCCTTGCACTTAGATGAGTGCCCAATTTATATGGAAATTGTAGGTATTTTTTCAATAAATGATATTGAATGGATTTGTAATAATATATGAGACATGTTTCCAGGTTAAATGGTGATGGATGAACACATGTATTCGAAGTATGACACCTATAAGCTCTTCTTGAAGGCACTAGACATGTAGAGATTCCTGGAACAATGATGATTTCGATCCCATGAGACCAACACACCCTTAAGTTTCGGGAAGTGCTTTACAGAGCACCCTTGCATGGGGGTAAGTGCTTTGCAATGCACTTAGGCCCATTTGGAGGAGAATTTATGAGTCAATGGGTCATTTTAACTATACTTAAAACAATGAAACTCTGATGAATTAAAGCCATCAATGGAATGACTTCTCTAGGGCATGTAGCAACTAAATTAGGGGATGATAGACCCTGTTTGTATTTAATTAGGGGATGATAGACCATGTTCATACTGGTTTTAGGTATGATGCCCAAATTTACCTATAAAAGCTACCCCCTAAATCATGAAGTCAAAATAATGATAATATTTTGATGAGATGCTTTACGGTGTGATGAGTAGGATCTGAGGTGTATGGTGACCTACATCAATTTTAAAAACATTACATCATGATATCTTGTACATCTTGGACATGAATTTCTAGGGGAGGCATACCAATGCTCAACACATAAACTATCATAACATGTACATATATCAGAAAGTCATCTACAGATATAGACATGCCTATAGATATAGGCCCATGATAGGATGCACATTTGTATGTAAAGCCATCGTACGGATGATGTGGTACAATTCTAGAAATTGCAGCCTAGATGAATGAAACTAGATCCAGGGTCTTATATCTCATTTACTCAATCGTTGATGTACAAGTCTAACCATGCGAATATGTGATCTGAAGTCGAACATGGGAATACATCTTCTAATTACCATCCAATGATGTAAGTCATTAACAGACGCGAGAGAAACCACCGTTGATGTTAATGGTTCTCAAGGTACTGCAGTACAATTTACAAGGCATTAATAGATGAATTGATGTCGAGCACCAAACAAAATATTTCGATTGAATTTCTGTGATGCCAAACTATCGCCGGAAGCAAGAAACCTGTCATTGATGTAAGAAAGTTCCAAGGTACTGGAAATATGTGTCTAAGTCAACTTCCTGGATGATGAGATGATATCGACGGGAAGCAATTCGTCGTAGATACGACATGAAATGGGAGTAATGATTTTCAAGAAAAAATGTGACTTGATGAAGCAATGTTCATGGATGGCGGTAATGAAAATGAAGGTTTATCAGTATTGCAAAAGATGAGGAATTACTGGATGAATTCTCTTAAACACATTGGTGACACTGAAATGAGTTGGAAGCATTGACCCAAAACCAAAATGATGGATGGTATGATAGACCATAGTTATGATAGACCGTCAAGAAGATTACCCAACCCAAAGCCACAAAGATGAAATGAAAGTGTCATGTTCAAGAGCGACATGCTACCATAAAGTGTTTTGTTCTTTTTCCCAAATTTTCCCCAGTCATTGTTGACTAGTACCTCTTTATTTTTTAATAATCTTGAGGAGGGTAACATATGGTTGATCTATAATTCGACCCTTCAAGTGACTCCATCGCTATTTGATGATTTAATGATTCTAGCTATAACAAAAATCTATCTTGTAATGATCGGACAAGTCCATCGCTATTTGATGTTTTAACGATTCTAACGACAATGAAAACTCAGTACTTTTTCATGTTTAAAGAGTTTGAAAAAGGGACAAAAGAGAAAACTTATTGAGTCCTTTTTCGTAAATTTATTGCTCATGTCTGAAAAAAGTGTAAAACGATACCTGAGAAAAGCTCTTAGCCATATTTGACTAAGGTGTTCCTTTTTCGTAAATAATCTATCTCAGTCCAGAAAAGGCTTACACTTATACTAAGTAGATGTCATTTCATTTCCTTTTACGAGCTCGAAAAGAAAAGTGCTCGGCAATCTTTTCACATTAGCGGAGTCTGAAAAGAGCTAAAAAAGACTCAAAGGGGGTCACTTTTTCGTGTTTAACAAAGATAGAAAAAGAGATAAAAGTATGCTTTGTGGTCAAATCATTTTTGGATAGTTTCGCACTTCAAACTTACTGTATCAGTTATAAACCTATTCAGAGAACCATCAAACATATTAAAACTATCTGTTTCATAGTAAAAATGAAGAAAAACTATAGTCACATCTTTAAATATGATTAAAATAATCAAAATGACTAATAAAAATAAGTTTTTACCATTCCATAGTTTCCATTTGAAATTTAGGAGCTTTGAACCTATTTTTCCCTTGAAATTCAACGATTGATTGCGATAGTTTCAGTGGATGATTTCTAGCATTTTTTGATCTAGGTTGTAGATCTGAACCTTCTCTTCCTTTTAGTGTCATTTTTGTTTCATTTCATTCTGAATTTTTAGGTTTTTGATCCCCCTAGGATAAATATATTGCGTTATGAGGGAAACACGCCCTTGCATGTTGAAACGTGCGTTGTAGAGCACTAAAATTGAATCTTAGATGCTCTGCAGTGCTCTTTCTCTGGACCAGGGGTGTGTTGGGTGCATTTTACAAATTTGTTTCTTTTTGTGTGCTAAAAAATTCCCAAATGTTTTGCATGAAATAGATCCTAATGAATCTCATGGTTGGCTTTCAGGTGTTGATTAGATCAAAATGACCATTACATGGTGAGAAAGAGAACATGAAGAACAAGACATGATTTCCCTAAATGATCCTAACATTGTAAGATCCCTCGAGGATTGTGGGTTAGTTAAGTATTTGAGATTATCAAGGATGAGACAACATCTTCCACTATTAGAGTTCCTAGTTCGTTCATGGGATCCAGAATCTCAAGCATTTCATATTAGGAAAATACTAGTTGAGGGTGTTTACTTTCTTACTGGATTATCGAGACATGGTTATCCTATTTCCCTTGCAGGATATACTCTTGGAGGTGAGACAGTGAAGGACTACATCCACCAGCATTTTCGGCCAAGTACTAAACCTACAAATATGGGAAGATAAAAATTCGTGATGTGCGTGATTTGCCTTTGAGAACTATCTTTTTCACTATTGCAAAACTTGTTGGCTTTGTGACACTACATGTTGAAAACCATTCATACATGCAGTATGCTCCTCTAAGTGTCTCGAACCGACAGTGTTCAATTGAGTTGAAGTAGTACTCTTTCAGATGAAAGAACAATTGACTAAAGTAAAGGGTGTCAGATATAATTTCAGTTATGGTTCGATCTTGATTTCCTTTATTTTAGAGAGAGTTCCATTGATGCAACTACAGCATGTGACACTGAGCATTTCTGGTCCTAGAGATCCTCAGATGTAGAGATGGGTCAAATTGATGGCTAGGCATGTTGGGCAATCAAATATCATATTTTATACTACATTGTTTGCTTGGCTTCCACGACAGAATATCGCCATAGAGGAGTATCAATACGGAAGCCAGATTTCCGTGGAGAATCAAATTTGATTTTACCTGATGGAAATCAACGGGATGTAATGGGTAAAAATGTTTTAACCATGTTTTTGATTTTAAGGTTTCTACATTCTTTTGTATTTTTTATTTTTTCTAGACTAAACTAAAGTTTTTTATGTACACAAATGTGGGTCTCATTTGACCAGTGGGTCAACCAAAGCAGGCAATGGATGAACCAAAAGACAAGTCCTTCAGGATTTAGATTTGACCGAGACTCTTGCTGAATTGAAGTAGCATGTTGAGGGATTTACTCTTGGGATATCTAATGTCCGGATCAAGGAGCTACCTATGAGGCTGCAACACCATACTATTGGTGTTCCTAGCCATTGGATGAGGCTATTGCGCATGATAACTAGAGAAATTGCTTGTTATCATGAGCATCACTAGTTTTACATTTGACATTTTTTTATACATTTTGAGGTCAGATGACCAATGTGCCTTGGGCACAAATTTTGTAAAAAACTAAACCATCTATCTATTTTCTTTTAAAGTTTTCCTATGGTAAATGTGTAATCCTATTCAATTGTATTATGTGAATTGAAAATGTATCTTTACATGTGTTGCAAATGTATGTTTAAAACATAATTCGCTAAAGAATCAATTAATGTGTTCAAATTTATGGAAATGTGTTAATATTGAATGAATCAAAATGTCTTTCCAAAAGTTGAACTCTAAGGAACATACAATGAATTGTTGGATTTATGACGACATAGAAGCTAGTAAGTTTTAGTATGGAAAGTTGTGAGTCTAACCTAATGATGATGTGGTTAATGCCAAGTGAAATGGCATCAGAGAGAATTTTGATCAACGTGCTATACTCAACGACATTGTTTGTTGATCAACTGATACAAATCCCTTGAAAACTCACTAACTCGCCACCTAGAGTGAAAATGGCCCATGATGTAGAGGATAGGTTTTGCGTACTATGACTAGCACCATCAGCATACCCAACGAATGGTTCCAAAGATTCAGTCATCTGCAATGAAATGTAAAGTGGATTACTAACTTCAAGAAAAATATAAAAAAAAAAACTAATATAATTAATGCAATCAAAGCATATAAAAAATATGATACAAAAGTTTACTACGCTCAATTAAGCATAGTAACGTTTGGGATCAACCCATTTCGAGGCTACGCCAATGGAATTCCATCATAATCAACTAACTCATATGCACCCTTAGCAAGAACTCTTTTGACAATATTGAGGAGCCATGCCATAGTGGCTCAAATTTTCATGTTCCTATCAAATCAACTTCTTGATCATAAAGCAAGACCAGGCATCCCTCCGATAATATGCGAGGCTTGACATTGCAGTCATATTGTGCCTTGATTCATCTCTTATGTGCTTCGTTGGCCAGTGCAGCTTCACCACGCGTTTCATCTAGATGGATGAGGTTAAAAAGACATGCTTCTTCATTAGAGGTGTCAAGTAATAAGTCAATAGTGATTTTTAATCATGTAATTTCACATTGGATTGGTAAGATAGCTTCCATACCATACACCAATTGAAAGGGAGTAAATCCGGTCGCATTTATCATCGAGTTTCGATATGCTCATAAAGCCAAGTACAAGATTAAATGCCAATTTTGTTTGTGAACCCATATCATTTGTTAAATAATATCTTAAGGATCTTGTTAATGGTTTCAACCTGTACATTTGATTTCAGATAATAAGGGGTAGAACTATCATGTGATACTCCTAATTTGGCAGTCAACTCATTCATCATGTTATTTCGAAAATGCTTACCATGATCTATAACTATAGCTTGTGGTACGCCAAATCAAGAAACGACATGATTGATAAAGAACAATGCAGTTGTTTTGCCTGTGTTATTGAATGTAGTCATCACTTTGTCCCACTTGGTAAATTAGGTGACGACGACAATAATATAACCATGCCCCCCAATCGAACGAGGGTTTCAGGTCATGAATTCAATGCCCCATGTTGCAAAATGGTCCCAAAATGATGACATGATGCATTGGTGTTGGCGGCATGTGGATTTTACGATCAAATATCTGGCACGCATGACAACTTCTGACTGTGAGAATGCATTCGCGGAATATGTTTGCCCAGAAGTAACCAGCGCAGAGAATCTTCTGCGTGGTAACATACCCAGAAAAATGTCACCACAAGCACTAGCATAACAATCATTTATAACTTTCTCAGCCTCCTCATGAGTGAGGTACCTCCTTAAAATCGTATCGACACCACAAGGATGAAGTGTATCGTCGACGATTGGATAATATTTGGCTTGGTATCAAATACGTCACTGTTGCAAGCGAGAGGTATTGGGAAGATGACCCAATCATAAATAGAGACTCATCTGGAATTGATGGTTTCGATGTAGACTTAGTACTATCAGAGGGAAGGTCGCAGAGAAGCTCAGAAAAAGCCAAAGACTTATTTGACTTGGATCTGATGAATTCCAAGTCAAATTCCTGTAAAATGACGATCCATTTTGAATATTTTCCCTCAAGCAATTGACATGACAAAATGTATGTCATAGGGTTGAAATCTGAAATGACAATGGTCTTCCAGAGTAGGATATAATGGAAAAATATTTGGATAGCTTAGACGACTACCAAGGTGATATTTTTGACGTATGAGTACCTAACCTCTGTATCATTGAGATTACAACTCAAATAATATATCAGATGTTCTATCCCATCGTCTTCTTGAACTAAAACCATAGAAATGGTTGTATCTGTAGCAACAAGATACAAGAAATAATCACTATGATAATTAGGGGGATACATTAATGACGCTCAGATCAGGGTATCTTTAAGAGCATCAAAAGAAGCTTGCACAACCTTATCCAAATCTAAGGGAATCCCCTTTTTCAAGAGACGAGTAAATCATTTATCCATTTCAGCGTAGTTGGGTATGAACCTCCTTAGAAAGTTAGCCTTTCCTTGAATTCTTTGTAACTGAAGTAAGTTTGATGGCGCAGGAAAATCGAGAATGGCCTGGACCTTTAGTGGGTCAATTTGAATTCCATATTTTGAGACGACGAATCCAAGAAAATGATAGGAACCAACACAAAACACACATCTTTTTGGATTGAGGCATATCTTGTAGTGTTGACAACATAGAAATATAGCTCTTATATGCATTGGGTGTTCAGTCTGTTTTCATGAATGCGTGGGTAAATCATCTAGATAAGGTTGAAAAATGTGCTTAATGTCATGGAAAGCATAATCCATTGCTCTCTGAAATGTTTCCCCAACGTTATTTAAACCAAATGGGAGTTTACCATAAGAGAATGTTCCCCATAAATAGATGAATGTTGTCTTATATTGATTTGATTGTAACTAGAGAATCCATCCATGAACGAAAAATATTTCACAGACTACACATTCGTCAATAATTTGGTCGACAAAGGGAGTAAGATAATTGTCTTTTGGACAAGCAATATTGACATCCCGATAATCAACGTACACTCTGATTGTCCCTTTTTTATTCATGACAGGAACAATGTTGGAAACCCAATTAGTAAGTAGAACAGGGTAAATGAAACAAGCACGCAAATGTTTTTCAGCTTCTGCTTTAATGGCAACAACCTTCTTTGGATGAATGGGACAAAGGCATTGATGTACCAGTTTGACATCAGGGTACATTTTAATTGTGTCTTCAAAAATATTAAAATATATGCTTGCCATTTTCTCGTAAGACCAAGAAAATACATATCAGAATTCACAAAAAAGAGAGCGATAAGTGTCGAAATCATATGTAGAAAAAGACATGCTGACGTGAATGTTTTCTACAACGCCATGTTTGGTCGAAATATCGATTGAAATTTTTTCTTCAATATTTGACAGGGTTTGCTCAGATTTGATGGCATTAATTAGAACATAATTTGAAAAGAAATTAGAGATCATAGGGTGATATAAGTCAATAATATTATCTAATTTGTAATCCGGAAGATGGGAACGATGATGATAATCATACCATGGTTCTCCTTTTGGCATGATGGCTTCCACAATTCTCTTTTCAGTCAAGAATTTGGATGAAAAAGGATCAGAAGGAGTACCAAAATCTAATGAACAATCGACCCCAATGATCGGCGACGATGGATCAAGATGCGTCGCCCAAGCTAAGAAAAATGATTGTTATGCAAGCTTAATTGGGCTTGGTGGTAGAAATTCACCCAGTGTATCTACTTCAGAATTATTGGTAATCTTCCTTAAGTCACATGAAGTGGAAGATATCATGCTGCAAGTCTCTATGTTTGCAATTTCCATTGACATCACAATCAGCGGTAATGAAAAGGTGCCCATTAGGGAAGAATCCTTAAAGATACCAACACCAATGTTTTAGAGTGCTAGCCGAGGTGCGTGAACTAATGGAATGATTCCAGATACTTAGGAACTAGAGGCAAAGAAGAAGAGTTGATTAATGACCGTGATAGTGCCTTTATGAGGGAAGGCAATCATTCGAAAGTAAGTAGAAATGATCACAGTCATAGCGTAAACCCATGGCCTTCCAAGTAATATGTTGTAGTCAAGGGGTCCATCAACAACCTCAACTTCAACAGTAACATTTTTTCCCCCTAGCTCGACATGTAGGTTATTGATAATACCACAAGGCTTATATGTACAATCGCAAAAATCTTTCAACGTCATAGGAAATTGAGATAAGCGAGGTGATCCAAGTGACTTCCAGCAATTGATAGACATAATACAAGTATATTCTCCCTCATCAATAATAGTGTGATGAACAAGGTGATTTAGAACATTTACTTGGATTGAAAATGCTAATTCGACTGGTAATTGTGGCACATAGCCCGTGTGATTAAATACTACAAGATTAGAATCCGTCGGGTTGATTCCACCAATTGCTGACAACAAAGCTTGCTTCTGGGAGGGACAATTTTGAAGTACCTCAAGCGTTGACATAGCTGAAGGTGATTGAGCCAAATATTCAACTATGTTATAATTTTGAAGCACGCGAGCTCGAGGATTTAACGTCAATTTATGGATGGCTCCCTTCCGTGGCTATATTTTTAACTCTATAACAATAGGTGGCGAAATTTATTCAATGGACGGATTCATCTTCGAGGTAGTGGGTTGATCAGTAGCTTGAATACTGTAATATTTATTTTGCATAGACACCAAAACATCAATTTTTGTCTTGGTTACAGATAGCATAAGCACTTTGGAACTAGAAGAAGGATCTATAGAAGCCATGTTTGTGTCTAGAGTCAGAAAAGGATATATCAACACAGTAGATGCAGGCGAAGCCTTAAGAAGTTTTGAGACTTTGGAGTAGTGAGGATAATATCGCGAAAAGTGCTCCTCATTACATATCATGCAAGGGTAACGAGGTTTCTGAGAGTTTCCAGATTGTTGATTAGATGATCATTCCTGCTAGGGTGAATTTTTCTTTTCTTTTCTTTCCCCTTTTTCTTGTTTCTAGGTTGCTTTTCACTTTTGCCTTTGTTAGATGACACGACATGTATTTCAGAAGAAGGTGCAGGATCAAATGCAGTAGAGGTGTGAGTGTTTGTAGAACAAATCATAATGTCACCAACATGAGAGTCCTTACCAGATGGAGGAGGAACAATAAAATTTTATTGCGGTGCTTTTGGATTTTTCTCATAGATCGTGCCAGACCGAGTATAAATCAAATCTAATTATTGGGCACAAGCAATGAGTTTTTTTTTAGTGGCAATGCCTCCTTTAGCTACATCCTCGGTGATAGATGGTAGCAAGGACTTAATAAACCACTCAGCCAAAAGCTGATTAGGAACAAATGCTTTGACCATTCGACGACGATGATGCCACTCATGAATATGATCAGAAAAATGAGTAGAATTTGTTTGTTTAAAGTTGGTCAACAGTTCCATTCCAGTTTCATAACATATGGGTAGCTGGAAGTGGGTTAAAAAGGTAGTGGCTAAGGTAGTGAATTTATCAAATCAATCTCGTGGTAATTCAATATACCACTTCACAGCTATACTAGTAAGTGTACATTGGAAAATACGTAGTCTAACAGAGTCATCATTTAAGTAGTTTGATGAGCACCACAAATGATAAGTCATAACATGCGTTGATGGGTCTTCTCTAGGGTTTCCATTGAATTTAGGAATGTCGAAGGGTAATTTGTGTGGAATCACTGGCCACCAAGGAGAATAGCTCATTGAATCATTGGTTAGTCAGTTTAAATTAGGTAATTATAATGTTGCGACAAAGGGAAACTGTCCATTCAAGTCAGGTTGAGCATAACCAGAATAGGATGGAAATGCTTGGGCAACATGCCTTTGTGCACTAGCATAAGTCGTTTGTTGTTGGTAACCCAGATAGGGGTTATTTTGATGACCTAATGCCTGATGGATATTTTGACCAAGACCTGGATAAGCTTGTTGTTGTTGAAATTATTGCTGTGGTATTTGAGGTTGTGGTGTTACGTTGATTAATCCCTCTTATGGACAAGAGCGATCTCCCTAGTACTCCAACGAGTAACTAGAAACAAAGATCCATTTGAAAACCTTTTCCTCTAGATTAATTGCATTTCAAGATTATTATAATAGTAAAGTAGAGAGTACATGCCCCTACCTTGAAATCCATACGTTTGATGTAGTCCTTTGTCTTGTCGCTCCAAAGTAATTCTCTAATGAGTAGAACTTGCAATCAAAGACAAGACAATTAATCAAAGCATCTAAAACATATAATAATAAAAAATACTAATCCAACTTAGTGATTGAGGAGTCTAAGTATTGAAATTATTCCAATAAGCATAGAAACAAAGGAATGAGAAAAAGATATCCATATGTATTATCTTGAATAGAAAGAGTAATCTTACAACCCGATGCCTTGATGTTGTATAGATTTGTCCCGGGGTCTTGAATAATCGTTCTCCTTCAGTCTGATAAGCCTTCCTCTCCAAATACTAGCGTGGATTTATAGACACAAGGGTGTGATCATTCTCATGCCAAAAATAACTCATTTAGAAAGTATGCACTCTTATAAACTCCCTTAAACTTAGAAAATGTATAGATTAGTCTCTAACTACATTGGTACCCTTCAACCTGAAACTTGAGCTCAATTTATAGAGAAATGGAGGTAGTTTCAGTTCCATGAAGAGGGGGATAGATTCCTCTCATGAAGGGATTTGAGCTCCATGGACCAAGGGATAAGCTCCATGAGTGGAGGGATAAAGCTCGAACTGATCGTGACTCTAGAAGCTTCCAGTTGAGAGAATATTCAACCAACTAGGCTTCTAGAATTTACTTTTTTCTTTTATTTTCTTTTCACAGGGGTGTGCAGGTTATAGTGGCCAAAATTCTGAGAGTCACCGTAGTTTATGGACAGAACATCAGCTCATGCACAGGGAAAGGCTAGAAACTAGTCAAAAACTGTAAAAACTGTAAAAAAATTCAATACAAATATATATATATATATATATATATATATATATATATATATATCATCGTTAAGGTAGACATTCCCATACTCAGATCAAAACTAACTAAATGTTCTAGTACAAATATGGTTTCAATATTACATCAAAAGTAGACACAGTATGGATGCAACCATCTGCGATAAGTAGTACACTGTATCATGAATAATAAAACTCCTCGTAGCTTGGATGGTGGAAACTAGATCTAGGGTCTTGATTACCGCTTCCTGAAATAGTATGAATCTATCCATGTGATTGATTGTGTCGAATTCGAACATGGTAGAAACCACTTGATTATTGGTAATGATGTGAACCGTTAACAAGTGTGAGAGAAACCACCAATAATGAAAATGGCTCTCAAATTACTCCAGTACAATATATGAAGTGTGAATGAATTATTTTCAGTCGAACACTCATAGAATTATTCGATCGAAGGTCAATGATGCAACTTGTCGTTGAAGGTGAGAAACCTTCCATTAGGGCATGTAGATCCCAAGGTACTGATAGGATTCTAGATCAAATTTCTAGATAATGAGATGATGTCGATAGAAAGTGATCCATCGCAATATCAAGTTTTGAAGAAATATTTTGCAAGGAATGACTCAAGGATGATCAACGTGAATGGAGACAAATGTTTGCAATGAATGGTTTATTGAACTTTATCTTGAACACATAACAACACTGTAGATGGCTTGGCGGAATTTGACCTAAAGATAATACCCAAAAACCGATGAGAAGACTTTCAATGTGGTTCGATTAACTATTAGACAAAGGATTTCCCAACCCAGGTACAAGTGTGACAAAGTGTCCTATTCAAGAGTGGCATGCTACTTTCTTAATAAGGATGACAACTGGATTCCTTTTCTCTATTTCCCCCCCACCATTACTGGCAAGTACTTATTTATTTTTGTCAAGCTTGAGGAGGATAAAATTTCCTTGTTTCTGTAAGCTCATCCTTCGGATGAGTCCATCTTAGTATTCAAATCAAACCCTAAGAAGGAGTGGTTTGGTCCTATTGTGATTACAGGTCCTTTACTGTTAAATTTGAATGAGTCCAATATAGGAATAACTCGATGTTTTTCAATTTTAGGGAGTTAGAAGAAAAACATAAGTAAACTCCATGGTTGTTCTTTTTAGTAATTTTAGTCTCTCAGACTCAAAAAAGGATAAAATAATGTAGAAGAGAACTTTATTGATCATGATTATTCGACATATACCTTTTTCGTAATAAGTCCAGTTCATTCAGGAAAAGGGGTAAACTTATACTGAATGGACAACTATTCATTTACTTTAACGAATTTGAATAGTCAAGTACTTGGTGATATTTCCATGTTTCGAGAGTCTGAAAAGGGCTTAAAAGAGGACTCTAGGGTTTCGATTTTTCATATTTTTATAGAGCCCGAGAAAGTGATAAAATTATACTCGATGTAAAAATAATTCTTTTCACCAAAAATCCTATATCCTGCACAAAAACTCAAAATATTACAAATATTTGCTTTCAAAAAGTAAAAATATTTAAATTTGACCTTTTAAAATGAAAAATAAATAAAATAATAATATTTAATTCATTACAAACTATAAAAAGGAGTTAAAATAAGTCATTTTCACCTTTTGTTTTT
This sequence comes from Pinus albicaulis, assembly GCA_034641835.2. NCBI lineage: Eukaryota > Viridiplantae > Streptophyta > Pinopsida > Pinales > Pinaceae > Pinus > Pinus albicaulis. The sequence goes on along the minus strand of CM076582.1, from coordinate 741,188,672 downwards.
AGAATAGTGTATAGAGAGCTTTTGGCCAAAAACCTTCGAGAGATGATATCAGGAGAACTGACCATTCATTTCTCAAACCGTCAGAGCTAGGTAATCCAAAACATCCTTAGCTATGTTTTCATTCGTTTCATTTTTTGTTTTGAGCTTTTATTTCATTTTTTAGGAGAAAACTATGTTTCAAAATCTGCCCCCAGGGGTGCGTAGGTTCTCCATGTGATAACCGTGCACCCCGATGATTTTTTTAAAGAAAAATAGCCAGGTCGCCGTGGGTTTTGCATGGAGTGTGTGTGGACGATCACATTATCTTCACAAAGAACCTACGAAAGTGCCGTGAAATTTTTGAAAACTAATATTTCTTCATAAAAATGGTTCAAATTTTCTCCAACTAATTTTAACTGTTTAATTTGTTGATTTGTAGGCTTTTTAACCATGTTGGAATAGAGGGAACAAGAACATGATCTCATAGATAACGAAGCCATGGATGACCAATCAACCATGCTTGGATTGAAAAACTGTGGGTTGTAAAAGTTCTATTCTATTCAGGGAATGAAGGCACAAGTCAAGCTAATGACTTGGCTTGTGAATGCATGGGACAGACAAGACAAATATTTCATAATTTGTGACCCCTGGCTTGAGATTGAATCAACAGACATATACTTCCTTACCATATTATCTCAAAGAGGGAGAAACATTTCCTTATTTGGGTCTATACAAAGAGGCCTTACCACTACCGGCTACAAAGCTTAGTATTGTAGCAATAGTGTAGAGTTGAAGGATGGTCGCATAGACATCAAAAATGTCTTGCGATTGGAGCTTAAAGTCATAGAATTTACAATGACCAGGTTATGTGGGAGTGCAGCTCCTCGTGTGGCTACTAAATCACAAATTCAAATTGCAGTTGAGTGTTTCAGAGGGACAATATTCAACTGGAGTTAAGAAGTATTGGACAAAATGAAAGGGCAATTGACTAGAGAAAAAAATGGGAAATTAAAAACTTTGGATACGGTGCCATTCTTATCTCATTTTCTCTAGAGAGAATTCCAATTCTTGCTCCTCAACTAATTCTAGTAGATCCTGAAACTTTTCAGGAACCTCAGATGGTGTGATGGGTAGCACTGATGGCTCGCCATGGTGGTGAGGGTGGTTGAGTAGTTCGGTTTACTCTGGCTTATTTCATGTGGCTCAGGCATCAGGTCTTCACCATTGAAGACTTTCCTTATGCGAGAATGTACTATAGAGGTGTTCTTGAAACATCCTTGCCTCTAGGGGCACAACGGGATGAGACAAGTTAGTGAATCATTTTGAATTTTTTAATATAATGTTTATTTGATTTTTTATCATCCAATAATGAAAAAAAAATTAAATGCAGATGTCAGTCCGAGATGACCGACAATGCATCGTCGCTTTGATAGGCAAGAGGCACAACCCATATCACCTCCACAGGATAATGCAACAAAGATTCTGACATATATGGAGCACAACCTTGAGAGTTTTACCATTGATATTCCTGAGACAATAACCGATGATATCCCTCTCAGGCTCCAAAGACACGTGCCATGTGTTCCAGGTCCATTCATGAGATTTCTGCTCAAGGTGGCGCGTGCTATAGTTTATTATCATGATCATCATCATGGATAGTTGATGGTCAATATAGATCGAAATTTTTGTTTTTTGTATCAATATCTTTCAGATAATAAGGTGTTTGAACCTATGAAAATAGACGATGTAATATTTTTGGATACAAACTTATATATCCTAATGATATTACTACTTTCGTTCTCTAAATATCTTGTTCAACATGGATTGAATGTTGTTTTGATTTACTTTATTAATGTTGCAAATTTCTATTTAAAACTCGATTAGATAATGCATCAGCCAATGTATTTACATTTCTTAAAATATGTTGATATTTGATATAATAAAATTGTCGTTCCAAGAGATGAACCATAAAAAATAATCTTAACAACACTGGATTTCTAATCGCATAAACTCTGTTTAAATGTAATACAATGAGTAGTGAATCCAACCTAATGATCAAACATCGAATATCAAATGTAATGGCATCAGATAATAACTCAATGACTGCGCCATATTTTGCAATATTGTTCATTGTTTGACCAAGGCATATCCCATGAATGGAAACTAACTCATTGGTGGGTGAATGGATAACCCAAGCTACGGAAGAGATATTCTATGTACTACGCAGGTGCGATCAGCAAAACCAATGTATGTTTGAAGGGATGTCGACATCTGCAATATCAAGAGTAATCAACATAAGCAACGATATTAGTAACAACAAAAACTAATCTAGGCACACTTCTTTAATCTAAGGCAAACTATTCTAAAAAGTAACTATTGTACAAAAGAGATCTTCACATGAAATTCAAGAATAATATCTCTTAAGATAAAGACCATTTCTGGGTTTATCTAAAGATACCCCATCATAATCAACTAATTCATAGGCTCCTTTTGCAAGCACACACTTGATAATATAGGGACCATGCCACATCAGTTCGAATTTACCAGCGCCTAGCTTGTCGTTAGCTTGATCATATATTAAAACTAGCTCACCTTCTGAATGAATGTGAGGGTTAACACTTTGACCATATTGATCTTTCACGTGTTTCTTCTGAGCTTCGGAAGCCAGTGCAGCGGTGCACTGAGTCTTATCTAATTTTGCTAAGTATAGAAAGTGTTTCTCCTCTTCAGAGGTAGCTGGTAACAACTCAATGGCTAATATGAGTGATGGTATTTCACATTCAATGGGTAACACAACTTCTAAACCATAGACAAGTTGAAAAGGAGTGAACCCTGTAGCATTTTTTGTAGAGGTTTGGTATGCCCATAATGCAGAAAAAAGAATGGTATGCCAATTCGATTTATGAGTCCCGAAAATCCGTTTAATCATGGTGGTTAAAACCTTGTTTACGGCCTCAACTTGACCATTAGCATGTGGGTAATATGGAGTATAATTATCATTGCGTAGGGAAAGTTGATCAGAAATATTGGTCATCATAATATTTTGAAAATGGCTCCCATGGTCTATAACAATAGCTTGAGGGACACCGAATCGAGCAATCACATGATTTAATATGAAAATAGATACAATTTTTCCATCATCCATGAATTTAGGCATCGCTCGACCCATTTGGTAAAGTAATGTACGACGAGAATAATATATCCATGCCCCCCGGCTGAGTGAGGGTTACATGTAATGAAATCGATGCCCCATTTCGCAAAAGGACCGACAACAATGATCAGGTGAAGAGACTTTGGAAGTGCACGCATGTTTCGATCAAAAATTTGGCAGTTGTGGAATTTTCAAACCACGATGATACAATCTTTGAATAAAGACGACAAAAAATAATGAGCGTGCAATATCTTTTGGGCTGTGGTAAACCCAGACATATGACCACCACATTCTCCAGAGTGGCAATCATTCAAAACCCTTTCAGCCTATTTATGAGTTATACAACGTCAAAAGACATAATCTGCACCACGACCATAAAGAGCATCCCCAACAATATTGTATTGTTGGGATTGGTATCAGATTCTCTGTCGATATGATCATGAAAGCTCTGGGCGAAAGGTTTGGGTCTGAATATATATAATGATATCTCCATACCAAGGGTCTAAAGTACTGATGAGAAATAGAGATTCATCCGTGATAGGATTATATGCCACTGTTTCCGACTCAGAATTGGGAAAATCACACATAAGATTAGAAAAAACGAGTGATTTATTTGACTTGGACTTCTCAAATTCCTATTAAAACTCTTGTACGATGACAATCCATTTGGATTATTTTCCATCGAGTAATTTTTTTGTCAATATATACATCATCAAGTTGCAATTAGATATCAATGTTGTTTTACGTAACAATATGTACTAACAGAATCATTGGACAGCTTGAACTGCTGCCAAGGCCAATTTCTCCAGATGTGAATACTTGATTTCTATTGGGTTGAGATTCCAACTTAGGTAATAGATCAAATGTTCATTGTGAGATTCATACTCCTAAACCAAAACCATTCCAATCGTGGAATCAGAGGCAGCTAAGTATAAAAAGTAATCCTGGTGGTAATTGGGAAGATGCAATAATGGTGCATGGGTCAACACATTTTTAAGTGCATCAAAATATTTATCAGCAATCTCATCCAAAATAAAAGGAACTCTTTGTTTCAATAACTGGTTAAAAACTTTTGTTAAGTCAGCATAGTTCAGGATAAACCTACGTCAAAATTTTTCCTTCCCTTGCAAACTCTAGAGTTGGCGAAGAGTGGAAGGAGGAGGTAAATTGATGATAGCCTCAACCTTCGAAGGATCAACACAAATGCCATCTTTCGAAATGATGAACCCAAGTAATCATCCTGATTGTACACAAAAAACACATTTTTGTGGATTTAAATGAATTTCGTAATGCCTACATCTGATGAAGATAACTCGTAAGTATATAGGATGATATTCTTTGTGTAAATAATGATCAGGTATGTCATCCATATAAGGCTGTACAATATTTTTGATATCATGAAAAGCATAAGACATAGCTCTTTGAAAATTTGCACCAGCATTTTTTAGTCCAAAAGGTAGTTTGAAATAAGTAAATGCTCCCCAAGGACATATAAATTTTGTTTTTGGTGGATCAACAGGGAGTATGTTGATTTGATTGTAGCCAGAAAACCATCCATAAATGAGAACATTTTGTTTCTGGCACAATCATCAACATTTTGGTTGATATAGGGCATAGGATAGTTATCTTTTCGACATGCCTTGTTAATGTACCGATAACCGACACATACTCTTACAGTCCCTTGTTTCTTTGTAATGGGAACTATGTTAGATACCCAATCCATCATTAAATAAATCATGCTCGTAATAGCTTCTCAACTTCAGCTTTGATTGTTGCAGCTTTCCATGGATGTATTGGATGTAATCTCTGTCTAATAGGCTTTGCATATGGGTATGTCTTAATTTCATGAATTAAAATCGTAGGATCGATACCTAGCATCTCTTCATAAGACCGGGAAAAAATGTCTCAGAATTCTTGAAATATGGCTTTATAAGTGTTAATCTCTTCTATCAAACAAGAAGCACCTATACGAATGTTTTCAATAATTCCAGGTTTAATCGATATGTCAATAGGAACTGTTGTAGAAATATTTCCTAAATTTGTCTCATAATCTGAATGTGTAATCGATGTGGGATTTTGTGGTTCTTTGACATAATTAATTGTAAAAATAGACAAAAAATAATTTTCAAGCTTATCAAGATTAGGGAAAAGAGAAGATCTATGATGTAGATCATCCCATGGTAATTCATTCGATGACAAAATTTCCTGAATACTTTCATTAGTTTCAAATAATGTTGAAAGGGATCTGAAAATGGTGTCAAGGTTGAGCTCGATATAGAAGATGATTCTTTTCTGATCACATTCATTTGATCAAGAATTGTTGATGCGATGTCAAAATACAATTTTTCTACTACATATGCTGATTCAAAAGGACACAAGGCATCTCGCCGTTGAAAGAGTCTAGTTCTGATTCTAAAGGCACAGTACATGTGTCATCAAATGGTATAGTGATTTATAATATGATATTGGTATTGGAAATTTTTCACAGTACATTGGGTGGGGGTATAGCAAAAGTTCCCATGAGTGGAATCCTTCATTAATCCTACACCAACATCTTCGTATGCGATAACCGATTTTCGAACACGTTCAATGTTATCCATAGAAGTAGGGTCCAATGAAAAGTATGACAAATGATCAATTTTAACAATCTTTCCTTTGTGAGGAAACGTGATTACCTGAAAGACTGATGAAACAACATCAGTCATGGCGTAATACCAAATACAACCCAAAATAAGGTTGTAATCAAGAGGGACATCAACAACTTCCACATCTAGATTAACGATTTTTCCTTCTACTTCTATAGGTAGATCCTGGAGTATTCCGTATGGATGAAATCCTTTTCCATCAAAGGCTTTAAGTATAGTCAGTGATTGGTTGAGTGTTGAGGATCAATAACTCTGGTAATAGTAATTTCCTTTGTGTTGGACATGATCGTAGCACTTCTAATGCTGACATTGCTGAAGGGGATATTGCCAAATCTTCAACAATGTTGTAATTCTGAGCAGCTCTCGCATGTGGATTGAAAGATGAATTTTGAAGTACACCTTTAGTAGGAGGTTTAATCACTAGATCAAGACTGGGTTTCTTGATTTGAAGTGGTTCTGAAACTGAAGGAGGTATGGTTATTGTTTGACTAGAATTTTCAGTCTCTTTACTAGTTACAGGATTCTTAGTTCCATAATCTTCAGATCATGTCACAACCATGAACTGAGACATCATTAAAATATTTGTCGATGAATTGGAAGAAGATCTGATCATTTTATTATCTTGAGTGTGAAAAGTATCCTTCAAGATAGCAGGTGTGGGTGAACCTTTGAAAAAATTCGATACCTTATACCGATGTGGACACTCTTTAGTATAGTGATCCTCGTCACAGATAAGACAAGGATAACGAGCTTTCCGCTTTTCATCAGCTGGTTCGTTTTTTTTCTATTTTCTCTTTAGGAGATGTATTTTGTTTATTTGTATTCTTTCCTTTCTTCTTATTGTTGGCTTTAGCTTTAGTCGTGGATGAATATACAACATGAATTTCAGTAGAAGTTTTAAGGCAAGAATCTCCTTTAGGTGAATCTGGTAAAGTTATTATGGGAGAATTAGGTTTGAATGACTTCTTCTTACTCTTTTTAGCACTAACTGTAGCAATTACACCGTCTGCAGAATGAGAAACAGAAGGAGTTGCAGTTATTTGACCTGGACGGGGCAAGTTGCGAATTTTTTCGTATAAAGTACCAGACTTTGTATATACAAGGTCTAAGTATTGTGCTTGAGCTATGACATGTTCTTCTGTAACAACACCTCCTTTAGCTACATCTTCAATGATTTTGTGAAGTAATGATTTGATGAACCATTCTGCCAAGATTTGATCTAAAATGAAAACTTTCACTAAATTTCGTCTATGTCTCCATTCATGTATGGGATCTGAAATGTATGTAGACGTGTTCTATTTTAATGAAGTCAAGTGTTTTGTGCTATTTTCATAACGGACTCGAAATTGAAAGCGAGTTAAGAAAGTTGTTGCTAGCATGTTGAAATTATTGAAAGAGCCACGTGGTAGTTCAATATACTACTTTGTAGCTAAGCATATCAATGTTCTTTGAAAAAGTCTCAATTGAATGGAATCATCGATTAAAGAGTTGGATGCGCACCAAAGATGATAATTCATAACATTATTTGAGGGGTATTCTCCTGATTTTCCCTCAAACTTAGGTATGTCACTAGGCAAATTATTTGGCATTGGTGACCAAAACAGAAGATAATAAATCGGATCATTTGTGAGGCATGACAAATCTAGCAAGTATAAAGTTGCAATAAATGGTAACCGACAGTTAGGGTCTTGTTGAGAAAAATGATAACCTTGAGGAGCCATGCCAGTACCCGGAGGAGGATATCCAGGGTAGCCTGGAATAACCTGTGCAGATGGGATTGGAATACCTCTGATATATCTAGGTTTAGGCATACCAAACTAAGGTTGAGATGGTATCTGATACTTCTAACCATGGTTGAATTTGGTAGATTGGATTTTTTCCTATTGGTCCATATTAAAACTTCCCTTAATATGGTTGATTAAAAAACTGACCTGTATAAGGTTGGCTTGTTGGAATTGTAGTTGTACCAGGTTGTCCTACAAAGGTTTGAATAGTAGACTGAACCACAGGTCTAGATTGATGAGCAGTGACTTGGGGGATTGCCTGTGATACAGTTGATGTCATTGTTTGAAGGGTTGTAGCAATAGGGACTTTGGAAACTCCAGGGATAGGTGTACTTGGTTGTTGAACAGGAGTTTTCACAGAATATTGGAAAATATTTCTTAGCATACTCGGACTAGATTGTTGACTACTAGGTATAGATACCTGAGGTGAAATTTGAAGTGTAGGTTGGGCAGGTTTTTGGACTTGGGTATAACCAAATTGACCAGTTGGCTGACCAGGTTGATTATAAGGTACTTGTATAGTAGGTTGCAAATACTGTTGGTTCAACGACGGGGTCCACACTGTGTTAACTCTGGGATAAGGAGCTCCCATTAAAGGTTTTTGTGCGTAAGTTTGGCCATAACCGGTTTGAGGTATTGGAACATAAGTTTGATAATTTTTTGGATAATTTATAGTAAAGGGTTGACCTCCTTGAAAGGATTGTTGATCTTAATAAAATTGTTTCCCGAAAGGAGGTTGTTGTCCTTGAATAGGTTGTGGCCCTGGCATAGGGTACTGCCCTTCAAGAGGTTGTGGCCCTAGCATAGGGTACTACCCTTGAACCTCCTGTGGCCCTCATATATGGTACTGCCCTTGAAGAGGTTGTCCTTGAGGAGTATACTGCCCCCCAGGCAGTAAATTGCTACCTTGAGGGTCAGGTGAAGCTATATTTCCAGACATCATATAGATTTGTTCCATTGTCAAATTTTTGGTATCATATTCATTAAGACCAGTTGATTGTGTAAGTTTTTCAGAAGAGGGAGATGCTCTTGAGAAAGTACCAAAGAGTGACTGGTATCTAGTAGGAACTAATGGACCCCCATACAAAAAATTTTCTGGTGAAGAAGAAAACATGGATGACTCACCAGACATATTTGATTAAGGCATGTAACTACCTCTAGGTATGGAGTAAAAAGGAATGCGGCATGGTGAATAATTGAGACCAGTATTATGTAGAAAGTTGGTTAACTGATGATGAAAAGGGTCTAGTTTAAAAGGACTGTAAGGTTAAATCGCTTAAGTATACCTTAGATCTAAAGATTCTTGACACGAAGGAATTGCAATCTCTTATTCCGTGTCAGTAATCTCTTGGATACTAATCAGGCCAGGAGGAAGCTTCTTAATAATGCGAAGCTTCACTCGAGGTGAATGAGGAAGACCATGGGTTTAGGCTATGAACTCTGAAGTTGACTGAGATGAAGTAGATTCAGTTTTAGGTTTAGATATTTTGGGTTCAATAAGTTTACTATCTAAGAATTCATCGGTTGCAAAATCAACTGTAATTAATTCTGAAATTTCTAATTTTTCTTGATTTCTTCCTACTATCTGAGATTGACTTACTTCGTAATTAGGATGTATTATAACTGATGTTTCCTCTTGCTCAGTAGACTTGGTTCCTGATTTTTGACCTCTTTCAAATTTAAGCTTTTCTAATTGACTTGGTGTATACTCAGGGGGTTTCCCCTGCATTCTACGAGAGTGTCTCGATAATTTATCCACGGTTAATGTTTAACACATGAAATAAAAAAAAAAATCAACAAAATAGACCTAAGGTCGCTAAGAAAACAAGTGATTTGATCATACGCCTACAAAATCTAAGAGACAACCCACACACAAACTATATGTTTCCACATTAAAAACACTAGTTGGTGATGAAATCCAACGTAGTAGAAATTTAATATGGAAAAATTAGCTATTGGAAAAGTTACCACAACAAACTGCTTAATGAAACATTCTGGTGCAAGTCACTCCACTTATGCCATCTTGAAGTGAAGATTACCCTCTGGAAAGTCCAAGTGAGTCTAACCTACGTGTGCTCCAGGTACAGTGGGACCTTCTCTCCACCGTTACCTTGGGAAAAATCATAAATATTATGGCCACTAAGGTCACCAATGGAAAAAAATGCACCTAGGGGAACAATCTACGATCCGATATACATGCAAGGGCAGAGTTTCAAGCTCAATCCCCTTGAAGGCTCCTTGATATGGTAAATCCGATGTTTTCCAACAAGTGACCCCATGCTCCTCAACAATGGTTAATCCAAGGTTTATCATTTGTATTATGTGCACATCTTCTATCTTTGCCAATGAGATAGGTACGATTACCTCACTGGGTCCGACATGATCTCGTGCTTGACTCTTTTAAGAAGAGCTTCCCATAGTACAAATGAAACAATTGGATTTTTCTATCGCAACATTCTACTTTTTTGTTTAAACTTTCTTGGAAATTTTATTACAACCTATTCCAAAACACTAGCCTAAGCTATGTCAGTGGAATGAGCCCTAGAAAATGTAAAATATCTAGATTGATTTTATTTAGGCGTTGTATTAATTCGGTTGTTACTTAACACAAAGGGTATGGAGTTGAAACTTTAATGATGTTTGTGACCTGACTCAAAATAATCTAAATGCATCTATATGAGAAGTGCAACTCTTTCTTTTCAGTGAATCTTATTTAAGAGAAATTTGATAGATTTTATCAATTTATAAAACAAAAACTCTTTCATTCATAAACAAAATATTTTTTGAAAAGAAGACGAGTTCATGAAGAACTAAATTTGCAAGAATGATCAATTTCTCTTTTGACACAAAATCCCTCTAACAATCAAATCAAAAACTACAATTCAACAAATAATCCATTCCCAAAAGAAAAAAATCTCTAAAAAGCTCTAAAAGAATAAATTTCAAAATCAAAACAAAATTCTAATTCTAAAGTGTACTATTCCAAAATAGGAAAAACAACAATATAGTTCACAATAATGGAAAGAAGCAGTAAACATAAATACATTAGATATGAGCCAAAGATAGATCCACGATATTATGTATAACAGCAATAAATAATTACAAGATCTTGGGGATCAAGTCCCTCAAGATAGGAAAGAGAAGCGTCCAATGCCTAAAAGCACCAAAACATGTGATACACTACTACACAAAAAAATGAAGCTCATACAATGTAGTTTTAGTGACTAATACTGCAGCTAGGAAATATAAATTTATGAATCTGTTAATACAATGCTCAAACAAGACCAAAAATGGAGATCTATGCTCCTAGACACTTTTCCTAGATAACCCAGGAAGGGTTTCTAGAAATACACAAAATATATAATGATGATCTAAAGCCCTAGGGCTGAAGAATCACTACCACTAAGGCACATAGAAGGAGGTGGCCAAAAACTGATGTAGATCTGAATGTCACTCCTCCAATGGACTCTCCCAAATGTGGCACTGAAGCCACCCCTGCAACTCCTCTCTGAAATAATGCAATGAAAGACTAGAACTACATTGTAGGTGATGGTAATGTCTTGGCATGTTGCCAAAATATGAAAAGAAGCCCAAGGACCTTCCTTGTTGGCTTCCCAATGGAAGGAATGCTTTCATTAAGGGAATTTTGAGGTCTAAAATGGGCCTCCTAAGAAAAATGTAAAACCAAAATAAACTTTATAAGAACCAATAGGACTCAAGATGATGATGTCAACCATGGGGGATGATTCACCACGTTTTAAGTAAAAAGGTACAAATATTAAAAAATAATAAAATAATAAAACTAATTTTTCAACTCATATTTTCAACTTATCTCCCAAATTTTTTACTCGAATTTCAAGTGGGGGTGCTCATTTGATGAAAAATTCAATTCCTCATCCAAGGAATACCCATATCACATACTTTTGATGGACCCTGCTACACAAAAAATGAGAAATACATGAAAAAATGTGATTGCAATCACGTTTTTCATGTATTTCTAATTTTTCGTGTATCAAGGTCCATATAAAGTGTGCAACATGGGTATTCCTTGGATGAGGAACTAAATTTTTCATCCAACGAGTACTCCCACTCGAAATTTGAGTAAAAAATTTGGGATATAGGTTGGAAATATGAGTTGAAAAAGTAGTTTTTTCTTTTTCCCCCTAAAATTTGATGATGTAATCTAGTATTATTTTATTATTTCAACTATTATTTTATATTTTCCTTAGGAGGCCCATTTAGACCTCAAAATTCCCCTAATTCTCCACTGAAACAAGCTTAGAAATGGCCCAAACTGATCCTCCATTACTGCACTCTACAACTCAGCACAACTCTAAATAGAAACTGCGCTATAGAAGAAAGTTGTAGCTTGGCCAAATGCCAAAATGTGGAAATAATTCTCAAGAACTTCTCCTGAGTGGGTACTCGAAGTCCCCTGAGGATGAAGGTGGGATTCCCGCTCGAGAACACCCTTGTGCTACACAGCACTACAATCTTATCTAAACAGCTAAAGAGAGCCACAATTCATAACATACCATAACAAAATACTAATCAAAACATGCCTTCCATGGTTTCCATCCCATTCCTTATATGCTTGGTGAGCTTCCTCACCTTGGGCCCAACTCATTAAAGCCACTACTTCCATGCAAAGGATCTCCCTCCAAAACTGTGTTTTCCCTCATTGAATGTCAACTCCCTCCATACTAGCAATGTTGATTTGGTCAAAGTTGACCTAGTCCACATGCTTCATCCCTTGTTCACACATAGGGGTACTTAATCCAACTCTTTTGATGTCCTCCATTCATATTTGGATTGAATTATTCCTACTAAAGAGATTTATGGGTCTCTCTACCCACTTATTCCTGTATCTAAAGGACAAAAATAAAATTTTAATATTCCAAATAGTTGCATGCTAATTTAGGAATATTACAATCCTCCCCTACCAAATGTTACTTGTCCTCAAGAAAATGCAAGGATAGAAATGCAAAATGTAGGGAACCTTCATTCCCATGTGGAGCTCCAATCTCCAAGCTATGATTCATACAAAATTAATCACCCTCTAGAATGGTGATTCATAGAAAAACTCCTCCCCATTTCTCATGAGAGGCATCTCCCAAAGGCTCAAGTCAACCATATGGCTCACTCATAAGAAAATAAGTGATATATTGTAGCAGCCATATAATGTCCCATGCTCCCCCTGAAGCATGAAGAAGTGTGGGAAGTATCTTTTCCAATGGAAACATCCAACCTATGTGTCATCCCTCCAATAATGTCCCCAAGAATGATAAGAACATCATCAACATATGGGATCACGATCAAAGTCATGCTAGCTACCATATGTAGTACTGGAGAAGGAAAATGGTCCCTCAAGTGCAATCAGCGCAGTTTTAATCTTAACTGCCATAGAATATGATATGATGAGTGGATTCCCAACCACTTTCTTGTTGCCCCAATCTTCTCACATGCTTGAAGAAGGTGTATGATGTGTGGTGAAAATTGAGCACACCCTGAATAAGATATCATCTCCCAAAAATCTCCTAGGGAGTGGCCATCATCATCACAACTTATGGTCTCGAGTGGACCATGAAGTCTATAAGAAAGAATTCCCTCTCTTGGAGAAATGGCCTACACATGAATGGTAAGGAAATAAAAACACATAGCAAGTGAATCATGATGTACATAAATACCACCCTTACCATGTACTTGGTTCAAGCTAGTGAGGTGGCTCGTAGATGGGCCTCCTCTCACTCCCAATGAGAAAGGATGTGGATGTGATAACTCTACCAAAGAGTTATGTCTCCCCTCATCCTCCAAACAATCCATGCATCTACTCATATGATGGTGCATCTCTTCTTTAAAGCCTTCCCAAATGAATCCCTCCTGGACAATATGGTATGCTCTTATAAAACTAGTGGGGTTGGAGAGAAAACCTTCATATGCTGCATGTAGTAGTATCCCCTTGAGCTTAGAAGCTCTAGTCAAGACTATCCTACCTTGAAGATAGATGACCCCATCTCTCACTTCATACCTTCCATCTGATAACTGGCCATCAAGCACTCTGCATGAAAACATATCCTTGGAGTATTCCACCAATAGATAGGATCTCCAATATGGGTCAATACACAATGAAGATAACATTGTTTATATATCATGTAAAGCACCTATCATGTTTCTAACTTCTTCTTCGAAATCTCCCATGCCAAATTCATACACCAGGATGCTGCAATATTGCCTTTGTTGCTCCTCCTACAGTTGCTCATGCTCTAGTGAAGGTTGAAGTTTTTGGAGGCTAGCCTTCCATGGGAAGCTATCACCCATCAAAAACTTTTTGATTTTTTCCAATGTAAGCATGAGTGGCCACCAACCTCTACCATATCTGGAAGATTCCTCCCTGTGTGGAAGTATCTTTTGAATCTCCAAATACATGCAGTGGTTTCCTTGCACCATGATGGTGTCAGCCATCCCTGAAACACCTTCTCTCAGTGCAAGATGTTTGGTGAGAGTGGGTAATATTAATATTGGGAGAATAGATCCCTCCTCCTTGAGCCTACCCAAGGCTCTTTGCATTGTACCAAGTCCTCCCAAGGTTCTCACCCATGGAAAATTTTAGGGGCTAATATTCACAGGTGGGCTAATTTTCCATGCTTTTTCCAAAAAAAATATTCGGCAACTCCCATTTTTTTTAAAATTGATTCACCCAATTTTTATAGTATAAAAAAATTTACTCTAAAAATCGCCAAAATTTTATATATACCAATATAAAATGATTACAAAACTAAATATTTTTATAAAAATAACGTAAAAAAATTTACAATTCACATATTGGGGACTACTAATATTCGCCAAGTTTTTAAACTTTAAGATAAACATCTATCCTTAAAATTTTCCCTGTTCTCACCCCTCCAGGATCTATGAGTGGTGCAACCTATTGTGAGACATCTCTCATCAACTCCTCATTTGGTGGTCTCCTAGGTGAAATTCCTCCATGTAATGAGACATCAATGTCTAGAGTAGACTACATATATGAGTGGAATTATTTGTCCCTACTCTCAATGCACAAATCAATCTACCTCTTTGGTGTATCAAATTCTTGAAATAGATAGGGGTGTATGCTCCTAATCACCTGATGCTGGCCATCCACCCTATCTTCTCCTTTCATCTGCAAGGTGTCACAATTTGTCAATGTTGGCACATGTTGCTCATGGATTGTGCCTTGATCTCCACATGTTAGATCCTTTGGAACTCCTTGCAAAGATGTAAGGGATCCTCTAATTGGAGAAATTGCTCCATATCCATCTTCTTGAGGTAGTATATCTCCTCCTGATGTGATAGCGTTGTTACCTCTTGCTTTCTCTTACCCTTCATCATTATTGGAGGTTACCTCATCATTATTAAGAGGCTCTTTGTCTTGATAATCTTTTCAAAAAGAGATCTCCATGTCTTCCTTTTGAAAAGAGAGCTATTCCTGAAGTAGGGATCTTGCCTCTAGCAAGATATTATGAAATTTTCTAACCCCCTCAATATCATTCTGGAATGGAGTTGAGTTTATGGATCCTTCCAACTCATGCAAAGGTTTTAAATGTTTGGGCTTGGCTAGCTTAACCAAGGATGTTTCAAAATGTTTTAGATCAAATATTTTCAGTAGCCTGCTAGTGAACTTTGCATAAGTAGATAAATTTACATGATTCAAGAAATAAGTTTCATAAAACCACCAAGCATAAGCCTTACCTTCAAGATGCAGTGCTACTACTCTAATGGCTTCATTTTCTGATACTTGGTACTGCTGAAAATAGGTTTCTAGCTCCTTCACCCAAGCCTTAGTTGTGAATTTAGGTGATCCATCAAAAGTAGGCAGAAATAATCTACCCAAAGCATGTTGCTTGCCTCCTTTTCTTCTATTGTGATTTTTAGGCCTTATATTCATTTTGATCTTTCAAAACCCTTGGAAGTTTAGATGATATTTGATCCTCTGAGATTGAGATTCATATTATTGCAAATCACCAAGAGTCTCCTCCTTTAGTGCATCTCCTTCCTCCATCTCTCTTGCTATGAATGTATGGTAGAGCATTGTGGATCCAATTGTGTGGTTGAATTTTCACATCCATAATATGAAGAACTGGGTCTTTCTTCATGTGAAAACCTTTTAGAGGAATCTTCATGTCTTTCCCTTCTCTTTCCCTTGATATCTCTATTGATATCATGCATAGTTTGGAGAAGAAGTTTTGAAAACATCCTTCCCTCCATTTCTCCAAATAATGGAGTCTTTCCTTTGTCTCTTCTGTAAGCCTTATCATTTCTATGAGAAGTTTCTTATTCTTCTGATAACATCGATGCAATGTCTTCACATGCTGAGCCAAGATTATGCTCTGATACCACTGTAGTATTCCAAAATAGGAAAAGAAGCAATATAGCTCACAATAATGGAAAGCAACAGTAAATATCAATAAATTACATATGAGCCAAATATATATCCATGGTATTATGTATAACATCAATAAATAAGTACAATATATTGGGGATCAGGTCCCTCAAGATAGGCAAGAGAAGCCTCCAATGCCTAAAAGCACCAAAACATGTGATACAGTGCTACACAAAACACTAAAGCTCATACAACGCAGTTTTAGTGACTAATACTGCAACTGGAAAATATAAATATATGTGTTTGTTAATACAATTCTCAAACAAGGCAAAAAATGGAGATCCATTCTCCTCAACACTTTTCCTAGATAACCCAGGAAGGGTTTCTGGAAATACACAAAATATATAATGGTGATCTAAAGCCCTAAGGTTGAAGAATCACTGCAACTAAGGCACATATAAGGAGAAGGATGAAAACTAATTTAGATCTAAATGGCACTCCTTCAATAGAATCTCTCAATGAAGGGTTGATACCTTCAATGAAGATCTAACCTCCCAAATGTGGCACTGAAGCCACCCCTGCATCTTCCCTCTGAAATAACACAATCCAAAACTAGAATTTTGCTGTAGGTGATGGTAATGTCTTGTCTTGGTGCAAAAATATGAAAAGAAGCCCAAGGACCTTCCTTTCTGGCTTCCCAATGGAAGGAATTCCTCCTCCACTGAAACAAGCTCAGAAATGGCCCAAACTAATCCTCCACTGCTACACCCTTCAACTCAACACAACTCTAAACATTAACTGCGATGTAGAAGAAAGTTGTAGCTTGGCCAAATTCTAGAATGTGGAAATAATGCTCAACAAATTCTCCTGAGTGGGCACTCAAAGTCCCTTGAGGATGAAGGTGGGATTCCCACTCGGGAACACCCTTGTGCTAAACAACACTGCAATCTTAGCTAAACAACTGAAGAGAGCCACAAGTCATAACAGAACATAATAAAATAATAATAAAAAAATGCCTTCCATGGCTTCCATACCCTTCCTTATATGCTTGGTGAGCTTCCTCACCTTGGGCCCACTCATTAAAGCCACTACTTCCATGCAAAGGATCTCCCTCCAAAACTACATTGTCCCTCATTCAATGTTCACTCCCTCCATACCGGCGATGTTGATTTGGTCAAAGTTGACCCAGTCCACATCCTTCATCCCTTGTTCACACATAGGGGTGCTTAATCTAGCTCTTTTGATGTCCTCCATTCATATTTAGAGCGACTTACTCCTACTAAAGAGATTTATAGGTCTCTCTACCCACTTATTCCTCTATCTAAAGGAAAAAAATCAAATTTTAATATTCCAATTAGTTGCATGCTAATTTAGGAATATTACATGAATTCTATCTAGAATGTTTGAGGATGATTTCTCCTATGTGATTAGACTAAGAAAATTTGCACTTATTTTAGTGCAAATGAAATCATCCTCGAGTGCTTTTGGTGTTAAATCAATCTTCAATAAGCTAGAAGCTCTTCCGAGTTTGCAAATGAATAGGGAACAAAAAATCATAAAAGTAATATTTGAAATAACCCTAATGGCTCAAATGAGACAAAATCATAATACTAGTAAGCTGAGGCAAATGAAAGTATCTTTCACACAGAGCAGCAATAAATTAGGTCAAACTCTCACTTATAAAATGCAAACATGATGATAAATCACACAAAACTCAAAATTTGCTGAAAAGAAGTTCTCACACAAGATATGACAACTAAGATGGATTAGGGAAAACTTAAAGAATAAGTTTATCTGGCTCTAAAAAAGAGAAATTTAATTTTTTCAAAAATTTCCAGGGGGTGCATAGCTTACAGTGGAATACAGTGAATATGCACACTAAGTTGAACTAAAATTTGCGCAAGTTGCCGCATTGTTTTCTACCGAAAACCGCGCATGCAAGGAAAAAATTGGAAAAAATAAATAACAAGCTTTCTTTTTCAGGGATTCTTAAAATTTATCTACCCAACCAGACTCAAAGAAGTCAAAATCAGAAAACTAAAATTTCAAACTGAATACAAACAAAGAAAACTAAGCTCTAGTTTCCCAATATGGTCACCAATTTGTTGCATGGATTAACCCCTCTTGCAGACAAGAGCGATCTCCCTAGTACTCCAGTGAGTAACTAGAAACAAAGATCCATTTGAAAAAATTTTCCTATAGATTAATTGCATTTCAAGATTATTATAATATTAAAGTAGAGACGACATGCTCCTACCTTGAAATCCAAACGTTTCATGTAGCCCTTTGTCCCGTCGCTCCAAATTAGTTCTCCAATGAGTAGAACCTGCAATCAAAGACAAGACAATTAATCAAAGCATATGAAACATATAATAATAAAAAATACTAATCCAAATTAGTGATCAAGGAGTCTAAGTATTGACATTATTCCAATAAGCATAGAAAGAGTAACCTTGAAAAATAGATCCATATGTATTATCTTGAATAGAAAGAGTAATCTTACAACCTGATACCTTAATGTTGTAATAGATCCATATGAATTATCTTGAATAGAAAGAGTAATCTTACAACCTGATGCCTTAATTTTGTACATATTTCTCCCAGGGTCCTGAAAAATCGTTCTCCTTCCTCTCTGAATACCAGCATGGAGTAATAGACACAAGGGTGTGATCATTCTCATGCCAACAAAAACTCACTAGTGTAGAAAGTATGCACTCTTATGGACTCTCTTCAGCTTATAATTTGTATAGATTAGTCCCTAATTACATTGGTATCTACCCTTCAACCTGAAACTTGAGCTCAATTTATAGAGAAATGGAGGTAGTTTCAGTTCCATGAAGAGGGGGATGGATTCCTCTCATGAAGGGATTTGAGATCCATGGACCAAGGGATAAGCTCCATGAGCGGAGGGATAAAGCTCGTATTGATCACGACTCTAGAAGCTTCCAGTTGGGAGAATATTCGACCAACTAGGCTTCTAGAATTTACTTTTTTATTTTATTTTATTTTCACGGGGGTGCGCAGGTTATTGTGGCCAAAAGTGTAGGATTCACCGCAGTTTATGTAAAAAACATCAGTGCATGCATAGGGAAAGGCTAGAAAAAATGCACAGGTAGACTTTTAAGGGTTTTACAGATCTTTTCTCCAATTCCAAGACTTGATTTAGGAACATTAGTGTTTTTGAACTTTAAGGGAACATGATATGGATGGTGATAGACCCATATGAATAGTCAAATGTCATGGTGACAAAATGATGTGTAAAATGTGCTACCAAGGTGATTACCCACCAAGATTATAGCCCAAACTAGAATAGATTGAACCCAGTTGTGAATAGCTAAGATCCATAGGAGCGTGTGACATAGCATAAAAGGGTAATCCAGCCTGTGGTTGTAAGATTCTAGATACAGGTGGTTGTTGTAAACCAGCCGAAGGAGGTGGAGTCTAGAGGCCCAATACTTGAGGGTAATGGGTTGAAGGACCCGCTTGAGATGGTTGAGGTACATCCAACTGTGCCTGTAAATGGGGTAATGAAGTATTAATAGGTGGGGTGGATGTAGGCGCAACAGGTTGAACTGGTTGGTATGAATGCACAATCATTTGTTGTTGAATGGGAAGGATAGGCTGCCACTGACAAACAATCATTCAAACATTTGGGTGACCATCAAATGATAGAGTACTATCAAAATGGGTGACCATAGGTTGCCCCCTAGCATGAGGGGTATAATAAGATGGAATATATTGATATCCAAATGGTGGGAGTCCAGTCGAGATTGAACTAGATGGAAGGTACCCAGATGAACCAACTTGATGTTGAACTGAAGATGTGTATAAAGGATCAAGTCGTTCAATAGTCATTATATATGTACTAGATAAGATACCAGAAGATGACATGGGTGAAGTCCATCGATTTGAGGAGGCACCAGAGTAGGTTTCAAGTAATTATTGGTAAACCGGTGGGATGGACGGACCACCATAAAGATGTGACTCAGGTGGTGAGGTAAACATCGACGAAGTAGAAACAGTATATGTTGTCGCAACTGTAATAGAATGTACAGCAGGAGATGTTGAGTTAGCTGTGGTAAAATGACCTAGTGAATACCCTATAGGATATTCAAGAACTTGGATTGAAATAGGATCAACTGAAGTAGTGTAAGTTAATCTAGGAAAAGACTCATAAAGATAAAGCCCCGACCCAAAATGATTTGGATTTGAGGGCGTTTCTTCTTTTTGAGATTATTCCTTAATTGAAATCGAACTAGGTGGAATAATTTCATCATTAGGAATGATATATATTTCAGGTGGTTGACTGCGTGATAAAATGGAAGACTCAATGGCTACAGATGACTGAGGAGTGACTGATATAGGAACAATAGCTTTTCATTCAACTTCGAGATCTAGATGTTCTGGTAAAAGAACAATGGGATCCAAATCAACTTCCAGTTGAACAATGTCTGGTTTTGGATGTATGGTCTCACTGATTGGAACTTCAATGTCCACAAGTAGCAATGAGGACTCTGTTTCGATGACAGTAGATAAACCAGGATGTGTATAAACGACTCGAGATGACTTTGGTAGATGTGATGAAGATGATCCACCAGAGGTACTGATGGCACTGGATTCGGTAGAACGGGGTCGCCCTAGCCAACCAGAAATGACTTCCAGTGCTAAAGGTGGTTTAAGCACTATTCTACGTGAACGACGGTGAAAGAGTTTTTCTTCTTCCATAATGACTAATTGATTTTATTACAAAAAAAAATAAACAAATAAAAGGGTGATACTAGGCAAAAGGATTACCAAGTAATTCTAAACTGCACAATACCTCCTGGTGAACCAAGAAGTACAGGCATGCAATATCCATGAATGTTGTGTTCGGTGTATCGCAAGTTACAAGGTGGCCGACTCAGTTACCTATGGATGGCAAGCAACCTAAAGTTTTCCTCCCAAATATACCTGAAGGTACGTGGAGGCCCAAGTCCATAATAGCATTTTCAAATGTGAAACTGCACAGTGAGAGCACCCCCTTATACTTTCCATACTATAACACCGCCCTATATACCTGAAGTTATGTGGACGAGCTCCAATATACTTACGTATCGCAGACAAGTTAGCAATAGCTGCTATGCTTAATGACATCGGAACACGTCTCTAGCCTAGACCTTCTAAGTGTTATCGTTAATGTTACAATGCTTTCTTAGGTTGATTGAAGTGAATTTTATGTTGATCTTTCTTAACAGTTTATCTTTCAAATTCATCGTGAGATGTAATGGGAAATTCCTAAAATGCAAACTAAATGAGAATCAATCTTTTTGATTTAGTTTTTCAATGAAAACCTTAGCTACTAAAGGGATAGAGAAATAAGATTTTTGAGCATAGATCAAAGAGAAAAAAACCAAATGCAGATTTCCCTAGTCTATCCTATGCAACACTCACAATCTCTAAATGCATATGCATGTTTTTATTTTTAGTTTTCTTTAATGTGAATGATTAAAAAGAAACTAAATGCACAAGTAAATCAAAAAATGTTTTCTTTTTTGAGAAATGAGGACTGAAACAACAATTTTCTCTTAGGAAATAAAGACTAAAACGATAATTTTCCTTTTGAAAATAGAGAATTTATCTAATACAAAATTTATGAATTTGGATTTAATTTGACATTGATGAAGAAAATAGCTAATGAAAAATTGAACAAAAAACTATCCAAAGGAGGAAGAACTGGCAATGTATACAAGCCTCTAAGGTCAAACAGGCATCTGAGAATACAATAAAAAATAGGCTAAAACTAAATGAAAAAAGACAAATTATGATAGAATTTGGATAGCTGAGGGGAAACTCACCCCTTAACGGTAAACAGTGTGTTGTAGAGCACATCTAAATGTGAGACAATGCTATGCAGAGCACTATACCTTGACCAACAGTGTGTTGGGCATAGTGAAGCTTGAAGATCAAGCAAATCTAAAAAAACTTCTAAGGAAAAAAATTACATTCAAATGACTGAATAGATGAAGTAAAGTCTACTGATGATGGTTAAAAAGGACATAAACACCAGGAATGATGGATTTTTCCCTAGCAGAGTTTCCAATTTGTTATGAGGAATTCTAATCTACGGATAAAATAGTCTTCCCTTAGTGTGTTGTTTCTTCACTCAGAAAAACAGAGGAAAGGTAAATGATTTTCTCTCTACGATAAATATATAAATAGAAGATGAAAATACTTACTTATGATCATTAGCTCTCATTCTTCTTCTTTCATCACTTTTGTCGCTCTCGATCCAACTGAACTCGCTAGATCAATACCTGTAATCAAAACCAGAAGACATCAATCGACGATACAAATATTCAATATCTATCTACCATAGCCATATTGAACTGAATGAATCTCATAATACATGCACATATTGAAAATACATCCACAAAAGATAATCGCATATATGAGATAAAGAAAAAATATCTTTATTGTAGTATTGGGAGGAATAGCTTACAACCAGTCGATTAGTTTGTTGTCAACCTGCTCCAACTTCATCCCATCCTCATCACACCAAGGATCAATCCAATAGCATCATAGTACCTCAGCTCTCCAAGAATTGAGAATCCAACAGCATAACACTACACAAATTTCTTCCTCCCTTGCACTTAGATGAGTGCTCAATTTATAAGGAAATTGTATGAAGTTTCTAAATAAATGATATTGAATGGATTTATAATAATAGATGATACATGTTTCCAGGTTCAATGGTGATGGATGAAACATGTGTTTGAAGTATGAAACCTATGAGTTCCTATAGAAGGCACTGGACATGTGGAGATTCCTGAAACAATGATGATTTCTCTCCCAGGAGACTAACGCACCCTTAAGTGTTGGGGAGTGATTTTCAGAGCACCCTTGCATGGGGGTAATTTCTTTGAAACACACGTAGGCCCATTCAGAGGAGAATTTATGAGTAAATGGGTCATTTTAAATATACTTAAAACATTGAAACTCTGATGAACTAAATCCATCAATGGAATGACTTCTCTAGGTCATGTAGCAACTAAATTAGGGGATGATATACCCTATTTGTATTGAATTAGGGTATGATAGACCTTTTTCACACTGGTCTTAAGGATTATGCCCAAATTGACCTATAACATCAGGGGTACAACAATAACAATAAGGGGGCTACACTAACAACAATAAGGGACTACACTAGTAATATAGGGCCCTAACATGCCGCTCTCCTTCAAAAAAGTGGTGCCCTCAACACTTAAGTAGTTCGAGATTCTTGTTCATAAAATTCTCATCCTCCCATATGGAATCTTCAGTGGGTAAGTTCTTCCACTTGATGAGATACTCTGAAATTGATCGATTTCGTAGCTGTCGAGTTCTTGTTTTTGTGCCTGATTCAGGTTCCAATATGATTTTTCCTTCCTCATCATGTTATGGAAATATTGTTTGAACCAGAATTTTGTCACCTATAACCTTATTTAAGCATGAAACATGGAAAAATGGGTGCATTCGGGAAGATACATGAAGCTCCAATTTGTATTCCATAGTACCAATCTATTGAGACACCTTGTAACGACCATAATACTTTGGAGATAATTTATTATCCTTCTTAGCTTGGTTGAGGGACATTTTTTTGTATGGTTGTAGCCGTAAAAATACCCAGTAGCCTACATCAAAACTTCTGTCATTTCTATATTGATCTTCCTTTTGTTTCATTCAATTCTGTGAAAAATTTAGGTTAGCCTTTAAGAGTTGGAGAACCTTTTGTTGATGCTCGATCTAATATTCCACTGCTTGAACCTTAGAATTTTCTATTAAATATGATGTTATGGACGGAAAATGATATCCATAAAGTGCCATAAATGGGGTCATTTTTGTTGCATTATGGAAGGAAGTGTTATACCACCATTCAGCTAGGGGTAACCAATTGACCCATTGTGTTTTTTTATCAAATACAAAGCAACGAAGATATCCTTCCAAACATTTGTTCACTATCTTAGTTTACCCATCGGATTAAGGATGATAAGATGAGCTATGAGATATTTTAGTACCCAAACAAGAAAATAATTCCGTCCAAAAATTTCCAATGAAAATGGGATCTCTATTTCTTATAATAATCTTTGGATTTCCATGTATCTTTTGAATTGTTTTCATAAATGCAGTAGCAATTTTACTCACTTTAAATGGATGAGATAATGCACAAAAGTGTGCATACCTGCTAATTCTATCAACTACCAACATGATGACACTCTTTCCTTCATACTTAGGTAAACCTGTGATAAAATACATTGAAACCTCCTTCCAACGTTGACTTCGAATGGGTAAAGGTTGTATTAGACCCGGGGTCTTAATTGTCTCAACTTGATTTTGCTATAAAACCAAATATTCTGCCACAAAATTTTGAATATCAGATTTAAGGCCATCCCAAAAAAAATATTTCTTCACCCTATGGTAAGTTTTTAAAAATCCTGAGTGTCCTCCTAAGGGAGAGGTGTGAAATTCCAAAAGAATATTTTGTTTTATTTGTGAATTCTTACAAAGTTATAAGTGATCTTTGTACCATAAGGAATCATTTTTCTAACTAAATGTATCAGATGTATTGGGATCTTGCAACAACTTTTGAATGAGTTTCCATACTTCTTCATCATTCTTCCATTCCTCCCTTGCTTCGACTATCCAATCTGGTTGGATAATAGAAATGGAAAAAAGAAATGCTTCCACATACTCATCCTTTCTTGAGAGTGCATCAGCAACAAAATTTAACTTCCCTTTTTTGTAGATGATTTCAAAGTCATAGCCCAACATATTTGTTACCCATTTTTGCTACTCTTTTGAAGATATTCTTTGTTCCAAAAATTATTTAAGACTATCATGATAATTTTTTAACTTGAAGTGTCTTCCCATCAGGTAAGGTTGCCATTTATTTAGTGCATGTAGTATTTCCAACATTTCCTTCTCATAAATAGCTTCCTATAAATACTTTCCTTTGATTGGATGGCTTTAAAAAGCAATGGATCTTCCTTCTTACATTAAAACAACACCAATTCCATTTCATGAGGCATCGCATTCCACAATAAAGGCTTTTTTGAAGTCTAGCATAGCTAAGACTAGTGCTTGGACCATTGCCTCTTTAAGATGTTCAAAGGCTTTGGTTTCTTCAGGAGTCCATGAAAATGCATCTTTCTTCAATAATTTTGTTAGAGGTGCTGCTATTCTCCCATAATTCTGAACAAATCTGCGATAATACCCTGTTAACCCAAGAAATCCTCGCAACTGCTTTATGGTTGTGGGGACTTGCCATTCCTTAACAGCTTTAATTTTGTTAGGGTCTACCTTAACACCCTTCTGAGATACAATATGACCCAAATATTCCACCTCTTGTACTCCAAAGAAATATTTGGAGTTTTTTTCATATAATTGTTTCTCCTCCAATAGTTTGAGCACCTTTTCAATATGTTGAACATGATCCTTCCAAGACCTGTTGTAGATTAGTATATCATCAAAAAATACTAACACAAATTTTATAAGGAAGGGTTTGAAATTGGAATTCCTCAACCCTTGAAATGTAGAAGGTGCATTGGTAAGGCCAAAAGGCATGACCAAAAATTCATAACGGCCCTCATGAGTTTGAAATGATTTTTTCAGAATGCCTTTAGTCTTCATTCTAATTTGATGATATCCTGAGCGGAGATCCAACTTGGTGAAATAAATTTCTCCATGTAATTCATCCAATAATTCATCAATCACAGGAATGGGAAATTTATCTTTAGTGGTGATTTTATTGAGCTCCCTATAATCTGTACACATGCACCATGATCCATCCTTCTTGTGCACCAATACTACTGGAGTAGAGAAAGAACTTTGACTAGCTTGAATTATACTAGCCTCTAGCATTTCTGCAATCATACATTCAATTTCGCTCTTTTGGACATAAGGATATTTGTAAGGCTTGATGTTTGGAGGAACACTTCTTGAAATGAAGTGAATAGCATGAACATGATCAAAAATAGGTGGGAGTTCTTTGGGAGTTTCAAACACCTTGGAATGATTATCCAAGGCTTTTTTGAGATATGTAGAAATAGATGATTTTGATGTTAGAACTTTTAGTGAACATAATTGTGCAATTACACCTCATTGTTCTTTCTTCAAAAGCTTTGTTATGACATTAGAGATTATTATCTTTCCCAGGTTCCATACCATACCCCGTAATTCAATTTCCTTTCCTTCCGAAAAAAAAAAATCAAGAAAATTTCTTGAGAACTATAAGCTATCGTCCCCAAAGATTGTAACCATTGTACTCCTAGAACAACATCAACACCACCCATTGGAATGGAAATCATTGGAATATTCAATACATATTACCCCATGGTTAGCTTTATATTATGGCACTTTCCATAGAAATTTATAGTTCCTCCATTTTCCAACATCACTTGACACGCTGGCACTAGGTATAGGAAGCAATTCAATTCCTTGGCTACCTTACAATGAATAAAATTATGGGTACTAACCGAATCAATAAGAACTATTACATTTTTCTTCTTGATATGTACTTCTATCTTGAGAGTTTAAGGAGTGGTAATTACTACCAATGCATTATAGGATATGGTTGGATTTTTGTCTTCTTCCTCTAGGGTTGGTTCCTGGTGTATATCCTCTTCTTTTGAAGTTTCTTTTTCCTTTTCTTCCTCCTCTTCACAATCTATGTACTTCTCGGCACACTTATGACCTTTAGTTTCTTTTCTATCAAAACTAAAACAAAGCCCTTAATTTTCTCCTTTTTCTTCCAATTGTTGTGGGTTCAACCTTTTAGCTTGTGGAAGTCTAGGAGTAGCAACGCTTCCATCTTTATAGTTGTGAGTAGTAAGCTTCCTTGTCGCCGTAATTTTTCTTTCAATTTTTTTTGCCAACTTTAATTCCTTCTCCAATGTATCACGTTCCCAAAGGAAAACCTCTTGTTGGATGTTATCATTAAGAGTCCTATGAATACATCAATCCTATTTTCCTCTGGAATATTATTTACCCTTATATTCAGTTTTTTTAATTCCTCAATGTGCTCCATCATTGAACCCATTCGTTTGAGATTTATCAATTGGCTAAAGAAGGTGTTTCTCTTTGTATACTCATAATGTGATATCATTTCTTCCATAAAAATTAACCAAGTGACCAGTGTTTTACGATAACAAAGCCATCGATACCATAAAAACTGATTTTTTTTCTAAATATAAAGTTGCAATGCATACCTTTTGTGTGTTTTACATATTATGGAGCTCAAAGTATTGCTCCATTTGTAGTATCCAAGTTATTGGATCCTTGCCATCAAAATTCCTCATATCTATCTTTGGAATATGGTGGATCTCAAATCCAAAATTAGAGTCTATGAAATCATGATTAACATTTATTTTTTTCTCATCATGAGTTTCCTCTACTACCTTTTTTCCATTAGGAAGCTTTTCTTGTAGCAACTTTTCCAAACCTTCCTTCAAACCTTCCATGTATTTCTTCAAATACTCCATGGTATCCTTGCCATCAAAATTCCTCATATATATCTTTGGAATATGGTGGGTATTAAATCCAACATTTGAGTCTATGAAATCATGATTAACATTTCTTTTTTTCTCATCATGAGTTTCCTCTACTACATTTTCGCCATTAGGAAGCTTTTATTGTAGCAAGTTTTCCATAACTTCCTTCAAACCTTCCATGCCTTTCTTCAAATATTCCATGTTTCCTTCTATACCATCCATCTTAGATTCCATTCCATCCATCTTAGCTTCCATGTCATTCTTCAAACCATCCATCTTAGCTTCCACGCCATACATCTTAGCTTCCATGTCATTCTTCAAACCATCCATCTTAGCTTCCATGAATTTCTTCAAACCATCCATCTTAGCTTCCATGCCTTTCTTCAAACCATCCATCTTAGATTCCATTTAATTTTTTGTAACTCTTTGCTAGAGTGAAATTTGTTGCACTTGGCCTTGTAATTTTGATATATCATGTTGCTCTTCTTCCTCTTCATGAGTCATAGTAGAGTCTTCTGAGGGCTTAATGGGTTTTGAATTATTTTTATGGGGAATTTTAGAACCTAGTTCTAATATCTATGGTTCAATATTCCCTTGGAATCACTTCAAATTAATTTTTCAAACAAGACTTATGCAATTTTTTTTTTAAATACACACCTTTTTCTTGCTTTTGAGGAGCTCGATATTGAAACTGATGTATCTATGTAATTTTGGGTCCCCGAGGTTTTATATTCATTCCTTTAGTAGCCCTCTGAATCTTCTTTCCAATGCCACAGGTCTTACCTAATTTTTATTCTTCAAAACAAAGTTATGCCTAATCTCCCACAATGACCTAATTATGTACTATTTTAGTAGAGTGAACTTGTACGACGTGCCACATGTCATTGTTTCCTCCTTTGACTCTGAAATTGATAAAAATGAAATAATAGTCTATGCAATTTCGGCCATTTTTTACAGAATTCCAATCTGATTCTCAAAGAGAGATTTATGATGATTTTCCCAAGGTCACCTCTTTGAGATGAAATTTGGGAGCCTGCAAAAACCCTAACTTCCATAGATCATATCTCTAAAAATGTTGCGAACCAATATCTGAAATTTTTCCAGGAAGTTCCTCCAGATTTCGGTGCAAATGGGTTTTGTTTTTAGCTTCTGAACCTTTGTATAACAACATTTATAGCGACAATTCCATGATTACCTGTTTGAAGCAAGGAAACCCTAGAATCCAAAAATTTGATACCAAGTGTTCTAAAACCAACTCGCAAAATAGAAGAAAAGAGAGATCAATGACTTATAAATCAACCTCTTTGAGGGGGAAACCTCCTTTACATTACATAAATTAACAATTCTTGGATGATTCAAATGACAAAACCTCCTTTCTATATATAGGAGTCATGTGGTCACAATATAATCCTAGCCTACCTAACAATAATAATGTAAGGGGACAAAAATAACAATAGTGGGCTATTATGGGGCACAATAATAAAAATATGGGGACTAAAGGGGTACAGCAATAACAATAAGAGGGATACACTAACAAAAATAAGGGACTACACTTGTAATATAGGGCCGTAACAATGAAAATAAAAGGTTTCCCATGTATGTTATATAATTTTCTTCTCATTAATTAAATCTAAATTCAAGTGCCATTCCTTTTCTTGAAATGATATCATAGCCAAGTTTAGACATATTTTATATTGAGGTTAACTCCTCTACCATCATAACTCCCAGATCAAACTTGTCTCTCTCTGTCTTTCTACCATTATGACTTGACAAAGTTTTTTATTCCCTCTTGTCTTGTCCATTTCCTTTTATTGTGTTACCAACCTCCAACCTCTCCATTTCCCCATGGTGGCACAATTACATAATGGAACAATTATTAATTTCCTTTCTGAATGGTTTCACACTGGAAACACTATACTTCTTCAGGAATTTATTTCTTCCATTCTCTCACTCCCAGTTCCCATATACACCTGATCTTTAGAACCTCCATGTTGGTCATCGAAAATTTTCGAGTTTCAGATTCAACAATATGTGACGATACTTGCAACATAAATTGTGTTTCATATTTTTCTTTTGAATTTTCGTAAATACTTGTTTCATGATATTTCATGTGAATATATAAATTCTGAAATTTTTTTATGCTAACAGAGATTAGAATAACCAATTTAAAATTTCTGTATTTTTCTAGTGTTGGCCTTGGTGTTAACCTTCTTACATGGATGAGATGATTGTGTAAATGGATATTGTTGAGATGGTTATGTTGGCATTGAAAGTATGATTGATGAGAAAATTGTTCTCAGTAATGGAAAGCAATATCAAGATCAGTGGAAGTGTGCTGGTATGTGAGTTCACTAGTTTAGAACCATCACAAGAGAAAGATAAGTGATGAATCTGAAGAAAAAAAAAATCATCACCATGATTTTTGGATGGCCTATATTTGTAGGAATTTATGCCCCATGAAAGTTTCCCATATGCTCCTTCAAACTACATAGTTGGATAGTCCTAAGAAATACATTTCCAACAGTATATTGCAACTTAAAAAAATCCACAGCTGTAAAGACCCTTTCTATACTTTAAAAAAAAATAAAAGTAGTAATAATACTCTATTCCTTACTAAAAGTGATTTTTCCTTCCAAGACAATTTTTTTCGAGCACCACTGTGAGCCCGCGCTCTAGCCCTAGCAGCCATCAACTCGTAGCTTTGGGCCTCTGCCGTCATGGCCCTCCCGGAGCCTAATCTGGGTGTGAATCCTTCTTACGAAGGCACAACTTCTCTGACTCATGCACCACCTGATGCGACTGCCTCTGCCTTCGCCTCTCTAATCGCCTCAATAGGCTCTCAGAGATATAGACCCTCTATCTCCCTCCTACCAAACTTGCCTTAGAGAGGAGTAATTTCTTTAGCTAGGAAATGGTTGGTTGGGTAGTTCACTAGATTATGGCCCTCCCCCAAGATCGTCCAAAAATGGGTAGAACGAAACTGGGCACAATTCACTAAGGGAAAAATATCCATTCGATTTTTTGGAAGAGGTTAATACACCTTCCATTTCGAATCCAAGGATGATCAGGACCTCATCTTCACAATCAGTCCATATTTCATGGAGATCAGAGGTTTATATATGAACAGATGGACGCCTGATTTTGATCTAGAACTTGATGTCCCTAATGAAGTTCCGATTTGGGTCAGGTTGCCTCATCTTCCTCTGCATTGCTAGGGAGATGATTCAGTTCGAGAAATAGGGAATGTCATCAACAAGTACATTGAAAAAAGTGAACCAAAGGATAATATGCAGGCATGCGCAAGGATCTGTGTTGAAGTACATCTATGAAGAGGACTTTTGTAATCCATCAAGATCAAGGTCGACAACTGGATGCATATTCAGTAGCTGGACTATGATAAAATTCCATTCAAGTGCAAGGTATGTCAAGAGTATGGCCATTTCACTAGTATATGCAACAAAAAAGAAGAAAATGATAAGCATGTAGAAGAAAGTCAAGATCCAAAATGGGAACGAGTTAAGAAAAAAAATATTGTATCTAAATCTCAGCCTGCACCTCCTCTGCCCACTACTTCTGACCCTCTCTCTCCTACCATCAGATCCTCTTCCCAACACTCCTCCTTCATCCCCAAAACATCTCCTTTCTTGGGATCCAATCCCTTTGAGCTCCTATCCAAT
Source organism: Pinus albicaulis (assembly GCA_034641835.2). Taxonomy (NCBI): domain Eukaryota; kingdom Viridiplantae; phylum Streptophyta; class Pinopsida; order Pinales; family Pinaceae; genus Pinus; species Pinus albicaulis. Next base: position 741,157,573 of record CM076582.1, on the reverse strand, counting down.
ACCCTCATTCCTTCCAACCCCCCCAACCCTCCCCTTTCCCCTTCCACCATCCCCTAGAACATCTTCGAACTCTCTTATCCTCCTCCATGGTCCCCCCCCTCCCCCCTTAGGGCTTCTTCTCCTCCATCCCCCATTCATAGGGCCCCCCCATCCTCTCCAGCCCCCCCTCCCCCTCCTCGGATCGAATTCTAACAAGAAATAAGTCCAAAAAATCCCTCCTATATGTTGAACATTCAAAGACATCAAGAAGGAAGTAAAATAAAGAAACAAGAGATGAGGCAGCTATGAAGGACCTCACCTTGGGAACACAATAGCCAATGGAGAGTTACCTCGAGAAAGGCAACAAGAATAAGGAAAAATCCCAACAGGTTCATAAAGGGAAAGGTCGCTTGGCCTCAATCCTCAGTAAATAATGATAGTTGTCTCTTAGAATTGCAGGGGATTGGGTCATCCCTCCAAGATAAACCTCATAAAAGACCACATTAAAAATGAAAAACTGGACATCCTCCTTATCCAAGATACAAAAATCAGTAGCCAAGTGATGGATAGTATCATAGCAAAAACAAAAAATTATGAAGGAAAAGCAATTTCAGCAAATGGAGCATCAGAAGGGATTTGTAATCTTTGGAAAAAAGAAAAATGGAAATTGTGGAACTCAAAAATGAAAGCCCACTAGATCAACACAAATCTGGAAAATGCAGCTAATGGAAAAAAAAAACATCTTATATAAGATCTATTCTCCAAACTGCTAAAGGGACAAAGAATTTTCTAGAAGACTCTAAAAGAAACCACAATGGAAGACTAAGAAGAGAACCTTATCCTTGGAGGAGATCTAAATCTCATCCTTAAGTCAGAATAAAAAAGAGGAGGCATTTTTCAGCTAGACCCAAACATAGATGTCCTTGAAGGAATCATTGAGCAGTCCAACCTTTTGGACATCCTTCCGAAAAATGGGAAATAAACTTGGGATAACAAGAGACTCGGGAAGGCCAACATCAAAGAGAGGTTGGATAGAATTCTCATTAGGGACAGCATGGTGGCCAACTACAACAAAGTCTCCTCTAAAATTATCCCATCAGTAGCCTCGGATCACAAACTGGTCTCCATTGAACCTGGAACTGCTGAAAATTTTGGACCTCTTCCCTTCAAATACAACTATCTATGGAGCGGCCATGAAGAGGAAAAATAAGAGGTTGAAAAGATATGGAAGAAAAAAATTAATGGGTCTCATAGTTACATATGGGAAAAAAAACTAAAAGCCACTAGAGTAAGATTGAAAGATTAGGCTAAGGCCAACTATAAGGAACCACAAAGAGAAAAAGAAGAGTTGCAGCAAGAATTAGTTAAAATACAAGAGGAAATGGAAAACAAGGATAACACAGGTGAAATTCAAGAAAAGGAAAAAGAGATTCATTGGAAATTTTACAAGAATATCAGACAAGATGAAGAAACATGGAGCTTGAAGTCAAGGTAGCTATGGATACAAGTTGGAGACAAAAACACTGCCTTCTTTCATATTAATTCATCCAAAACAAGAATGATAAAAAATAATATAGAAAATATCACGGGAGAAGGAGGGACCGAAATAAAGGGGCAAGAAGACATTTAAAAAAAAAAGTCTTCCGACATTTTAAAACTATTCTAATAGCTATGAAAAGCCAAGCAAATCCATAGGAATTCTTAATGCATATTCCAAAATTAATAGATGAGGCAACAAATAAATATCTCTCTAGATAAGTCATTGAAAAAAAAGTAATGATAGTTTTATGGTACCTTCACCCGGAAAAGGCCTCAAGCCCAGATGGATTACCTATCCCTTTCTACTGCACCTTCTAGCATGCAATAAAAAATGACTTATTAAAAATGATTAGATACGTCATCAAAAGAAAAGGTGGGAGGATTCACAAATTCTACCTTTCCTGCCCTCATTCCTAAAGACCCTCACCCCTCCTCTATTAATAGATTTTGGCCAATCTCCCTTTGTAATGCGTCTTATAAAATCATCTCCAAAATCATAGCTGAAAGACTTAAACCTCTTCTCCACTCCTTCATCTCTAAAAAATAGGGAGGTTGTGTCCCTAACCGTCAAATTGTTGACAATATCATCCTTGTCCAAGAGGCCCTTCACTCAAGCTACTCCTGCAATGAAAAAGGCTTTATCTTAAAAATGGACATGGGCAACGCATTTGATAGAGTCAACCTCACCTACCTTGTTGTTTTCCTAAATAGGTTTGGCTTCTTTGAAGACTTCATTGGAAAAATCAAGGCTTGCACTATTAGGCCATGGATATCCCCTCTTGTTAACAGAAGACCTTGTGAGTATTTTCAAAGCTCTAGGGGTCTCCGACAAGGCTGCCCCTTGTATCCTTTCCTATACATTCTAATGGTTAATTCTCTAAGCAAAAAATTGGAGCATAGCAGATGAAACTCCTCCTTGAAAGGTCTCATCATAAGTAGAGGAACCAAAAGAATCAATCATTGATTATTTGCAGATGACACCCTTCTCATGGGAGGTGCATATTGCATAGTTTTCCGAATATTTAAATCCATCCTAGACAATTTCATGGATGTCTTAGGAGGGATTATAAACAATGGGAAAATTTGTATATATAGTTGTAATACCCCTCCAAGAACTCTCCAACGAATTTCACAAATTCTATAAATTCCCTTCCAGAATAACTGGAGCTACTTCTAATACCTCAGGCTGCCAATCACCAAGAAAAAATTAAAAACCGAAATATGGAGCAAATATGCTGAGAAAATGAAAATGAAATCCAAGAATGGGGGATGATATGGTTAAACCAAGCAGGGAGAATCATTCTCATAAAATAAATACGTTCATCTCTACCTCTATATCAGTTTTCATTAATATCAGTGCCAACAAGCATACACAAGCAAATCAAAATCATCCTCAGAATATTCCTATGGCAAGGAGGCCAATATGAAACAAAAAAGTTCAGCCTTGTCAATTGGAACCAAGTTACTGCCCATTACAAAAATGGAGGTCTATCTATTAAAACTCCTGGGACTATGAAACTGGCTCTGGGAACCAATATTGCCTGTAGGTTCCTCATTGGAGAAAGACACTGGTGGAAAGCAGCCTTAGAGGAAAAATATCTCAATGCCTCAAGAATTTCCCTATTGGAAAGAATCCCACCCATAAGACCTTTCTCTCAAATTTGGAAACTCATCTCCAGAAAAATCTCAATGATCAAGGAAAACATCTCAACAAGGCCTGGTAATGGAGGAAGAATCATCTTGTGGACAGATAAAATCATGGGAAACCCTCCCTTGGGAAGCAACCTATATATTCATGATTTAAAGATTTGGATGACAGGGGAAGGCTACAGAAAATTGGGGGACATATCCAAATGGGAGAACGATGGAACTTGGAAACAATGGGACAGACCCAATTTTCCCATTGATCTCACTAATCAATGGAACTCCATAATTTCTCTCTTATCGGGAGCTGCTCCTATAGCCAAAAATATTCAAGACAACTATTTATGGGTTCATAAAGGAGGATATTATACAGTAAATTCAGGCTATGCAAAGATTCAAGAACAACAGAGGAAACAAGAATGGCACTACTAGAAGTATGCATGGAAGGTGGAAACCCTCCTAAAAATCAATATTTTCCTATGGACCCTCCTTCAAAACAAATATCTCACAATGGAGAATTTGAAAAAAAGGGGAATCTATGGTCCTTCCCAATGTCCTCTTTTCTTGCAGGATGAAGAGACCATCCAACATCTCTTCCTAGAGTGATGATTCTCTAGAGAATGTTGGGAGAAAACTATGTCTCCTTTTGAAGTAAATTTTAATTATAGCCTCCCCCTAAATCAATTCATAAGTAAATGGAGGAGCAACTACCCCCACACCTTTAAAAACAAAACCAAAATACAAAGGTTTTGGGGCAGCATCCCCTCCTTCCTATTTTGGAAAAGTTGGCGTGCTAGGAATGGGAAAGTATTCATAAACAAAAATCCAACAATGAACACAGTGACCTCCAAGGCCTGGGGGAAGATAATAGAGTTCCTTTCAGCAAAAGGGTTAGATGGAATTGATATGAGTCACTTGAAGCATGATGAAAGAATCTGGATCAACTTTGCACTTAACAAGATCACAATTCGCCAAATGGAAAAAGTCACAAAGCCTCACCCAACTTCAAAAATCAGAATGGATGAGGAAAATTTCAAAGGTGGATTAATTCCCTCAACAAGCCATGCCTCTTCTTTGATGGAGCCTCAAAGAAGAATCTGGGCAAAGCGGGAGACAGTGGACTAATATCCCAATGAGACAACTCCTGTCATATTCAATTTAATTGGGGGATGGGGATAAATTCAAACAACAGAGCGTAGGTTTATGGCCTACTCCTGGGCATGAAAATTCTAAAATAAAGGAAAAAACACAACAAAATAATTCTAGGGGACTCCTCTATTATCATCCAAGCAATGGTGACTGGTATTTTCCCAAAAAATGCAGCTCTCTACCAAATATTGAACAGAGCTAAACAATATGAAAATCAGATTGGGAAGACAGACTACTATCATATCTTAAGATGCAATAATAAGAAAGATGACATTCAAGCCAACGAAGGAGTCCACAGAAACACAGGATAGGCTAAAATTTATGGGCAAATCACCCTCCTCCCTATCCCATGATGGCTATTCTCTCTCCCTTTTCCATGATGCCTTACCATCCATACAAAGGACAACATCTTTGCAGTTATGATATGACCCAATCCTCTGACCGCTCTTGCAAAATTATCCTCGAATCACTCATTTGAAAACCTTCAAAGATATATCGCATATTTTTCAAGAGTACCCAAAATCAGAATATTAGCAACCCCATGACCCTTCATCATTGCTTTGTTCCTCTCTTATTATATTTTCTTCTCGGCCCGATAAACTCCACATATGTTCCTTTTGATTGGTATCCAAGGCAACCTCTCTCCCAGTAGCTTGGTTCCTCCTCGCCCCTGCTCTCAAGCACAACCCTCTTCCTCAGCAATTCCTCTCTCAATCACAGGTGTATATGCTACCCATAGTCCTCAAAATGGGCGATGGCTCTCTGCCTTTCTTTTCTGTGCTCTCATTGTGACTTCATCTCTCCTACACCTTCCTGCATCATCCTCCCACTCCCATCAACTTCTATCCACTTGGACAAATCCATCATCCCATCCTCCATATCTGCTATCAAAAATACATACAATAGAGAAGGCAGCAACACACTCAACAGAGAAGGAAGCAATACATTCAACACAGAAGGAAACAACACATTCAACACAGAAGGCTCCACTATTGTTACATACAAAAAAATGCCATATTCTCCTCAAAGATAAGGCAAAAAATCATTTTCTCTTCCCATCCTCAATCTCATGGACTCCTCTGATGATAAAAAACATCCCCGCTCATTATGCAAATCACATAGAGTGGTTATTGAGAGCTTGAGGAACCAAATGCAACAGGATAAAGTGCGCACTAAAGAGGAAATGGCTCTCCTCTGCGAGTAATGGAACACATGCAACAAGGACCTACTGAAGGTGAAAAATCGATGCACCCATCTGGAAGGGATTATAAATTATCTTCGAGATGTCCTCACCAAAATATCTAAGCAAGGATCCAACTCTATGGACCAAGGGAGTGGCCATAGAGACAACGAAAACACAGTTAAAAAATGAATTATCTCCTTCTTTGGCTCTCTATGTCTTGTCTTCAGGTCATTAGGTGCTAATCTAGTTAAAATATGAAAAGAAAATGTATTCTCTTGTTAGAACAGTTCATAAGATAGTATAGTACAAATGCAATAGCTTCCACTTCAAAAAGGCTTGTTAGAAGCTATAGTAATAATAGTACTCTAGTAGCAATGCACTCCCAGCATCTAAATCTATGTTGTAAGCTGTGTGGAGTGATTTTTTATCGAGGAAGTTCCCTTCCTCCCCTCTTTTTCTTATAATATATCATAACCGAAATTGTATGAAAAAAATAATAATACTCTATTCCTTAAATATTCCATTGTACGATTTATTATCTCTCACAGATTTATTTACAAAATCTTACTGATTTATTTATGAAAGTCTTCTAGGAAAAAAAGTTTCTTCTACCTCAACAGATACATATAGACTTATAATCGTAAGTCCCAAAGATTGATCTTGGATATTGCTTAGTTCTTTATCCATATTATTCATATTTAAACTAGTGGACCAATGTTTATTATTTCATTACATTCCATTGTAGGTTATGACTCATGATTTATTTGCAATTGCATCATATATATATATATATAAAAACATACCTTTATAGCTATCATATTTTTCACTTACAAATCTTATCTAAAAATAATGTGGATCTTATTTCAATCATGGTATTTAAAATATGTAAACAATGCTTACTCATTGAAAGGTGAGACTTGTCCACCTTATTCCAAACAAACAAACATTCTAAATTCTTTAATAGATGCCACTGAATTCACATTATTATTGAATTGATGGGATTTTTACCTCTAATGTGTCAATGATGCTACCAAAGGTAAGGGGACTTATTTCAATAGCCATGTTATCTGTGAGTTCTAGTTTGAAAGTCAATTTGCAGTTGTCATGTATCAAAAAGAAAATCTAAATATTCGACATGGTTTTTATTGCAGATTTACAATGGTTTTCCTTATATTATAACGTAAGGGTTTGCTACATTGGACACGGTTTCTTCAGGAATAACATGACAATATTTCTCCAACCGCATCCCTACCAGGTAACTATTTTTGTAATTTTCAAACCCTAGAATTTTCTTACTTCTAAGATATATATACTATTTGTTGATCTTGAGCCACGTTTCGTGATGACATTACAAGATTTAATACTATGTTCTATGTATATAATCCGTAGTATTTTCTCTTTAGGGTTTCCTCGTTTTACTTAGTTGTATGAGTTACATTTTACTATGTGTGTCGATTTGGACATCACGACCATTCTTACTTTATGTTTATGTATTATAAATAATGTTACCTCAGTCTGTATTTATGGTTTAGTTGTAATATACAACTAACTACTCTTCCTTTATTTCATCACAGAGGAGAGTTCAACGAAGTAACAGTCACTTCAAATCACTCGCCCTCAAAAATTCTGAGGTTACACTCCTTTTTATTTTATAGATATTCTTACCCTATAAGAACAATGTATCGTTACATTTTGCGTGTACCAAGTACTCGTTGTTGTGACCCACTTCAGAAAGTTGTTGGAAAACTAAGAATTTTCAGGGTTTTTAATTTAACATTCAAGTTGTACTTTTATCTGGATTGGAAATCCTCCTTTGAACTTTCTGGTTTCTTATTAAGAAAGGTGGAAATTCTTATGACTGTGAAGAACAAATTTATGCACCAAGTTCTTTCAATAATTTTTCATATTTAAAAAAAAAAAAAAAATATATATATATATATATATATATATATATATATATATATATATATAAAAGGACAAGGTTCCTTGCCCTGTAAAAGTTCATTTTCTTTTATATTTTCCAATAAGGATTTTGTTCCCTCAAAATTTTATGCTCTAAGCAATAACTATAGTTATATTTATATTTCAAAAAAAAGATACAACTCTTAAAAAGGAATGATTATCATTCAAATTATAATTATATATATAGATATAAATATAATTAAACTAGAAACCCCACTATTGATGTTGGTAGAATAATTGTAATTGTTATTTTCCTTAATGAGCCTTGAAGGAGAGTTATTATATATACTGAAAAAATTGGAGTTCAATATTTTATTGATGCTACTTTTGTTCTCTATTCGTCTCTAATTTTTTGAATCTATTATTACATATGCTATGGATATCGTTGTTTAGCTATACGAATCCTACATGCAATTTAATTAGGAACTCTGATATTCCCTATACAATGTTTTGGAAAAAAAATCCATAATCTTTTTTTGTTTCGGTTCTTATTACGTCTAAATGTATACCTATACTCATTACATTTTCAAGTCTGCTCCTTTAATTATATCATAATTATTGTGTAACAATACGATGTTTCAATTTTTTATTTTTTTTCCTTTCAAATTCGTTCTTTTTTCTTAGAATCAATTCTATTGCTATTGTTCATCTTTACTTTCCAAAAAAAACCTTACAAAGGAATTATGGTATAGTGTAATCGATTCTAGGTACATGACACATAATACATACAACCTACAACACATTGTGCCATATTAGCAGTGTGTATGTTCTTAATAATCTATCCACAATAGTAAAAGTTGTTTTAGCTACAATTTCAGAATTATTATTTTATTTGTGTTCTTGTATTCTCCAAAAATAAGGCATTTCTATTTCTTGAATATATTACACAATACCATGTTTCAATTTTTTATTTTTTTTTCCTTTCAAATTCGTTCCTTCTTTTTAGAATCAATTCTATTACTATTGTTCATCTTTACTTTCCAAAAAAAAAAACCTTACAAAGGAATTATGATATAGTGTAATCGATTCTATGTACATGACACATAATACATACAACCTACAACACATTGTGCCATATTAGCAGTGTGTATGTTCTTAATAATCTATCCACAATAGTAAAAGTTGTTTTAGCTACAATTTCAGAATTATTATTTTATTTGTGTTCTTGTATTCTCCAAAAATAAGGCATTTCTATTTCTTGAATATATTACACAATACCATGTTTCAATTTTTTATTTTTTTTCCTTTCAAATTAGTTCCTTCTTTTTAGAATCAATTCTATTACTATTGTTCATCTTTACTTTCCAAAAAAAAAAACCCTTACAAAGGAATTATGATATAGTGTAATCGATTCTATGTACATGACACATAATACATACAACCTACAACACATTGTGCCATATTAGCAGTGTGTATGTTCTTAATAATCTATCCACAATAGTAAAAGTTGTTTTAGCTACAATTTCAGAATTATTATTTTATTTGTGTTCTTGTATTCTCCAAAAATAAGGCATTTCTATTTCTTGAATATATTACACAATACTATGTTTCAATTTTTTATATTTTTTCCTTTCAAATTCGTTCCTTCTTTTTAGAATCAATTCTATTACTATTGTTCATCTTTACTTTCCAAAATAAAAAACCTTACAAAGGAATTATGATATAGTGTAATCGATTCTATGTACATGACACATAATACATACAACCTACAACACATTGTGCCATATTAGTAGTGTGTATGTTCTTAATAATCTATCCACAATAGTAAAAGTTGTTTTAGCTACAATTTCAGAATTATTATTTTATTTGTGTTCTTGTATTCTCCAAAAATAAGGCATTTCTATTTCTTGAATATATTACACAATAACATGTTTCAATTTTTTATTTTTTTTCCTTTCAAATTAGTTCCTTCTTTTTAGAATCAATTCTATTACTATTGTTCATCTTTACTTTCCAAAAAAAAAACCCTTACAAAGGAATTATGATATAGTGTAATCGATTCTATGAACATGACACATAATACATACAACCTACAACACATTGTGCCATATTAGCAGTGTGTATGTTCTTAATAATCTATCCACAATAGTAAAAGTTGTTTTAGCTACAATTTCAGAATTATTATTTTATTTGTGTTCTTGTATTCTCCAAAAATAAAGCATTTCTATTTCTTGAATATATTTTACTATTTTTATTTGTATTCTTAAATTATGTTCAAACTACACATTAATATAAGCTTCTTTTTATATCTCTTGGAGATGTTTCCTTGCACGAATTAAGCTTCTACAAATTTTCACAGTAGTGTATATTTTTCTCAGGACATGCCTATATTCTTAACGAGGTTATCGAACACCCATTACCAATTTTCTTGTTGGTCATTTTTAATTTAAGGGTTCACTATTTGTATAAGGATAAATTACATATTTCCAAATTATGTAAAACAAATCTTTTTGGCCTTCGTACCTATTGTAAGAGTCCATATTTCCTTTAAAAGAATTATTTTCCATAGCTATTACACTTAGTCTACTCATTCAAATTCCAAAATATTTCATTAACAACGTTTTAATTTGTTCTATACTATAATCTAAAAGTGTAATGTAACTAAATATTCAAACATAAATTTTGAACCATTTTCCCTAAAGCATAAGCAATTTCATTGCTACTTTTAGAATGAAACTTACTCAAGGTTAAGAAATAATTTGAAGATATAAAAGCAAACATAAAAATGTCACATTTAGAAATACTGACTCGAATAATTATTTGGAAAATTATAAACTAAATACTTGGTTCCTCTTAACCATGACACAACAATTCTTGCTTGTCCCCCTAGACAAAACTAAACCTACAATTTGTTGAAAAATCAAGGGGAAGCTAGATGAGGTGATTCATCTTTCTTTGATAACTGCTTGTGATGTATTTTTACTTAACCTAATTTTCTTCTTATTTTACCTAATTATTATTAGAATTCTCTATCATAAAAAAAACTACCAAACAGTGAAGATCAATGAGACAAGGATACACAAAATGTAGGTTTTCATCCAAGGCCAAAAAATTTCCTCTTGAGGGGAAAACCCACAAGAACTATTATCTTCTTATAGAACTTCAAATGACGAATTCAAAGAACTATGAACCTTGAAAAAGACCCCTCCAAGACCAAGTAAAACCTTCCTTTGATGAGCTTCTCTTCCACAACTTACAACAAAAATTTTGACCCTAATAACTTCTCCAACAACTTCCCCAAGAACTTCTCCAACAACTTCAAATTCTTTGAACTACAATTTTCGGCCCCCAATCATTACTAAAATTTCGTATGCATGGTTGTCTTTAGGGTATATGTGAATCTTTTTTTCTTTTACTTCGCTTGACTTGATTTATTCTCCTTAAGACTTCGGATTCCAAAGTAGATTCTCTTGATACCCAAACTTGAATTCACTTTGTAGATTTTCAATTTCATTTTTCTGCAATAAGATGATTCCCTAGCTCCTTTCACATTTAAGATCTATAACCTTTAAAAAAATACAAAACTTTGATTTCTTTGTTCTTCTCTTCGTTAGGTGTTCAAGCTTATTTCTTGCCTTCTTGTATTCCTTGATCGAACTTGTTTCTACTTGATTGGATGCCTTTTCAAATGAGGTCTAGATCTATTATATATAGTCTCTCTAGTAGGTTGCGTAACCCTTTTATGAGGCCGACTTGTCACCTTGTAAGCCAAATTTTTATTTCTTGAAGGGTCGACTTGATGCTTCTTGTTTGAAAAGGTCTTGGAGGGTCTTTGAGAATTTTTATGACTTACAATAATTTTCTTGACATGATATAGTATTCCCAAAAGGATCTTTCATACATGATAAGGACTCAATTTACTTGTTGACTCAATGGAAAGCCCTCGAAGCACTCGATGGGTGCTTGAACTATAAATAAATTTAACTTGAGCATGAAACCCATGGCTCAAGAAAGACAATAATAATTTCTTATTTCTCTTTACCTCAAATACATAAAATCATGATTACATGTGTCATTATGAATGCTGAACCTAGTTACATATTTCAACACTCCCTCTTAACTAGGGAGGTATTCATAATATATACAAGGTACTTCAGCATTCTCATACTGAAGAATTTTCATAAGAAGAGTCAGATTGGTAAGTCATCTCATAAGTTATTATTTCATCTTATCTCATTGCATATCATCATACAAACCAACATTGTCACATAGAAAGGCCTTTACTAACAAATCTATCTCTCCACAAGATCGAAGCACAATTGTGACGAGACAATAACTGATAGACACCATTATCATCGTCTCTTAAGGAACATACCCAACTCAAGTGCTCACAAGGTATGTACTTCTAGGAAAATTCTTGTCTTCGAATAACACATCCTCAAGGAATTTCCTCTTCAACTACTTTTACATATTGGATACCCTACCATATCCTCAAAGAGTACCGGGAACCAATTTCTTACCTAGTCTTCCATTATTTCTTTATAACATGAAGAAAAGAATGATGTGTCTATCTCTCTCTCTCAACTAGGGAGTTTCTACTCATTCCTATAAAAGGAATATACCCAAGATCCATCTTACATAAGTAATTTCCCAAGCTCCCTCTTCAATAGGTACTTGTTTCCAATCAACAACCATCTGCTCTTTGGTGGAGATCATGGTACTGTCAGCTACTTGTAGGGCTCATTTTTCTGCATGATTTCATGAATTTGATATTCTTCATCATGGATCCTTCTTCATCATCACGTTATCGTAGGGAATTAAGAATATTTTCCATCACTTTCCCTTCAAAAAACGACAATGTTGAACCAATAGACATGTCATCCTTCTCTTCATCAGAAAGTGATATTCTAGTTCACATATAGTTATCCTTCATACTTCTACCTTTTCCAAGTCATGTTTCTTTTAGGATCTTCCATCCAATCTCATGAGTAATATTTGTTGGTGTCATATACAACTCTCTTTCGGTGTCCCTATTTCAACCCAACCAGATGTTCTCAAAAATCAAATTGAACATGAAATCAAAATTACCTTTTTAATGATGACCTTTTTTTATGACATTAACGTTTTGCAACATCAACATCTTGCACATGTATGAACCCATCTCCAAGACATTCATTACCAATATTTTTCTTTTGTAGTATCCATATTAGGGTTTTCATACCTTCTTCTTCCATGGATATGTCATAGATAATTATTCTAGTTATAATATGTTAATCATTTATCTTATCTTACATGACTATAGTTGCATCTTTCGCGAACTCTTCTTCCTTTATTCACATATTTCTTCCTAATAACTTCTATACATAGCTCCTTCATTATAGGAACCATAATTTTCAACCACATCATCTTCCATATGAGGTCATATTATGTTGATTTAATCTTATTAATATGTAAAAGAGTTAAAGGCACATTGCCTACATGGATTCATGCATCATTCTAATGGAAGAGATATTTCTTCTTCGATCATGCGCATGATATAGAGAATTAAACCATGTTATCTGCAACATATGATGACATGACTTTATCTATCAAATATATGCATACCTCTTCCTCTTTGGTCATCTATAATTTTTTCTAGCAACTTCCTTTCCTTGCTTGAAGATGAAAGTACTTCAACCAACTTGACATGCTGCAATCCTTTGTAACCATACCATCATCCTTATAAAAAATGGATCCCACACAAGGTGGAATGTATACAATCAACGACACACTTACTTCTTCTAAGTAGAGGTGAACCTTATTTTAAATATTCTTGTAGAGGATCTTGATGATACTCATTCTACAAATGCTCCTTTCTAATAATGATGATGTATGATGACCATTATTTATCTTCAATATTGCTATATGACTTTACTCCAACGATATATACTTCTAATTTGTTATCCTTATATGCTTTTAATGGATATTCCATTTCTATCATGATGATTGCTATAAACATATATAATTTCTACTTCAGATATCCTTCCATGCTTCTATGATGATGTCATCTCTATCTTGATTTAATGCATTATATCATAATTGTGATGCTTCCTATCATATTCTATAACTGAAAATAACTAAGTGAAGGATATTATCTCAATAATAGTAGAGATCTTTCGCTTTCTCCTTCTTTGATTTTTTCTTTTATGATTCTTCCACTTCTTTGGTAACATTGGCTTTATTTATTTCATTTCCCTTCTTGTTGTCCTTATTGATTTTAGGATAATTACTTTTAAATTTCCAATATCCATTACACTCATATCATTGTACCATTTACATATTGATCTTATTATTTTTCTGAGGATCAAACTTTCCAAACTTTCCTTTTCTTCCAGCCATGGAAGCATATGATTGAACTTGTTCATTTGGTCCAACATCGCTCTTTCACTTCAACCTAGTTTCTTCAATCTTACATAGTGACCAAAGTTCACTAAATGGAGTGAATTCGTTATTTCCATGGATAATTGATACAACATTTCCCCATTCATTAGGTAGTGCATTGAGCACAACAATGGTCATTTCTTTATCAAACATTATTTTTCCTAGTTCTTGTAGTTGATCTCTTATTTGAGAAACCCTCTGTTGAGGAGGTAAATCCCCTCTGCAGACAGAGGCGATCCCTACTAGCCCAGCAGGGGTCTAGCAACAATCATCAAATGTTACAGCGCAAATTCCTAGTTACGAATAAAAGACCAAAGATGGAGGCCTACCTGGAATCCAATGCTATGATCCGTAGAAGAGAGCGTTCCCATTCCTCAACCTCGGCAGATCACGATCCTCCCATGATCTCCGTGGATGGACACCTGCACATGCAAGAAACAACACGAATAAAAGTATAAAATCTAGAATACGCAACTATATATCAGTCAGAAAGGATATAACTCATATTAACATAAGTGAAAACAGAGTGGAACCATAACCGTAATCATTCATTAAATAACAATCGAAAGAGAGTACAACCAATGTTCTGATGTCACGGTCTCTTTCGGATGGGTCTCCAGTCATTCACGTCTCGCAAAGCTCGCTAGGGAAAGGGAAAACCTCTCCAGAGTCTCTCGACGATAGTCTCCTTACTTGAGTCGGCCTTAAGGGAAAAAAGAGGGCTCTTAAAGCACAAAGGCTCTTGGGAATTTGGAGATTCAAAGCTTAGGCACTTCAAGACTAGCTTGCCATGGAATTGAGTAGGCTTTTATAGATGGGGAAGGAGGGAGTTGGGATCCCTATTATTGTGGGATTGGCCCTATCAACAAGGAAGGTTCCATGGGAGGTGGCAAACTACTTCCCTTCCATGGAACTCCCGCAGCCAAACCTCCCAACTCAAGATAGGCAATGGTTTCTGAGTTTGTTGAAACACAACTTCCGCCATATTTATTTAAAAAAACACTCCTTAAATTGGCTGGCGCGACTACTGCTCTGGGACAGAGCGCCAGTTGGCGCGGCCTCTTTGTAGGATTTTCCTCATTGGCGCGAGTGATGAACTGTCTGCCCGCGCCAATGCAAAAGGAGATGTTTTCATGATTTTTTGCAAGGAGATGTCTTTAGGGCAATTGAAGCTCATGCTTAGAGGAATGCATTGATGATGATTCCAAGGCATGACAATGTTCACAGGTCACAAAATGGGTCCTCCATTGTGCGGGACGGGGAATGGTAGGGACGGTGACAAATTACTGTGTAACAGATGCCCCCTAAAGTATGAGGCCCGAGAGAGAGAGGGGTGAAATGATTTACGAGAACATGTTCAACTGAAGTTCCGCCGTCGGAGAACCTGCGTAGAAAAATACAACTGATATCTCAAGTACATGATGTATATGCGGTATGGGTGCAGCCATCCGAAACAGAGTACACTATAATCCGGATCCAGGGTATGGGCGCAGCCATCTAGCGAGGATCAAATAAATAGACTCAGGCATGGTCGCAGCCATCCAATCAGTGAGTCATATACATAATGATAATAATCCACAATCGCAGCCTGGATTACAACAGACACAATCCAGGGTCTTGCGCTCCATCTCGACCCAAACAAAGTACAAGTTCGAGCATGTGAATATGTGAGCTGAAGTCGAACATGCAGGAACATCGTCTGATTACCAGCCAATGATGAAAGCTGTTAACAGATGCGAGAGGAACCACCAATAATGACAATGGCCCTCAAGGTACTACAGGTACAATCTACGGCGTGTGAATCAATGAGTTGGTGTCGAACACCCGCAGAATCACTCGATCGGAGGCCAATGATGAAAACCCCACGTCGAATGCGACGAACCTGCCATTGAGGCATGCAGGCTCCAAGGTACCATGAAGGAGTCTCTAGACCAACTTCCTGGATAATGAGCTGAAGTCGACAGGAAGTGACCTTGATCGAAGGTGGGCCATAATGTTTCCCACATCATCGACATGAGATAGAGGAACATGATGTTTTTGTTGTGAATCAGGATCGTATGAGAATCAGAGGAAGGTTGATATTTGCAGAGACCAACTTCTCTTGAACATATAAACGGCACGACAGTGGACTTGGCAGTATTTGACATCAACGGATCAGAGGTCATGGTGACGAGGCAATGAGTAGATGAGAGGTCAAAAGGGATTATCCAAACCCACGGAGGCAAAGTGGAGAAACGAGATGAGATGTCCCCAACCCGACACGAATGCAGACAAGTGCCATGTTCAAGAGCGACATACTGCTGACGACAACGACGATGGTTCCATTTTTCCCCCACCATTTCTGGCGAGTACCCCAATTATTTTTGATAACAAGATTGAAGGGGATAGCATATGCTTGTAATATAAGTCTGCCCTTCAGGCGAATCCATCCTAGTGCATTTAATGAGTCCTAGGAAGGAGGAACTCGGAGAATGTCATTTCAACTGGATTCGATGTCATCAGGGTTTAACGAGTCTGACAAAGGGAGAACTCGGCGTCTTTTCACGTTCAGAGAGTTTGAAATGACAGCAGAAAAGTAAACTCCACAGGTCCCTTTTCGTAAATAGTTCCTCAAATCCGAAAAGGTAGAAAACAATATCCGAGAAAACCTCCTAGTCGCAATAGGCTAGGTTATTCCTTTTTCGTAATCAATCCATCCCAGCCCGAAAAAAGGGGTAAACGTATACTGGGTAGATGTCGATTCATGTCCAATTTAACGAGATCTAAATGACAAGGGCCTCGGCAATCTTTTCATGTTTAGAGAGTCAGAAAAGAGCTGAAAGATGACTCCAAAGTGACTTTTTCGTGTATTTACCGACCCCGAAAAAGTATAAAATACAACTCGTTTCCATCGTTAAAGTCACAAAAACCTACTGCTGCACATACCAAGCAAGCGTGAAACCCGTTTTCGACATAAAATATTAAAATATTTGATAAAAATAACTTTTTAAAACTCATTTTATGTCAAAAAGTTATAAATATGCCAAAATGGTAAAAATAAAATTACATTTACTATTCACCTTGGTAAAAAGCAACAGTGGTCCATTTGGAGTAGAAACTTCTAACGGCGATTGTGACAGATCCGGTTGACCATTCAGATTCTCGTCTGCTACGGGTAAGAGGCGCTTCCCTGCTCTTCATTTCCATCCATTTTTTAATAGTTTTCCCTTGTGTATTAGTCCTCTGTGACCACTTTTTGAAATTTTAGGGCCGCGCTCATTGGCACTGGTATCGGGCACGGACCCGCGCCAATGGGCTCTTTTATACAAAGGGCTCACGCCACATGGCGCGACTGTTCACAAAACAACCGTGCCAGCGGCCGAACCTAAAATTCCACCTAAAAAATCGATATTTTAACCAAATTGAATGGAATTTGAAGCCTACCAGAGATCTAACTAAGGGTTTATGACGATATGGATGCAGGTAATCAAGCAAAATGGTGATTGAATGGAAAGAACGAGAGCATGGAGAAGAGGATGAACAGGCCATCCAAAGTGAGGCTTGCATGAATGCCCTCAGAAATTGTGGGCTGAAGAAGTTCTTCCTTACATCCTGTCTACGAGCTCAGCCCGAGCTCCTCCAGTATTTGATCAGTATTTGGGATGAACATGAACAAGTGTTCAAGTTGTGAGATCAGGTATTGGATCTGGATGTTTCTGATGTGTATTTTATCACCGGATTGTCTCGCAGAGGTCTGATCCCGGTCTTGACTGGAAGTAGAACATCTGGTGAGAAGATGGAAGAAGTGATGGCACGAGTGTGCCGAGGAGCACAAATGGGATCAGGGAGCAAGAAGGTGGATATCCACACTTTCCCCGATCTGGCATTGAGAGTTGTCCTACATACCATCACGCAGGCTGCAGGGTCGCAGGCACCGCACGAGGCCACAAAGGCCCAACTCCTACTGGCCTCAGAATGCATGAGTCCCTTACTGTTCGACTGGGCAATAGCAGTAACAATAAACATGAAAAGGCAGCTCACAAAATGCAAACAAGATAAACTGAAATAGTTTGGCTATGGTTCCATCCTGGTATCATTCATTCTGGAACATTTACCAATCTTCTAGGGCCAAGGGGCCTCAGTAGCAGATCCGATACCATGAGAGCCAAGAATGGCTCACTGGGAAGCACTAATGCCCAGAGTTGGAGGCGGCCAACAGATGTCCTGGAGGCCGGAGTTCTTTAGGTGGTTATGGCGCCAGTTGATTGTAGTGGAGGACTGGCCATATGCAGGAACTAACTTCACCAGAGACCCAGATCTCCCACTGCCAGAAGGAGATGACTGGGACGAGGAGTTGGGTAAGACCTCATGTTTTTGATTTTTTATGTTTTATATTTTTTGTTAATACACATTCGTCCTAACACATTTTATATATGTATGCAGATGTGGGACGTGAGAGACCAGCTGGGATGTCTCCAATCTCACGGAGGACTCAACTCGCCCCTGATCCTCAGGGAGAGGGCACCGGAGGAGAGGAGTTGATCCAAAATCTCGAGGGCATTGCCCGAGGGATCCCAGACTATGCTCGGCTGGCGGACGTACCGATGGCATACCAGCGTCATACGGTGGGAGTTCCAACTCGGATCCACCGAATCCTGAGATGCTTAGTGCGTGCAGTCACATGCTATCATGAGCACCATGCAGATTAGCTCTTAGGATTTATATCACACCTATTTTTTGAGAGACGTATCGTCTCTGAATCTACTTAAGACGATTATGTATATTTTGACTTTATGTGACACACTCTATGTAAACATTTCGATATCTATATATATATATGCATATCTATTTCTGGATGGATCTTTCTTTACATGTGATGATTTACAAATTGCGCAAATTTCTGTCTAATACCAAATTTGCTATTGCATCTGTTAATGTATTCAAATGCCTAGGTATATGATGATATGTAATGTAGTCAAAATTCCTTTTCAGTAATAGAATACGCAGATAGAGACGTAAGATGGACGGGTTCCTTACCGAATAGTGTCCGTTCAGTTGTAACACTACAAGTTGCGAATCTAGATACACGAGCAATTCACGGATACCAAGGTTTACTGCCTTGGTTAATAATTCTAACACAGCACTATATTCCGCGATGTTGTTCATGGTATGTCCTAGACACACTCCTTGCAGGTTGACCAACTCACCAGCAGGATCATAGATTACCCAAGCTGCTGAAGACAGATTCCTGGTACTGCGAGAGGCACCATCCGCGAAACCAACAAATGGATGAATAGACATCTCCACAACCAGGAAGACTCAATCAGCAGAAAGATGTTTACAAAGCACACCACACCATACATGCACACAAATGAAAATCACACACCTATGTACAGACACCACACCAAGAAATCACTTCAAGCATAGTACTTTTTGAGGTACAACCCATTTCTGGGCTGCGCCAGTGGAAATCCTTCATAATCTATAAGCTCGTAGGCCCCGTTTTTCAAAACGCGTTTTACTATATATGGCCCATGCCACATAGGCTGGAACTTACCGGCTCCAAGCTTGTCATGTGCTTGATCGTATAGGAGGATGAGGTATCCTTCGATAAAGGAACGAGGAGAAATAGATTGATCAAAATGAGTTTTGACCCTCTTCTTTTGTGCTTCGATAACCAAAGCAGCCAGACGACGAGTTTCATCTAACCATTCCAGATACAGAAGACGTTCTTCCTCAGCAGAAGTATTAGGTAGAATCTCCACAGCTAATTTCAACGAAGGAATCTCGCATTCAACTAGAAGAGTTGCTTCCAGACCATACACCAATTGAAATGGTGTGAACCCAGTTGCACTCTTTGCAGATGTTCGGTATGCCCAGAGAGCTGAGAACAGTTGGAGATGCCAATTGGATTTGTGAATGCCAACTGTTCGTTGAAGCATAGTGACTAAAACCTTGTTCACTGCTTCAACCTGACCATTCGCTTGAGGGTAATATGGTGTCGAGCTGTCGTGACGCAAGCCCAACTTTGAAGTCAGCTCCGCCATCATATAATCTCGGAAATGAGTACCGTGATCAGTGACGATGGCTTGAGGAACCCCAAACCATGCAATAACGTGGTTGAATATAAATTGAGCAGCCGTTTTCCCGTCAGCAGCTAGTGTAGGCATCGCCTCGGCCCACTTGGTGAAGTAGTCGACGGCGACAATTATATACGCATGCCCCCCGGCCGAGTGAGGGTTACACGTCATAAAATCCACATCCCATTTCACAAAAGGGCCGACGGTAATAACAAGATGCAATGGTAAAGGCGGCGTGCGCATCTTGCGCTAAAATATCTGGCATGCATGACATTTATGGACTGCAGTGATACAGTCTTTGAATATGGAAGGCCAGAAATAACCTGCTCGCAGAATCTTCTGGGCAGTAGCATACTCGGACATATTTCCACCACAGGCACCACTGTGGCAGTCATTTAGGACCTTTTCAGCCTCTTCCAAGGTTAGGCATCGCCGAAGCACCGAATCTACTCCAATGCGGTATAAGGTATCTCCTACTATACGGTAGGGTTGGGACTGGTGCCGAATCCGACGGCGGGCAGCTTTATCCAACTCAGACCGAAACATCGAGGTCTAAAGATACATTATTATGTCACCGTACCAAGGATCGCGAGTACTGATGAGGAAAAGCGTTTCATCCGGTATATGGTCTTCAGAGTGTGAGGGATCAGAGTCTGTAGGGAGAGAACATATCAAATCCGCGAAGACCAGTGATTTAATTGAGTTAGCAGTAGTGAAATCTAAGTCAAACTCCTGCAGGATCACAATCCATTTGGAGTACTTGCCCCCCAGTAATTGTCTAGAAAGAATATACGTCATAGGGTTGCAGTCTGAAACCACTGTTATCGTACGAAAAAGGATGTAATGGCGAAAGCGTTGTACAGCGTGTACTGCTGCTAATGCCAACTTATCGACATGAGCATAACACGTTTCTGGATCGAGAAGGTTCCGTGACAGGTAATAAACAACATGTTCATCACCGTCATCGTCATCCTGCACCAAGACCATGGCTATGGTGCTAAATGCGGCGGCTAGATATAAAGTGAAGTCGCGGTGGTAGTCCGGAGGACGAAGCAATGGAGCATTGACAAGCAACGTCTTCAGCTTCTCAAAGGATTCCTGAGCAATTTCATCCCAATGAAAGGGAACGTTCTGCTTTAACAAACGAGTGAATCCTTTGGCCACCTCGGCATAATTCGGGATAAAGCGCCGAAGAAAGTTCGCTTTCCCTTGTAGACTCTGTAACTGATACAGGGAGGAGGGTGATGGGAGATTTACGATGGCCTCGACCTTTAAAGGGTCAAGGTGAATTCCGTCTTTCGAGACTATGAATCCTAAAAGACGGCCAGAATCAACGCAGAAGACGCATTTATGAGGATTGAGCTTGATATTGTAGCGCCTGCAACGAAGAAAGATCTGGCGGAGATGCTCAGGATGGTCCTCTCGCTTACCCGAATGGGCTGGCAAGTCGTCCAGATAAGGCTGAATGATATGGCGAATGTCATGAAAAGCATAGGACATCGCACGCTGAAAAGTGGCTCCAGCATTCTTCAAGCCGAACGGGAGCTTTTTATACGCGAAAGTACCCCACGGACAGATGAATGTGGTCTTGTGTTGATCCTCAGGTGCAATATTGATTTGATTATATCCTGAGAAACCGACCATTAAGTAATAGATCTCACTCCCTGCACATTCGTCGATAATCTGATCTATAAACGGAGTGGGATAATTATCCTTTGGACAGGCACGATTGATGTCGCGATAATCAACACAGACTCTAATCATACCATGCTTTTTATCGACAGGGACAATGTTAGACACCCATTCTGTGAGGGGGATGGGATAAATAAAACCCGCGTTCATAAGTTTTTCAACTTCTGCCTTGATGGCGGCATCTTTCCGAGGATGCATGGGGCGTAAGCGTTGGCGCACAGGTTTCGCACCTGGATAGGTTGGAATCTCATGCACTACGATACTGGGATCAATCCTGGCATTTCCTCGTAAGACCACGCGAAAACATCTCTAAATTCTTTGAAAAGCTCAATATAGACTTGAATCTCATCGGGAGAACAAGTCACACCCACGTGAATATCCTCAACGATCCCCGGTTTAACGGAGATGTTGATCGAGATAGTTTGAGTAATGTTACTCAGGTTACCCTCTGAAAAAACCTCGTGCGTCAAAATGGGCGTTTGAAGAGGAGGGGTAGGAACCTGAGTAGCATAACGCTCCAGAAAGTCAGTCATTGCCCCAAAGCTAGCCATAAAAGAGGAGCGATGATGTCCATCGCCCCAAGGCAGCTCCTCAAGAGACATAGTTTCAATGATAGCCTCATCGGAAGGAAAATTATTTTTGAGAGGATCAGGTGAATCAGCCTGACCAAGCCAGGGGGATTGAGAGTAGACGTCGAGAGCCATGCTCAAAGGAGCATGCTGAGGAGGTGGAGGATCAGATGCAGCAACAATTTCACAGTAGTTGATTTCTACTGGCGTCAAGGGCATTGATTCTCCAAACTCAAACACTTGCTCAGGCGTAGGAATAAGCCAGGGGTCATCGGACCTAGACATCATATTGACTTGAGCGGTGTGCGGTGGTGGTGTGGGAAAGATACCCATGAGGACTGGGTCTTTGAAGAGACCAGGTCCTACACTGTCTGGGGGATTCGGAATTTGATCCACGTATGGCACGTTGTTCTCAGAGGTAGAGGTGAAAAATGACAACTGATCCACCGTGACAATCTTGCCCTCGTGAGGGAACTTAATGAATCAAAAGACGGTGGACGGCACGTAGAGCATGGCATGGGTCCAGCTGTGGCCAAGAAGTATATTGTAGTTGAGTTTAGCGTCAACCACTTCCACTTCTACGTTGACATTTTTTCCCTGTAATGTGATCGCTAGACTCTCGAGAATGCCTAGGGGTTTAGATTCCCAACCATCAAATGCCTCAAGGGCATTGGGGGATGACGAAAGGGCTGGAGAGCCGATGGCCTTCCAGCAAGCGGAGGACATAATGCAGGTAGATGCAACTTCATCCACGATGGCCCTATGAATATTCAGAATGTTAATCCCGACTTGAATAATCAGAGCGATTTGATGTGGAAGCCGGGGAGTGAAATTTTCCAAATCGAAGGTGAGAAGACTCGAGTCGGCGGGATCAATGCCCCCGATCGCAGACAATAAAGCCTTTTGTTGTGAAGGACAACTTTGAAGAACTTCTAGCGCAAACATTGCAGACGGCGCCTATGCCAAATCCTCAACAATGCTGTAATGTTGAGCGGCACGAGCATTTGGATTATAAGAAGATCTTCGAAGGACACCTTTAGGAGGTGGCTTCACAATGGGTTCAGGAGTAGGCTTCTCGATTTCCAACGGACCGGAGACAGGTGGGGGAGGCGGCCCATCCGCAACTGCCTTCCCGGGTGCCTGCCGCGATTCGTTGTAATCCTTCGACCGCGTAGCGACAGAGATAGGTGCAACACTCTTCACCATGAAAACCTGAGACCCAAACGGTGCAGATGGTGACGGCTGTTCGACCATCTGGGTCTGCTGAGATGGAAATGGCTCTTTTAAAATAGTTGGAGTCCCTTTAGGGCCCTTAAGAAGTTGACTAACCTCGGATCATCGTGGACAATCCTTAGTATAATGGTCCCCTTCACAGATGAGGCAAGGGTACTTCGGTTTACGCTGAGAGCCATCCTCAGTACGAGATTTAGATTCTGGCTTCGGGGCATCAGATTTAGATTTGCCTTTGCCCTTCTTTTTCCCCTTGGAATTTTTTTCCATGGGATTGGCTTGAACGACATTCACTTCCGTGGTTTTACCAGAATCGGAGGGGGCGGGATTAGCAGGAGCATTGTTGGAAGAATTAGAATTCTGCTTCCCATTCGAAGAGTTCTTCGAATTCTGAGAGAAAGAACCAATGACACCATCCACCGCTGGGGTAGGCGGAGCCTTAGAGGTTCTGGACCGCGGGGCATCAGGCAAGATATCATAAAGCGTGCTGGACTGAGAATATACAAGATCCAGATATTGGGCACGCACAATGGCCTGTTCCTCCGTCACACACGCTCCCATCGCAATATCCTGAGCGATTTTATTCACAAAGGAGGTGGTGAACCAGTGAGTCAGTATCTGATCAGGTATGTGAAACTTGATCAGTCTACGATGGCGCTGCCACTCATGAATGTGATCAGAGATGTGAGTGGCTTTATCCTGCTTCAGAGAAGTCAGGAGGTGCGTCCCGGCTTCATAACGAACCGGTAACTGAAAGTGTGTGAGGAAAGCCATGGCTAAAGAATTGAAATCTTGGAAAATTCCGCGGGATAACTCTATGTACCACTTAGCAGCAGCTCCAGTTAAAATACAATGGAATAGGCGCAGGCGAATCGAATCGTCGGCCCAAGAGTTAGACGAACACCAAAGATGATACATCATCACATGCGCCTGGGGGTCCTCTCCAGCTTTTCCCTCAAACTTGGGGCAATCACCTGGTATCTTGGTGGGAACTGGAGGCCAATATGGATTATGTAAAATCGGATCATTGGTCAACTTTGAAACATCCGACAACTCCAAGGTGGCCAGGAATGGCAATGGCGGATTGACCGGCATGCCAGACCCAGGATGAGGACCGTTACCTGTACTCCACAATGGTTATGAATATCCTTGCCCCCATGGGTTCTGTCCCGCAGGATTCTAACCGTAGATGGTGTAGGTCATGTAACCAGACTGATTTGGATGCTGGTAACCAGAGTGTGGTGCCTGATAACCAGGGTATGGGCCCTGATTATATGTCGGCCTGGTGTAAGCAGCGTTTGGATTTGGCTACTGAGTATAGGTAAAACTGGGTGGAGGAGGATAATACTGAGAGCCTCTGGGGTGGTTATAATTCGGTTGAGATTGACCATGAGGATAATAACCACCCTGAGGATGAGTAGGCTGCTGAAAAGTGGAACCCTGCGGAGCCTGATAAGTAGGGCGCAGCTGTTGATTTGGCTGCGGTATAGAATGAGTCGGCTGCTGAGCAGGGTTGATGGAATGGGCGGGCTACCCTGAGTGAACAGGTTGACCCGACTGAGAGGGCTGACCTGAGTGAACAGGTTGACCCAGATAGACAGGCGGCGCCGGTTGCGCAGGTTGACCTGGTTGTAAGTGAGCCCCAGGTTGTATCGGATGGGCCGGTTAGCCTGGAGGTGGGACACCGGGTTGTACCAGATGAACCGGTTGGCCTGTGGTGGAACAGGACCAGGTGCTTGCTGGAAACCGGTTTGACCTGAAGCAGAACCATGGGATGGTCCCGACTGATATGCGACGTTAGAAACAACAGGATATTGTGGTTGCATCAGTAAAGAAGGTTGGATTTTCCCCCCAGGACCATAGACCGGTCCCGGTTGATACCTCGGCTGAGGCTGAACAGGTTTACCAGAAGGGCTATAATACTGTCCTTGCGGACCGTATGATGGCCCTTGTTGGCCGACAGGATAGCCTTGAATGGGCTGCCCCTGTGGATCATAAAGATAGCTAGGTTGGCCCGCGGGTTGGCCTTGGAAAGGCTGTCCTTGCGGGTTATAAGCCTAGTTATAAGGTAAACCTTGAGCATAGAGATAAGCCTCAGGAGTGGGTAGACGTAAAATCTGCCCGTGCTCATCATACTGACCTGGGAAAGCATACACGGGAGTACCATCCTGTGCATAGTGCGAAAAGTAAGAACGGTTAGGATCTTGGGAGGACGGTCCAGCCTCGGCGTTCGGCTGTTGCAAAGACAACCGATACTCCTCCGGAGAGATATTATCCGGTATAGCAGTCGCTAGATAAACGTCTTCAGGAGTTGGCACAGCCCTCGCAGCGGATGCCATGACAACAGGAGAAGAGGCAGCCACACAGACAGTGGCCCGGATGGGAACAGAAGTAACGGGCGTCTGAGGAGACACCCCGGGTGTAGTAGCAGCTGGCCTCGAAGTAGGATATAACACTCCCATAGAGGCTGCAGCGGAAATGATCTGACCCAAAGATCTGTATCCCTATGGTAAAGAAGGACTGGCTGTTGACATGTCAGCTAGCTCAGAGTTGTCTCCCTGAAACAATCTTCGTGGTAAGAGCTGATAGTCTTCACCAGACGTTGGGATTTCCTCACCAGAATCACTCATGGTTGATCCTGCCGTTAAATCACGCAACAGATGGCGAGGACTAGGAGGAAAAATAGCAGCAACAAAAGGCGAACCCGATGTAAGAGAAAGGAAATCAGCTCCTAATCTCAATTCAGACACAGGGTCCAAAAAGGGCCAATTGAACTCAACTGGTTCTCCAAAGGGTTTCTCAGCAAGAACTGGTCCCCCGTCAAGAAACTCAGAAACAATAGGCTGCTGCAGTTCAGCAGAGGATTGGGAAGCCTCTGAAGAATCGTCTGTGTAAGGACTACTAGTAGACGAAACCGAAGGTTCCTCCACTGTGGCAAATGACCAGAGAAAAAGAAGCAAACACACACACGGGCTGAAAAAGAGTCAGGACACACGATCAAACGGTCAACAAGCAATATCTAACAGGGCATAAAATCGTGGGTGATTAATTTTTTACCACATTGAAAAATAAGAAACTCTACCGTTTCATGTTTTAAGAGTAGAGAAACGATAAAAAGATGACTCTATCTCTTTCAGATTTGACACAAGCGTGAAAGGATAAGCCCTTGACGGTCTTTTCAAATTTAGGGAGTCAGAAAAGACCAAATGACTGCTCAGGAAAAACTAGGCACAAAGGGTGTACCAAATAACCGTGAACTGCAATATACACCTTGGTTTTAATAATGAAGAAGAAATCAACCAAGGACTTTCCGTACGTGCAGGCAATCTCCCCGAATGTTGTGTTCGGTGTATCACGAGTATAGGGCGGCAGACTCGGCTTCCTGTGGATAAAGGATTGAAAACCTATAGGGGTCTCCCTTTATATACGCGATGGTATGGGGAGCACAAGTCCGTAGTAGCGCTGTCTAAAGCCAAAAGGCGAACGACAGCTGCTAGGTTTAAAGACGCCAGAACACGTCTCTAGCCTAGACCTCTAAATATGTTTCGTTAGATTTCAATGTTTCCTTAGGTTAATTGAATAGGTTTTAAAGTTGATCTTCAATTAGGTTTCAATTTTCAGGCCCTAACGAATGTATTGTTTCAAAAACTCCTAAATGCAAAGCTACATGCCACAGTAGACCGTTTCGTTCGATGAAAACTAGCTACAGAAGAGTTGAGAGTCTTTACACAAACCAAATGATCAGAAGAAAAACAATGAGATCTCTAATGCAACTAATGAAATTGAAAACTTTTCATTCAAATCACTAATTACTAGTAAAATCGAAAAATTTCAATTTGCACTAATTCAACCAAAAGCACAAGAGATTTTTTTTTTTTGTAATTTTCAATGTTTGATAGCTAAATGCACTAAAAAAACTGAAAACAAATGGAACAACTTGAGAAACGATATTGAGAGAGCAAAACGAAAAAATTTCACTCAATGACACAAGAAATCAGATCCCAAATCGACCAAAGTCTCTCAAAACCAAGAAAAAGACTCAAAGGCCCCAATGGACCATGTGATCTAGGCCCAAAGCAAGACCAAACGAAATTTGAATGAAGGAACGAGAAATCACCCAAAAATCGCAACAAAACAGTGAACAACTACTAAGAGGATGTGGAGGAGCAATCAGAGAGTCGACTGGACAAACGAAACACCAAAACTCCCAAGGAGGGCTCGATACACAAAGCCACTAGATGCCCTAGGGCTTAAAACGTGAAATCGATAGATAAAAGCAAACAACCAAAGGACGAAGGCAAATTCCCAGTCAAACAGGACTCCAACACACTCAGGTAGTCGAAAAATCAAGAAGAAAAGCACTGACCAGACTCAGAGAGCTCCAAATTGAGCAAACTCAAAAACCCTACAGGAGTGGCGCGACTGTAAGGCTACAATTGGCGCCAGAAAGCAATTGGCGCAGGCTATACAAAAGCAACATGCGCCAATTGGCGCGACTGTCGGGCTAACAAGCGTGCCAGTCGAGTTTCTCAGCCAAAAACAAGAAAGAACTACTCCAGAAGTAGATCAATGTAAACTAAGCAAACCAAGAAGCAAAAACAGCAAAAGAACCCAACCCAGAAGGCTAACCAAGCAAGGAAAATCGTAAAATAATCAAAACGAGACAATCTAAGTGAGATAGTGAAATCTAGACGATCCCCAGCTGAGTCGCCAAATTGTTGAGGAGGTAAATCCCCTCTGCGGACAGAGGTGATCCCTACTAGCCCGGCAGGGGTCTAGCAACAATCATCAAATGTTACAGCGCAAATTCCTAGTTACGAATAAAAGACCAAAGATGGAGGCCTACCTGGAATCCAATGCTATGATCCGTAGAAGAGAGCATTCCCGTTCCTCAGCCTCGGCAGATCACGATCCTCCCACGATCTCCGCGGATGGACACCTGCACATGCAAGAAACAACACGAATACAAGCATAAAATCCAAAATACGCAACTATATATCAGTCAGAAAGGATATAACTCATTATTAACATAAGTGAAAACAGAGTGGAACCATAACCGTAATCATTCATTAAATAACAATTGAAAGAGAGTACAACCAATGTTCTGACGTCGCGGTCTCCTTCGGATGGGTCTCCAGTCGTCCACGTCTCACAAAGCTCGCCAGGGAAAGGGAAAACCTCTCTAGAGTCTCTCAACGATAGTCTCCTTACTTGAGTCGGCCTTAAGGGAAGAAAGAGGGCTCTTACAGCACAAAGGCTCTTGGGAATTTGGAGATTCAAAGCTTAGGCACTTCAAGACTAGCTTGCCATGGAATTGAGCGGGATTTTATAGATGGGGAAGGAGGGAGTTGGGATCCCTATTATTGTGGGATTGGCCCTATCAACAAGGAAGGTTCCATGGGAGGTGGCAAACCACTTCCCTTCCATAGAACTCCCGCAGCCAAACCTCCCAACTCAAGATAGGCAATGGTTTATGAGTTTGTTGAAACACAACTTCCGCCATCTTTATTTAAAAAACACTCCTTAAATTGGCTGGCACGACTACTGCTCTGGGACAGAGCGCCAGTTGGCGCGACCTCTTTGTAGGATTTTCCCCATTGGCGCGAGTGATGAACTGTCTGCCCGCGCCAATGCAAAAGGAGATGTTTTCATGATTTTTTGCAAGGAGATGTCTTTAGGGCAATTGAAGCTCATGCTTAGAGGAATGCATTGATGATGATTTCAAGGCATGACAATGTTCACAGGTCACAAAATGGGTCCTCCATTGTGCGGGACGGGGAATGGTAGGGATGGTGACAAATTACTGTGTAACACCCTCCTAAGGTATGAGGCTACCCATTCTTCATTTTATAACTTCATCTTGTATAGTTCAGTTATAAACTATATAACTTCTCCTTTAGTGCTTACATAAAAAAAATTATACCAACTTTTCATAGATTTCTTTCAATGTTTCCATCTTTTCTACATAAGGGATGAGTGAATCCTTGATTGATTCTATGAGGATTCTTTGAGAACTTAGAATCATTTTTCATATACTTCAATATTGCTTGAGTTTGATCTTGTGATGGTTTGTAGATTGAAACCTTAACATATTCAGTAACTTCATTCTCTATGAGGATCAAATATATCCTCTTCTTCCATGGAAGGAAATTTTATGACCCAACCAGTTTGTTGATTTCCTTACAGAATGAATTCATTTTGATAGTAGGTTCATACATAGATATAAAAATTATTACTTGTTAAGTGAAGATGCTACTAGATGATGATATATTCAACTTGATGCCTTATTAATGATGTTGATTATTGCATATTCTCCCTTGATTATGATTGAAGATGTCTTCCTTCTTCAAATATGACAATGCTTATTTATCAAGAGAGGTAGATGGTCTTGATTCCTTGGATGATGATGGAAATGTTTATTTTTTCTTCCTTGGATGACGATCGTAGAATGTGTGATCTTCCCAAGAATACTTCAAGTGTAAATTCCTTCTTTGAATGAGGTAGGTATTTGAGGTATTATTCTCCTATTTATGATGTGATCCTTGATATGAGTAATCCTCCTTGGTGCTTCTTAGTCTTCTCGACCCTTATTTATTCCTCTTTCAAGTGGATGATCTTTAAGTTGTCTCTTCTTGTCCTATCACCTTAGCTCTAAAACAATGTAGATAAATAAAGAGGCAAATAGATGAGGTGATTTCTATTTATTTGATAACTTCTTGTGACGTATTTTTACTTAACCCAATTTTCTTCTTCATTTACTTAATTATTATTAGTATTATCTAACATCAAAAAAATAACAAACAATGAAGATAAATGAGAAAAGGAGACACAAAATGTAGGCTGTCAGCCAAGGCAAAAAACCTCTCCTCTTGAAAGGATAACCCACAAGAACTCTTCTCTTCTTATAGATATTAAAATGACAAATTCCAAGACCTATGACCCTTGAAAAAGGCCCCTCCAAGGCTAAGTCAGAAATTACTTTGATGATATTATATTCCACAAAATACAACAATAAATTTGACACTAGTAACTTCTCTAGCAACTTTGATCCCAAAAAATTCCCCAACAAATTCTCCAACAACTTTGACTTCTTTGACCTACAATTTTTTTCCCCTGGTAGTTATTGTGATTTTGCACATGTGGTTGTATTTAGGGAAGATTTGTGTCTTTTTTTTTTACTTCACTTGACTTGATTTATTTTCCTTAAGACTTCAGCTTCCAAATTAGATTCTATTGATACCCAAACTCATATTCACTTAGAATATTTTCAATTTGATCTTACTGCAGTAAGATGATTCCATATCTCCTCACACGTGTGAGAGATATAACCTTAAAAAAAATCTAAAACTTCAATTTCTCTCTTCTTCTCTTCATTAGGTGTCGAGGATTATTTCTTGTCTTCATATATTCCTTGATCAAACTTGTTGCTTCTTGATTGGATGTATTTTCAAATGATGTCGACCTCTCTTGTATAGAGTCTCTCTAGTAGGCCAAGTAGCCCTTTTATGAGGCTGACTTGTCACCTCATAGGGTAAAATTTTCTTTCTTCAAGGACGACTTTATGCTTCTTGTTTGACAAGGTCTTGGAGGGTCTTTGACACATTTTATGAATTAAAAGAATTTTATTGACATGACAAAATATTCCAAAAAGGGACTTCCATACATGAAAATGACTCAATTTACTTTCTTACTCAATGAAAATCCCTATAAGCTCTCAATGGGTGCTTGAAATATAAATAATATACCTTGAGCATGAAACCCATGCCTCAAGAATGAAACTAATAAATTTATTTTTCTTTTTACATCAAATACATAAAATCATGATTACATATGTTATTATGAAGACCAAACCTAGTTACATATTTCAACACAAATCCTCTTCAATTTATTTCTTACTGCTTCTCTTTAGTCTCTCCAATTTTGATATCTTAGAAACAGTAGGACAAAAGCTAGTAGAATTTCAAAGATATTATCCATATATCACTCTGTGGGTGGTTATGAATTGCCTCTACATCACCAAACATGTGGCAAGAAGATAACTTCTCATTAATGAGCTCTTGTTTCCCACTTCCAAAGACAACTCCCTATCTTCCAGGAAATATTTAATTGGCCAATATCATACTGCTTATATAAATCTAATCACCCAGATTAAATGCCTAGGACTTGTTGATGGATAATAATATTTTCTAAAATAAAATTGCAGCATTTTTCTTCTTTCAGCCATCCATATCTAGCTATTAATTTCCCAATTTGTATTTATTCAAAAAATAAAAGCATAATTACAATTTTACAACAACAACTTTATAGTAGTTATTATCATAAAAAACACTAGTAATTAAATGTATATCTGTCTTTTAATGTAGCATACTAAACCAAAATTAAACTTATGCACATTTAATTACATTGAAATCCTTAGACTAAGGGATATCACATCCTCCCATGCCTAAATTTGATACTGTATTGATGTCCGAATAAGTAATTCATTCTTGGAAATTATTTCAAAATTTAAACCATAGAAGAATAACCTTCCTTCAAAGCATCCTCCAACTCCTATGTTTCTATCTATGGAGCGAAATGTTCCCATTGAACCTTCAGATGTACTAAATATCTATTCTGGAGTGTAACCACCCTCTGGTCTAGAATACGCAGTGGTTTTTCTAGGAACTCTCTCTCTGGTTCCAGTATAATAGGCCAACCAATCACATGAGAAGGATCATGTACATAATTTTTCGATAATGAAACATGAAATAAATTATGTATAATATCCCTGGTGAAAATTAAATGTAATAAAGTTAAAATAATAATCATGATTGATGGGACACATATTCCAAGCTGAATGTTGGGAAAAACATCCTAATGTCGGTGTTCACATGCTTTAGTATGGCTAAGGAAATTGGCAAAGGCTATCATGCTAAGGCATTAGAGAGGCAAAAAGTATTTTTGGAACATTTATTTATGAAAATAATGGAAATTACGAGAAAAGGGAGGTAAAATTTCACAGGTTTCATGTGAGGAGGAAAATGAAGGAAAATAATGGAAAATGAAGAAAATAGAGGCCTCATTGATAAAAATTCTTCTGAGGATCAGTTGGTACCTTTTTTCAGTGCATTTTTGGAGCTCTCTCATTATTCTCTCTCTCTCTCATACTCTTGGATACTTAGAGTTTTTTTCAGAGCACTATTGGAGAGTGTGGATACTTGGTTATTTGGAGCGAGAAGGAAAATGAAGAGTAGGAAAGAACAATTAGACATCGATATCAGTAGCTATAGTGATATTTGATTGCAGGTACTGAGTTCCATGTATGTTTTCCTCACTAGTTTTGGTATGCTAAGTGTATGCATGTGGATTTTCCTAGCCTTGCCATTTCTTGGATATCCATGGCGTTGTTGGTTTACCATTGATTTTTTTCTGGTTGGTTCTCATGATTCCTTTAGATGTGGGTTGATTTATTAGTTCTTGGAAGCCTTGGTTGGAAAAACACTCTGGAAGACCGACGAAAAAATGTGTGTTAAGTTATTATTCCTGGAAGCCTTCATTGGAAAAACTCTCTGGAAGCCCTAGGTGGGTTGAGTTACTAGTCTTGGAAGCCATAGTAAAACAAACGCTTTGTAAGCCCTGTAACAGTTGGGGTTGAGTTACTAGTCCTGGAAGCCCTGGTTGGAACAAACATTCTGGAGCATTTGAAAAACTTGGATAGAGACCAATTCCTGATGGTTGTGATTTATAACCGTGAGGTGGAATCATTGGTTGAGGCTTGAGGTGGTTTGGCCTCTAGAAGCCCTGGATTGATTGTGATTGATGTGTTTGATGAGATCCCACATTAATGCTTGTAATATGGCATGAGGGTGATTGGCTAAAGTGATACTTGGCTCATCTAATCTATGGTCGGATGGAACGTGGAAGTCCCATCTCCAGTTGGTTTTTACATTCAGTAATGAAGAGCTCATTCCCTTGGTAATTTCTATGTAAATGTACTGGCTTATGTATGGATTTTATTTTTATTGTATCCATTATATTTTTTTTGTTATTTTGTTAGCTATAAGCATGTATTCGATCAGTGATGATATATGTCTCTATCCATGTTTTTACCTGTAAACGCATACACAATGTATATATGGTCAAATAGATTGTATTTCATCTTATGATGTAGGGGAGAAATGCTTCTTAGCGATTCTCAGATAAGTAAGAGACCCCTATGCTTAAATATGTTGTTTATACCTGTATATTCAATGTTTGTGACATGTTTGATGAAATGTCTGTCATGGCTAGGAGGGGTCCAGATGAGTTCTTGTTGATGTGATTACTTCTGTATCATTTTTCCAATGTTATTTATCATCCCCTAAGGTTTCATGAAGTTCTTCCCCGTGACTTGGGATCTGGGCCTAAAAAGGTCACTCAATTCCCATATTTGAAGGAACATAATTGTGTATTTGGGGCCCCGGCTGCATGCTTGTTGTGTTTTTCCTGTGGATATAGCCTCATGGTTGATGGAATGCAATTTCATGCCTGTAACTAAGGCCCAAAATGGCCAAAAATCCAGTCTAACCCACAGGTAAGAGGCCTGAAGGGTTGGGATACCTCCTAAGGATGTCATTGATGTTGTGTAAGGTTTGTTTGCATGTTTTTATTGGTTCCACCTCCTCAAGGTCATCTATGAGGTTTAACCCATTTGATCAGTTACTTGGGTAGATGTGGGAAGAGGGAGTTACAAAGTGGTGTCAGAGAATGGTTTAACCCTTCGATTGGATGGGCGGTGGGTTGGTCATGCTTTTGTTGATTTTTTAGGTGTTTCTCATACCTATGGTGTATGTGTTTGTGCATATGTGTTGTGTTGGCCATGGTGGTAGTGGTGTTTCCATGGGAGGACTGATGGGGTTGTCTTCAACATGTGTTCATGTGTGTATGACTAATTATGTGTTGTTCATGTTTGTGTATTGTGCATGCACATTAGCTTACATATTATTAAATTTTGTATATGCATTGCTTGTGTATGCTAAGTCACATATTGGTCATGCTTGTGTAGTGTCCATGTATGCGTGTTTATGTGATGTTATATGTTGAACATGCATTGGTCATTCATGCTTGGTTACATTTCACTTATGCTTGTGTTGGTCTGTGCTTGTGATGGTGTGTGGTGAATTTTCATTCGTATGGTTATGCATTAGATCATGTTGTGTATTTGGTATGGTTATCAAGCTATGATTGGACTCCAACTAGAATGATGTTTATGCACTATTATACCATGTCTTATGATTTTATATGTTGTTATGATTATTTATATACATGTATTTCACTGATTGGTTGATCTTGCAAGATGCATCCTCCCGAAATTACACTAATTCCCCATTGGTTTATTTATGAATTGTTTTAGCTGTCATATTGTACACTGGAGCAATAAATAAAATATGAATAGCAGAATGGTAGACTACAGAGATTATCCCTGTGATTCATATGCGCAGCATGGTTTTGGAAATTCATTCGATTTGGAAGATATGCTGAGAATTTTAAAGGAATAAATAAAGAGTTGCAAGGAGGACAATGATAGACTCATACATGCACAAGAAATGCAAGAAGAGGTGAATGCAACCATCCTTCAAGTTTTGTCAAGGGTTGCAGAAACATGGGCCACTTATGATCAGTGGGTAGGAGGATGGGACCAATGCAGCATATGGCAGTAAGTCTCTCGACGACCACAGGTTAGATAGGGATGACATGGTTACAGATGGAAGATTGTTGGAAACTCTGGATAGGAGAGGAGACAAACACACGTATCATTCTATTTTTGGTTCTGAGAGGAATCCAGTTCATCATCATTGTCATCTTTATAGGAGGAGTGGCAGGGGCCATTTTCTGGATGAGTTTAAAAATGAAAAACCACCTACATTTGATGGAGAGATGAAGAAATCATAGGATAAAGAGGCATGGTTTCTTGGAATAAATAATTTTTTTTAGATTGCATGATTACTTAAAAAATTTGAAAGCTAGGATAACTACTTTCAACCTCAAAGGTAGAGCATACATTTGGTGGGAAGATGTGAAGAATGCCAGAGATATTTCTGAGGAGAAGTTGACTTGGAGTGAGTTCGAAAGGCTATTCTAGAAGAAGTACCTATCAAAAAGATACTAAGATGACAAGGAAAAGGAGTTTTATGAGTTGAAGATGGTTTACATGACAATCAGGAGTATACTAGCAGGTTCTTGGAGTTACTGAGATATGTTCCTTACCTCAAGGAGGAGAAGGCCAATATTAAAAGATTTATTAGTGGGATGTCAATTTCATTTAGAGATAGGATTGAGTTCGATGAGCCTAGATCATTGGAGGAGGCCATCCAAAAACTCAATAATTTTTATGAGAAAACGAATTGCAGATTGGAGGCAAAGCCAGATTGGAAAGGTAATGATAAGAATAAAGGAAAATTGGACAAGAAGCGAGCAAGGACTCAAGATACAGGTAACAAGGAGAATGTTTCCACACCTAATAAGTTCAATACATATGGTAGAGGACAAGGATTTTAATATGAGGAGAAGAATAAGGATGAAGGATGGAAGCATATACAGTGTTGGACTTGTGGCAAAGATCATCGTAGTAGATATTTTACACAACATCGGGGTGGTAGGCCATAGATATAAGATGCTTAGGAGGCACAGAAAGTGGGAGACGTTGGTCATAGTATTCCTTGGATTTTGCAGTGTTGGATAGCA
The DNA here is from genome assembly GCA_034641835.2 of Pinus albicaulis. Lineage (NCBI taxonomy): Eukaryota > Viridiplantae > Streptophyta > Pinopsida > Pinales > Pinaceae > Pinus > Pinus albicaulis. The sequence continues at coordinate 741,121,505 of CM076582.1, read as the reverse complement.
TGCAGACCTATAATTAGGCTTCTATCATTCAGATGGATTGTAAGCTTCGTGATCAAGTTGTTTATATTTTGATTTACCCTAGATATAACTATAGTTATATTAATCCTGACCTGGTGGATAAGTTTGCTTTAAGTAAGGAAATGCATGTAAAATATTGTTAGTGTAGTTTTCCACAGGTACGAAGAAAAGAGTTCACTATTGGGTAAGAGCTTGTGAATTTGAGTTAAATGGTATGCCTACAACAATGCACTTGAACATATTTCCTTTGGGATCATACAATATTCTATTGGGTATGGATTGGTTATATCTTCACAAGACCAAGATAGACTTCTCTGAAAAATCCATTGAGTGCTTAGATAACAATGGGTAACCAAGATCCCTATAGGGAAATAATAAATTCACATAAGTTAGGATGGTGACAGCCATGTAGGCCAAGTGTAGTCGTATGAAAGGGTGTGTACTATTTTCATTTCATATATCTAGTGCCAAAGGTTAGGAAGATGAGGATGCATATGTGTTGAGCAGGTATCCAGTTTTACAACAGTATCAGGATGTGTTTCCAGTAGATATTTCAGAGTTTCCATCACACAGGGAAGTATAATTTTATATTGAGTTGATCCCATGGCCATCTTCAGCATCAACGACACTTTATAGGATGAGCACACCTTAGTTGGTGTAATTAAAGTTGCAGCTAAAGGAGATGATTGACAAAGGGTACATTAGGCCAAGTGTATTGCCATGGGGTGCATCGGTGTTGTTCATGAAGAAGAAATATGGAACTCTCAAATTTTTCATTGACTACAGGAAGCTAAACAAAGTGACCATCAAGAATAAGTACCCATTACCAAGGATTGATGATTTTTTCTATCAGCTGAAGGGAGAAACATTGTTCTCTAAGATCGACTTGAGATTGGGCTATTGTCAGGTACGCATCAAAGAGAAAGACATATACAAGACCGCATTCAGGACGAGGTATGAGAATTATGAGTTTTTTGTAGTTCCATTCGGTTTGATTAATGCCCCAGCTACATTTATGTGTTTGATGAAAAATGTGTCGCATCCTTATTTGGAAATTTTTTTGGTTATTTTTATTGATGGCATATTGGTGTGTTCTAAAAATGAGGGAGAGCATGTAGAGCATTTGGAAGTAGTGTTGTGGCTATTGAGAGAGTGTCAGTTGTATGCTAAGCTCAGAAAATGCAGTTTCTTCCAAACCAAGGTACATAATTTGGGACATGTTGTCTCCAAAGAGGGAATTGCAGTAGATCCAAAAAATATAAGGGCCATCATGGAGTGGGTAGCTCCTAAGAATGTAGATGAGGTGAGATGATTCATGGGATTGGCAGGTTATTATAGAAGGTTCATCAGGAACTTCTCACAGATTTCTTATCCTATTACATCATTGCAGAGGAAAGGTAAGAAGTTTTATTGGACAGAAGAGCGCGAGGCTAGTTTTGATCAGCTTAACAAGTTTTTGACACATGCTCCAGTGTTAAAGATTTCAGATCCGGACAAGGAGTTTGTAGTATGTACAGAAGCTTGCAAGAGAGGAATTGGTGGAGTCATTTTGCAAGATGGACAGGTGGTATGCTATGAGTCATGAAATCTTAACAAGCACGAGAAGAACTACTCAACACATTATCTTAAGTTAACATCGATCATTCATGCACTGAAGATGTGGAGGCAATATCTTATTGGCAGGAGGTTTGTATTAATGAGTGATCAAATTGGGTTAAGGTACTTGTTTGACCAGCTGAATATGAATGCCAAGCAGGCTAGATGGTTGGCCATGTTCAACGAGTTTGACTTCAAGATCAGGTAAATCAAGGACAAGGAGAATATGGTCACAAATTCTCTTAACAGGTGGGTACAGGTAAATCACATAAAAACTATGAGCTCCTATGGGAAATACTTACAGGATAAGGTCTTACAGGAAAGTCAGTTGGATCACAGGTATATGGGGATTTTGTAGAGGTTGTAGAAGGTTATAGGTATAGGCGTTGGTACAGGTATAGGTTTAGGTATAGGTACAGGTACATGTGATAGTACAAGTATAGGTACAGGTACACATACTGGTACAGGTGTAGGTGTAAAATATTTGTACTACTGTCTCACAAAAGATGGATTGGTTAGGTTTAGAGATATTGTATACGTGTCAAAAAACAATGAGATCAAGAAGGATATCTTGAGTGAGTTTCATACGAAACCATATTAGGGTCCCCCAGGCTACTAGAAGACTTTGACTTCAATGAAGAAATTCTATTATTGGTCGAATATAAAGAAGGATTTGGTAGATTTTGTAGCCATATGTTTTGATTGTCAATGGTTAAGGCAGAGTGTAAGAATCCAGGTGGACTAATACAAATGATTGTGATTCTAGAGTGTAAATGGGAGGTAATTTCCATGGATTTCATCACAGGTTTTCCCAGGACAGCTAGACAACATGATTCCATTACGATTGTTGTGAATAGGTTGACAAAGCCTACACATTTCATACTGGTTCATACTACATACTCAGCTAGCGTTGTAGAAGAGGTGTTCATCAGAGACATAGTCAGATTGCATGGTGTTTCTAAGAATATTATGTTAGACAAAGATGCAAATTTCACTTCCAAGTTATGGAAGGCATTTTTTGTAGGTTTGGGCACCATGTTTGCCTTCAACACAAATTATCATCCATGGAGAGATGGAAAGACTGATAGGATCAATAGGATATTGGAGGATATGTTAAGGATGTACGTGATGCATCAGTAGCACAAGTGGGAAGAGTATCTTCCACTGGTAGAGTTTGCCTACAAAAATGGGTATCAAGGGTCACTGGCGATTAGTCCATTTGAGGGATTGTATGGGTGGGTTTGCAACACCCCTATCAATTGGAGTGATATGGTTAATAGGGTATTTATTGGACTAGATATGTTGGTCGAAATCGAACGGGAAATGCATGCGACCAAGAAGAACTTGAAAATAGTGTAGGATACACATAAGAGTTATGCAAACAGGAATAGGTTGTTCAAATATTTTCAGGTTGGGGATCATGTGTACTTGCGCATCAAGCCCAAGAAGAGCTCCTTGCGGATTGGAACATGTGCCAAGTTGGCACTAAGGTTTTGTGGACCCTTCAGGATCATTAAGAGGATTGGGTTGGTAACTTATTGACTTTCACTTCCTTCCACGGTGAAATTAATTGATGTTTTACATATATCGTTGCTTAAGAAATATGATAAAGATGTTGATCACGTTATTTACTATTTTGTATTGTAGGTGGAGCTAGAAGGAGAATTCTAGACGAAACCAAAGTGCATTTTGCAGAAAAATATTCTCATGCTCTAGAATCGAGAAATTGAGCAATTTAAAGTGAAATGGAAGAACTTTTGGCTCGATGAATCTACATGGGAGATGGAAAATCAGATGTGGGCCATGTATCCTTCCTTGTTTTTCAGTTGAGGCAAAGCAGTTTTGGTGTGATGTTGGTTTTTGTTTAGCATATGTTTTGGTATATGTTTTGATGTGATATTTGGATGTATGTACATATGCATTTGAATGTAAATAACACCATCAGGTATGTTATAAATATCCAATAAGCGATATGGTGTCATGTCATTATAGTTGTCATGTTTTTATGATGTCATGTTGGTTTTATTTTAAGCAGGGTGATCATTGTAAATATTTCATCGAGCTATGTTATAAAGCTCCATGGGAAGTATGTTTGCTTTTCAGTGGTTTTGCTGAGGTATATGTGTGTTTGAACACCAAGGACGGTGTGCCCCAAGGGGGAAACTGAATGTTGGGGAAAAAAATCCTAGTGCATGTGTTCACATGGTTTATTATGGCTAAGGATATTGGAAAGGGCTATCGCTAAGGAATTAAAGAGGAAAAAGTTATTTTTGGCACATTTATTTATGAAAATAATGGAAATTAGGAGAAAATGGAGGTAAAAGGTCATGGGTTGCATGTGAGGAGGTAAATGAAGGAAAATAATGGAAAATGAAGAAAATAGAGGCCTCTTTGGTAAAAAAGGCTTTTGAGGATCAGTTGGTACCTTTTGCAAGTGCTTTTTTGGAGCTCTATCATTATTCTCTCTTCTTATACTCTTGGATAATTAGAGTTTTTTTGGGAGCAATCTTGGAGAGTGTGGATACTTGTTGATTTGGAGAAAGAAGGAAAAGGAAGAGAAAGAAAGCACAAGTGGACATTGCGATCAGCAGCTACATCAGGATTTGATTGTAGGTATCTATTTTCATGTATGTTTTCCTCACTATTTTTTGCATGCATGGTGTATTCATGTGGATTTTCCCATCCTTTCCATTTCTTGGATAACTATGGTGTTGTGGTTTTATTTCAATTGATTCTTTTCTGGTTGGTTCTTATGTTTCCTTTAGCTATGGGGTGAGATATTAGTTCTTGGAACCCTTGTTTGAACAAATTCTCTAGAAGCCTGACGGACAACTGTGGGTTGAGTTACTACTCCTCGAAGCCTTGGTTGAAAAAATTCTCTAGAAGCCCTAGGTGGGTTGAGTTACTAGTCCTAGAAGCCCTGGTTGGAAAAACGCTCTGGAAGCCCTATAAGAGTTGGGGTTGCATTACTATTCCTGGGAGCCCTGGTTGGAACATACACTTTGGAGCCCTGGAGTAGCTTGGATATAGACCAATACGTGATGGTTGTGATGCCCGATTGTGGGGTGAAATCACTGGTTGAGGGTTGAGGTTGTTTGTGTAGAAATTATATAGAAGCTCTAATGCCATGTAGAAATTTATAGAAATTACATATCAATGGATTCAATATGATCTTTTAATGTACTAAAACAATATACTTAATCCTTCTACAATATTTGCAGAATACAAAACACGATCACTCAATCACATGCAAGTAAGAGAATGAATTAAATCAATCACACAACACAAGACTTTCTTGGGGAAAGAAACTTCTCAAAACATTGCTATCATATATTGTATAAAGTCAAGGTATCATGAAACAATACAATGGTTAATCTCTCATGAGACTCTCCAACACTTTGCCACTTGTATCTCGTTGATCTAGGAAAAATTGGACAAACACATAGTCAATTCTCAGCCTTCCTTCAGTCTGTCTATCTCATGCAATTCCAAAAGAATTAGGCCCCTATTTAATATATTAATCAACCTTCCTTGATTACACAACCCATCATGGATTCCTCATGGCTTTATAATTTCAAATGGGAAATTCTCTAAAACTACAACTGATATTTATGTTCCCTTTAACCTCTATCTCAACTGGGTTTTCCTCATAACTTACATGCATGCAACTATTAATATCTAATCATTTGTTATATGATTGATCACTACTTGTGAATTAAATCTAATTTAATTCATTGTACCTCTCACTAATTCATCACTCAGTTAGAACTAGTTAAACTGATTTTAACTCAATTACTTGAGTTAATTGATTACACCTGCACCTCACTTCTGCATTAACTGCAACTGGACCCCCAAAATATTAGGATCACTCTACATGCCTCATCTTAGACCCTCAACTCAATTTTCTTAAGCTAACTTAGTCATCATGACTTAGTTAACTAATACAAGTTGTTATGAGATGAAATTACAATTTATTGTCCAATTTATTTAAGGGAAAAATAAGTTAGACACCCACATTCCTCACCAGTGTCTAACCTCACCAGTGTCTAACCTCACTAGTTTTTAGCCTCACTAGTGTGTAACCTCACTAGTGTGTAATTGAAATTCCTCACTGAATTTCCTCACCAATGTGCGTGTACTTTTTGTCCTTTTTAGTTGTCAATTTCACTGATTCTTGTTGCAAATTTCAACACTCCCTCTCAACAAGAAAGGAATTCAATCAATCTCAAACTCGTGCCTTTGGAATTTTCTGCATGCAACACTTTTCTAGTGTTGTTTACACTTGCAACTCCTAAAACTAAATACCCTTTGAACAACTGAATCAGTATAATGCATACGTCATCAGATTCTTCTGACTGTTGCTAACTACTGCACCTGTCTACTTGACTCTCTATGTTGTTGCTGACATCTACATCCATGCCCTCTGCACTGCTACCAAATCTGATATGTGCTCCAGTATCTGACATATGTCACTTTGATTTTTTTCTTCTTGACATCTGACTACATTAATCCAAACGATCCTTTCTGCTATTGTTGTATTGTGGGCTCCTCATAGACTGGTTCAATCCATGAGACACACCATCTCAATGGACCTTTCCAAAATTTCTTCTTGGTATTATATCTGCACATTGCCCCACCTCTCCCCTCGAGGTATAGTTGCATGTACTCCCTCCTAAAGGTCTCTACTTTAGTGGTCTCTTCCACTCAGTCTCCTCTCTGCTTCTCCAATTGTGGTTGCTCCACAACCTTCTGAGATTGCTTCTGAGGCTACATGTTGAGAGATAATTTCTCCCTCTCAACCACCAAGTCATTAACTACTGCTTTTCTCCTCAAATTTTTGCATGCATCCTAAACCTCAAGAGAATAAAGGTTCTTGACTCTTACACCGATCTGTTTCACTTGTCCCATGGCTATGTGTTTAAGGAAAAAATTTCCTTTTCTAAACATCATATCATAACCACAGTCTTCCAATACTACTACGAATACAAGATTCTTCCTTAGGCTTGGAACATACAAAAAATATTCCATTCTGAGAGGGGAACCAGACTCCCTCTGAAAGGTAACTGCACCTATGTCGGTCACGCTATACCTCCTGTCATCTCCAAACTCTATGTTCTACTAGAGGTCCTTCTCCTCTAAGTTTTTGAAGAGATATCTATTCCCCATCATATGGAATGAGGCACCGTTATCTAGATGACACATTCATCCCATTACAGTGCTAGCCATGCATGCAATGAGAGTAAAATCAAGCTTGAACTATGAAGCTAGTGCTTCACCCACTGCAATAGTAGACTCCTTGTTTTCCTTCTTCTATGAATAATTCAAGGCATAGTGCCCATGCTCTTGCCAGTTAAAACACTTGATATTGGACAAGTATCTCTTGCCCTCTTCGCCTTAGGACTTCTTTCCCTTGGCTTTCTTTCCTTTTCTGACTAATACAAAATCTTCTTCTTTGTTGGTGTTGGAGGTCCCATCTCTGGTGCTACGCCTTATCTCTTCTATTACCAAGTCAGACCACAAATGCTCCCAGTTTGGTAACCTCTCCCTCCCATTCACAGAGTCCTGGTAACTATGACAACTATTGGGAAGGCCCAGAAGTGCTAGGCTCACCAATTCATCCTGGGCTACTATCACACCAACACTTCCAATCTCATCTCGACATTGAGTGAACTTCGCCAAGTATGTTGGTACCATCTCGCCCTCCTCCATCTTGATCTTTATAATCTTGTCCTTTAGCGCCAATTTCCTATGGTCACTACTATTCTAAAAAATATATGTCAAGGCCTTCCACATAGCATATGGATTTTCCTTCCCATGGAGAGTCGAGACAATATGATCTCAAACTCCCTCTAACAACATCCTTCTCACCTTTTCTACCTTCTTATGTCATGCATCAAGAAGTTGGGCATCTATTGCTGCGAGCATGGGAATATATGTATCTATGAATTCCTTCAACCCATTTTGATCCAACACTTCCTCCATCTTGTCCTTCCATGAAATATAATTCAAATTTCCCTCGAATGCATATTCGAGTCTCAAGCCATTGAAATACATCTTAATCTGTTGTTGGATCCTGAAGAATAAATCTGCAAATTTGAACATGTTCAAGACAAACTCAATTTCTTCTCTTCTATTTTGATTCCTGGCACTTTGATACCATGTAGAAATTATATAGAATCTCTGATACCATCTGTAAATTTATATAAATTATATATCAATGGATTCAATCCAATCTTGTGATGTACTAAAACAAGATATTGAATCCTTCTATAATATTTACGGAATACAAAACACAATCGCTCAATCACATGCAAGTAAGAGAAAGAAGTAAATCAATCACACAACACAAGATATTCTTGGGGAAAGAAACTGCTCAAAAACGCGCTATCTTATATTTTATAAAGTTAAGGAATCACGAAAAAATTACAATGCTTAATCTCTTATGAGATTCTCCAGCACTCTACTAATTGTCTCCCGTTGATCTAGGAAAAATTGGACAAACACTTCGCTAGTTCTAAGCCTTCCTTCAACCTGCCTTTCTGATGCAATTCCTAAATAATTAGGCCCCTATTTAATAGGAAAATCAACCTTCCTTGACTGCACAATTCATCATGGTTTCCTCATGGATTTATAATTGCACATGGGAAATTCTCTAAAAATACAACTGATAGTTATGTTCCCTTTAACCTCTATCTCAAGTGGGTCTTCCTCAGAACTGACATGCATGCAACTATTAATAGTGAATCATTAATTATATTATTGATCACTACTTGTGAATTAAATCTAATTTAATTCACTAGACCTCTCACTAATTCATCACTAAGTTAAAACCAGTTAAACTGATTTTAACTCAATTAATTGAGTTAACTAATTACACATGCACCTCACTAGTTCATTAACTGCAACTAGACCCCCAAAATATTAGGATCACTCTACATGTCTCATATTATACCCTCAACTAAAATTTCTTGAGCTAACTTAGTCATCATGACTTATTTAACCGATACAAGTTGTTATGAGATGAAATTACAATTTATTGTCCAAACTATTTAAGGGAAAAATAAATTTGACACCCACATTCCTCACCAGTGTGTAACCTCACTAGTGTCTAACTGAAACTCCTCACTAAATTTAATCACCAATGTGTGTGTACTTTTTGTCCTTTCTGGTTGCCAAATGCATTGTTTATTATTTCCAATTTCAACAGTTTGGCCTCTAGAAGCCCTGGATTGAGTCTGATTGATGTGTTTTATGAGATCCCGCATTCATGCTTTGAATATGGCACGAGGGTGATTGGCTGAAGTGAGACTTGTCTCAACAAATCTATGGTCAGGTGGAATGTGGAAGTCCCATCTCCAGTTGGTTTTTACATTAAGTAATGAAGAGATCATTCCCTTAGTATTTGGTATGAAATTGTATTGGATTATGTATGGATTTTAATTTTGTTGTATCCATTTTATTTTTGTTGTTATTGTGTTGGTTATAAGAATGTATTCAGTCAGTGATGATGTATGGCTATATCCATGTTTTTACCTATAAATTAATACACAAAGTATATATGGTCAAATAGATTGTATTGCAGTTTATGATGTAGGGGAGCAATGCTTCTTAGCGATTCTAAGATAAGTAAGAGACCCATATGCTTAAATATGTTGTTTACACTTGTAGATTCATTGTTTGTGACATGTTTGACAAAATTCCTATCATGGCTAGGAGGGGTCTCGATGAGTGTTTGTTGTTGTGATTTCTTTCGTATCATTCTTCAAATTTTTTTTATCATCCCCTAAGGTTTCATGAAAATTTGGCCAGTGACCTAGGCTCTGGGCCAAGAAAGGTAGCTCCATTCGTGAATTTGCAAGCACATAACTGTGTATTTGGGGATCTAGACACATACTTGTTGTGTTGTGCCTACAACTATAGCCTCATGGCCACTAGCATGCAGTTTCATGCCTCCAGCTAAGGCCCAAAATGGTCAAAAAGTCAGTCTAACCTAGGGGTAAGAGGCCTGAAGGGTTGGGATACTTCCTGGGGATGTTTTTGATGTTGCGTAAGGTTTGTTTGTCATTTTTACATTGGTTCCACTTCCTCAAGGTAATCTAGGAGGTTGAATCTCATATTATTAGCCTCTCATCACATGTTTACCCTGGTTGGCTAGTTACTTGAGTAGATGTGGGAAGAGGGAGTTACATTATGAATCTTAATGTTGGTTGGTAGGGCTAGTTGATAAGCAACAAGTCCAATTCTGGCTAACACTTTAAAGGGTCCACAATATCTAAGAGATAAATCAGCACAAATGGAAATTATAAGTGTACTCTTCTTAGGTTCAACCTTCAAGTATACATGATCTTCCACATTGAATTCCTTTTGAGTTATTTTTAGGTCTGCATAGCATTTCTGATGATCTTGGGTTGTTTTTAAATTATGTTTAACTTTCTTGACTATTTCTTCCATTTCTTTTAACATGTATGGATCTAATATTGATGTGTATTCAGGGTGATACCACCTTAATGTTACCTTTCGTCTTCTCCAATACATTATTTCAAAAGGATTCATATTTAAAGAGACCTGATAGCCATTATCGTAGGAAAATTCAGCTAGATGCAAATAGTCCTCCCATTTAGTTTTCTTATCTTTGACCTAGATCCTTAACATGTCCTCTAATATCTAATCAGTCCTTTATGTTTGACCATTAATTGAGGATCATAGGATGTAGTAAAGTTTAACTTAGTTCCAATATTTTCAAGTAATCCTTTGCAAAACTTGGAGGTAAACTTTGTATCTCTATATGAAATCACAACCTTAGTAATCCCATGAAGCCTGAAAATTTATCTCATAAATATTTCTACAATATTTATGGCCTTAAAAGTATATTTGAATAGAATGAAATGTGTTTCTTTTATAAGTTTGTTAACCACAACGATAACATAATCATGTTGTTTCCTTGTCTTTTGAAATCCAGTGATAAAATCCATTGAAATGGTTTCCCATTTTCATTCTGGAATGGGTAGTGGTTTCCAACAGGGTGTTGATGAGATACCTTAACTTGTTAATATTGAAGACATCTTGCCACCTATTTAAATGTTTCATTTTTCATGTTTCACGAATAAAAATTCTTTCTTAACACAATGATCAAATTTTTATAACTAGGATGACCAGTTGTTGGTCTTTTATGCATCTCATCTCAAATTATTCAGATTTATATCATTAGTTATATAAATTATACCTTTAAAAAACAATAAATATTGGTTTTTAACTTAAAATCACCTTCTTCCTTTTCCAATTTATCTGTTTTCTGTGAATTTTCCTTAATTTTCAGATATTATAAGTCATAATTTTCAGTTGTTTTGACTCTTTATATTAAATTTGTTGACCAACCGACTATTGATGTAGAAAAAATCTTATTTAGTTTTCCACTTAAAGCATAAACTATTTTTTTTCTTTCCCTTTCATGTGTGTAATATTGAAATTATATTCACTAATAAATGCTAACCATCTTGCTAAATTATAAAATTTAAATTAGGTTCATTAAATAATTATTTGAGACTAACATTATTTGTCCTTAGCTGAAATCTTCTCCCTACTAGATAATATCTCCATGTATTGAATGCATGAATAATTGTTGTCAATTCTAAATCACGAGTAGCATAATTCTTCTCATGCTATTTCAATTTTTTGGATTCATGACATATAACATGACCATCCTACGTTAAAAATCCTCCTAGGCCTTCTTTACTTGCATCTATAAAAACCACAAACTACTTATTGGGATCATCTTGTTTTATAATTGGATTTGTAGTTAAAAGTTGTTTTAGTCTATCAAAACTCGCTTGACACTTTTGGCTCAATTCAAATATGATTCCTTTCTTTTGTATATTAGTGATTGGATAAGAAAGTTTAGAGAACCCCAATATGAATATCATATAATAGCCTGTGATGCCCATAAAGGATTTGACTTCTTCCACATTATTGGGTGTTGGCCACTCCATAATTGATTTTATCTTTTCAGGATTTACAACAATCCTTCTTATGATATTACATGTCCTAGAGAATGAATTTTTTGCTGGTAAAATCAACATTTTCTATATTTAGCATATAGTTCATTCTCTCTTAGAGTTTGGGGGACCATATTAAAATGTTGGTCATGCTCTTCCTTACTCTTTGAGTATACTAGAATATCATCTATAAAGACAATTACAAACTTACCTAGGAATTACCTTAGTACAATATTCATGACGAACATAAATGTAGCAAGTGCATTAGTCAACCCGAATGGTAGTAATACAAATTCATAGTGCCCATAGCATGTATTAAAAGATGTCTTGTGTATGTATTCATCCTTAATCCCGATTTGATGATATCCTCACCTTAAATCAATTTTAGATAATACAGAAGCTCCTCTAACTTGATCAAATAAGTCATTTATTCATTAAAAGGTGTATTTATTTTTTATAGTCATCTTATTCACTTTTCTATAATCTATACACGGTCTCAATGTTCCATATTTATTTTTCACAAATAACACAGGTGCACCCTAAGGAGACACACTTAGTCTTATGTACATTTTTTCCAGTAATTCCTACAACTGAATCTTCAACTCCATTAATTAAAGAACACTCATTTTGTATGGGTCCTTGGAAACTAAATCAACACCAGGTATAAGATCAATGGTAAATTCAATATCCCTCCTTGGAGGAAGTCTTGGTATTTCTTCTAGAAATACATTCTTGAATTTTTCTAATATAGGATAATCCTCTATTGATGGTTTTTTTTTTTTTTTTTAGACAGATCTTGTACTTGAACAGTGAACAATTGGTAACCTTTCCTAACATATTTCTTCATTTGTACAGCAGAATTTTTCTAACATAATTTTCTCTTGGGATTTCTTGAACCATACAAGCTTTTCTTTCATCATCAATACAGGTAAAGGACTTCTTTAAGAAGAATAGTATAACTTTAAGTGCTTCTAACCAGTCCATTCCTATAAGGATATCCTAATATCCTAATGGTAAAATATTCATATTGAGGACAATTTGCATTCCATTTAGATCTATAGTGTAGTTCTTACTAATTTTAGTTACATTTCTTTTCGTTCTTGTGGCAAACTATATTAACCAAGGTTTATTATATTTTTCATTTCTAAGTTTACACTTCTCAACTACAGTAGGGGAAACATAACTCAAGGTAGATCCCAGATCTATAAGTACAAATAATAATTTCTCATAGATCTTACCTTGGAATTAAACCATAGTTGATTGATGATATGCCTACCTCCCATCTAATGCATCATTGATTTTGGGTATATTATAGGCTACATCATTTAATTTTGATGCTTCCTGAATACAATTTAACATCACTTCTTCTTTAATCGATTCTGTGGACAGTCTCTCCAGAGTTGATTTTCACCACAGCCCTAGAATTTGATAGGTGGTTTTACAGACTCACTGAAATTCCTCCTTCCTATAACAGAGCCTCCCTCCTACCCAAAATTTTTCTGCTGATTGAAATTTCTATTGTAGTTTCCTACTTGTACACTTTTAGTAAAAGTGGGTTTTTTAAACCCCTTTATTTTTTTGTTGAGTGTTTTAGGTTTCTTTGACACCCATCATTTATAATTTGCCAATTTTTGTTTTCTCTAGTTAAAACAAAGTTTATCCTTTCTAATGTTTCATCCATTTTTTTTGGCTAATCAAATTCAACTCTTTCTCTATAAGAGAAAGGTAAAAAACTGACAAATATTTGGATTTTCTCCTTCTCCTCTTTCAATTATGGAAAATACCTTAACAGATTCATGAATTTGTTAAAAAATTCATCCATGATCTTCCTCTGCACACAATCTCATAGATGGTGGTACCATATATCTATATGCTTGGATCGATCGAGAAAAACTATATCGAGTTTTCTAAAAATATGATTGTCATTGTAAATGATAGTAGGATCCATCATATGACCAAATAAACCAAGAAGAATCTTTCTCATTTATATAGCCTCACATGATTATTGACTGACAACAATGTACTTTTCTTATGCTGAGCTAAGTGATACAAATATCTGCTTCATGCTATACCAAGAAACTATTTCTGACCCAACAATGAAAATTCCCCCTGATGTGATTTTCAGTCTGATGGACTTCCCACCCAATCTGCATCTGTGAAGCCTTGCAACTTCACTCCCTATGTATGTTTGTACCAATTTTCAAACTGAGTGGTTCCCCTAAGGTGTCGTAGTACATGTTTAGCATCACTCCAAAACAATTTGGTCCATTAAACCATGGATTGGCTCAACTGGTTGAGTGCATAACACATGTCTGTTCATGTGTTCACCTGATACATGAGTGAACCCACAAATTTCTTGTACATGGTAGCATCCACTTCCTCACCTGAAGTGACATCCTCTTTCCTCTAGTTGGCCGTTAGAGGAGTCTCCATGGGTTTGCATGCATCCATGCGAAACTTTTGAAGTATCTCGTTGGCATACTTTCCCTAAGAGACAAACAATTCCCCTTCTATCTACCATACTTCCAAATGAAGTAAATAGTGCATGAGACCAATGCTCTTCATTTCAAAATATCTTTCAAGGTCCTCCTTGAAATACCTGATAATATGTTTATCATTGGTCAAAATAAATTCATCAACATATAAGACTATAATCAATGGTTTACCTTCTATCAATTTGAGGTAAAGGTTTGCATCTTATTCACTTTTGGTGAATCCCAACCAGTGAGGTAGCTACCAATCCTGGTGTACCAAGGACACGGTTCTTACTTCAACCCATACAATGCTCGCTTGAGTCAACACATATGTGACTCTTTGTCTAAGGTCTCAATCTTTCAAGTTGTTCAATGTAAAACTCCTCCTCAACAACTCCATTGAGGAACTTTGTCTTCATCTCCATCTAGTGGATCTTCCACCCCATCTGTGCATCCATAGCAAGAATTTATCTAGTGGAAGAGTACCTTTCTACAGGAGTAAAGGTATCTTCATATACAATCCCTTATAACTGAGACTACTACCTGGCCACAAATATTTCCTTGTTCTTTTCTATGCTTCCATCTGCTACATGCTTTACCTTGTAAAGACATCTCGAACCTACCACTAACTTGTCTGTAGTTATTTGCACCACTTCCCAAAAATTGTTTCAGACAATGGAATTGTATCCCTATAACATAGCATCAACCCCTTCAATATGATCTATTAATTCCTAGAATGAGGTTGCTTCTATATCTACTAGCTCGTTCATCAAAGCCATATAGACAGTGTACCGATCTGGTGACCTCCTCTGCCTGCACTATTATGTGGGTGCTCCTACATTCTCTCTAGTGTCCTGCAATAATTTATCAACTTCACTGGTTCATTTCCTTCCTTCTTTGGATATCTCTACTTGAGTGATTGTCCTCACTCTCTCCTCCTCTTCATGTGGTTTCTCCACATCTTCTTGAGTTTCTTCCTTTAGAGTCAAAAGCTCCTAATCTACATGCAACTGAAGCTCCCTCTCAAGAGAACACTTCATTTCCTTCTCTTCATCAAATTTCACATCTCTATGAATAATTTTCATCCTAAGAGATGGAAGGTACACCTGTTAGTTGTGAAGTGTATCAGTGTACCCCACAAATATGCCCAACTCTATTGTGGGCTCTAGATTTTTCCTTGCTTCCTTGGAGCTATGGAAATATACTGATGCTCCAGATATCCTGAAGTGTGACACATTTGGATTCTTCCCTTAAAAATATTCTCTTGGTTTTCTTATATGAATAATATGATGAGGGCTCTTGTTCCTAAAATAGACCATTATGTTGCATGCTTCGGCCCACAAGTGCAAGGGTAGGCCCTGGTCATACAACATTTCCCTTGCTACTCCCACAATACTTTTGTTTTTCCTCTCAACACCCTATTATGTTGTGGGTTGTGGGGTGTTGTCAACTCTCATCAAATGCCTTCCTTTTCCAATAAATTTGTAAACTCATTCGACATGTACTCACCAATAATATCACTCCTGAGAGCCTTCAATTTCATGGCAGTTTCTTTCTCAACAAGTGTTTAAATTAAACAAACTTGGAAAATGTCTACTCTTTCTCCTGCATGAAGAAAATTCAGAACTTACGTGAGAAATAATCTACAAATATAAAATAATACTTGTGCTTGGCAGTGGAGGCTATCAAGAAAGGTCCACAAAAAATATATTGGATCCTTTTAAGGATTGCATCCACCTTTATATCTTGATCATTGAGGGTTCCTTTTGTGCATTTCCCAAGGGTACGCCCTTTGCATGTATTCTAATCCTCTATTAATATTCTGGGGAGGCCGGTGGTGATCTACTGCATGATATTCAAGGATCCATGATGTAAATGGACAAGTCTTCTATGCCATAATTCACCTTCTCCACCTTTGTGCTCAAGGCATCATAGTCCTTCGCATCCAACCTATAGAGGTTCTTCACTCGAACCTTGATATGCTTCACTTTTCCCATGGTAACGTGTCTCAAGAATGGATTTCCTTTTTTTGAATATCACATCGTAGCCACAGTCTTACAAAATTGTGATGAAAACAAGATTATTCTTTAGACCCGGTACAAAAATCACATCCTTGAGCCTAAGAGGGGAGCATGACTCCCTCTAAAAGGTGACAGTGCCAGTCTTGGTCACGTTGTACCATCAAACATCTCCCATCTCAATGTGCATCTGGAGATCCTTCTCCTCCAAATCACTGAAGAAATATTTGTTCCCTGTCATATGGAATGAGGCACCACTATCAGTAAACCAAAAAATTCCCATCACTATGCTTGCCATGCATGCAATGAGGGTAAAATCAAGCTCGAATAGTGAAGCTAGAGCTTCACCTTCCACTCCTCCTAAGGTATTATTGCTTGTCTTATTTTGTGGGACAAGTATTTATTCTTTCCCCCTTGACTAGATTTTTCTTTGGATTGGGATTTCTTCCCTTTCCCTTACTTTGCCTTTCCAACTAAGGCACATTTCTCCTCATCCTCTACCTTGGATGGAGTCTCGTCTCAATTGATCTACCTTATTTCTTCATGCACTAGATCAGACCATAAATTCTCCTATTGTGGTAGTTTTCTCTACCATTTACCAAATCTTGATAACTATTCCAACTCTTAGGAAGGCCCACGATGGTTAGAGATACCAAGTATTATTCAGGGATAGTAACACTGACCCTGCCAATTTCATCAAAACATTGTGTAAACCTGCTCAGGTACTATAAAATTGTGTCATTCTTTTTCATCTTGATGCTTCGAAGATTGTCCTTGAGTGCCAGCTTCCACTGGTCACTATTTTTCTCAAACAGCTCTATCAGTGTTTTCCACATCGCGAACAAAGTCTCTTTCCTATGGATATTTGAGACAATATGATACTAAACTCCCTATAATATGATTCTCCTCATTTTAGCCACATCCTTCTTCCACTGAGAAAGATTCTAGGTATCATATGCTTGGGTTTTTGCTACACCAGTCTTGATGTATTCTAGTAGCCTATTATCATCCAATACTGCCTCCATGTGGATCTTCCATGACACAAAATTTATGGTTCCTTCCAAAGCGTACTCGAGCCTAATTCCATTGAAAGTCATCTTCTCAGTCCCGGAGAAAACTTCTAACACTTATCTTGAAATTCTAACCTCCTACAATGACAACTTCGAAATATTTTCTCTACTATGAATCTAGCTTCGATACAACGTAGAAATTAATGTGTATATTCTAAAATTCTCATGAAATTTTCTAAATAAAAATACTAGAAGCTAATCTACTGATATGAGGAAGTAAATTCACGATGCAGAAGAAAAATCATTAACATGCATTAAGATTCAACAAACATAGACAAAGATTTATCCAGGGGAAAGAAACTTCTCAAACCCCCTTACTATCTATATTGCATTAATCAAAGAATATGGGAGAATAAGGAAATTATAAAATAAAAGTGGAAATAATAAAATAATATTAGATTAAATCATCAAATTTTAGAGGGGAAAAAAAAACTACTTTTTCAACTTGTGTTTTCAACTTATCTCCTTATGGGTTTACTCGAATTTTGATCGGAAACACTTGATGGATTCAGAATTTGATTCCTCATCCAAGGAGTACCCATGTTGCATAATTTCTATGGAAATTTCTACATGAGAAATGAGAAATACATGAAAAAAGTGATTGCAATCACATTTTTTCATGTATTTCTCATTTTTCATGTAGCAAGGTCCATTGAAAGTATGCATCACGGGTACGCCATGGATGTGGAATTAAATTTTTTTTCCAATGAGTACTCCCACTCGAAATTTGAGTAAAATCTTAGGGATATAAGTTGAAAAAGTAGTTTTGTTATTTTATTACTTTTTAATATTTTTACATTTTTACTCCAAAAATGGTGAGTCATCCCCCATGGCTGACATCATCGTCTTGAATCGTATTGGCTCTTATAAATTTTGTTTTGGCTGTATATTTTTCTTACTAAGGTCCATTTTAGACCTCAAAATTCCCCTAATGACTATCTGTATTGCATTAATCAAAGAATATGGGTGAATACAATATGATCTTCTCAAGCCTGAGCTCAACCTACATTGAATCTTCTATCCTATTCCTGGCTCAATGAATTTGGAAACTAATTAGCCAAAATTTCGAGCCTCCAAGCTCCTACTTCCTTGCCTTGTTCCCTTGGGAAATTTCCCCTATTCTTTAGGAATTTCTCACCTAGGAATTACGTAATTACCATAGGGAAAATCTCTGACTACATGCACCACCTGCACAACTTGGATTATTTACAAATGATAGTACACTTCACTTAAACTCCAATCTCAACTAGGTAACTTGAATTCTCTACATGCATCAATTATTTTGGGCTGATTGATTATTTAACTAGATGACCACTAAGTGTGACTAAATTTAGATTACACAACTTGACCCTCTACTAGTTTCTCAAATAGTTGCAACTGGTTTAACTGACAATAACTCAACTTAACTAAATTATATTTCTACAAATTAGCAATTAATCATGTATAATTAAACTCAAGTGTCTCCAAATCTAATTTACTAAGTTAAATAAGTGGAAAAATCCATGTCACCTCCGTTAACTACCTCCAAGTAATCTGCTAAAATTGAAATCCAAATTTTAATCTAGTTTGACCAAGCCAAAGTCAAAACTAGATTTTCTTGTTGCATTTTCAACAACTTCTAATAGGTATAAACATACCAAGATATGGACAAAAAGGGAAAATCTACTCAGGGGGAGTATATCATTGCTTTCTCTTCATTAAGATGAAGAGTATGGCTTCATTTGAAGCCAAAGGTGTTATACGCAAGCAATAAGAAAAAATTCACAAATTTGTGCATCTGAATGATCAAGAAGAAGAGAAAATACAACCAACTTTGTCCAAGGTGGATATTTTACACATTAGCATGTCAAGTCACATGAGGAAATTGGGTTGAAAAATAAAAGTGGAGTGATTGACATCACAAATTGTGCTTGTGCTTGTGGAATATTGATATCAATGCCAAAGGGGGAGATTGGTGGCAGTGATCTCAACCTCGGTGCATGGATGATATGATTGTTTCAAGGGATATTGTTGACATGATTATGTTGGCATTGAAAGGGTGATTGATGAGAAGGGTGAGTCATAATGAAGTACATCCTTGAGCCCTATGTGTTGTTTGGCGGTCAGAGTGAACCGTAGCTGAAGATGGA
The DNA here is from genome assembly GCA_034641835.2 of Pinus albicaulis. Taxonomy (NCBI): domain Eukaryota; kingdom Viridiplantae; phylum Streptophyta; class Pinopsida; order Pinales; family Pinaceae; genus Pinus; species Pinus albicaulis. Next base: position 741,102,208 of record CM076582.1, on the reverse strand, counting down.
AGATATAAAAGTAGAAACCTTTGTGGAGAGAAGATTGGATAGTATATTGAAAATTAGAAGGATGTGTGCTAATATTGTGGCTAAAAGAGATGAGTGTTGATAAAGGTTGAGTGTGCATGCAGAAGAATAGATGGGTGAGAGTAGTGAAAGTTGGTTGAATGTGTAGTGGGAATGCAACAATGTGTGTATGAAAGTGCGTAAAGAGAAGAACATGTTGACAACTGAGTGGGAAAAGTAGAGAGAAGGCTACTGAGGAGAATAGAGGGTCAAGAGCTAATTAAGGTTGTGTATTAGATTGAGTGAGAGCCAAATCAGTGAAAAATTTATTTGTGAATACATGCCTATGGATACAATTTGAAAATCCCATGAAATACTTATCGGCAGGTTTAACAGTTTGGTTCATGCACATATGGAAGTTGGTGCTTCCATCTAAGCGGGTGTCTGAAGAAAATATTGGGGGTTGGTGCCTCCTGCAAGTTGGTGCTTTCAAAATCAAGTAGTTGGTTCTTCTTGTAATTTGATCAGATGTCTGTAAAGAGGGAGTTGGTGCTACATTGGACACAGTTTCTTCAGTAATATCAATAGACTATTTCTCCTGTCGCATCCCTACCAAGTAACAATTTTTGTAAGGTTTAAACCCTAGAATTTTCTTACTTCCGAGAGATATATATTATTTTTTTGATCTTGAACCATGTTTCATGATGATGTTACATGCTTTAATACTATGTTATATGTATAAAATCTTTAGTATTTTACTCATTTTACTTAGTTCTCTGAGTTACATTTTACTATCTATATGTCGATTTGGACATCACAACCAATCTTATTCTCTATTTATCTATTATAAATAATGTTACTCCAGTATGTATTTATGGTTTAGTTGTTATATACAACTAACAACTCTTTCTTTATTTCATCGTAGAGGAGAGTTCAATGAAGTAACAATCACTTTAGGTTTTTTCCCTCAAAGATTCCTATTTTATATTCCTTTCTATTTTATATATCTTCTTACCCTATATTGACAATGTATTGTTTAGTTTGGTTTAACCAAGTATTCGTTGTTGTGACCTGCTTCAGAAAAAATTGTTCGACAACTAAGAATTTTTCAGAGATTTCAATTTAACATTCAAGTTATACTTTTCTCCAAGTTGGAAATCCTCCATTGAACTTTCTAGTTTCTTATTGAAGAAAGGAAGAATTATTATGACTGTAAAAACCAAATTTATGCACCAAGTGCTTGCAATATTTTTTCCTATCTTTTTAAAAATAAATAGATAATGAAGAACAAGGTTCCTTGTGCCATATAAGTTTTTTTTCTTTTATAATTGACAATAGGGATTTTGTTCCCTCAGAGTTGTATGCTCTATATAATAACTATATTTATATGTATATTTTGAAGAAGAGATACAAGTCTTAAAAAGGAATGACTATTGTTCATAATTTTTCTTCTCATATATATATATATATATATATATATATATATATATATATATATATATATATATATATATATGTTGTAACATTATTTGGTTTTGATAAGTTAGCATGTTAGACAAAAATAAAAATCAAAATGCTAAGTTAGGATATGAATGAAAAAGAAAAGAAATAAAAAATGTTAGGAAAGAAAAATAAAAATGGATGCTTTAGTTTCAAAAGAAGTAAATTGAAAGGCTGCTTGTTCAAATGTGCCATTAAAATGATTAATTTTCACTTATTTGTGATTAATTTTCATTAAAAAGAATTAATCCTTGTTTGAATTATTAAACATTAAAATTTATTGTAATATGGTGTATGTATTTTTAGCCAAGGTCGCTAAATGAAAATACATCTTGTCAGCTTTGAATAAAAGGCATTCAGTTTTCAACGGTAGATCTCTCCCCGCTCAGATCAATGGTGAGGAGAGACTTCGCACCCCCTTCATCCATTTCCTGTTAACGTGGGGGGGAGGGGTGGTCCAAATATCTTTTTTAATGGTGGGCAGTGCACTCCCCCCCTCCCCCCCCGCGATACCACAAACCATCCGCTACCCCCTCTAAAATCCGCTTGTGGTTTCCTTTTCGCCAATAGTTCTTGACCTCGCGCTTTAAGCATTAACCCTCATCCAACCAAAAAACTGCCACCTCACATGCCCATTTCCTAACTGTTCCTACCAGTTCATCCTATTCGTCCGTTGCAGCTCCACTCCCAGACCATTAACCGCTATGTCATAACCCCGCTCCCAAACTGTTAAAGCTGCTACGATCACATATCAAACCGTTAGCATAGACTCTATATGTTATAAATAAAATGAACCTCGTATTTTTATCACTTTTTCTGCTGATAATTATTGTTTGTTGCAGATTAATAGATACATTTCGCAGAGTCACACAACGAATCAGATTGCCTTCAGACCTAATTCAGTCGCTTTCCTTCTGTCTTCTTGTCATCCATTCATCCATTTCATTTCTCTTCTGTCTATCATCATGGCTCCAAAGGTAAAATCTAAAAAGTCAAAAGCAGAAGAAAACCCTTTTACTGCCACCTCGGTCGACCTCGACCATGTCCCTCTTGCAGACTCATTTTTCAAAATTGCTGACACAGAGTGTGAGTTTGATTTCCATGAACTACATATGTGGCTTAAGAAAAAATATCTCGACAAACAAGATCCCATCTTATTATGGGAATCACTCTTATCTTTCTTAAGCTTTCCCAAAACTTATGAGTTCCCTGACCTGGCTATCTGGTGCCAAACCAGATATGACCCTATTAAAAGGGTAGTTGTAGCTCAGAATGGAGACATTCTGATCACCATTTCTGTTGAAACTATTAACAAGATGCTCTTAATTCCCCAGTTAGACTCCATGAGCCAGTTTTCACCAGCAACACGTATGGATTTGTACCATAAGTTAAACTTTCCTTAGAGAGCCCATATTTTTGAAACCGTTCTCCCAGAAGATGATGAATTGCCAAAAAATAAGTCCACCCTACCCATATTAAATACTTCCTGAAGCATCCAGACACTATATTTCTCTACTTTCTTACATGTTAGGCTATCCAAATGACAAAAATTTTGATGAATCCATCCTTGGATTTTTTTATGTTTTTAACAATGATCAGCAACCAAATTTTATGTACAATTATAGTCAATTTTTGGATGATAATATACATGAAAAATTCATGAATTTTACTATACATGGAGTGTTCAAGTACAAATTTGTACTGTTTCACATGTTTCTTTTTGAGAAAGGAGATCTACTACCAATTACACTCAGCAGACATGATGAACAAGGAGTGAATCAATTAGTGATTCATTAGACTGAGATAGTCATAATTATCTCAACAAAATTTAATTTCTCAGACTTCATAGATGAATGTATATACCTAGTGGCATAGCTCCTCAACAATCAGACAAAGCCTCAGATTGGTGAAAAAGTTAAAAGGATTTTACACCTAAGTGATCAGGTCAAGACTGGTGACTGGTATCTATACTAGAACTATACAAAAATTAGGATATATGGTTGTGAACTTGCACCATATAAGCTGCCTAAGTATGTTCCTATGAGAATATTTTCTTTAGAATATATTAGGCAAATGATCAACATGGATAACCTGCACTTTCTGTCAGGCAAGAGAAAATCTCAATTCAAAATCAAATCAAATATTGGCTCATTCATCTGCAACATAAGATCAGCTGGTGTTGAGGTAGATACAATGTTAAAGAACATGAACTTTCATCCAAGTTTTAATTGGCCTTATGACCCTTTTGTTATAATTTCAACTTTAAGGGTTGAACTAAAAACAAATCCCTATAACCATACTCTAAGACCTGAGATAAAAAATTTCATGAACCAGGAGCAATGGGCTGATGGTACACTTCAAGAAGCAGAAGAGTGGGTTTTATCTTCCTCAAATGTACAAACTCCAGTTGCTCAGAGTAAGCAATAGAAAATGGTAAGAGAATATACTCCATCTACCATGGAGCTAATCAAAGAATTCATTCTTTAGCAGAAGAAGCCAAATATTGGCTTGACAGTATCTAAAGAAGAGAAACAACCAGATATTATTAACCTTGGAGATCTAGAGGTTTCCACATCAGCAGGAACCAATGTTCCAAACACTCCTCCTACAACTTCACCTTCCAGAGAGCCTCTAGAAATAATTCAGACTATAAGAACCAGTTCAACAGATGACCAAAATATCTTCTCAAAGTTCTTGGAAATTAAACATAAGAATGAGGCTCTAAAGTCTAATGTGTATAAACGGTTCTGGAAAAAAACGTCCACTTCTCAACACAAGCCTCTCTCTACTTTTGATAGTGAGAAAAGCAGGATGCAGATGGCTTTCTTACAAGCCCAAGTTCCATTTCCAAAATCTCTAGAAGAATATAAGAAGACCATATTTTCATTTGATACCAATCAGATACATCCAATTAACCAAATGGATATGCACAGACAGTCTGGTGAGATGTTCTTTTCTAGCACGACTACTACAGCTATGTCTCTTTCTAAGCTCAGGATTGCCTTATCCAATGTTCAATATCAGCTTAAGATTGAAAATTTATCTTCCTTAGCTAAAGATAACAAACTTAAGTCCTTAGAATACCTTGTTGTAAAAATTGAATATGATCTAAAGGATTGTAAGGCAGTAGAAGAAATTATTAAAAAGAAAAATGCAGACATTGCATCTTTGCGAAAACAGTTGAAGATACCATCTTAAGAGGACCCATAGACCAAGGAAATTGAAGAGAGTGAGAAAAACAAAGAATAAATTCTCAAGCTTATCATTGAGAAAAACATCCAGATAAATAAAATGGAGGAGCAGATTGAAGGATTACTCAAGGAGAAAGAAGCAGCTCAGCTTGCCCTGGTTCCAGTCACAACAATCCCAATAGAAGTTGCAGGTACAAAGGCTGGTTCATCATCAGCAGCAATTAAGTCTACATGAACATCAATTGATCTAGAAAAAATAGCACAAGAATTGTCCACACAGAAGTAATAAAATGAGAAGTTACTGCAAAGGTTTCAAAACTTAGAAACATAGAAAATCAAGAATGATACTTTATATATGGAGGAGATGCAGAAGTCCCACAGATTGGGACTCAAGATTTCAAAGTTAGAGAGTGGGTTGTTAATGGTAGATACCTTGGCCTAAGCCAAGGAAATTATTTGGACAGAGATCAGCCAATCCATGACAGATGTATGGCCATCCATACAAATCATTTTTGAACAACAATAACTCATTACCATAAGAAAAGTAGTGATAGAAAAAGAGAAAGCAGCATTGAAGGCCAAACCAACAGAAGCCATACACATGATAAAGCTACTAAATTCAAAGAGAAGAGCAGAGCTGGAATAGATAAAAATAACTGACAGAAAAGCCACCATCTTAGAAATTAAGAAGGTCTTACAGAAGAAAATTTTGATTATTCAGCTAGAAACAAAATGTCAGGCCTTGGACATTGTTGTCCAAACATTTCATTTGAAGTTTAATGTTTTGAACCAAAAAGGACTACCTAGACTGGTATATCCAAATGATAAGTTGGTTAATTTATAAGATTATTGCAATAAATAGTATACCATTTCAATAGATAAAAAAAAGTTTGCAGGAATCAAAGGATAGATAACAGGGAAGGCATTTCTGGAAGCCTTAGAGTTGATTTGGTCATCAAAAATGAAATCCGACATTTGTTCATCAACAAAGAAAACTTCGAAAGGTACACAGAGGTGGATGAAGTATTCATAAAGGTGGTGAATTTTGAGATCCCAAGTGAAGAAAGATGGGATAAATTGTGTGAAACAATTGAGTAACTTTTGATCCTAACAGCATGACAACACACCATCATTTTGAGGGCCATATCATCAACTGCTTCCTTAAAAATAGTGATAGATCATCCATCAGTTTCCTTTTTTCTATAATTTGATACTATTATTGTAACTCGTTATATATATTTTGTTAGTCTTAGAACTAGTATAAATAACTCTCATTACGAGTTATTAAGGGTTGTACCCTTGGATAAGCATTTTTTAAGCAGCAGTATACAAACTTTGATCATTAATGATAAATAAAGGATTCTAGATTTGTTTCATACAACTTTGTTATCCTATAAGTTTTCTTGTTTTTCATTACATCTTGTTCTTTGCATGTATTTCATTATTATGAAGATAACTCCGTAAGAAATAACTGATTTTCAGTTTATCTTAAATCCACTAAGGTTATCATTTACATTAGAGAATGGTTTACTGAACTTTTTGTTTAAGTAAGTCCCTCTACATCAATAAACTATCAACATCTTCATAATATTAAATATGTTTTGTTAAGATTTTGAACATTGTTTAAATATTTTCACACTTGTGGTTATTTAAAACATTCAATTTGAATACTTAAGTAACCATATCTTCTTACATTTTAAGCTTAAACATCTGCAAATATTAAATCACTGTGTGAAGTGAAGTAACAACCCTTTTCCTTATTAATTAATATTATCTAAAATTTAGACACAGTTGTTGCAATTTTTTTTTATGCTTTGGTCATCCAAAAATTCCAAACTTAAAACAAAGAAAACAAAATATTATGATGCTCTAGCATAATTTATTGACCCCAATTATCTCAGAGTACAACATCAGACTGGTGTCGTTGCTGGGGAACAGAATTTGATTTTTTTTCCCTGGGATAATGATAAATCATATTGATTTAAAGGTGACTAAAGGTATAGTTAGGTCAAAAAAATAATCGGCGACTTCACTAAACCCAAGCTGGCTCCTTCAAGGCATACTAGGTCTCATTCTGATTCTAAAATTGTCTTACCTCTATCAGATCCAGAGAGACCGGTAAGGAAAGCGTTTTCCAGAAGAAGACATCAAACTCCTTCTTCTATTCCTTAACAGGAGACCACCACCATTCCTGATCCTTTTATATCTGGACCTATTCCCATAGATTCTGATTATTTACCTCCCAGCATACATGAATTAGTATCCAAAGGAGTGAATTTTCAATCTGCTTTGTTAGTTCATTCTTTGGATTCTTATAAATTACCCGAGGCACCTTCTGAATCCCCAACATCAGAACAAGAGTTGGATTTACATCTACCTGGATTCAAACCAACTGATTTTATATCCCCTCCTGATATTCTATTCCATCCACTTTTGCACAACCAGAAGATCTATTTTCTCTCTATTAAAATCATTTATTTGAACAAAAATAAGGAGAAGAAGAGGTCCAAAAGTTGGTCATTTGAACACCTTTGAGATCCATAAGAAGATCATCAACCCCACTTCATCCTCCATCTTATTTTACCCCTCCATATTCACCTCCTACTTCACCTTCTGCATCTTCTACTTCTACACCCACCACCACTGAATCTTCTTTTTCATCACTAGGTATGGCTAGTTTTAGGCCTATTGTTTAACCAAGATATGCTATCTTATTACTCCCAAACATACTTCATGATTTTCCTGCTGGATATTTGAAACATCTCCCAAAATTTAATGGGGAAATTGGTTTTTCAGTTGAATTTCTAGATTTTGTTGATAACATGAACATAGAACATGAAAATGTTTATATGAGATTGTTTGTGCAGTCTTTAGAAGGTAATGTTAGGATCTGGTTTAGACAATTACTGGTAAATTCTATTAAATATTGGGAGGAATTAACAAATATATTTAAGAATCAATGGGGTTTGAAAAAGGATAATGTTTACTTCTTAACAAAATTTGAAGAGCTTAAGAGAAATTATGGTGAAGCAGTAGCTGATTTCATCAAGAGATTTAATAAAATTTATCACAAAATTCCTCTTGATTGTAAACCCCCAGTAGCAGCAGCAAAGGTTAGGTTCTCCAAAGCCTTTGAGGATGATTTTTTTGTCATGTTAAGGGAGAGAACAACTCATACCTTAGAATACATGAAAAAAAATTCTATTGAGGTTGAATCCAATAAGTCTACTTCATTTAAGCTAAAAGCCAAAGTTGAAAAAGCCCAAAGAAAATTAAAATCTAATCAAGAAGCCTCTTCCTCCTCTAAATCCAAAAATGAAGATAAAAAAATATATGAAATCCCATCACTACTTAGAAACCTTTCAAATAGGATTTCTAAAATTGAAACATAACCTAGAACAATCTAGAAAACCGTTGCTAGACCCCAGACACAAACCCAAGGTCAATTCAAGGAAGCTCCTCAATTTCAGATTCTTCAGAGACCAAATAATGACCAGAAAGTACCTACACCTTTTTTGATTGATTATCAACAACCTAATGATAATACTCTCTCAATCACAGAAGATATTAATAATCTAGACAATGCATATCTTCATACTACTATTGTCCCTATCTATCAGAGTCAAATCTCCAAAGAGGATCAAGATAATTCTTAGGTCTCTAAATATCAAGCTTTCTATGATTTTTTAATTGTTGAGCTTAATATAACGTATGACTTAAGACCAAGAGCAGGTCCTGGTAGACCTCCTAAATATTTTGTCATAATTGGACCTCAAGTGAAAATTGTTGAAACTCAAACTACTACTATTCAACCTTTGAATCATCCTAATGATGCTACGCAAATTGATAGAACAATTTTGACTGCTTTTAATGTTGAAAGAGATTTAGAAAGAGTTAAAATTCATATTCCACTTTCATAACTTTCAAATAATCCTGGATATAAGATTCAATTCACTAAATGGATCCAAAACTCTAGTATATATGCTAAAGGAGATGTTATTAGCCTTCAATATGAATAACCATCAGTTGTTTTTGGTTCAAGTTCTAGTATGATAGATGAAATTGTTCCATCATTTTATGTAACATTGAAAGCCTATGATTCATTGTTATATAATTGTATGTTATATTATGGAGCCTCACATAACCTTATGCCTAAGGTTATCATGGATTAATTAAATCTTGAAATCACTAGATCTTATCATGACCTATACACCTTCGATTCTAAAAGAGTACCATGTTTAGGACTTGTGAAAGATTTAGTGGTAACTCCAGCTCAAATACCAGTGAAAAGTGTAGTCATATACATTGTTGTCACTGATATTCCTCCCAAATTTGGAATGCTTGTTTCAAGATCATGATGTGCCAAACTAGGAGGGAGACTCTAGATGGATATGTCTTTTTCCACAATTCCTGTGTATGGAGGAAAAAATATGAGGTTTTATAGAGGGGTTAGATTTATACATATTGTTTGTAAAGCAGACCAAGCCATAAATCATCCCATTTATGAAGTTGGCCAAGATTTTGATTGCTTCCAATTATCTTCAAATATTTCACATAATTCCCAACTTAAGATTGAACATGTGGTTGAAACTCCTAAATATGTTCAAATTGATATTTGGAAACTTTACTTTGATGGATCTTTTACAAAAGATGACGCTGGAGCTAGTATTGTTTTAATTTCACCAGAGAAAGATAATATAACCCAATCTTGCAAACTAGATTTTGGTGTCACAAATGTTAGCCTCTCTCATAAACAATTATAAATCCAAAATAAATTAAATTAATTAATTATTAAAAGTTATGAATTTATGCCTAACTCTCTACATTGGGTTCTTCCTCTAAGTTAGGAGTTAGGTTAGGTAGCTCCTAGATTGGTGTGTGTATGGTTGAGAAATGGTCTCAACCAAAGTGTCCAAGATAGACGCACTATCTTGAGACACATTCTCCTCATCTATTTAATTGTAATATTACATTATTTTAATAATGAGAAAATATGTGAGGAAGTTGTGAGGCTGAAGCCTTTTCCACCATGACTGTGTTTGGGTATAAATATGTGTGTTTTTATGTGTGTTAATGTTGTGTGATTATTCAACAACAAATAATGTTGCAGGATATGAAGCTTTCCTTCTAGGTTTAGAATTAGCTAGAAGCTTAAAGGTGAAAAATTTAAGTGTTTTTAATGATTCTAAATTCATAGTGAGATAGGTTTGGAATATTTTTCAAACAAATCATCCTAGGCTTAGGTATTACAATAATAAAGTTTGGGATTCCTTTTAAAACTCTTGTTATTCTTTCAATATAACTGTCATCCCTAGGAATGAAAACATTCATGCAGAATTTTTAGTTGTTTCTACAAGTTCTTTCAAAATAAAAGATTGTAGGTACAATACCAAATCCAAGTCAAATGTTCATCTAGGTGGATCTTATAGGTCCAAGTACAAGTGGATTAAGTACAAAAGCTCAAAAATTAGTGTTATAAATATGGAAAATTTAGTTTCAAGTTGAAGATATCATCTTTCTGATTCCAACAGCATAGACGACACTCAATTCCGAGTCCATATGGAGGATTTAGGAGTAGTAAAAGTTTGATGGTTGACTTAGTGATGTGGCAGCTTAAGGGGGCGACAATTTTGCAGAATTCCGACACTGGATTCTGACAAACTCTAGCTGAATTTTGGGAAAATTTGTGGGACGGTTAATTTGACTCCTTTGGTCAAATTCAGGATTTTTGAAAAAGAGCGGGTTTGTTTTTAAAATAAAAATATATATATATATTTTTTGCAGGGCGAGTCATGACCCCCGCCCTCCCCATACAACGACATAAAAAAAGGTAATTAAATGGGGGTTGGCGACCATGACCCCCCCGAACCTTGCCCACACATTACGAAACCACTATATTAAATTTGGTTGCAGAGGTTGTTAACCCCACCACCAACCCATCTCCCATAGTCCATGTACATAATGAACCGATGGAATATGTGGGGTAGGCCGCCTAATGTGGGTTCGGCCCCCCCAACATACACCACTTGGTACTTAATTAATGCTGTGGGATTTAAAAAAAAAGGTAAATGCATGGTTATAAAACAACATTCCAACCTAATACGGAGGGGGCGGGGTTTGACCACCTGACCCCCTCCCTCAAATGATGGATCTTAACCAACTTAGCCAATGACAGACTTGTTAAAGTCCGCTAAGCTTTTATTATATAAACTATTCATTTCAGAAGTCCACCCAGGGAGGCTAGGAGCAGGCACGAAGTACGAGACATGGTGGAACCATGAGCACTATGCAGGACAGGGGAAAAACCATAATCTAAGCCATCTTCCAAAGGGGCTAGGCTTTCACTTTGTTAGAATCAGGAAAATTTTATATGGATTCTACACCTCTTGATGCCAGGAATCCAACGGTGTTATCCATTTCTTCATCAAACGTCTCCAATTTTCAGGCCCTTTCAGCTATGGAGGTATAAGGGTGAAATTTTTCATTTAATTCTTGTGCTTTCATTTTTACTGCCACTTAATGAAAGAGGGCCTCCCCACTGATTGAGCAGGGCCTGGAGACGTAGTCCCTCCTAGATGAACTCCGATAGTAATTTTGTGTCTTCTTGCATGATTCTAATTTCTTCTCTCTTCTTATGTTTATGCCTTTAAATTTTCCTGTTTAAGCTACAATTTTTACATCTAATTCTTTAGCACATCTCAAGAAAAATATTTTGGATCAAGTGGTATCAAAGAAGGTGTTTTTAGATGTGAATTACATGTTTGTATGCTAACTAGAAACAGGCTACGAAGAGGTGAAGGGGCACTAAAGTCTTTTGATCCCAAAGCGACACATGCACATTGAAGAAGAAACATGGATCAAGATGTTCGAAATGAGGAGGAGCTAAACCTCTACAAGACCTTCTACACCATGGCAGATCGGGTCAAGAATTTTTTCTCTAGACTTGAGAAACTAGAGAAAGAAGGGGAGAATGCTTCAGAAGGACAAGGTTTAGGGCATGCAGATAATGAAGGAGATCCACCTCCTTCTCCTTCAGCGAGTGAAATTTATTCCTCCTCTTCTCACCATCATCATAGGAATTCATGAAATGCATATAATAAACCTTTCTTTAAGTTAGATGTCAAATTTGATCTACCCGTGTATAATGGTGAAAGTAATGCAAAGAAACTTAACAACTGGATTAGGCAGCTTGAACTCTACTGCAGGATTTAGCAAATTGTGGAGGATGAGGCAAAGATCCAATTCACTTCTCTTAGACTGAATGGCACAACTCTCATTTGGTGGGAGAGAAAACTTCAAGACAGCAATAATTTGGGTAACCTTCTTTTCTCATGGTCGAATTCATTGTTTCATTAAAGATCAATTATATCCCTTGGGTTATAAGAAAAAATCCTTAATGGAGTGGCAATACCTAAGGCAAGGTAAAGGACAAAGCGTGCAAAGCTTTACTGAGGAATTTAGAAAACAAGCACTAACTTTGGGCATTTCATTAGATTCACCTAAAGTTTTAACTAAGTACATTGGGTCATTACATAGTTACATTAGACATTCATTTTTAATGTTTTGACCTACTACTATTGACTCGGCCAATGTAAAGGCCATTCATCTTGAAAATAGGGGTAGAAATGATAAAGATGATCATTCAAAGAAACCACATTTCAAACCTTTAAATGGAAAATTCAGGGGGAAAAGAAAGGGAAAGGAAAAGAAGATGACATCAACAAAGAAAGATGAAGGAGAAAAGCCTTATTGCACTCACTACAAAAAGGAAGGTCATGACGATGATCATTTTTGGAAGTTGTACCCGAAAAAGAAGCCAAAGAGCCATGGTGGAAAGGGTAAGAAAAAGACGATATCAACTACACAACAAGACCTTGGATCTAACTCTGGCGATGAGGCATTGATCATAGAAATAGATACAAAAGGTAATCTTTCTCTTCATGTTAATTCTGAATCACATGGAAGCACTAGTTAAATAGATGAGCCTCTTCCTAATTAATGAAAGAGAATTGAGTCGTTTCATATTAGAGTTTTCATAAATCATACAAAAGTAGAAACTCTATTTGATTCAGGCTCTCAAGAAAATTTAATCTCAGAATCCTTGGTTAAAAAGCTAGGCTTAGAAATTAAGCCTCATTCGAAACCTTATCCGCTTGGATAGATACATGACAAAGTAAAACTAAATGTAACCAAGCAATGTAAGGTTAAATTTGTAATTGCCTCTAAACTGGTGGATGAAGTAGGACTGGATGTCATACCATTGGATATATGTGGTATTGTGTTAGGGAGTCCCTATATTTACGACAAGAAAGCAATTTTCTTTTGATATGAAAATAAATTCCAAATCAAAAAATATGGGGTAGAGTATATTGTAAGAGTTCATTAAACCAAGGTCAGTTCCAATCTTGTAAGTGCAGCACAGATGAAGAGATAGGTGAGTGGTTATCACTAGGTTTGAATTGCAGAGTAGGATGTGTGGAAAACCGCCCAAGGCCAAACAGGGGTTTTTCGAATGGATTTTGATGCGATATGGATTTTACAACGCTCTAGCCACATTCATGGGGGTCATGAATGTTATTTTTAGGCCTTTCATTGATGAATTTTTCCTTGTGTATATAGATGATATTCTTCTATTTTGTAAGACTTGGGATGAACATAGTGCTTGATGTATTGAAAAGGGAAGAATTGTATGTAAAATTGTTGAAGTTTGAGTTCGAGAAACCTCTTTAGTTTACCTAGGTCATATTGTTGGTAATGGTCAATTAAAAATAGACCCCTCCAAAGTTGAGGTGATTGTAAAATTGCCTAGGCCTACAAATGTAATAGAGGTCTATAGTTTTCTAGGTGTAGTACATTACTAGAGGAGATTCATTGCCAACTTCTTCATTTTTGCATCACCCTTACATGCACTGACAAGTGTAAAACAAGCCTTTCAATGGGGAGGAAAGCAGTAGAAGTCCTTCGAAGGACTGAAAGAGAAAACCAACATCGCACCAGTCTTGGCTTTACTGGATATCTAAAAGCCTTTTGCGATCGAAACCGATGCTAGTGGGTATGCCATGGGGGTTGTATTGTTGCAACAGAAGAATTCTATATGTTACCATTTGGAGAAGTTCTCCCAGGCTATCATCAATTACCCCACTTATGACAAGGAATTGTATGCCTTGGTCCAAAGTGTGAAAAAGTGGAAACACTAACTGATCGGCAAGTAAATCATTATCCTTATGGATCACCAGCCCTTGCAATATCTTTAGTCACATACCAAGCTAAAACAACCTCTTCATTTCAGGTGGATAGGATTTCTACAACAATTTAATTTGGTAATAAATTATAAGAAGGGCACTAGTAACAAAGTAGCAAATATGCTCTCTCGCCCTCTTATTGTTGCTTCTATTATCTTGCATAATGCTTCATTGCCTTTTGAAAGTTATGTTGAAAAATACGCTAACAATGATGACTTTAAAGCAATATATGCCAAACTAACTCATGGATCATAGGTGGACAAATATCAATTGCAGGGGAAGCTATTGTATCACCTTGGGAAATTGTGCATACCCATAGTAGAAAGGGTACATGTAATTCGAGAGGTGCATACCTCTCTTGTGTCTCATCAATTTGGTGTCAAAAAAACCTTATGTCATTTGCAAAAGTTTTGATTTTTTCCCCCTATGAAAGACATTGTAACCCAATTTGTAAGGGATGTGTGATGTGTTATGTTTCAAAGCCCTCTAATAGAAAACTTGGGCTCTACACACCACTCCCTATTTTGGGTCGTCCATGGGAAAGTGTGTCGATGGAATCTGCAGGAGGTTTGCCTATGTCTAGAAAGGGTCACAACTATTTGTATGTTGTCGTAGATTTCTTTAGTAAAATGTGCATATTAATGCCTTGTAAAAAGGAGGTCACTGTTGAGCAGACTGCTTATATTTTCTTTCAGTTTGTTTGGGTCCACTTTGGGTTGTCCACATCCATTATGTCAGATCGAGACTCTCGCTTCCTTGGAGAGTTTTGGACTATTTAGATTCAACAAGATGATGATCCTAGTGAAAATTAAGCACCTACACTAGGTGGGGCCCGCAGGCTATTTTTAGGTGTATGTCTATTTTTATAATGTTGAGCATATTCTATTTATAGTGGGAGTCTATTTATAGATGGTTGAGAAAAATATATTTATATATGAGATTCTCTTTTTAGATGCATGGGAGAAGTCTATTTATATATCACAGGTCTAAAAATAGATCGTACGTCAATTATTATTAGCCCTTAATAATAATTAGACAATAAATAATAATCTATTCTCTTAAAGCACTTGATTTCAGTTAACTGATGTGGAAAACCAGTTGACTGAAGGAATTACGAGTTCTAAGGTTGGTTGGTGGGACACGCAGAGTGGAATTCGTTGTAACTGAGTGATACAAAGTTGGAACAGAGTTGCATGTGTAGTTATGTGAGTTGTTATTTAGTTTAACTCAGTTAAGTGAGTTAAACCTAGTTGTGCTAGTTGTAACTAGTTGTAACTAACGATACACTAGTGAGATATTAGTGATTAATTATTTAATTAATTCACAAGCAGTGGTATCACATGCAACTAAAAAAATACTACTGTTAACTACATGCATGTCAGATCCAGTGGAGACCCAGTTGAGAGATAAGTGAAAGGGTCTGTTTGACTATCAGTTGTGACTATAGTCAGTGCACAAGTGCAACCAAACACACATTGGAGATGCCAATGAGGATTGTGTAGTCAAGGAAAGGCAAGATCGAATTCATTCAAGGATCTTCATCAACAAGGATTACGTAGTGGAGGCAGGTTGTTAGTGACCTAAAATTGACCGAATAAAGTGCTGAGGTAGTTTGATTAGTTTGTCCTTTAGATTAACTGTTAACTGAAGTATTATTTAATGAAACATAACATAAAATAGCAACATAAATGAATTAAATAACAACAATAATCAGAGAGAATAATAGGCAAATAATTTGATGACAGAGTTCGTCCGCCCTAGACTACATCTACGGGTCCGCTTTTAAGTGGGTGTCCATTTTTATTAGGATTGATCTTGAATAATATTTACACTTAAATGGATCAGAAAGACTGTGCTCGTAGGCACTTCAGAACCCTATAAACAGAAAGTACTCTTTGCTGCCTTTCCGACGCCTATCTCCGTGCTCAATTTCGACCATCGACGGCTGAGAAATGCTACGAACAAAATTGCCTCTCAACTTCTGAAACTGCACTATGTCTTCACAAAACCAAAGATCCAAGTTGAATTCATAAGCCAATTCCCTGGTTTAAATAGGCTGCCCTCAAACCTCTGAAATCGTCAATTAGCAATTTTTTGAGGAAATTAAGTGATAAGGGTTGAATTGTTCTCCATTCATGAACCTTATGGATATTTTTTCCCAAACCTTAACTCACAATTAATTTCAAAAAACCCATTTTAAACCATATGATAAAAATTTAACCCAACAGTTAGGCTAGCCGCGTGGGGAGTTGTAACCATTCCCATGTGAATGGGAAGAATAAAACTTGGTGGTTATAGATAATACTAATCCTTCCGTATTTAACTCTTCATGGTCATATGCGTGCGGTTTTACTATCCATGGTCTTTAAAACTATTACCCAAACATTTTCCGTGTGGGTATTACACTTGTTCACATATGCTGGTGGTTAAGTTTTCCACTACGGTCTTGAAAACATGTGTTTATTTAACGATATGGGTTTGTTAATATAAGTTTTATTTAAAACATAAAACAAACCCATAAAAAGGGTTTTACACCATGGTCTTCTGAACCTTGTAATAAGGTTTATGCTATAAGGTTTTGTGATATGATTTTGAATAGATTTGCGCTAGGACTTTAGCATTAGGTATTAATGGATAGGAATTTTTCATATGGGTTGGATTTTAGGAATAGGATTTTAGGTATTAGGGTTTTGACATATGTTTTAGGTATTTAGGAATAGGACTTACATTTCATAAGGTATTTCACCATAGGAAACCTTAGATCTAGGTCCATAAATACTATGTCCCCTTTTACACCATTTTCATCCAAATTCGAAACACATGAAGACCATTAACATTTGAAGAAGATTTTACTGGCGATTTGACGATTCTGAAGACTGAACTAGACAACGAACTGCTGGAGTTGACTTGGAACTCTATCGATCTTGTACTGATCAAGATCCTCCTGGATCAATCCTCTCCACTTAAAAAGCTTTTGGACCACCAAAGCATGATTTTAAACTGACAATAAGTGAGAATGCAACTCTCTCACTTTCGTCTTGACTTTGATGATGTAGCAATACATTCGATCAATCAACTACAAGTGATGACCCTGATGTTGACCATGGCACTTTTTGAACTGGTGACCTGTTCCACATTTTTGCAGTATGTACAACTTGCGATGATGGTGAAACAACCTGTTATAAACATGGAAATTGACTTCTTTCCACAAGATACCATGAGTTAGTGATTCACAATCTTTGAAAATAGTCTCTATAGGATGTTTTTCAATATCATTGACTTGTATTAACAATCTATTTTGCGGAAACTATTAAAGACATTTTTGACATCAATATTTGATGTTTCCATTGATTATCACTTTCCCCTGATGCATAATTTGAATACTTTGACACTGCTTTTAGAAAGGCTTTGATATGAAAACAAAAATTCTCCCTTTCCACTTGAAAAGAGGCTTCTAATGGCGAAACAATACAAGAGAAATCAAACACTCACTTTCCCCAATACTGACATGTATCCTTGCATCTGTTAAGTTTCAAACTTAAACTGATTTGATTCATTCTGACATTAGGAAGAAGAGATCTAGGAATCATCTGTAATGCATGTTGCATTCCCTGCTTATGAGTAAGATGTTTGTTTCCTTCAATCAAACTATCTTTAAACTAGAACTCATAACTTGAACTAACATATGGTCAACTCTTATGTTGTTCCTTTACACACATGATTACAAATATTTTTAATTGCTTTATTTCTTTATGATCTACAACTAACTTGTGACACATTCCATTATTAGAGGCATCAGGCATCAACTGCATCTCATGTGATATTTCCTTATTATGAAGTAGATTTTTTGGTTCATTAACTAGATCTTGTAATGAATCTAGCTTTTTAACCAAATTACCTTCATTCTGAAATTCACAACATGAACAAGTATCCTTAAGATCCTTATGTTGCTCCTTTATCGACATGAGTATGTACCTCTTACTTGAACTAATTAAGTGCTTCATATGATTAGCATTAATTAAATTCATGTGATTTTGAGTTTTATGTGCCTGAACGATGTACTTAATCCCATATTTTATGAGATGATACATATGTTCCTTTCTATAAAATATTGCATCACGTTCATAGAGATAAGGGCTACCTAAGACAATTCCGCAAATGTATAACGGTATCATATCCATATCTACTTCATCGATATAGTTAGATGTGATTGCAAATTTTAACCGACACTGTTTGGTAACATGAATTTGAGATTTTTCCTTTAACCACTCTAAAGGATATGGCTTTGGATGATTATTTGTTTTCAAACCCAATTGTTTAACCAATGACTCAGAAATCAAATTTTCCTGTGATCCCATATCGAACAATGTATCTATCTTAGTATGCTTTGAAGTTACCCTTATATGAAATAACTCAATCATTTTTCCTTCATTCAACTGTGTGATATTAGGAGCAGCAGAAGTACTAGCTTCATAAACCTTACCTGTTGTAACCATAACATTGATTTTACCTTCATCACCTGAATCGGATCCCAAATCCTTTGCTGGATTGCTATTTCAACCTTCTTTTCACCCTTTCTTGTTTGGAACTTCTTTGGCTTCAGTTCTGGATGAAGTTTCCAACACCTTGCTTCATCGTGGCTGGTCCTTTGGCAATGTGTACAAGCAGTTTTATCATCTCTCTTTTGAGCTGTGGCAGTATTCTTTCCCTTTGACTTGCCCTTCTTTTTGCTATCTTCAGTTTCCATCTGTGTGGATGTCTTTGGTGTAAAATTGAATGGTCTACCACCTGACTCGACATGAATAGCTTGAAGCCAAAATTCATCAAAATCATCAGGATTGAACATTAATAATGTATGCTGCAAATATGAATGAAAAATTCCTATATACTTCAACAAAGTTTATTTTGTGTCCAAAGAAATACCGAGTGCTAATGCCTTCATTCAGAATTCCTGTGTGAACTCTTGAACACTTTGTACCTTACCTTGTCGCAAGTGCTGCCAATCCATTACAGCTTGTTGTGTGTGACCCAAGGGATATAATTGTTTCTTTAGAGCCCTTATAAACTTAGTCCATGAGGTGATAACTTTTCCTTTACGCTTTAAATCTATTTGTGTCTTACTTTCCCACCAGATTAAAGCAGTACCCCCCATTCTAAGAGTAGCTAATTGGATCTTTGTCTTATCATCAGTAATATTTTGAATACGACAATAGACTTCTAATTTTTTTACCCAATTATCTAGTTTCTCAGGGTTCATCTCTCCGTCATACACAGTTAATTTGAAATTAACATCAAGTTTCAAAAGTGGACTCTTAAGTTTCTTTTCTTTATTTGATTCAGAACTAGACGTAGAAGAAGAAGATGAAGATGATGGAGATGAAGGAGGAGAAGGAGATTTATCGGCCTTGCCTTTACCCTTCTTCTTTGATGCCTTCGTCGATGAGGCTTCATCTCTCTTCTTTTTGTCTTCATATAATTCTGCCAACATTTGCTACATGTCATAAACATCTGCTGGATTTGAGTCTCATCCATGGGCTTCGTTTCAGTAGTTTCAGGAGTCTTAACGTTCTCAGTCCCTATCATCGTTGATTGATGAATGAATTTCTGTTTTCCGATCTCTATATTGAATTCCTCAAGCTTTTCTTTTCCACGTTGCAATCCAAACCTGGTTAACATCCACTGACAAACAAACTACAAGCACAACCTGCTCTGACACCAATATGATCTGGAATTGACCAAATAAATTGCTGAGGTAGTTTGATTAGTTTTTCCTTTAGATTGACTATTAACTGAAGTATGCTTTAATGAAACATAACATAAACCAGCATCATAAATGAATTAAATAACAAAAATAATCAGAGATAAGAAGAGGCAAATAATTTGATGATGGAGTTCGTCCCCCCTGGACTACATCTCCGGGTCCGCTTTTAAGTGGGCATCCGTTTTTATTAGGATTGATCTTGAAGAATATTTACACTGAAATGGATAAGAAATAATATGCTCGCAGGCACTTCTGAACCCTGTAAACAAAAATTTCTCTTCATTGCCTTTTCGACGCCTGTCTCCGTGCTCAATTCCGACCACGGACGGCTGAGCAATGCTACAAAAAAAATTTCCTCTCAACTTTTGAAACTACACTATGTCTTCAAAAAACCAAAGATCCAAGCTGAATTCATAAGCCAATTCCCTGGTTTAAATAGGCTGCCCTCGAACTTATGAAATCCTCAATTAGCAATTTTTTGAGGAAATTAAGTGATAAGGGTTGAATTTTTATCCATTCATGAACCTTAGGGATATTGTTTCCCAAACCTTAGCGCAAAATTAATTTCGAAAAACCCATTTTAAACCATATAATAAAAAATTAACTCGACGTTTAGGCTAACCACGCGGGGAGTTGTAACCATTCCCATGTGAATGGGCAGAATAAAACTCAGCGGTTATAGATAATACTAATATTTCCGCAGTTAACTCTTCACGGTCATATGCACGTGGTTTTACAATCCACAGTCTTTAAAATTGTTACCCAAACATTTTCCGTGTGGCTATTACACCTGTTCACATATGCGGGTGGTTACGTTTTCTGCTACGGTCTTGAAAACATGTGTTTATTTAATGTTGTGGGTTTGTTAATATAAGTTTTATTTAAAACATAACCCGAACCCATAAAAAGGGTTTTACACCATGGTCTTCTGAACCTTGTAATAAGGTTTATGCTATAAGGTTTTGTAATATGGTTTTGAATAGATTTGCACTAGGACTTTAGCATTAAGGATTAATGCATAGGACTTTTTCATATGGGTTGGAGTTTTAGGAATAGGATTTTTAGGTATTAGGGTTTTGACATATGTTTTAGGTATTTAGGAATAGGACTTACATTTCATAAGGTATTTCACCATAGGAAACCTTAGATCGAGGTCCATAAATACTATGTCCCCTTTTACACCTTTTTCATACAAATTCGAAACACATGATGACCATTAACATTTGAAGAAGATTTTACTGGCGATTTGACGATTCTGAAGATTGAACTGGACATCGAACTGCTGGAGTTGACTCGGAACGCTGTCGATCTTGTACTAATCAAGATCCTCCTGGATCAATCAGGAGGCACTAAATTGGTGCATGTTTATGCCAATTTTGTATGATAGTGTGAGACGATTGTATATTGTACAGAGAGCTCCTGGAGTAGAGTTTTGTATGATATTGTTTCATGATCCATGATATATACATAATATATGATAGTGGGGTTTTTAGCTTTATGCTTTCCTGGTAATAACACCTGTGTTATGTGTGATTGATTTTTCTTCATGTGTTTGCAATTGGTGATTAAATTTCCGCAAAGATTTAAGTAGGAGGATTATGCATTTAACAATGGAATATAATTGTTAAATTAGGAGAATCTAGAAATACATAATTGTATTAAAATTTCTACATGGACCAGCTTGTGGTGAATTATGGACACCAAGTTGAAGAGAAGTACAACATTCCATCCACAAATCGACGGATAGACAGAGGTCGTCAACCGTACTGTGGTACACTTGTTGCGGGGCTATTGCAGCAAACATCCCAAGTTGTGGGATGAGAATCTTCCATATGTACAGCATGCCCACAACCGAGCAATGCATTCCTCTACGCAGCATTCACCATTTGAGACATGTTTTGGGTACTTACCAAAGGACCCTTTTGAAATGATCTATGGAAGGGATGAAGATGCCTGTGGACGTGATGACAGGGAAAAATCACAATAGTTCATCCAGTGGATACTGACAATTCACCAAGCAGTGCAAGAGCAGTTGGAAAAGAGTCAGGCTCGATATAAGGCTCGACATGATAAGCACTAAGTCAACCATCATTTTCAATTTGGTGACGAGGTGTGGTTCCATATCAGCAAGGATTGGATGAAGGGGGAAGGTAAGAAATTGCGACCAATCCGGTATGGTCCATTTACCATATTGGAGAAGATTGGGAATAATGCTCTCTGACTTGATTTTCTTGTATACATGCAAATGTACTCGTTCATGAATGTCGAAAAGATGAAGCTTTATGAACCACCATTGATTATGGACACCGAGGAGGTGGGATTAGTTCTTTCAGTGGATGAATTTGCACCAAAATATCTTGATGAACTACCAGAAGACATCATTCTTGATCGAAGAACCAGGACTTCACGACGAGGAGATGTGGAATCTCTCCTTGTTGGTTTCAAAGGGATGCACCCAAGTAAAGCTAAATGGCTTGAAAAGGAGAAGGTGAGGGGGAAATTCCCTCACTTTCCTGTTGATTGATAAGGCTTTTGGGGTCCAAAATCTCTATAGTGGGGAGGAATGATCCAGGTGGATCATACAGGTCCACGTACAAGTGGCTTAAGTACAAAGGCTAAAAAATAAAAGTGTCAAAAATGTGGCAAACTTAGTATCAAGTTGAATATCTCATCTTTCTGATTCCAATGATGTAGATGACACTTAATTCTGATTCTGTATGGAAGATTTAGGAGCAGTCAAATTTTGATGGTTGACTTGGTGATGTGGTAGCTTAGGGGGGACACAATTTTGCAAAATTTCAGCCACCAGATTCTAGCCAAATTTGGCTAGATTCCCGGCGAAATTGTGGGATGGTTAATTTGACTCCTTTGGTCAAATTCCAGATTTTTCAAAAAGAGCGGGTTTGTTTTTAAAATAAAATATATATATATACTTTTTGGAGGGCGGGCCTTGACCCCCGCCCTCCCCATCTAATGACATAACAAAAAATGTAATTAAATGGGGGTCAGTGACCATGACCCTGTCGGACCCTGCCCACACATTACACAACCACTATATTAAATTGGGTGGTGGGGGTTCTTGACCCCACCGCCAACCCCTCTCCCATACTCCACGTACATAACGAGCCGACGGAATATGTGGAGCGAGCCGCCCAATGCAGGCCCGACCCCCCCAATGTACCCCACTTGGTACTTAATTAATGTTGTGGGATTTAAAAAAAAAAAAGGAAATGTATGGTTATAAAACAACATTCTGACTTAATACGAAGGAGGTGGGGTTTGACCACCTGACCCCCTCCCTCAAACAATGAGTCTTAACCAACTCATCCAACGACAAGTTTGGTAAATTCTGCCTGGCTTTTATTATATAAACTATTCATTTCAGAAGTGCACCTAGGAAGGTCAAGAGCAGGCACGAAGTACGAGACAGGGTGGAACCATGAGCACTATGGAATAGGGGGGCAGAACAATGATTTGAGCCCTTTTCCGGAGGGGCCAGATTTTCACTTTGTCAGAATCAAACAAATTTTATATGGATTCTACACCTCTCGGCACCACGAATCCAATGGTGTTGTCTATTTCTTCATCAAAGGTCTCCAATTTTTGGGCATTTTTAGCTATGGAGGTATAAGGGTGAAATTTTGCATTTAATTCTTGTACTTTCATTTTTACTTCCACTTAATGAAAGAGGGCCTCCCCAGTAATTAAGTAGGGCACAAAGACGTAGTCCCTCCTGGACAAACTCTGATATCAATTTTGTGTCTTCTTTCATGATTCTAATTGCTTCTCACTTCTTATGTTTATGCCTTTAAGTTTCTTGTTTAAGTTGCAATTTTTACATGTAATTCCTTAACACATCTCAAGCAAAATATTTTGGATCAAATATAGACCATCCATTCTAGATAATCTAAAATATTGGCAAATATTTGAAGATGATTAACAACTTAAATATTTTCTTCAATTTATTGATGAATTTTATGTCTTACAGATTGAAGAAGATCAATCAGATATGAATGAAGCTACTAAATAAAATGAAAACTCTGATCTAAATTAAAAAGTAGTTGATCATAATATTATCCAACTATCAAACAATTTCATTCCCAAAGGCCTTGTTCCTTTACAAAAAGTATTTGATCAGAATGATGTCCCTAGAAATCCACTGTCAATTTTACCAGAGGATGATATCGAAGAAACTAACATTGGAACTGATGAAGACATTAAAAACATTAAAATTTGTGCATATTTAACTCCTGAAGTTAAAACTGAATATCTCAAACTTCTTAAAAATTACAAATATTTTTTTTCTTGGTCTTATGATGATTTGAAAACTTATCATGCATCTCTTATAGAGCATAAAATTCCACTAAAACCTTAGGCAAAACCTTAGAAAAAAAATAATAAGAAGAAGAATTAATCCAATTTTGCTTCCTACCATAGAAAAAGAACTTAAGAAGCTTCTTGATGCTCAAATTTGTGCTACTTTAAGATACTCAGACTCGGTAGCCAATTTAGTTCCTGTTAGGAAAAATAATGGAGAAATCAGACTCTCTGTAGACTTGAGAAACCTTAACAAATCATCTCTAAAGGACAACTACCCAATACCCAAGATGGACCAGTTACTCGAAAAGGTTTCAAGTGCTAATAATACTTTCCATGCTTGATTGCTTTTCTGGTTATAACTAGATAATGGTAAACCCAGAAGACAGAGAGAAGATTGCCTTTACCACACCCTGGGGTGCATTCATGTATGCCAAAATTCCCTTTAGGTTATCAAATGCAGGAGAAACATTTCAAAGAGTTGTGGACTTGGATTTTGTTGGTAAGAAAAATAAGTTTTATGTTATATATCTTGATGATCTCATTGTTTTCTCTAATTCAGATGAGAAACATTTAAAACACTTGATGAAGGTTTTTGCCAAGTGTAGAAAGTTTGGGATATCTCTCTTTTTCCATCAAAGAAGGAAATTTGTTGGGCCACATTATTTCAAAGGAAGGAGTGGTGATAGATCCTAAAAGAGTATCAACCATTCAATCTCTATCATTGCCAAGGAATAAGAAAGAAATTTAAGCCTTTCTAGGAAAAATTAACTTCTTGAGAAGATTCATTCCTAACTATGCTAAAATAGTTAAAGACATAACTGATATGATAAAAAAGAATCATGGAGTTAAATGGAATATTCCTACTAGATATTATTTTGATCAAATTAATAGGCCATCTCTGATGCACCCACTTTAGCCAACCCCAATTATTCAGAACCTTTCAGCATATTTTCCTTTTCCTTTGAAACCACACTAGATGTTGTCCTTTTACAAAAAAATGAATATGGTGATGATCATCCCATAGAATTTTTCAGTAAGTTCATGCGAGATGCTGAACTCAAGTATGATATTATTGAAAAACAAGCCTACTCTCTTGTTCAAGCCTTAAAATCTTTCAGAATGTATGTCCTTCACTCAACCATTACTTCATATGTTCATAACAATGTTGTAAAAACTGTTCTTACCCAACCAGACACTGATGGAAGAAGAGGAAGTTGGATCACCCAAATCCTTTAGTTTTACCTCAGTATCAAAAACACTAAGCTAGTAAAATTTCAAGGTTTAGATAAATTGTTAGCTAAATCTAATTGCAAAGTCCTAGTAATAAATTATATTTTTGAGATTTCATAGAGGAACACACAAGAACCTTCTTCCAATTCTCATAGTGAGAATACACAAGAACCTTCCTTGAATGTATAAAGGGAGAATCCACAGGAACCTTCCCAAGATTCTGAAGGAAAGAACACACAAGAACCTTCACCTTCAAATCAAACAGTCCCTGTTCACATTGATGAAATTTTTTTACATATTGTTATGTAGATATTGTACATTTTCTGATTAATTTTGAGTGTCCTAGTCAATTTTCAAGAAATTAGTGCAAGACACTTGAGTTTAAATTTGTTAAGTACTGTATCATCAATGCCAACTTGCACTGGGAATATCCTCTCAGCATTCTATTACTTTGTTTAACAGAAATTGAAACTGAAGGCATCATTGAGTAGTTTCATGCAGGGATATGTGGAGGACACTATGCTTGGAGAGCCGAAACATACAAAATAATAAGGGTAGCATTCTATTGGCCTACTTTGTTCTCACAGGTACAAGAAAATGTTATAAGCTACATTCCATGTCAGATGTTTGATGGTAATAAAAAATGAGCAGCTCTTCCATTAGTTCTAGCAGTTGTTTCAACACCATTACTACATTGGGGACTTGATTTTATAGGATAAATTCATCCAACCTCAAGTAATCAGCACAAATGG
This sequence comes from Pinus albicaulis, assembly GCA_034641835.2. Taxonomy (NCBI): domain Eukaryota; kingdom Viridiplantae; phylum Streptophyta; class Pinopsida; order Pinales; family Pinaceae; genus Pinus; species Pinus albicaulis. The sequence goes on along the minus strand of CM076582.1, from coordinate 741,076,215 downwards.
ATTTTAACTGCCACAGACTACTTCACCAAATGGGTGGAAGCCATTCCATTCATAAATTCTATTGATACAGTAGTGATTAAATTCATTGAAGAAAACATTCTATCTATATTTGGTTGTCCTCAACAGATAGTGACTAACAATTCCACATCATTTAGTAGTGTAAAAATGATAGAGTTCTGTCAAAAATATCAAATGTTACTACATCTTTCAACCCCTTACTATCCTCAAGGAAATGGCCTTGCGGAATATTCAAACAAAATCCTGTTCAAGGTAATTAAAAAGACTCTAGAAGATCATAAGAAGAATTGGGACAACCACCTTATTTATGTAGTTTGGGCCAACAGAATATCTCCCAAGAGATTAATAGGTAAATCCCCATTCCAAATGGTCTATGGAAAAGAGGCCATTTTTCATACGAATTTGGATTTTCCTGTTCTTAAATTTTTACAAGAGGCTAGTGATGAACCTGATGATTTATCTAGAAGGATAAATCAAATTATTTAATTGAATGAAAACAGAGATGAGATTCAATACAAATTAAAAAAGTATCAGAATAAAATGAAAAGACCTTTTGACATAAATGGCATGGAAAGATAATTTAGGGAAGGAGATCTAGTTTTGAGATGGGATACCAAGAGGGATGACAGAGGTAAACACGGTAAATTTGATAATATTTGGTTTGGACCTTTCAACATTGCTGAAGTGAAAGGTAACAACACCTTCATTCTACAAAATTTCGAAGGACAATTTTCTACATTTCCTTTCAATGGAACATTTCTGAAACATTACATCTAGTATTGAAGACTTTGAAGAAGATTCAAAATCACCATTGTACATTACGAGTTTTGTTTAAAATTTTTGATTCTGCTTTATTTTTCACAGCAAATACTCCATTAGCCTGAGGAGAAGACACTTGGATCTTCTTGTTCTCTACATCCCACAGGAGGAAGCAGTCCCCAGTTGGAGCCGATGTTGTAACATTATTTGGTTTTGATAAGTTGGCATATTAGAAAAAAATCAAAATCAAAATGCTAAGCTAGGATATGAATGAAAAAGAAAAGAAATAAAAAATTGTTAGCACTATGACTCATTTTATATATTCATATCATAAAATGTTAGAGGTAGATTTCCCTAAAGAATGAAGGCATCAAAAAATGTTAGGAAAACAAAATAAAAATGGATGCTTTAGTTTAAAAAGAAGTAAATTGAAAGGCTTCTTGTTTAAATGTGCCACTAAAATTATTAGTTTTCACTTATTTGTCATTAATTTTCCTTAAAAAGCATTAATCCTTGTTTGAATTATTAAACATTAAACTTTACTATAATATGTCATATGTATATTTAGCCAAGGTCGCTAAATGAAAAAACATATTTTCGGCTTTGAATAAAGGGCATTCATTTTTCAATGGTAGATCTTCTCCCCGCCCAGATCAATGGTGGGAAGAGACTTCACACCCCCCTCATCCATTTCCCATTAATGTGGGGGCGGGGGGGGTTCCAAAAATCTGTTTTAATGGCGGGCAGCCCACCCTTACATGGTGCTCTCTCGTGACTTCGCACCCCCCTCATGCGCAATACCATAACCCATCTGCTACCCATTATGAAATCTGCTTGTGGTTTCCTTTTCGCCAACAGTTCTTGACCCCGCGCTTTAACCATTAACCCTCGTCCAACCAAACACTGCCACCTCACATGCATGTTTCCTAGATATTCCCAAACCATTTACCGCTATGTCATAACTCCACTCCCAGATTTTTAAAGATACTACGGTCACATATCAAACCATTAGCATAGACTCCATATGCTATAAATAAAATTAACCTCGCATATTTATCACTTTTTCCACTGATCATTATTGTTTGTTTTAGGTTAATAGATACATTGCACACACTCAAATCATATTGCCTTCACACCTAATTCAGTCGTTTTCCCTCTATTGTCCTTTCATCCATTCATCTATTTCATTTCCCTTTATTTTATCATCATGGCTCCAAAGGGAAAATCTAAAACGCTAGAAGCAGAAGAAAACCCCATGACTACCACCTCAGTTGACCTCGACCATGTCCCTCTCACATAATCCTCTTTTAAAATTGCTGACATAGAGTGTGAGTTCGATTTCCATGAAGTACACCTGTAGCTTAAGAAAAAATATATCGACAAACAAAATCCCATCATATTATGGGAATCACTCTTACCTTTCTTTAGCTTTCCAAAAATTAATGAGTTCCCTGACCTGGTTATCTAGTTCCAAACTAGATATGACCCTGTTAATAGGGCAGTTGTGGCTTAAAATGGAGACATTCTGATCACCATTTCTACTGAAACTATTAACAAGATGCGATTAATTCCCTAGTCAGACTCCATGAGACAATTTTCACCAGAAACACTTATGGATCTGTACCATAAGTTAACCTTTCCTAAGAGAGACTAGATTTTTGAGACCTTTCTCCTAGAAGATGTTGAATATCCAAAAAGAAATCCACCCTGCCTATCTTCAATATTTCTTGAAGCCTACAGACATTATATTTCTCTACGTTGTTAGCTGTTAAGCTATCTAGATGAAAAAACTATTGATGAATCCATCCTTGGATTCTTTTCCATTTTTAACAAAGATCGGAAACCAAAATTCATGTACAATTATAGTCAATTTTTGGCTGATAATATACATGAAAAATTCATGAATTTGACTACACAGGGAGTGTTCAATTACAGCTTTGTACATGTTCGCATGTTTCTTTTTCAGCAAGGAGATATACTACCAATTACACTCAGTGGACAAGATGAACAAGGAGCGAATCAATCAGTGATTCATTGGACTGATATAGTCAGAACTGTCTCAACAAAATTCACTTTCTCAAACTTCATAGATAAATTTATACACCCAGTGGAACAACTCCTCAGCAGTCAGACAAAGCCTCAGATTGGTGAAGAAGTTAAAATGATTTTACGCTTAAGTGATCAGGTCAAGACTGGTGACTAGTATTTATACCAAAACTATACATATATTAGGATATATGGCTGTGAAATTACACCATATAAGTCGCCTAATTATGTTCCAATGATAATATTTTCTCTAGAATATATTATGTAGATGATCAACATGGAAGACCTGCACTTTGTGTCAGGCAAGAGAAAATTGTTAGGTAAACATGACTCGGGGTAGAGTCAATGTTGACTAGGGTAGATAGTAGTGGTTTTGGGGCACATGGTTTTGTGCACCCATGGTTTTGGCCCATGGTATTGCATGTAATGGAGCCTATAAAAAGGCTGGGAAGACTTAATTTTAATGCAAGCCTGGAGGTGAGCGGTGAAGGCTCACTTGGTCGGATTGGCCAGGGTTTTGGCCAATGGTTAATGAAAATTCATTGGTTGGGTTTTTTCCCCAGATTTGGGGTTTTCCTGGTTAAACATTGTGTTTATGTTTGTGCTTTGTTGCTGGTTCTTTTCATGATTATTCTTCCTCTTGGTAAATATTTTATCTCTACATTAAATTTCCTATCAAAAATCTTAATACAAAATCAAATAAAAGATTGGCTCATTAAACTGCAACACAATATCAGCTGGTGTTGAGGCAGATACAATGTTAAAGAACATGAATTTCAGCCAAGTTTTACTTGGTCTTATGACCCTTTTGGTATAATTTTAGCTTTAAGAGTTGAACTAAAAACAACTCCCTACAACCATACTCCAAGACCTGAGATAAAAAAGTTCATGAACCAAGAGTAGTGGGCTGATGGTACACTTGAAGAAGCATAAGAGCAGATTTTATCCTCCTCAAATGTACAAACTCTAGTTTCTTAGAGTAAGCAATAGAAAAGGGTAAGAGAAGAGACTCCATCATCCATGGAGCTAATCAAATAATTCATTCTTCAGCAGAAGAAGTCAAATATTGGCTTGAAAGTATTTACAGAAGAGAAACAACTAGAGATTATTGACTTTGGAGATCCAGAGGTTTCTACGTCAGCAGGAACCAGTTTTCCAAACACTCCTCCTACAGCTTCACCTTCCAGAGATCCTTTGGAAATAATTGAGACTACAAGAACCAGTTCAATAGATGACCAAAATATCTTCTCAAATTTTCTCGAAATTAAACAGAAGAATGAGGCTTTAAAGTCTAATGTGTACAACCAGTTCTGGAAACAAACGTCCACTTCTCAACACATGCTTCTCTTTGCTATTGACAGTGAGAAAGGAAGGATGCAGATGGCTTTCTTACAAACCCAAGTTCCATTTCCAAAATATCCATCATACTACAAGAAGACCATATTTTCATTTGATACCAATCAGATACATCCAATTAACCAAATGGATATGCACAGACAGTCTAGTGAGATGGTGTTTTCCACCATGACTACTATAGCTATGTATCTTTATAAGCTTAGGACTACCTTATCTAATGTTAAATCTCAGCTTAAGATTGAAAATTTATCTTCCTTAGAAGACCTTGTAGTAAAAATTGGATATGACCAAAGGACTATAAGGTAGTAGAAGAAATTATTAAAAAGAAAAATGTAGAGATTGCAGCTTTACAAAAACAGTTGAAGTTGTCTTCTACATAGGACCCACAGACCAAGGAAATTGAATAGAGTGAGAAGAATATAGAATAAATGCTCAAGATTATCATTGAGCAAAACATCCAGATAAATAAAATGGAGTATCATATTGAAGGATTGCTCAAGGAGAAAGAACCAGCTCAACTTGACATGGTTCCAGTCACAACAGTCCCAATAGCAGTTGCAGGTACAGAGCCCATTTCATCATCAACATCAATTGAGCCTACATCAACAACAGTTGATCCAAAAAAATTAGCACAAGAATTGGCCCCACGAAAGCAGGAAAATGAGAAGTTACTGCAAAGGTTTCAAAACTTAGAAACACATAAAATAAAGAATGATACTCTGTATATGGAGGATATGCAGAAGTCCCATAGATTGGGACTCAATATTTCAATGTTAGAGAGTGAGTTGTTAATGGAAGATACCTTGGACCAAGCCAAGGAAAGTATTTGGATAGAGATCAGCCAATCCATGATAGAGGTATGGCCATCCATACAAATAATATTTGAACAGTAGGAACTCATTACCAGAAGAAAAGTAGTGATAGAAAAAAACAAAGTAGCATTGAATTCCAAACCATTAGAAGCCACAGACATGATAAAGGTACTAAATTCAAAGAGTAGAGCAGAGCTGGAATAGATAAACATAACTGAAATAACAACCACCATCTTAGAAATTAAGAAGGTCTTACAGAAGGACATTTTGATTAATCGGCTAGAAACAAAATGTTAGACCTTGGACATTGTTGTCCAAATATTTCATTCGAAGTTTAATGTTTTGAACTAGAAAGGACTACCTGGACTGGTAGCTCCAAATGATAATTTGGTTAATTTAGAATATTATTGCAAGAAATTTTATACCATTGCAATAGATAAAGCAAAGTTTGCAGGAATCAAAGGATAGATAACAAGGAAGAAATTTCTGGAAGCCTTAGAGTTTGATTTGGTCATCAAACATCTGTTCATCAACAAGACAACTTTATAAATGTACACAGAGGTGGATGAAGTATTCATAAACGTGGTGAATTTAGATATCCCAAGTGAAGAAAGTTGGGATCATCCAGTAGTTTCCTTTTTCCTATTATTTGATACTATTATTGTAATCATTTCTAGATATTTTCTTAGTCTTAGAACTAGTATAAATAACTCGCATTACAAGTTATTAAGGGTTGCACCCTTGGATAAGCATTTTGTAAGCATCAGTCTACAAACTTTGATCATTAACGATAAATAAAGGATTCTGGATTTGTTTTGTACAACTTTGTTCTCCTGTAAGTTTTCATGTTTTTCATTACATCTTGTTCTTTGCATGTATTTAATTATTATGAAGATAACTAGGTAAGAAAAAAATGATTTTCTGTTTATCTTAAATCCACTAATGTTATCATTTATATTAGAGAATGGTTTACTGAACTATCTATTCAAGTAACTCCCTCTACATCAATAAATTATCAGCATCTTCATAATATTAAATATGTTTTGTTAAGCTTTTGAACATTTTTTGAAGGTTTTTACACTTGTGGTTATTTAAAGCATTGAATTTGAATACTTAAGTAATCATATCTTCTTACGTTTTTCTGCTTAAACATATACAAATCTTAAATCACTGTGTGAAGTAAAGAAACATCCCCTTTTCTTCTTAATTAATATTATCTAAAGTTTAGACATAGTTTTTGCAAATTGTTTTATGCATTGGTCATCCAAAAATTCCAAGCTTAAAACAAACAAAACAAAATATTATAGATGCTATGGAATAATTTATTGACCCCAATTATCTTAGAAGACAACAATATATATACTTGTTTTTGTATAAAATGGGAAACTCCATTCTTGATGTTGGTAGAATAATTGTTATTTTTTCAAATTTCCCTGGAAGGAGAGTTATTATATATACAAAAAATCAGAGTTCAATATTTTACTAACACTATTGTTGTTATATATTCTTCTGTAACATTTTGAATCTATTATTACATTTTCTTTGGATATCGGTGTTTACCTGTACGATTCGTACATGTAATTTAATTAGGAACTTTATTAGTCCATATACAATGTTTTTGGCCAAAAAGGTTCAATAATCATTATTTTCGTTTCTCTTCTCATTATGTATAAATTCATACCTATACTCGTTACATTTTTTAGTCTTCTACTTTAATTGTATCATAATAATTTTGTAAAAATATCATGTTTAATTTTCTTTTTCTTTTTGAATTTGTTCCTTCTTCGTATAAGCAATTCTATTACTATTGTTCACCTTTAATTTCCACTAACAACCCATTACAAAGGAATTATGATATAGTGTAGTCGATTCTAGGTAGAGGCCATATAATTCATAAAATATATAGCACATTGTGCTAGATTAGCAGTGTATCTGTTCTTTATAATCTATCCATAACAGTAAAATTCCTTTTAGCTACAATTTCATGATTATTATTTTATTTTTGTTTTGGCGTTTTTCACAAATAATCCATGTCTATTTCTTGAATATGTTTTACTACTCTTCTTTGTATTCCCAAATTTTGTTCAATATACAAATTAATAGAAGCTTCTATGCATATATATTGCGATGTTTTCTTGCACGAATTCAACATCTACAGTTTTTAACAGAAGTGTATATATGTCTTAGGAAATGCCTTTATTCTTAACTAAGTTATTAGACTCCCATTACCAAATTTATCCTTGGACATTTATCTTTTAAGGGTTCACTATTTATATAAGGATAAATTCCATATTTCCAAATTCTGTTAAATAAAATCTTTTTGGTCTTCATGCCTATTGTAAGAGTCCATATTTCCTTTAAAATAATTATTTTCTGTTGCTATTACACTTGGTCTACTCATTCGAATTCCAAAATATTTCATTAACAACCTTTTAATATATTCTATACTACAATATAAAAGAGTAATGTAACTAAATATTTAGACATAGCTTTCAATTCATATTTTCCTAAAGCATAAGTAATTTCATTGCTACTTCTAAAATGAAACTTACTCAAGGTAAAGAAATAATTTGAACATATACAAGAAAACATACAAATTCCACAGGTAGAAATATGACTCGAATAATTATTTTGGAAATTATCAACTAAATACTTGGCTCCTCCCAACCATGACAAAATAATTCTTAGTTGTCCCCCCGAGCAAAATCAGGCCTACAATTCCTCTACAGTTTATTTCTTACTACTTCTCTTTGGTCTCTCAAATTATGCTGTCTTATAAATTATAAGACAGAATCCATTATAATTTTAGAGATATTATCCATCTACCACTCTTTGGGTGGTTATTAACTACATCCAGCTCACCTAATAGGTGGATGGTAGTTACCTTCTCACTAATGAGATCTTGTTTCCCACTTCTGAGGAAAACTCCATGTCTTCTAGGAAACATTTAATTGGTGAATATCACAATTCATAAATATATCCAATCATCGAGATTAGATGCCTAGGACTTGCTAATGGATAATAGTATTTTCTAAAATAAAATTGCAACCTTTTTCCTCTTTCAACCATCTGTATTTAGCCATTAATTTTCCAGTTTTTATTTATTCATAAATAAAAACATAATTACAATTTTACAACAACTTTACAGTAGTTATTATCAACAAAATTGCTGATGCTTAAATTTATACATGTCTTTTAATGTAACATACTAAACAAAAATTAAACTTATGCACATTTAATTACATTGAAATACTTAAGTTGAGGGATATCACATCCTCCCCTGCTTAAATTTGACAGTCCCAATCAATAATTCCTTCTTGGAAATCATTTTAGAATTTAAACCATATAAGGGTAAGCTTCCTTGAAAGCATCCTCCAACTGCTAGATTTTTTTTCTCTAGATTAAAATGTTTCCATTAAATCTTCAACTGCACTACATCTCTATTTTGAAGTGTAACCATCCTCTAGACTAGAATACACAGTGGTTCTGCTAAGAACTCTCCCTCTGGTTCCACCTATACAATAGGCCAATCAATCAAGAGAAGGATCATATACATACTTTTTCAATAATGAAACATGAAAACATTATCAATCTTAATGTTGGCTAGGAGGGCTAGTTGATAAGAAATAGGTCCAATTTTGGCTAACATTCTAAAGGGTCCACAATATTTATGAGATAACTTAGAACAACAGTAAAGTTTGAGTGTACTCTTCTTAGGTTTGACCTTCAAGTATACAAGATCTACCACATTGAATTCCTTCTTAATTCTTTTCAAACTTTCATAGATTTTATAACAATCTTAGGTTGTGTTTAGTTCTATTTAACTTACTTGACTATTTCTTCCATTTATTTTAACATGTATGGACCTAATAACAATCTGTCTTCAGGGCGATCCTAACTTAATGGTACCTTGAATATTCTCCCGCACATGACTTCAAAAGGACTTATTTTTAAAGAGGTTTGATATTTATTGTTGTAGTAAAATTCAGCTAGATGCAAATAGTCGCCCCATTTAGTTTTCTTAATCTTTCACATACACCCTTAACATGTCCTCTGATATTTGATTGGTCCTTTTTCTTTGACCATTAGTTTGAGGATGACATGATGCATTAAATTTTAACTTAGTTCCCATATTTTCAAATAATACTTTCCAAAACTTGGAGGTAAACTTTGCATCTCTATCTGAAATCACAACTTTAGGTATCCCATGAAGCCTGAAAATTTTTGTCATAATTTTTTTTGCAATATTTATGGCCTTAAAAGTAGATTCGACATGAACGAAATTTTTTTCTTTGCTAAGTTTGTTAACCACAACCATAATAGAATCATGGTGTTTCTCTGTCCTTGGAAATACAGTGACAAAATCCATTGAAATGGTTTCTAATTTCCATTCTGGAATGGGTATTGGTTTTAACAATCAGGAAGGGTGTTGATGGGATGCCCTAACGTGTTGGAATTCAAGACATCTTGCCACAAATTCAACTATTTTATTTTTCATTTTTGACCAATAAAATTCTTTCTGAACACAGTGATCGAATTTTTATAGTGAGGATGACTAGTTGTTCGTCTTTTATGCAACTCATCTAGGACAAAATTATTCATATTTATTTCATTGGGTATATAAATTCTGCCTTTAAACAACAATAAATCTTGGCCATTAACTGAAAAATCACCTTCTTCCTCTTTAAGTTTATCAAATTTTTGCCCTTTTTCCTTAATTTTCAAGTATTATAAGTCAAAATTTTAAGCTATTTTGCATTAGGGGAAATTTCAGTCTAAAAGTGGCCTCCTAAGGAAAAATAATAAAATAATAGGAAAACAATAAAATAAGAGTTATGAATTTTGGAGGGAAAAGAAGAAAACTATTTTTTTTTTGTATTTTTCACTTGTCTCCTTATAGGTTTACTAAAATTTCAAATGTAGACACTTGTTGGATGCATAATTAAATTCCACATCCAATGAATACCCATTATGCATACTTTTGAGAAGACCCACATTGATAAAAATTGAAGATACATTAAAAAACATGTCGAATACGGTTTTTTAATGTATATTAAATTTTTATCAATGTGGGTCTTCTCATAAGTATGCATAATGAGCACTCGTTGGATGTGGAATTTAATTATGCATCCAATGGGCATCTACACTTGAAATTTGAGTAAACCTATAAGGAAATAAGCCAAAAATACAAAGAAAAAAACTAGTTTTTTTTGTTTTCCCTCTAAAATATTTTGATGTACCTCATTTTAAAATTAAATTATTTTGATTGGTTTACATATTATGTACATGATAATTTCATGGGTGTTTTTAGGCTGAAATTTCCTCTAATGACTCTTTCGAGTAAATCTTTTGATCAATTGACTATTGATGTAGCACAAATCCAATTTATTTTTCTACTTAAAGCATCAAATATTTTGGTTTATTTCCCTTTGATGTGTGTTATCTCAAAATCATATTGAATAATAAATTCTAACCATATTTCTTGTCAGGAATTTAAATTAGGCTAATCAAGTAAGTATTTGAGACTAACATTCTCTGTCTTTAGCTAAAATCTTCTCCCTACTAGATAATGTCTCCACATCTTGAATGCATGAATCATTGCTGCTAATTCTAAATCATGAGTAGCATAATTATTCTCATGTTCTTTAAATTTTATGGATTCATAAAAAACAGCATGACCATCCAGTATTAAAACTCCTCTTATGCCTTCTTTACTTGCATTTGTACAAAGCACAAATTCCTTATTGGGATTAACTAGTTTTAGAATTAGAGTTGTAATTAAAAGTTGTTTTAGTTTGTCAAAACTAGCTTGATACTTTTGAATCTATTCAAATCTAATTCCTTTCTTTTGTAGATTAGTAATTTGATAAGAAAATTTATAGAACCCCTCTATGAATCTCCTATAATAACATATTATTCCCATAAAGGGTTTGACTTCTTCCACATTCTTGGGTATTGGCCACTCCATAATTTATTTTATCTTCTTAAGATCTACAACAATTCCTTCTTCTAATATTACATGTCCTATATAATGAATTTGTTTCTGGTAAAATGAAAATTTTCTATATTTATCATATAGTTCATTATCTCTTAGATTTTGGAGGACCATCTGTAAATTTTGGTCATGCTCTTCCTTACTCTTTGATTATACCATAATATCATCTATAAAGATAATTACAACTTATCTACAAGTGGCCTTAATACATTATTAATAAGGCACATAAATGTAGCAAGTGCATTAGTCAACCCAAATGGTAGTAATATAATTTCATAATGCCCATATTGTACTGTACGAAAAGTTGTCTTGTGTATGTCTTCATCTTCATCTTGGTTTGATGATATCCTGACCTTAGATCAATTTTAGAGAATATGGAATCTCCTCTAACTTGATCAAATACGTCAGCTATTCTTGGCAAGGGTATTTATTTTTCATACTCATCTTATTCAAATATCTATAATCTATACATAATCTCAATGTTCCATCTTTCTTTTTCATAAATAACGTAGGTGCTCCCCAACGAGACACACTTGACCTTATGTACAATTTGTCCAATAATTCTTGCAATTGCATCTTAAAATCCATTAATTCAAGAACACTCATTCTATATGGTGCCTTGGATACTAAAATGACACCACTAGTATAAGATCAATGATAAAGTCAATATCCCTCCTTGGAGGAAGTCTTGGTATTTCTTCTGGAAATACATCCTTGAGTTGTTCTAGTATAGGATACTCCTCTAATGATGGTTGTTTTTTATTTTTAGATAGATCTTGAACTTGGATAGTGAATAGTTGGAAAGCTTTCTCAGCATATTCATTCATTTGTACAACATAAATTTGTCTAATATAAATTTCTCTTGGGATTCCTTGAACCATACAATATTTTCCTTCATCATCAACATAGGTAAAGGACTTCTCTAAGAAGTTTAATATCACTTTATGTGCTTCTAACCAATCCATTCCTACAAGTTGATTAGATGTTTGCAACAAGGGAGTTAGTGCTTCCTACTAGTGGGTGCTATCGAAACAATCAAGGGGGTTAGTGCTTCCTATGAGTGTGTGCTCATAAATCTTGATGTGATATGAGTGGTGGCTTTATATTCACATCATAACAAAACAAAATATGTGATTTTCTACCTTTATGGGTTTCCACATTAATCTATATGTTCATATATGTATGTTTCTTATGGTGTTTTTTTTATGTTCATGTGTTGATTTATGCTGCTTCTTACATGGCATGTTGTTGGTTGGTTTCCAAGTAAAATAAAAATTGGAAATTGGAAATAATTGTTGAAATTAGCCAGTATACTAATTTGTGCCCCCTCCCAGTATTAACATTATTTACATCAATTTATATCAGAGCAAGTTCCTCTAGGAAAAACTTAGTCACTGAAATGTATATGAAAAGGAAACATGGATAATCAAGATTAGCTAACACCAAAATGAATACCATTTTTTAATGTGTCAGATTATGTGCTCTGGAAGTTTAGAATGGAAGAATATTTAATGGCTATTGATTTAGATGTATTTTTGTCTGTAGAGTATATAATGAATAATGAATATGATATATAAGCCAAGAAATTTACCTTACAAGGGCCATGAAATCTAGATTAGGCTAGGGTGAGAAATTGTGAGTTTGAAAAATAAATCATTGGACAATTTTCAATGTATGTATGGAAGATAAATTCAAGAGGCACCAGAGAAGATAGAAGATCATTGTTTTTCTTATAGTGAATCAGATCTTAAATAATATCCTCTTGTAATAATTCTTGTTGTTAGACATGAAGAGAAGAAAATAAGGAAGAAAAATAAGAAGGCATTCTAGAGGAAATCTGCTCAGAAGATTGAATATCTTCCCTCCACTTTGTAGGCTACTTCTCATCGCTCCAAAGATGAAGAAGAAGATCATAATGAGAAGGAATGTACAAGTAATTTTTTGTTTTGTTGCAATTAAATAAATAATCCATTTATCTTCTAGATGTATTATATGAACAAAAGGATAAATGTATATCTAGTAGTAGTGAAGATGGACCTACACTTATAGCAATCGAAGATCAAGATCCCACTCAAGGAGAAAATGAGATCATACCTAGTAATTATGAAGAAGGGATACTTCTCAAGCCCATGGAAATATTTAAACTAAAAAAGGGGTCAATATATTGATGTTGTAAGTAAATAAAGTGATGAACCAAATAACTAGCAAGAAGAAGTCAACAAAATAAATGAAATGTTGAAAAATAAACTGAATGAGAGAAAAGCTTACTGTGAGAGACTAGAAGATGAAGTAGTCTCACTGAGACATGACTTAGAAAAGGACATTGAAGTGTTTTCTCAATATTAGAAGCTTGAAAAGGGCTCCAATATATTGGTTAAGATTATCAACAACCAGAGATCCCCCCTTATCAAGACAGGTTTGGGATTCAAAGAAGAATAATTCTCTAAGAAGGTAGAAGGTGAAGGGTATAAAACCATGATAAGAAAAATAAATAATCTCACATCAAAAAAAAAATGAAGCATTTCGAAATAGAAAAAACAAAAAAAGAAAGTAAATGAAAATCTTAAGAAGTTGTTGTAGCTGCTACAATCCCCCTCCAAAAATTTTCGCATGCCATGATTTTGGAGCCCACCTTATATCCACAAGGACCCATATTTCGTTGTCGTAAATCATTTTGTTTGAATTAAAGACTTATTGTTGCATCAAATACTTATGATTAGTTGTTTTGACCTTAACTAAGCATGTTGTAACACAAGCCATCTCCTACCCTAATATTGCACTTACTTCTAGTCTTCCCTCTTGGAACTATGCAATCCACTACATTTGGAAAATATGCTAGGCATTAAGGATAAAAACTACACAATCCTTGAAGATAGGAAGTCCTTGAGCACAAAAAATCCATTGAGTCTTCTCCTCCAGTCAGAAATTGTGCAATTCACTGAGGCAATGAACAACACAATTCCTTATTTTTAGGAATTTTGCAATCCTTTATTCAAGTGTGAATGGGAAGTTTCGTGGAATAAGCTAAGTTTCCATCCCAATAAAATAGGAAGTGCATAATCAATGTCTGATAAGTGGCACTAAGTTGCTAATTTTGATCTTAAGACAAGTGTTGATGTTTCCTTGATTTTAGGCATGCACGTCATAAACCATAACCCGACTACATCTATTTAATAGATTTCATAGAGCTAATTTTCACATTTGAACTTGGAGCTCTAGACTTCCCAACGAGATCAAGGATTTTTCAACCAACTTTGCAGCACTTTTCCAGGTAAGTTTTGTAACTGTCGTTTTTTGTCACTTTTTCTTATATGAGTGATATTTTTCATGTTTCTTTTCATGGAAGTTGGTGTTTTAACTATTGTTAGATTTTACAATTGTTGGTTTGGTCATTTTTTCACATTTTCTAAGTGTCACATCGAATTCTTGGTTTTTCCCACAAGAAGTAGTCAACGCTGGGTCATTTATGCATGCTCATTTTTCCTTTTGCATGTTTGCTTCTGGTACTTAGTTTTTATTTATATAAATTCCTCTCATCTTAATCTACATTCCTTCATGCCCCAACACTCATATCTGTCACTTTTATCTCCTTGCTGGGTAGATCTATGTAATCTTAGCTAATAATTTCCTCTCACAACTATGTAATTCACATTATCAAGACATAATCTTCATGCTTAGCCTTTAAGACTAAGCAATGCACACTCACTGGATTTCCTAACTATACATTGTGTAGTTCTAGGCCTCAAGACTCAGCCCTAGAAACTGAGACTACATAATGCACAATCTCTTCCCTCATCCTGCCCAGCTGATTCTTCACATCTCAAAATCTCAAGCATAAAGATCATTAATTGTTTGCTAATACTGCATAATGCGCAGTTCATGAGCCTCATCAGATCACCTTGAGCTCAGAAATTGCACAATCCCTTCCTTCAGTCACTGAGTTGTTGCTTTGGTCTTGCCGAATAAACTATTTTACTTGAGCTGATTTGTATTTTCCATGAGTGCATATTATGTTACAAGTACTGCAACTTTTTGAGCTTATCTCTCTCTTATCAGTTTCTTTCATTATGCCACCAAATGGATTTTCCTCAAAATACACCATAGAGAGAAACACCGATGAAGTAGTTGAGAGTACCTATGTCACCATGTCAGTTCTATCAGACACCCAACTATTCATTGAGAAATGTTTAGGTATCACAAGGCACACAGTAAAATATGCATTCTCAGCAACCAGTTTCAAAGAAAAACTAGAAAACATACATGTTTATATTAACTATGTACAGGTTTCTATATTCCCCTATGCATACATTATCAAGTGGATCTTGTCACATACATATTAAAACAACGTTATTCTCAGTAGTGTCAGTGGAAAATGGCTTGTCTCATTCATGGCACATGATTTTCAGATGATGTGCCATTTTACCTTTCTAGAAGCTTACATGGATTGTCACTTTTATGTAGTCACCAACTACCGTAGCATTAAATATGTCATCAAATTTTGGGTGAAAGAGCCATCCAAATTATGCCAAACACCCAACAACACTTATACGGTCAAATATATCAGGAAATCATTCCAATACTTGATAGTTCTATCTTTCCAGATCTATGGTCAAAAGAGTATTGAGACCTTTCTAGAGGGTTGGGAATTTTTGTTGCATTAGGTTGTGAATGGAGGGAAAGAATTCAATTGGTTGGGTTTGTTGGCCCAACAGTTAAATATCCATATGAATAATTCCAAGAACCCTCCTAAGGGTAAAAAAGTTAGGTTCTATATGTCTTCTTACTTATTAGATGTGATATGTGCTTATAATTATTTTCCTAGCATGAGCTAGACATGGACATCAAAGGAGCCTCTTGTGCATATTTATCACAAGTTTCTTTTATAGTGTAGATACAAAGGAGTCGTGTAGAATTTGACCGATAACTTCCTCATAGTGCTCTACAAGATGATCTTTGAGGAAAATCCACCTTGCATGTCCAATGAGGTTATGGAAGTATTAGCAGAAGTTGTTGATTGGTTTCCCTCACCAGATAACACTTACCTCAGGGTGTTCAATGGTCAGAAATCTTCTCATCTTCTACTAAGGTATGCCACTAAGAAATTGGTCATGTAGGAAGTATCTTATCATCTTTTCACAAGTTTATTAGGAGTCTTGGAGAGGAATAAGAAAGTGCCTTATCCCACTCTTCCTTTGCAGATTGGATCATATGAGATTAAAAATGTGAAAGATGCGGAGACCGAGGGAAAAGAGCTAGATAAATTTTGGTTTGATCTTATGGAATATCATTCGTACGATGCCAATTTTTTTTGCAAAAAACACTGTGAAAAGATACATTTCAATTGGCCAAGTGGGACTTATTCTAGACTAGAGGAGGAAAAGATAAATAATTATTATAATTCCTTCAAACCCCGCACACCAGTCATCTTTGCATGTACATCACGAGTAACTCCTTAGCAAGATGCCACTCTGGAAGCATAACCAACATAAATCCGCAACCCAATGCATGAAAAAGGTAAGAGGAAAGTTGTGCACAGTCCGATAGAAGAGCAGAGCCACAAATTCAAAGTATATCAAATCATCTTGAAATTGGATATATCAGTGGAAAAGAGGAGAAAGAAGAAGAATTAGGAGGCAGAAATAAGGAAGAAGGAAGAAAAATAACATAAAAAAAATAAGAGAAGTAGATACGAGAAGAGGAATTAAGGAGAAGATAAGAGGAAGAAACAGCACTGAAGCAAGCCAAATAAGAAGAAAAAAATCAACTACTGGAAGAAGAAAGCAGGTAACTGCAGGACAAAGAAATTTCCCAGGAAATTTAAGATTTGATAGTGATCTAGGATATGGAGGTAGAGCTAAAGCAAAAAAATTAGGATGTTTATATCATGCCTTGCACATAGTAGATCACCACTTAGTCTCCCCCTCCTCCTACAGAAGGGAAATCTCTAGGTGAGGAAGAGGAAATTTCTCCTCTTGATGAAAGTTTGGTGATGGATATATATAGTTTAAATTGTGATGATATGAAGAAGAAGATTGTACAGGCAAGAAAGTAATTGTTTCTAGATGACCTCTCACATCCTACTTTTATCCAGGAAAAGGTGATCCTGATGGACACCAGGAAAAATCCAGAAGCTAAACTGGGCCTTCGTAGGAGCCTCCAAGTCAAACAAAAAATATTTGATGACTAAGAACAAATAGATGGCAAAGAACTTATAGGCTGCAAGGAAACATATTGAACAACTCCAGGCAAAGGTTCATAAATCAGCACCCACACAGGTGTACCTAAAATAACTTAAGGAAACCATAATTGATGACATATTGATATTGGGAGACACTATGAGGAACCTATATGAGGAGTTAGCCACTGTGCACAAAGAAGTTGTATGCTTGCATGGCATGCAACCAAAAATATAGAAGTAATGTTGAAAGTCTTAAGGTTTTTCATGTGATTATTACTATTTTGTATGAGTGGGGAATGCATTATAGAGGTGCTCCTCCTAAGTTGGTAAAAGGGACAAGGCAACAAGCAAAGTTGGAGAAAGATGAATTTTTGATGCTCATCCAAAGAAACAAACAAATCGACACTTTCATTACCAAAATTTAGTCCTATTATGCATGGTTATAGCATAGTGTGGATTTCATTTTGAAGTCACACAAGATCCCTTTGGTCAGCACACTCACTAAAGCTGAAGGAATACTTGGACCAGTTCAAGAAAATCGCTACCAAAGGGGACCTAGAGATCAACATACATGATATGTAAAATTGTATCAATGGCCCTACCAAGATTAACACCATGTTGTTCTTATTGAATAAGGAAACACTAAAGTACTCCAAGACTGTGTACCTAGATGCAATGGATGATAGAGTTTGTTTCCAACCTGATCCTATTAAAAATTTTGAGGAAATCATTGCACAATATAAATATTAGCACTACTATGTGACCAAAGATATACAAGTTGAAGTTTCTAAGCTATAGTTTCCCCAAACTCAAGCATGATATGTAATTTTGTCTTATTAGGCTTGTTTAGTTGACTCTACCCATTTTTTTCCTATATGGGTACTTGTAATATTTTTATATAGATATTTTTGTAAGTGGAAGTCCAAGTGTGAGTTTTGGAATATGAAAGGTCATTATGTAAAAGAATTCAAAGAGTCGTGAAGGAAGTCAAAGAGTCACAAAGGAAGATGAATAGTCATCCCATGTGCTATAAATATACCCTCATAACTCATGAAAAGGGATTTTAGTTGGTATTTTGGCTTAAGATCGAAAGCTTAGGAATATTGTTGAGAGCCTTGGATTCTCCTTTAACATAAAAGGGTTATCTTACTTTGGAGAAGCAAGTGTTGGCTTCATGTTCCATTATTGGGGCTTTTATTTTTTCAATTGTACATGTATGTTTGTAACTTTCACTTTAATAAAAGCTTGAAGTCGGTATGTCTTCATGCATATGTCGTGGATGTAGTAATACTATTCTTGTTATGTTTGTGATATATGTTATTTCATTTATGCTAATTCTTATGAACTATTTCATTTTACTTAGTATGAATCTTGTTGAATATGTGTTGTTATGTTATTTCGATCATGGTTATCTTGTGAACTATTTTTCACGTTAACTTATGATTCTTTTACTTCTCATGTGTCCCTTTAAGCTAAGTACTATTACATGCTTCTACGGGGCCCACTCCCTTTTCGTTTAATGTGATGGAACTTCTCATGCATTACACTCGACACTTCAAAAATACCATACACTTGTTTCTGCCAAAGTCGTGTATACATCATTCTATGTGGTTATTGTAGCCAATTCATACTCTTAAAACCCACCACTTCGACAACTGGTCATATTCCGGTTGGGCCACCTACTCCAAACAGTGTGGGGTATAATTGGGAATTCACATCAAGGAGACCCCCTGCACCTGTTGGAATCTTCTAGCACCGTCAATAAAAGAAACAGAAAGGAAAACAAAAACAACAAATAAAGATGGATAACAACCATAAGAAGCAACAACCTCTGAGAAAAAAGAACATTGTATATGAGTAGCAACAAAGAATTTCTCATGGAAGCAATTAAAACACCTTAGAGAATAGATCAAGAACCAACATAGGTCCTTTCCTCCTCAAGTACAAAGTCCTAAAAGACAAAATACTTTTAGGTATCAAAGGTTCTTTAAGGTTTTTTAATCGTTACTATTTTTCTTACAACGATTATGGACATAAAGCGATATAGTGTAGAGATTATGCAAGAAATTGGAATATGTTGAATAAAAATAACAAAAGGATGTACACAAGGTCAAATAGAATACATATAAACAATAATAAACAATATATTGGTAGTGTTATGAGGAACAACAACTTCTCTATCCCCTTCTTAAATTCCATTAAATGCTAGAACTGTGGTAATTTTGGGCACGAGGTGGCAGATTGCAGATATGGCAAGACAAGGCCTCCCTCCCAAAATTTGTAACCAAAGAAGAAAATTAACCATTGAATAGGAGAAGAAATAAAATGGTAGAGTAAGATGAGTTTTATTTCAATTCTTAGTGTACAGGAAACATGCAAAGAGGAGAAAAAAATCTATTATACCTACAACCAAATCTCTCTCTCTCTCTCTCTGCAATGGTTGACTAGCAATGGCTAGTGGATATGAGAACTCAAGAAATGGTAGAGCTCAAATGGATTAGGAAGACAATAATAATTATGAAATGGTCATGGTGAAATGAATGGCAAAATGTCTCCTATTTATAACAAAATAGTTGTTTAATTTCATATAGCCAAATAATAAAAAATAATTATTGGAGCAATCAATATCTAACCACTTTTTATATTTTAATATATTTGAGAGGAATAGGTCAAAATTCTGGTTAATGAATTTTATTATGGATGTTTAGTGAAAATAATTAAATTACTTTCACTTAAATGGGAAAAACTAATGAAAATTTTAGACACCTAATCCTCAGGGATCTAGTGAAAGTTTTGTAAATATGTAAATAAGAGGATCACGAAAAGTTAGAATAGGAACAAAACTTGTAAGATGAAAATAAAAGGTCACCTGTGTATGTTATATAAATCCATTCTCATTAATGAAATCTACATTCAAGAGTGATTCCTTGGCTTGACATGGTGTCAAATCCAAATTTATTCATATATGTTACTCATATTAACTCCTATGCCATCATTGCTCTTAACTCAAACTTGTCTCTCTCTATATTTTTACCATTCCAAATTGACAAAGTTGTTTATTCCATTTTCTCCTATCCATTTCCTTTCTTTTTGTTACCAATCTCCTACCTCTCCATCTCTCCATGGTTGCACAATTGCACATTGGTACGATTATTCATTTCCTTTCTAAATGGTTTCACATTGAAAACACTATACTTCTTTGGGAATTTATTTCTTCCAAGGTTGTACTCACAGTTCCCATACACTCGAGCTTTAGAACCTCCCCTTTGGTCATAATTTTTTTTTGAGTTTTGGATTCAACAATATTTGACCATACTTGCAACATAAGTTTGGTTTCATAATTTTATTTTGAAGTTTCATAAACAATTGTTCAATGACATTGCTTGTGAATATATAAATTTTGAAAAATTGTTATGCTAACTAAAATTAGATCAGATTGTTTAAAATTTCTATAATTTTATAGTGTTGACATTATTTTTTTGGCATAGATGTCAACCTCGATGCATGGTTGAGATGATTATGTCAAGGGAGATTTTTGAAATGGCTATGCTGGTATTGAAAGGGTGATTGATGTACAAAGTGTTCTTGGTAATGGAAATCAATATCAAGATTAGGGGGAGAGTGCCGGTATGTGAGGTCATTAATGGAAAACCATCACAATAGTAAGAAAAGTGATGAATATGAAAAAAAAATATCACTATGATGGTTGGATGGTGTTGGAACAGGGTTTCTGACAAGCTACGAAATTGGTCTGATTTTGTATATTTTTTATTATAATTAGTCTAGTGCAGGGGTTTTGGCATGGGACAAAGCCCTGAAAGCATTGTAATGGGTTAAAGGGTAGACCTGGGGTCCAAAAACCACAGTTTTCGGACCATAGGAAAGATTAGGAAATATTATTATAAATAGAGGGACATTTTGGATTGTAAGTAGAACACGATCAAGAGTTATTGATGCGAATTGTGGTTTAGTAGATCTATTTGGGTTTTTTGGGAAAGGACTCATGTTTCCTGTGTGCGCGGAGATCTAGAGTCCTGCTATGTGCGGACCCTGCTGCTATGTGCACAGGTCGGGGTGGGTATTTTAAGAAGGAATTGATGAATAAGAAAGGTTGTTGATAATTGAATCCATGTGTACTATTTATGCGAATCATTGGTACTTGATGTATTATGCATATTCTGTATTCAGCTGCGAAAGTTCTGTGTAAGTGTGTTTACTGCATCTGGATTTGTTCTGTTCTGTTTTATGAAATACTGTGCTACTTTCATAGAAGTATATAATTATCAGACATTACAGTATAGTTGACCTTGCGCACGTGGATGCAAAAATAGACCTATAGAGCCTTCTCAGAGACAGGCGATCTGGGCATCACAGGGCCGGACGCAACTCTGCTTGCCTTACCTACCCTTTCTCAGGGTGCAGAAACCTGGTTCCAGCACCCACCCATACTACTTCGGGTGAGACTTTGACCTGTGAAAGTGGGTCACTACCGAAAGGGCCGGTAGTATATGGGTTTGTTGGCAAACCTAGAACTCCGAACTTGGGTCAAGACCCCTTGAGCCAAAAAATGGTTTCATTGTTGGGATCGGGAGCATGTTGAGAAGGGGATCAGGTAATGCCAAGAGAAATATTAAAGGCCTGACAAGGGAGAAGAGTAGGTACGATTGAATTATTTCCAATCTGGACAAAGTTACAACGTGGAGCAGTAAGTACTATCGAACCAATAAAGAAAGGGATAGATCTATCTATAGCCTGCGAAGAGGATCAGCTGCACAAAGCCCACCAGCTACACTGTCGTTAGAACCACGTAAGGGTAAAACCTTGCCTGAAATCTCGCCAGAAGAAGATATGTCAGCACACTTTAAATTACCTACCTTTAAACATGTGGGAGATGAGGACATGGACCGATTTTGGTTTGTTGCAGACTCGGTATGGACTGTGGAAGGTGTGGCAAGCGATACTGTGAAAAGAGCATAGCTATCCCTGGCCTTCGAAGATAGAGCGTTGGACTGGTATATGCGGTACATATATCAAAACGGGAGTGCATCCATTCAAGACATTAAGCATGCCCTAAAACAACACTTCCGAAAACCTAAGTCCTACTCTCAGATCGTAGCAGACATGAAAGATTTCAAGCAAGGAACAACTGAGTCTGTATGGGAAGCTGATCAGAGACTAAAGAAAGCAATCAGAGAGGGAGGATTTAAGTATGATGACAGGCAGCATACTGAATGGTTCATCACTATGCTACTACCTCACTTGCATGTACCTATGGGCCACCAAACCTTCGAATCACAGGAAAAAGCTTTGGAAGCCACCATGAAACTAGAAGCCGCACCCAGAGAAGATGCTTCGGTAGGAGTACAACAAATTCAGGAGCAGCTCATAGCTATGCACATGAGGATTCAGAACCTACGAAAGGAACGAGGAAAAGGACCCATCACAGATCTATGGTGCATACGATGTTGGGTATCTGGCCATACGAAGGATAGTGCCCTCTATTGGCAGATTGCATGCAGGCAGGGGGACCTAGTCCGGTCCACCTAGGAGCGAGTGGGGAATCCATCCTATCACGACCAGGATCGAGCAGACCTGCACTGTGGTGCGATGACTGCCGTGTAGCGAGACTGCATGATATGAACCATTGCCCTCGACTAGGTGCATATGTCCCAGAATTGAAGCAACAATGGTGCAGGTTCTGTCGATTGGTAGGACGCGATGAGCAGAACTCTCACACTTATGACCTGATGATAGATCACGGGAAATTTTATAGGGTACATTCAGAACCTGTGTCGCCTAGATCTCCCGTGAGCTTTGGTGGGTCTCCAGCAAGGGGCAAGGGAGGTCGCGGAGGAAGCGCATGACGAGGATGTGGGAAACTAATATGTTATAACTATGGAGAAGTAGGACACTTTGTAAGGGACTGCCCAATATTGATAGCGAAAATTCAAGAAAAACAACCAACACCAACGCAGAATGTACAAAGAGTTAAGACTGAACTATGGGACAGAAATCCAAGTGCGAATGTTGCAACACACAGTGGGATGGCCACTAGGGAGCCTACAAAGGAGGTTGCAAGGGGTCCTCCATTCCAACAGGCACCTGTCAACCAAGAAGGGTTGGACCGCAAACTAGGACAAGAAACAATTACCGTAGTCCACCAGGACATTACTGAAACAAGAGACTCTACTATGCAGATTATGCAGATTCCTGCGCACCTCAAAGTGGGTGATGAGATGAGACCATTCTTGCAGGCGTGTATAAAGCTATTACGCCACCCATAGACCGAAGAAACCCTTCAGGCAGTGATAGATAGCTGCGTAGGGTAGTCCCACCTATCTCTAGAAGTTCGAGACGTGCACAAGTTAGGCAGATATAGGAAACGCACCAATAGGGAGATGAGATTAACTGCCAAAATTGGTAACTATGAGATGGATAAGGTTGTCTTAGACTTAGGGTCAGATGCAAACGTGCTACCTAATCAAACTTGGTAGCAAATGGGAGAAGCCTAATTGGAGTGGTCCAATATCCAACTGCGTATCACCAACCAGCAGAAGATTATACTTCTGGGGAGACTATCAAAAATCATGGTAGATATCGTTGGGGTTAGGCCTAGGCTGATTTCAAAGTAATTTAGATTGTAGAAGATGCAGACCCATACCCTGCGCTCTTAGGACTGGACTGGGCCATAGATATGGGTGGTATCATTAACCTCAAGAAAATAAGCATGGTATTTGAAAATAACGGAACAAGGGTGATAGTACCATTAGATCCTACAGAAGGTGAATGCTACACAGAGCCAGTATGCAGTGAAGGAGAGGCAGATCACATTTACAAGTTGACCACACAAAACGAAGATTGGATCAATCCCACGGTGGATGGGGTACTCTGCTGGGAGGTAGATAGTGAATACCTCTATGAATCTAATGAGGAGATGGAGAATTTGAAAAACAGGTTGCACGATGTCTTAGCACTATGATGTCTTCGCATCATGAGGGACCTCTGCTGCATTTCTTCAAAGGTAAGAGATCTACCCCATTTTGATGAGTCCAGTAGCATCCAGGAATTCCTGAGAACACTAGAAGATATGGTTCCAAGAGAATGATGGCTATGGGCCCTTAATCTTGCTATGCGCGGAACACCTGCGCGTTGGTGGGATGCCCACAAGGAAGCATTCCAAGACTGGGAGACATGTCAGGATATGATGATCCTGTGGTTCGCACCTCCGGCTGACGTATGCACCAAGATGTTCCTCGGACCTGGAGACCCCCACGCACATCTTCTCAATTGGATGGACAAATGGTCTGACCAGACTACAAAAGAGTGGGTTCATCTATTTATTCATGCCTTGGGGCCTATCCCCGTTGCATGGTATTTAGATGCCGAGCTACATCAGCGCACCCGCCACTGGGAAATAATAAAATATGACTTTATAGGAACGTTTGGGCTAATTAGGGGGATAGAGGCACTCGATGAAGCTCTGCAGGACATCGATGCTTTTGTATTTAATGACTCGCACCATCACGCTGCACTAGAAGTCTTGACATGGGAAGCACAGATGCAAGACATAGTCAACTGCCGGAGCTTGGCGATAGAAGAAGAGGAAGATAATGCTTGGAACTTTTCTGTCCCAGAATCAGAGGGGGAACGCATGGTTATTGGACCCCTGCTACAAAATATTAATGTCACTCAACCTATCAAGCTACGAGAAATTAATATCGGGACAGAAGAACATCCTAAGTTGGCCAAAATTGGGGACTATTGGGACGAAAGAACCGTAGGAAAAATTGCAGAGCTACTTATGGAATATCAAGACTTATTCCTGACAAATTTTCCGAGCTCAAAGGAATCACGTGGGACCTAGGCATTATGCACATCACTCTGAATCTAGAGGCACGCCTCGTAAAGCAACGGCCTTACTGACTGAACCCTAAATATAAGAAAAAGGTAAAAGAAGAACTGGACAAAATGCTTGTTGCAGGTATCATTGAACCGGTTGAACAGTCGGATTGGGTAATTCCGATGGTCATCCAGGAGAAGAAAACAATGGGGGAGATACAAATCTGTGTAGACCTATGCAAGTTAAACGATGCCTGTGTACATGACCCTTTCCCTACGCCTTTCTCAGATGAAATCCTTGATAGTGTGGGCGAACGGGAAGCCTATTCCTTCACCGATGGGTTCTCAGAGTACCACCAGATCCGAATAGCACTTGGAGATCGCAGTAAGACTGCATTAACAACAGAATGGGGGTCCTTTCAGTATACAGTCATGCCCTTTGGTCTCAAGAATGCACTCGCTATCTTCTCAAGAGTAATATTTTCTGTATTCAAGGAGTTTATCCATAAGTTCATGGAGGTTTATTTCGATGACTGGACGGTATTTGGCTTGGTAAAGGAGAATGTCTCCAACCTGCACTTGATGTTGGATGTCTGCCGAAAGCACCAGATTTCCTTGAATATCAAGAAGTGTATCTTCTGCGTGCCTTTTGGAATCTTTCTCGGGCACATAGTATGTCGACAAGGGCTGATGGTTGATCCTGCGAAGGTAGCCGTAATTATAAACCTTGCAGTCCCAACAACAGAGAAACACATGCGTTTGATTCTCAAACACACAGGCTATTACAGAAAATTCATTCAGGGGTATGCACTGATCATAGCACCCATGGAACAACTGCTTAAAAAGGATGTTTCCTTTTTCTTGGAATGATGAATGTCAGAAGAGTTTTGAGCTACTCAAAGAGAAGATGGTCTCTGCACCCATACTAATATTTCCTGATCGGTCAATGTACATGTGGATGCATCAGGCATCGCCTTGGGTGTTGTCCTAACTCAACCTGGGGAGGGAGATATTGATCACCTGGTTTCCTTTGCTAGTTGAAAGCTCTCGGGCGTAAAGCGAAACTACTCTACCACCAAACGAGAGGGACTGGCTATGGTATACGCATTATAGAAATATCGACACTATCTGTTGGGCAGACATTTTAAGATGTTTACCGATCATTCAGCTTTAAAATACCTTGTGAACAAGCCTGTGTTGGGGGGTAAAATTTTCCGATGGCTGTTGTTATTTCAGGAATATGATTTTGAAATCATCATCAAGCCCGGAAGGCTAAATGCCGGTCCGGATCATCTGTCCCACATTGAGACGGGTGAAGAACCCACTAACTTGGAGGAAGTATTACCAGATGCATAGCTATTCTCCATTAAGGTTGTTGAAGCACACTTCACTGATATCATTTAGTTCCTGACTACAAGCGTAGCCCCCACAAAATATTCGGTGCAACAGAAGAAGGATTTGGTTACTCGGGTGGAAGACTTTACTATCATCACCAACCAGTTATACAAACTAGGTGCTAATGAAGTACTGCACAGATACGTCCTAGAACATGAAAAGCATGCCATTTTGGTGGAGGCGCATGAGGGCATCATAGGAGGCCACTATGTAGGAAAAGAAACGACACAAAAGATCTTGAGAGCTGGGTTATGGTGGCCTACCCTACATCATGATTCTCATGCCTATTGTAAATCATGCAATACGTGCCAGCAGACAGGACAGCCCTCACATAGAGATGAAATGCCATTAAAACCTCAAATAGCTTTGCAGGCCTTTGAAAAATGGCCCATTTATTTTGTAGGACCCATCAATCCTCCAGGAAAGAAGACAGGTACACGCTACATTATTACTACCACTGACTATGTCACTCAATGGGCTGAAGCGAAAGCGATGAAGGATTTTACTGCAGATACTACTGCACACTTCATCTTTGAGAAAATTTTGACCAGGTTTGGCTGTCCAAAGATCCTAATAAGAGACATAGGCATGCATTTCATTAATGAAATGATACAATCCCTAAATGAGGAATTCCAGATCCATCACGCAAAAAGTACACTGTACCATCCACAGGAAAATAGGGCGGTCGAGGCTTTCAACAAAATCTTAGAGCAGGCATTGACCAAGGTATACAATGCTAATAGTAGTGAATTGGATGTACACATCCCCTATGTTCTATGGGCCTACCTATGACCTGCAAGAATCTAACAAGAAGGACCCCCTTCCAGATGGTCTACGGCAAGGAGGCCATTATGCCAATAGAATACATTGCTCTTAGCCTACGTATCACAACATTTACAAATATGGCAGAAACTGATATAATGGAGGAACGCCTTGCGCAACTTTTGGCATTAGAGGAAGATCGGTTCATGGCTAACTTTCATCAGCAGGTTCAGAAGGCTCGCGATAAAGCTTGGCATGATCGACATATTCGCCAAAAGACATTCATAGAAGGCGACCTAGTCCTCTTATACGATAGCCAATTTATGAAACACCTAGGGAAATTCTGACAGAACTGGCTTGGTCCCTACACCATTAAGGAAATCATGGATTGTGGAGCAGCCCGGTTAGCTACCCTGCGTGGGGACGTGTTACTAGGATATGTCAATGGTAGTCAGCTCAAGCCATACAGGGCTAAATGACTATATGGCCAGAATAATTGGCTTATGCAGAATCAGCCCACCAGGGATAGGACACTAACGCATAAACGGGATACGCACATTGGTCATCAAACAGCTCCATGGGCCATTGGTGGACTTGCGGCCACAGTGACTTGGGACGAGTCACAAGATTGTGTTGGGGGATTGTTGGAGCACGGTTTCCGGCAAGCTGCGAAATTGGTTCGATTTTGTATGTTTTTTATTATAATTAGTCTAGCGTAGGGGTTTTGGGGTGAGACAAAGCCCCGAAAGCATTGTAATGGGTTAAAGGGTAGACCTGGGGTCCGAAAACCACGGTTTACGGACCATAGGAAATATTAGGAAAGATTTTTATAAATAGAGGGACATTTTGGATTGTAAGTAGAAGACGATGAGGAGCTATTGATGTGAATTGTGGTTTAGTAGATCTATTTGGGTTTTTGGGGAAAGGACTCGTGCTGGTTGTGTGCGCGGAGATCCAGGGTCCTACTGTGTCAGGGTGGGTATTGTAAGAAGGAATTGATGAATAAGAAAGGTTGTTGAGAATTGAATCCATGTGTATTGTTTATGCGAATCATTGGTACTTGATGTATTATGCATATTCTATATTCAACTGTGAAAGTTCTATGTAAGTGTGTTTACTGCATCTGGATTTGTTCTATTCTATTTTATGCAATAATGTGCTACTGTGATAGAAGTATATAAGTATCAGACACTGTAGTATAGTTGACCTTGTGCAGGTGGATGCGAAAAGAGACCTATAGATCTTGCTTAGAGAAAGGTGATCTAGGCATCACAGGGCCGGACGCAGCTCTTCTTGCCTTACCTACCCTTTCTCAGGGTGCAGAAACCTAGTTCCAGCACCCACCCATACTACTTCGGGTGAGACTTTGACCTGTGCAAGCGGGTCACTACCGAAAGGGCCAATAGTATAGGGGTTTTTTGGCAAACCTAGAACTTCGAACCTGGGTCAGGACACCTTGAGCCAAAATATGGCCCAACTTTGTAGGAATTTCTACCCCAAGAAATTTTCCCATATGCTCTTACAAAATACATAGTTGGATATTCCTTAGAAATAAATTTACAATGGTTTACTGCATCTTGAAATACTCCACAAGGTTGAGAAGGTATTCAAGGTTAACATTTGGCAGGGTTCTTAGATCTCATGGTTCCGTAGGAAAAAAAAAGGTGTGAAACAAACATATTACCGATAGTTGACAGGATATTTCACGTCCCACCATAGAGGATGAGGCCAAGGCCACTTGAAAAGGATGGGTGTGGTTGACGAGAGGCGAGAAACAAAAACATTCCCTGCAATGACATATGACAAGAATTCATACCTTGGGTCATTTTTAAATAACAAATGACTTGGCTGAAATTCACAGGTCCCTGAGAATTGCTTCTATACTTGATGGAAATAAGAGACGCGGCATTCTCCTTTTGACTGACGATTATGAATTGGCCAATGATGTGGCATTAAGTTGACAATGTGGACCAATTTAAGGATGACAGGTGGTGACACGTGGTAGGTATAAATGGTCCTTTTGGGGGGCTAATTGGACCAAATATGTATGAAACATGGCACCACTACGATACAACCATGTGGAAATAATGACTTACATATAAGGTAAAATATGATGTGGAAAAATCCACAAGATCTACACCAGCAGGTGTGTTGGCCTTTTCCCGTGTTATGGAGTTTTATCTTTTTGGGTTGAAAATGGCCAAGTGTTGAAATATCATGGACACATAGTAGACATACCCTGAGAGATAGAAATAGTGCCGCCAATGAACATAAAAAATTCACAGCCCACCGTGAATAGATTGAATATTGCGAGGCTCTTGAGTTAGAGAAGGGCATGGTTAACAAGATCTAGGAGATAGGATAATTTCCCAACACCCTCGTTTGATGGGAAATTCATGCCTTGGATCAATTTGGCTTACCAAGGGACAAGTGATGGGAACATAGCATGATAATACAAGATCACAACCCTCTAGCATATAACACCAAGAATTAAGGGTGCGGGAGCTTAGAATGGGAAGGATCGCAACTGATCCAATGATGGGAAAGGAATGATCCAATGATTCATGTTTGACAAAGGCCATCCTTGAGATCTGTTCCAGGGGTGAATTTGGAGGAATTTTCCCATGGAAATGTTTTATGGCCAAGAGGGAGTGTCAAAGTTCTTTGCGGCCAAAACAATTCTCAACGTTGTTTGGGAGAATGTGCCAAAGTTAGATGCACAACTATGTCTAGTGAATACATAACGAAATTCCAAAAATAATAGAACTAAACACAACATGACACATTGTATGCAAGTGTTTGGTGGAAGGTGCCAAGTTAATAGGGCTACACCATTTACGGTGAACATATAGTCAAGCACTAAAATTATGTCCTGCTATATTCATTGAGTCCACATTAATGTAATTGACACTAATATGGATGAGGAGCACTAACTACAGGCTAAGTGTAATGGTTAGTCTGTCTCAATATTGTATTGAGAACAATGGTGAAAGAAAAAATATGGCCATGGTACCTTATGCACATTATACAAAATCTATAGCACAATTTGTGCCTACAACATGGGAAATATTGTTGAAGGTGGGATGACAAGATAGAGCACCAAAATCATCTTTGATGCATCGAATAAAATCTTGTTGCTAATTGCAATGGTTGAGAAAGTACTCCCCATGCCTTGCAAAATTTAATGGAGAAACTCTCTAAGGTGTATAGGTTGTAAATAAAGATATGTTCTGAGCATGGTGAGCCATACCAAAGTGAATCCTCAATCCTTTTTTGTTTTTTGGTGGTCAAAGTGAACATAGTTGAAGATGGAAGTTATAAAACTAGAAACCTTTGGAGAGAAGGTTGGCCAATATATTTAAAATTATAAGGCCATGTAATGATAATGTGCCTATGAGATAATATTTTTGAGTAAGGTTGAGTGTACTTGTAGAAGAATAGAGGGATGAGGGTAGTGATAATTGGTTGAATGTGTAGTGG
This sequence comes from Pinus albicaulis, assembly GCA_034641835.2. NCBI lineage: Eukaryota > Viridiplantae > Streptophyta > Pinopsida > Pinales > Pinaceae > Pinus > Pinus albicaulis. The sequence continues at coordinate 741,045,575 of CM076582.1, read as the reverse complement.
CCGGAATGCAATACTATGTGTATGAAAGTTCCTAAAGAGAATAACATGCCGAGAGCTGAGTGGGAAAAGTAGAGAGAAAGATGTTGAGGAAAATGGAAGGTAGAGAGTTGATTGAGGTTGTGTATCGGGTTGAGTGAGAGCCAAATAAATGAGTAAAAATTTCTTTGTGAACAAAACCTATGGATATTGTTTGAAAATCTCATGAAATATTTATCTGCATGTTCAATAGTTTGGTTCCTGCACATCAGGAGGTCAATGCTTCATCTAAGTGGGTGCCCGAAAAAAAAAATGGGGGTTGGTGCCTCCTACAAGCGGGTGCTTGCAAAATAAATGAGTTGGTGCTTCTCATAATTTGATCAAACGTTTGCAAAAAGGGAGTTTTTGCTTCCTACTAGTGGATGCTAGAAAAATAATCAAGGTAGTATGTGCTTCATGTGAGTGGGTGCTCACTTGATGTAATATGAGTGGTGGCTTTAGATTCACAGCATAACAAACAAATATTTTTGGTTTTCTCCCTTTATGGTTTCCATGTTAAATATTTGTGTTCATATGTGTATATTACTTGTGGTGTTTCTATTATGTTCATGTGTTGATTTATGTTGTTTCTTACATGACATGCTACTAGTCGGTTTCCAAATAAAAGAATAATGATAAAATAGAAATAATTGTTGAAATTGGCCTTAATATTGGCTCAAAGCCCCTCTTAGTATTAGTATTGTTTCCAACAATTGGTATCAAATTTGGCTCCTTCAGGAACAACTTAATTGCTGGAAGGTAGATCAAAAGGAAACATGGCTAATTAGGATTGGATAACACTAGAAGGAGTACCATTTTTTAATGGGATATAGTATGTTCTTTCGAATATTAGAAAGGAAACATATTTAATGGTTCTCGATTTGGATGTATGGTTGTCTATAGAGTATGGAGTGAAGAATTAATATGGTACAAAAGCCAAGAAAATTATCCTGAAAGGGCTATCAAAGCCAGATTCACATAAGGTGAGACATTGTGAGTATGCAAAAGAAATGATGGACAAGATGAAATTTATGTATGTAAGAGAAAATCAATAGGCACGAGAGAATATAGGATATATATTTTTTTCTTATAGTTAATCATATCTTAAATAATACCCTCTTGCAATAAGTCTTACAGCTAGAGATAAAGAGAAGAAAATAAGGAAGAAAAAGAACAAGGAATCCTACAGGAAAGATGCTAAAAATATTGAAGATATTCCCCACAATGTGCAAGCTACTGCTGATCACTCCAGAGATGAAGAAGAATATTCGAAGCGGAAGGAATAAACAAGCAAGCTATTGTTTTATAATAAACATAAATAAATAGGTCATTTATCTTCTTGGTGTTTATATGCATTGTATGAAGAAAATGATATATGTACATCTAGTAGTAGTGAAGAAGGACCTACACTTATAACAATAGTGGATCAATATTCCACTCAAGGAGAAAATAAGAAAATACTTGGTAGTGATGAAGAAGGGATACTCCTCAAGCCCATAGAAGAATATTTAGTGTGTTAGGTCCCTATATTACTAGTGTAGTCCCTTATTGTTGTTAGTGTAGCTCCCTTATTTTTATTGTTGTACCCCTATAGTCCCCATATTGTTATTATTGTGCCCCATAAAATCCCAATATTGTTATTTTTGTGCCCTTAAAGTATTATTGTTAGGTCGGCTAGGATTATATTGTGACCCCCTAGACTCCTATATACCTAAAGGAGGTTTTTTCATTTGTATCATCCAAGAATTGTTCATTTATGTAATGTAAAGGAGGTTTCCCCCTCGAAGAGGTTGATTTCTAAGGTGTTGATCGATATTTTCTTCTATTTTGTGAGCTGGTTTCATAAAATTTGTATCAAAGGCTTTGGATTCTAGTGTTTCACTGCTTCAAAAATCTCATCGTGGCATTTTCACTAAAATTGTTTTTCTACGAAGGTTAAGAAGCTAAAAAAAAAACCATTTGCGAAGAAATCCTTAGGAGCTTCATGTAAAAATTTCAAATCTTGGTTCACAATATTTTCAAAGATATGATATGTGGACATTAGGGTTTTTTCAAGCTCCCGAATTTCATCTCAAAGAGGTGACCTTGGGAAAATCATCATAACTCTCTCTCTCTGAGCATTGGATTGAAATTTTGTAAAAAGAGATCGAAATTACACACACTGTCATTGCCTCTGTATCGATTTCAAAGCTGAAGGAGGAAAAAGTGACACATGGCTATCGTACAAGTTCTCTCTACTAAACCAGTCCATAATTAGGTCATTGTGGGAGATTGGGCATAACTTTGTCTTGAAGAATTCAAATCAGGTCAGACCTGTGGCATTGGAAAGAAGATTCTATGGCATGTGCACCACCTGTACAATTTGGATTAGTTTATGACTGATAGTAAACTTCCCTTGAACTCCAATATCAACTGGGTAACTTGAATTCTTTGAATGCATAATTTATTTTGGGTTGATTGATTAGTTAACTAGATCACCACTGAGTGTCACTGAAGTTACACTACACAACTTGATCCTCCACTAGTTTCTCTAATAGTTGGAACTATTTTAACTAACAATAACTCAACTTAACTAAATTATATTGCTACAAATTAGCAATCAATCATGTAGAACTGAACTCAAGTGTCTCCAACTCAAATTTATTGAGTTAATTGAGTGAAAAAATCCATGTCACCTCCGTTAAATACCTCGAAGTATCTTGTTGAAATTGAAATTCGAATTTTAATCTAGTTTGACCAAGGAAAATTCAAAAATAGATTTTATTGCTACATTTTCAACACTCCCTCTCAACAAGAAAAGGATTATCAGATACCCCAATCGTACTTTTATGGAACTTGAATTCACCTCTTAAAAAAGATTTTGTCAACATGTCTGAATCTTGTTCCTCTGTTAGAATGTACCGCAACAACATGATTTGACTTTGCACACAATCTCATAGATGGTGGTACCAGATATCTATGTGCTTGGGGTTGGGTTCACAGAGGTGGCTTATTATAGAGAGATCTAGTGCTTTCTCATTTAATTATCAACCCGGGGTATGTCTTCTTATTTCAAGAGTGTTGGCACAATATATGCGAGTGAGGTTGTCTAATAGTTACTCCTTGTTTCTTATGAGGAAGAATTTGCTAGCCTCCTAAGTTCACTTATCCTAATGAGGGGTAGTCTGGATTGATTCTTAACCTAAGATCAAACAATAAGATTGAACAGCTATCTAATTGAATTAAACAACAGACTAAATTAACTGAGCAACAATCTAGATGAATCAAACAACAATTGAATTGAATTAAACAACAATCTAACTAAACTAAACAGTAATGGAATTGAATTGAAAATTAGTCTAACTAAACTAAACAGTAATGGAATTCAATTGAACAGCAGTCTAACTAAACTGAACAGTAATGGAACTGAATTGAACAACAGTCTAACTAAACTGAACAGCAATGGAATCGAGTCGAACAACAATCTCACTAAACTGAACAACAATGGAATTGGATTGAACAATAGTATAATTGAAACAATCTAAATGAATTATACAGCAATTACTTATGTAATTTTGCAATGGAATTATCTTTATGAATTAATTAATCGACATTGATCTAAAATTGAACATTTCGTTGTGCTGAAAGAGTAATGCATTCCATAAGAACAGATAACATCGAAATCAACTTATTCTATGATCTATAACTCAATTACAATGATATGGGAAGAACTGGAACCATCTATTGGTGATGAAGCGTTGTTATAAGCCAGAAAATACAATTGTGATTATCCTATTTCAAGGACACGATTGCTAACAGTCATGAATAAAGAGAAACGGTAACTTTATTGAATGGAAATATACTTTACAACTACATCATATACTTAGGCATTGGTTCTGTGACTACACAGAGTATGAGAATTTGCGAGGAACTTCCAGGGGTTGGGCCCAGACCACCAGAAGCTCTAGCACAGTAAAAACGTCAAAAGATTATTGTTCAAGGCTCTATGTTACATCCAGTGATATTAAAAAAATACAATTAGACAAGTTGGTTCTGATGTGTCGACTGCAGAATGAATATCCTATTCTTTTCTAACTCCTTTTCTCGTTCGTCCTTCATCCTTTTAAAGGAGATTTCAAAAATGAGAAAGTATTTCCCAAATGATAGCCTATTGTGCATGGCTATTGTTTGAGTTCTTGAGCTCGAATTCATCTCTGCCTTCTGCCAGCAGCTGGGAGTTACTGAGATCTCACATGTTTGCGCTCGTTGGTTAGCTTCTGTTTTCTATTTGTCTAGCCACTCTACCTTCCTACATGCGGAGATAAGAGAAGTCAATTTTATGTTATAAAAACATAATTTTCATCATTAGCCTAGTTGTTCTAGTTTTCATAATATTTTCCCTCTTTATTGTTAATATGAAGGGGAATTCCCCCAAAATTGTAACATAATTCAAAGTAATTACATGGTGAGAACATACCTTAATTTGGGCCCAACATACTCCCCTGATTACCTAATTGCATGTCCTCATGCAAACAGATGGTTGAGATGTAGCTGTGTTAAGGAGTAGGCAGGGTAGACCTTTTTGTTGTATGCTCTAAAGCCTTTTTTTGTTTCATGAATGAAAAGGCAGTGCCTATGGATCCTTCTAGTACTTCGCAGTTGTGATTATAATCCTCGGGAGGATAGCAGAGGAGAGGGCTTATGTATCTACATCTTAACCAGGCAGGCCCCATGCTGTATACCAGGCTACTATATGAGAGGAATTTGGAGGCAGAAGCCTTGAAAGTCCTGTAACTGAATGGCTCCCTATTCTTCACGTTGTTCGTGGAGGCCATCCATCTTTGCTTAGTCACTGCTAAGGCTACTTCATGAATGTCCCCAAAGTATTCTCATCCATTTTATATGATGTCCTTATGGATGGGCCCCAACCTAGTCCTCACACCTCACCTTCTCATGAATTTTTGTGTCGGATGATCAGTTGCAGGGGTTTTGTAGGTTCCTCTCTGACCCATAAATCTAGGCCATGCTCTCTTCTTTGGAAGATGTCATAGGCTTTAGCCCACCTAATCTGGTTTTTAGCAAATGAAAGGAAGGCTTGTAGCTGAACATCCCCTATAAAGGGACTAGGGTTGTTTTCAGTGTCTTCTTCTAAAAATAAGTTATGCATGTAAAGTTCACATAGGAGGCGTTGGACCTGCTCATCTTGATCATTACAATAGTGGAAAAATTCTTCTATGGTCCTAAAAGAAGTGGATTTTCCTACCCTGACAACTTTAACTTTCACGAGTAAATACCGTTCTCTTAGGAACAAGGCATAGTTGGTTGTCGGAGCTCTGCATGATAACGCATCATTATATAGAGAGAAAATTGTATAGATTTGTTTCTTAGCTTGCTCCACCTACTCTTGTGCCATTTTTACCTTTGCCTGTTCTCCTCTGAGTTGGGAAAATGTTTCGTCTTCTGTGGAGGAGAGGTTAGTGAAATTTTTTAGTAGTGCTTGATATTATTGTAATGGCACCACCTCCTTCCTACACTATGTTAGCTCATGTTGTACTTTCACTAGTTCATTGCGTAATTTCTGGTTGACAACTTTCTCTACTAGATGGGCATAAGCAGGGGCTTCCTCTGTTTGGGTCCCCTTTTCTTCTGTAACCTTCTGATCAGTTTGAGTAGAGGCTTAGATGGTGTTTGCCAGTTCTATCTGCATTTCAGCCTCAGTAGTGTCTACTAAGTTGGTCTATACCTCAGCTTCTGTAGTAGCTATGAAGTCGGTTTGCATTCCAGTTTCAACAATGTCAACTAAGTCAGTTTTCATCTCGCCTTCGACGATATTTACTAGTTTTTTATGAGTTCCTACAATGGAGGTTTCTTTATTTGGCTTCTGGTCCCTTCTTTCTTTCTTCAGTTGTTTTCTCAGATATTTTACCAATTTCTTTAATCTCTTGTAGGTCCTGCTTAGTTTCTTACTTCTCTTTTCATCTGAATCTTCACCTGTCCTGATTTCAGCAGGTGGTAAGGGAGCGAAATTCCCATTTTTAGGGATGGTGCCTAAAATGATGTTTCTGATTACATCTTAAGAATCTAATTCAATGTGAGGGTCCTGACTAGGAGGAGCGATGCTACCTCCTGGTGTCAAAGGGGTTGTCTCCGTGTGTGTGCTTTGCTCCATAAGGATAGTATCACCTGACTAATCTTATGATTCCATTCTCCCCTCTGTCTACCCATCACTATACACCTCATAATTATCAATAGGGGACAGAGCCTCATCATCTTGAGGTTCTTCTTGGTCAGGTAGGACATTAGTGTGACCAGAACTACTGGGGGTGGCAGATTTATCAAAAATTTCCTCTTGCTCTTCTGCTCCCAATGGGTTTCTAGATTCGTAGTTTGTCCTTATTTTTCCTAAGACTCGAGCCATTTATTCCTTGAAATATTGCAAGGGTTCATGGGATGGTCCTGCTTCCTCCATGAGGTTCGAGGTTCCTTGGAGTGTCTTGGACAGTTTTTTCCTACTTGGTTCTGAAGTTGTGCTTCGGGTCCTTTTTCTTCTTGGTCTATTTACCCTAGGGGGCTCAATTTCGGTGCCGTCAGGGTTTATTTCTAGTTCCTGTGCCTCAGGGTTAATGAAATTTTCCCAGGCTATCTTCTGCCTATCCAGCTCATGAATGATTATTAGTTTTATTAACCCCTGGTGACTGACCACTGCTTGGGGTTTTTTGGCTTTCCTCAATCGAACAGCAGTGTCATGCAATATGGAAGTCAAGAAGGCAAGCATATTAATTGAAATATTTTGCTTAAGTACAACTAAAAGTTTGAGCTGTCGAGGTTTTACCACCTCCCGATGTCCTTCGCATGTAATAAAATTTTGGATGAATGCCGCCAGTTCCTGCCATGGCTGGTGTAGAGAGATAGGGTTAATCCCTCTGTTTTTTCATTCCAACGACTCCTCTGGGTCTTGGTATGCTGCTACTACTTCTCACAGGAGGAGATGCTTCTCTACCCATATTTCTCCTTGCACTGGTATTCTGGAAACTTCCGGAATAATTCCCTCTGTGACTGGTATAATTTGACCTTTGACTCTGATTTTCCCTTCCTGTAGATTTTGCAGAAACTCGATTGCAATTCCCATGTAAAATCCCTGTAGTCAGTGTACATATGTCAGCTAGCCGGCATGGTGGAGGATGGAACTCGCTGCCTCTGAAATCGGAAAGTTTGTAGGCTTGCTTCGAAGGGAATTTCCTCCCGTAGCTGATATGATATTTTCCTATGATTGTATTTCTTCTCGGCTCTGTTGTTTCGACTGAATTCTGTATGCAAGCGAAAGAGAGATTATGGCTCTATGTAGATAATCTTCATGCCTTAATTGTAGTGTTCCTCTAGTCTTATCGTTGCGTCTAACGAGATTTTTGCAGGGGTTTCACATGCTTGCAAAATTAAGACCAATTACACCCCCTCCCTCAAAGAAAGGGCACCCACGCCCTCAAGTACAGGAGAGATTTGGTCACTCATGAATGCAGACAGGGGAATGTCAGAATTTGGTAATGATAATATGCGTGTGAAGGAGTGGGTGGTTGAGTAATTACTAACATACGCAGTATAAAGGTCAGATTTAGAAAGTTTTACAATTGTATCTTATGCAGAAGTGACCGGAAAGCGAGAGGAAATAGTATAACCATTATTGCGATATGATGTCCTTCTTCAAATAAAAAGTTATGATGAAAGCAAGACTGAGTCAAGTAATTATTGGTGTCATCATCCCGAGGTTCAAATATGTAAGCATATCTCTGTTATTTATTCTTGTGGCAGGTCATAATTATCACTAATTCGAGTAATAGCTTGTGGAAAAAGAATGGAAGATAAGGTGTATATAAAAGAAATTGCCTATTGAAGGAGCATACTTTCATACCATAAGCAAAGGCACTGCTGCCAGCAGGCATTCATAGCCTCGACAGGGTTGTTATTTTAACCCGAAAAAATGAGCCAGGATCCTTATGTAAAAATAGTTATTCTGCCAATTTTATGGAGAGATCACCATGCTGGTACGGTGGCCAAATAACCATGGTGCCACTCACTATAGTTGTAGCAAAGTGATTAGGCTGGCTCGTGATGAGACCTCCTATCCTTCAAGTAGTTAAGAAGTTCATTACCCTAGTGTGGTGGCCATTGTGGGCATGTCACTTGCTACACCCTTATGAATGTGGTAGGCTAGCTCATGATGAGACCCCCTATCCTCTCTTAAAATCTGCATGTAAGTGTAGTGCTTCCTTTTGAATTGTAACATCTTGATCTGGTAGCCAGATAGTCACAATTCCATTCATTGGAATTGTAACAGAGTGATCAAAACGACTCATGATGAGACCTCCTATCCTTCTAGTAGATGAGAAGGTCATTATCCTGGTGTGGTAGCCATTGTGGGCATGTCACTTGTTAAATCCCTATGATCATGGTAGGCTGGCTCGTAATGAGACCCCCTATCCTCTTAAAGATTTGCATGAACACATAATAATTTATTTTTATACACAGAGGGAGGCTCATTAACTCCTTAAGATTTAGGGATGGTGAAAGAAGCGGAAAAAAAATGCCAATACCATTAATACCCCTTGTTCCATTCCTCATTTTGGAGGGACATATTACTCGAATAGTGCAGAAAGATATATCATCATAAGGTCATGTATTGTATGATAACATATTTGAACTAAGGGTGACTTAGCCTTTCATTTCATGCATGCATAATGTCAGCTTCTTGTTTAAGGATTATAGTGCCAAAGAGTCATCATATTGGTAATTTTACCATTTTCCCTCTCTTTTTCAACTGTCATTCCCTACTCAAGCTTATTCAATTTGAAAAAAACACAAAAATAATGGCTATTTAATTTGGTCGGACAGTAGTTGTTCAGAGATTGAGCAGCAGTTGTTCACAAATTTCTCGTCACAGTTAAAAATGCCCAAAAATGGTTGTTCAATTCAACTGAACAACAGTCATTCAAAGATTGAACAATAGTTGTCCCCAAATTGAGCAGCAAAAATAAAAACACAGCAACGACTGTTCAATTTGATTGAACCACAACCGTTCAAAGATCGAACAGCAGTTGTTCACAAATTGAACAGAAAAATCAAACACATGGAACGGTTATTCCATTCGACTAAACAACAATCATTCAAAGATTGAACAACAGTAGTTCATGAATTGAACAGCAAAAAAAATTCCAACGAACAGTTTTTCAATTTGACTGAACTACAGTCATTAAAGGATTGAATAGAAGTTTTCCACGAATTGAACAACAACAATAAAAACGCAAAAATGGCTTTTCAATTTTAGTTGAACAACACCCGTTCAAAGATTGAATAGTAGCTGTCCAAGAATTGAACAGCAAAAAAAATAAAAACACAGCAAACGGTTGTTCAATTTAATTTAACAGCAGTCAATGAATTTAACAGCAAAAATAAAAATGCCACTAAATGGCTGTTCAATTTGACTGAAAAACTGTTCAATTTGACTGAACAACTGTTCAAATTGAATAAACAGAAGTTGTTCAAATATTGAACAACAGCTGTCCACGAATTGAACAACAATAAAAAAATGTGAAAACAGTTGTTCAATTTTGGTTGAACAGTAGTCGTTCAAAGATTGAACAACAATTTTCCATGAATTGAACAGCAAAAATAAAAACACAGCAAACAGCTGTTCAATTTAATTGAACAGCAGCCGTTCCAATATTGAACAGTAGCTGTCAATGAATCGAACATCAAAAATAAAAACGCCAATGAACATTTGTTCAATTTGACTGAACAACAGCCGTTCAAATATTGAACAACAGCCGTTCACGAATTGAACAACAATAAAAAATGAAACTTACAAGGAAAAGAAATTGCAAATGTGAATAATGTACAACAAGTCAAGACATTTATATACATTATTTACAAGTGATGCTGGCAAATCTCTCATGTAATTGAGTTTGTGAGGTTATCACCCCCTTGCACCACAACTTGGATGGTGGGATCGTTTCGTACCTGTTGACAAAAATATTCTTTCGTGAGAGTTTTGTGATAGAGGCATACTCTGTGTCTATTAACTCGAAATGTTGAACCAGACCCATCTATGGTGGTCAAGGTGAGGGTACCATTTCTATGTACTTCCTGAATCTCATATGGACCGAGCCACCTTGTTTGTATTTTTCCTAGAAAATCTTGGAATCTAGAGTCATAAAGGAGTTCCCAATCTTCTTTTTGAAATACCTTCTTCTTATTATATTTTTGTGCCACTTGGCTCGCTGTTGTTGGATGATCATTGTGCATTTCAGGGCTAGCAGTCGAATTTTGTCTAGTTCGTTTATTTGTTGGAGTCTTCTAACTTGAGCTTCTGTTAATTCCAAACCCACTTCCTAGGTTGTTCTCAGAGTTTTGATTTCGAATTCAATAGGGAAGATAGGTTCTCTCCCAAATACTAGCTGATATGGTGAATATCCAGTGGTATTTCGCCAGGTTGTACGATAAGCCCATAAGGCTTCCAGTATTCTAGTGGTCTAGTCCTGGCGATGTGCTACTACTGTTTTGGTAAGGATTGCCTCCAGGACTTTGTTGGTGCTTTCGACATGCCCATTGGCCTGCGAGTGGTAAGGAGACATAACTTTGTGGATGATATGGTGATTTCTTAAGGTGGATGTGATTTTATTTCCTGTGAATTGTGCCCCTCCATCAGTTATCACTTCCCTTAGAAAGCTATATCATACGAATAGTTCAAAGAGAAACTTAATTACTAATTCTTTTGTGGCTCTTGACAAGGCCACTGCTTCTAACCATTTCGTTACATAATCCGTGGCAACTAATATGTGGGATTTCTGGTTTGATGGTGGGTTGAATGGCCCAACGAAGTCCAATGCCCATCGTTTGAATGGCTCCACCACCAATTGTGGTTGTAGCGGCAATTCATCAGCTTGGCCTGGGCAGCCCATTCTTTGGTAGTTTTTGCAGGCCTGGACATATTTCTTTGCGCCTTTGAAAATCATAGGCAAATAATAGCCTAATTTCAACACTTTATACCCTATCCTGCGTTCTGCAAAATGGTTGCCACAAGGTTCATCGTGACTAGATCATAAGATGTCACAGATTTCATCTTCCCTTATACATCTGCTTATGTGCATGTCAACCCCTGTATGGAAGAGGTATCCCCCAATCCAAGAGAATATGGCACTGCAATGTACAATCATTTTCCGTTCTCTTGATGTTAAGTGTCTAGGTAGCTTCCCTACTGCCAGATAAATTTCCACATCTGCATACCATGGTTTTTTTACCGCTACAGCAAACAGATGTTCGTCAGGGAATTGATCATCAACTGTTAGCATGTTGTCTGTCTTGGGGGCCCTAGATATGAAGTCTGCGACCACGTTTTCCTTCCCTGGACGGTCTTTGATTGTTATATCGAATTCTTGCAACAACAGTAACCAACGAGTTATTCTCCCATTCGTGATTGGTTTATTAGCTAAATATCTAATAGTAGAGTAGTCAGTATACATGAACACTTGATAACTAGTTATATAGTGCTTGAATTTATTAATAGCATAAATGATAGCCAGGAACTCCTTTTCAGTCACGGTATAATTTAATTCGATAGGAGTATGGTTTTTTTATATATAATAAATAGCATAAGGTTTTCTTTCCTCTTCTTGGCCAAGGACTGCTCCTATTGTTGTATCAAATGCATCTGAAGAGATGTGAAAGGGAATTTTCTAGTTAGGACCTTGCAGGATTGGTGTTGTTGAGACCATTCTCTTCAAATCTGTAAAAGCAGTGTCACATTTTTCAGTCCAATGGAATTCAACATTTCTAGTCAATGCATACAGAGGGGCAACCATTTGTGAGAATTTTTTTATAAATCTGTGATAATATCCTGCATATCCCAGAAAAATGCGCATCTCTGTCTGTGTACAAGGTGTGGCTAACAGAAGGATTACCTCTATCTTAGCCAGATCTACTTGTATTCCAGCTGTAGAAATGTAGTGACCTAGGATTACCCCCTCAATCATCAACATGTGGCATTTTTCGTTGCTTAGACATAATCTAGTAGCAATACACCGTTCTAACACTTTTTCCAGTGTTTCTAGAGCTTGATCAAAGTCTTATCCATAGGGTGTGAAATCATCCATATAGATTTCAAGCCCTTCGTTTATTAAGTAAAAAAAATGCTGATTATGGCTCTTTGAAATGTTGCTAGGGCATTACATAATCAAAAAGGTAAAAATCTGTAAGCAAAAGTGCCCCATGGGAAGGTAAAGGTTGTCTTATCTTGGTCTTCGGGAGCTATTTGGATTTGATTGTAGCCACTGAATCTGTCAATAATGGAGAAGAAATTTTTCCCAGCCAATGTATCAAGGACTTGGTCAGCGAAGGGGAGGGGGAAATGGTCTTTCTACGTTTCCTTATTTAATTCTCAGTAATCTACGTAGATTCTCCACTTCCCATTATTTTTAGGGACGACTACCAGAGGGGAGACCCATTTGTTGTCTAAAATAGGATAAATGAATTTTACATCTAACAGCTTTTGTAGCTCCTATTTTACAATATCTTTTAAGTGTGGGTTTACTCTTTGTTGAGGTTGTCTAACGGGGCGTGTTTCCTTATCAGTATAGATGTGGTGTGTGCATAGTTGTGGGTCTAAACCTTTCATGTCTTGGTAGTCCCATGCAAATGCCCCTGTTTTTGGTCATCATCCAAATTGCCATTAATATTCAGAACCTTTCCTGGCTCGATCTCAATAGGTATGCTGTTACGAACAGTGGTTGTGGAAATATTTTGATTCTCGAAGTTTGTCACATGATCCTCTTGATCTTCGTGTTCGAGGACTGTTTTCAACATCTGGCACTTTAGATTTCCAGGCATGGGTGACTGATTCATAAAATTATTGATTACATCATCTTCAGTTTGATCCTTGAATTCGAGAGCTTCTGCTAGTGTCAGAGGTAGACAGATGTTTTTCTCCCAATATGTATATGGATGTTTGTGAATTTTTATCGTGGGTAAGCTTGGTTTGGCAGGCGGATAGATAATGATATTTTTTATAGAATCTCCTCTAGTGATAGTCATGCTACCTGCTCGACATCCTATGTAAACATCTGTTGTGGCCAGCCAAAGTCGCCCAAGAATCAATGGGTGCCCTTCCATCCTTTTTTTTGGATTAATGACTAAAAAATAAGTTGGGTATTCCCATGAGTCCACAGAGACCATGATGTCTTGCACTATTCCTTCTAGCCTAATAACAGACCTGTCAGCCAGTTCCAAAAGTGTGGCCATAGGTTCTAAAGTTGATATGCGCAGTTTTTCGCAAGCTCCAGTAATTAGGATGTTAATGGCTACCCCCAGGTTGACCAATGTGTTTGGAAATGGGTGGCCAGAGATTTTCACAGTTACAATGGGGTTTCCCAGGTCTTCATATTTCACAGGTGATTCCCTACCTAGCAACAAGTTAGATAGCGTTCCTGCCCCATGAACGGTGGGTGCAACCCTTGTTTTCTTGACTTATTTTTTTCCACATAATTCTTTGATTGTCTTTTCATAGATGGGAATTTCTTGGATGGCCTGGAGAAGAATAATTTTGACACAAAGGTTTCTTAATTACCCCAGGATGTCAAAATCTGGACCGATTATAGGCCTAGGGAGAGTTAATATTTCAGGAAAAGGAGGCGGAGTCACCCTAATTACTTCATGTCTTTGTTGATCAATTGTTTCCTTATCTTTACCTATTTCAGTTATGTTCATTAGGCTAGGTTCTGTTGAGGTTTCAATTTGGGACTGAAGTGGAGTCGTGGCTTATATAGGTAAGATGGTACGTCCTGACCTTAGCTTCAGATCGTTGCACTGTTTCTATTCGGCATTGGGTTTTGGATTTTCTATGATATGAATTAGTTGAACCGGTCTGTTGTTGGGATTAGGATTGGGTTGAGCTAGCAATTGAGGGCATATGGAAGGCTGTTGGTTATGCTGAACTGGGTAGGGAGCTGGCAACATAGGTTGATTTTGGGTCCCTACTCCTATCAGCACATTGGCCATTCCCATGGGTCACTACCAATTCCAATTGGTGTTTTGAGTAGGGGGGTTTGGCCACTGGCTTTGATATGGGACATTTTGCCAATAAGGGGGAGAGAAAGGAAATTTCAGCCAATTATTCCCTGATGAAGGTTGTGTAGGCTAGGGTGTCATAGGAAACGCCTGGTTTGGCCAGGTAAGGAAGGGGTTTTGAGTCTACCAATTTGTTGCAGGGTTTTTTTGGCTAAACTGTAGTGAAGAAAAGAATTGAGGCAGCTTGTGGTATGCTAGGTTGTGCTTTCCATTGTTGACGTTGATTCATTAATTAGACTGGCTCTGTCTCTTCCTCTGCTTCTTTGTAGATGGATTTCAGCCCAAGAAGTGAAGGACACTGGTCTGTGGTATGATCCTTAGTGCAGATAGCACAAGTCTGAACCATGTCTAAAGGACATTCCCTCTGGCTGTGCTTCTTCCGACATCTTGGGAAAAAGATGGCCAGGTTTTGTTCTGCTATAGCTTGTTTATGTTTGGCTTGTAAAACGTCAAGTTATGTTGTCAAGGTACCCAGGATTTCAGTTTTTAAATTCTCTAATAGATTCCCAAATTCTGCTCTAGTTACATTGCCATTGGTTTGCTTAAGGTCTTTTTTCATAGAATCACACCCAACTGGCCTATTGAGTGAGCTACCCTGAGAGCATCTAATATATAGGGAAATAATCTCATAATATTCTTCCTGGTAAATATCTCCCTTCCCCATTATGTTAAGCATCTCAACCCATTCTTCCTTCATCCTTTTAAGCATCGTGGCTTTTAAAATTTCCTTGGATAGCGTGGTATATGGGGATATTTGTAAATTTTGTTGAAATGTTTCTACATATTCTTCAAATGTTTCATTGTCTTTTGCAGACATATTGAAGATTTCATCTTTTAGATCTTAGGTTTGGCAATAGTCTTGGTATTTGGTAAGAAAAAAAAATTTCATTTGGTCCCAGTTATTTATAGTTCCCCCACCTAATCCCATGAACCAGCGTAGCGCAATTTTTTTTAAGGTAGAGGGAAATAGTTTTAGTTTCTTGGGATCGGTGGTGTAGTCATATCCTCTGCATAAGACATCAAATTCAAATAGGAATGCATCAGGATCTTCCATTGTTAATCCATGAAAGGTGGGAATGTTGTGCAAGGGAATGGCTTTCATAGGGGCTTTGGCAGCATGATCAACAATAGGGTATTCTAATGTTGATGTCTACCTTTGATTCTGATTTTGATTATTTTGCATTTGATCAAATAGGTTCCAGAAATCTTCGGGAATTTATTGATCTGGAGGAGTAATTCTAATGGGCTTGGGAGGCGAATGCAGTTGGGGTTTTACAGTACTTCCCTGTTTTGGGATCCTGAGTACTTCTGTTTCGATCACTCCTTCAGGGGACTTAGGTTCTGATATTTCTATGTGAATTCCTCCACTAGTTTCTCCCCCCCCTTCCTGTCGGTTGCAAAAGCCTCCCTCTTTTGAAGGGTCATTGCCTATATGATCGGCAGTCTGCAAGCTTCACTCAGACTCTTCTGTCTCGCAGTGAATCTCAGTTCAGGCTACATATGGTGAGGCTGCCGCCTGAGGGAGTGTATTAGAAATTTGAATGGAAATAGTTCTCGGTCCTATATATGCCTAAGATTCAACTTTCTTAATGATTTCGTCTATATATGTTATTCTTCCAAGGATCACCGGTCCTTTGGATCATGAGGATGTTTGCGAATGATTTCGGATTGTTTCTATCTTTTTCTTCCTAGACATAAAACAAAAGCACCTATCTTACGGGTCTTTGCACGACTTGCTGGTAAGCGAGCTAGAGGGAAAACATGTTGCTTGCCGGTATGTAGGTTCTTATCTCTCGTTTTCAATACCTAATTCTTCACAGCAATGGAGAAAGATGAATGAAGGAGATTACTCTTTGCACTCTCCCCAGCAACGATGCCAAAATGTTGGTTTCACAAAGGTGGTTTATTATAGACAACTCTACTGCTTTCTCATTTAATTATCAACCCGGGGTAAGAATTCTTATTTCAATAGTGTTGGCACAATATATGCAAGTGAGGTTGTCTAATAGTTACTCCTTGTTGCTTATGAGGAAGAATTTTCTAGCCTCCTAAGTTAACTTATCCTAACAAGGGGTAGCCTGGATTGATTCTTAACCTAACATCGAACAACAGGATCGAACAACTATATAATTGAATTAAAAAATAGTCTAAATGAACTGAGCAGCAATATAGATGAATCAATCAACAATTGAATTGAATTAAACAGCAGTCTAACTAAATTGAACGGTAATGGAATTAAATTGAACAGCAGTCTAACTAAACTGAACAGTAATGGAATTGAATTGAACAATGGTCTAACTAAAATAAATAGTAATGGAACTTAATTGAAGAACAGTCTAACTAAACTGAAAGACAATGGAATCGATTTGAACAACAGTCTAACTAAACTGAACAACAATGGAATTGGATTGAACAGCAGTATAATTGAAAAAATCTAAATGAATTGTAAAACAATTACTTATGTAATTTTGCAATGGAATTCTCTTTATGAATTAATTAATCAAGATTGATCTACGATTGAACACTTCGTTGTGCTGAAAGAGTAATGCAATCCTTAAAAATAGATAACATCGAAATTAACTTATTCTGCGATCTATAACTCAATTACAATGATATTGGAAGGACTGGAACCATATACTGGTGATGAAGCATTGTTATAAGCCAAAAAATACGATTATGATTATCCTAATTCAAGAACATGATTGCTAACAATCCTGAAGAAAGAGAAACTGTAACTTTATTGAATGGAAATATACTTTACAATTGTATCAGATACTTAGGCATTGGTTTTTCGACTACACAGAGTATGAGAATTTGCGAGGAACTTCTAGGGGTTGGGCCCAGACCACTAGAAGCTCTAGCACAGTAAAAACTTCAAAATATTATTGTTCAAGGCTCTATATTACATCCAGTGATATTACAAAAGTACAATTTGACAAGTTGGTTCTGATGCGTCGATTGTCGAATGAATCTCCTATTATTTTCTGAATCCTTTTATCATTTTTCCTTCGTCCTTTTAAAGGTGATTTCAAAAATGAGAAATTATTTCCCAAACGACAGCCCGCTACGCATGGCTATTGTTTGAGTTCTTGGGCTTGAATTCATCTGTTTTCCTTCTTCCGGTCGTTGGGAGTTACCAAGATCTCACACGTTTGCGCTCGTTGGTTAGCTTATGTTTTCTATTTGTTTAGCCACTCTGCCTTCCTGCATGTGGAGATAAGAGAAGTCAATTTTCTGTTATAAAAACATCCTTTTCATCATTAGCATAGTTGTTCTAGTTTTCATAATCTTTTCTATCTTTATTGTTAATATGAAGGGGAATTCCCCCAAAATTGTAACATAATTCGAAGTAATTACAAGGTGAGAACATACCTTAATTTGGGCCCAACACTTGGATTGATAAAGAAAAAATATATCCTCAGAGAGTTTGATAAAAATATGATTGTCATTGTAAATCGTAGTAGGATCCATCATATGACCAAATAACCCAAAAAGAATATTTCTCGTTTAGAGAGCCTCACATGTTTCTTGACTGATAGCCATGTACTTTTCTTATGCTGAGCTGAGTGCTACAAATATTTGATTCCTGCTATACCAATAAACTATTTTTGACCCAACAATGAAAATTCCCCCTGATGGGTTTTTCGGCCTAATGGACCTCCTGCCCAGTCTGCATCTGTGAAGCCTTGCAAGTTCACTCCCTATGTATGTTTGTACCAAATTCCAAACTTAGTGGTTCCCCTGAGGTGTCATATTACATTTTTAGCATCCCTTCAAAATAATTTGGTTTGTCTAACCATGGCTTGGCTCAACTAGTTGACTGCATAACCCATGTTTGGACATGTGTTCACCAGATACATGAGTGAACCCACCAGCTTCCTGTACATGGTAGCATCCACTTCCTCACCTGAAGTGGCATCCTCTTTCCTCTAGTTGGTTGTTAGAGGAGCCTCCATGGGTTTGCATGCATCCATGCAGAACTTCTGAAGTATCTCGTTGGCATAATTTCCGTGAGAGACAAACAATTCTGCTTCTCTCTACCATACTTCCAAATGAATGAAATAGTCCATAAGCCCAATGCCCTTCATTTAAACTCTCTTTCAAGTTCCTCCTTGCAAAACCTAATAAGATGTTCAACATTGGTCAAAATCAAGTCATCAACATAGAAGTCTATAATCGACAATTTACCTTCTACCAAGATGTGGTAAAGGTTTTCATCTTCTTCACTTTTGGTGAATCCCAACTAGTGAGGTAGCTATTAATCCTAGTGTACTAAGAATGAGGCTCGCTTCAACCCATAAAACGCTCACTTGAGTCGACACACATGTGACTCTTTGTCAAAGGTCTCAAATCCTTTAGGTTTTTCAATGTACAACTCCTCCTCAATAACTCAATTGAGGAATTTTGTCTTCACATCTAGCTGGTGGATCTTCCACCCCATCTATGCATCCATAGAAAGAATTGATCTAGTGGAAGAGTACATTTCTACAGGAGCAAAGGTATATTCAAAGCCAATCCCTTCTGACTAAGAGTATCCCCTAGCCACAAATCTCTCCTTGTTCTTCTCAGTGCTTTCGTCTACTGCATGCTTTACCTTGTAAAGCCATCTTGAACCCACCACTAAATTTTCTGTAGGTATTTTCACCACTTCCCAAACATTGTTCTAGAAAATGGAATCATATTCCTATACCATAGCATCAACCCCTACAAGCTTCTCTACTACTTCCTCAAATGAGGTTGGTTTTGTATCTACTAGCTCGATCATCAGAGACATCTAGATAGTGTACCGATCTTGTGACCTCCTCTGTCTGCACTATGATGTGAGTGCTCCCACATTCTTTCTAGCATCCTGCAATAATTTTTCAACTCCCATGGTTCATTTCCTTCCCTTCCTAGATGTCTCTACTTGAGTGGTAGTCCTCACTCTCTGCTCCTCTTCATGTGCTTTCTCTGCATCTTCTTGAGTTTCTTCCTTTGGAGTCAAAAGCTTCTGCATGCAACTGAAGCTCCCTCTCGAGAGAACACTTAATTTCTTTCTATTCATCAAACTTCACATCTATAGGATAAAATGTCATCCTGAGAGATGGAAGGTACACCCGATAGTTGTGAGGTGTATCAGTGTACCCCACAAATATGCCCAACTCTATTGTTGGCACTAGATTTTTCCTTGTTTCGTTGGATACATGGAAATATACTGATGATCCAAATATCCTAAAGTGTGACACATCCAGTTTCTTCCCTGAAAAATATTATCCTGGTGTTCTCGTCTGAATAATACAATGAGGATTCTTGTTCTACAAATAGACCATTATGTTGCATGCTTTGGCCCACAAGTGAAGAGGTAGGCCCTAGTCATGCAACATTTCCCTTGCTACTCCCACAATACTTTTGTCTTTCCTCTCAGCACCCTATTCTGCTATGGGTTGTGGGTTGTTTTCAACTCTCGTCAAATGCATTCCTTTGCACACAAATTTTTAAACTCATTCGACATGTACTCACCACTATTATCACTCCTAAGAGCCTTCACTTTCATGCCAGTTTCTTTCTCAACAAGTGATTTAAATTAAACAAACCTGGAGAATGTCTACTCTTTCTTCTGCATGAAGAAAATCCAAAACTTGCATGAGAAATCATCTACAAATATAAAATAATACTTGTGCTTGGCAGTGGAGGTTGTCTAGAAAGGTCCAAAAATATTAGAATGGATCCTTTTAAGGATTTCATGCACCTTTCTATCTCGATCATTAAAGGTGTCCTTTGTGCACTTCCTGAGGGTACACCCTTTGCATGTATTCTACTCCTCTATTTCTCTGTTGGGGAGGCATTTGGTGATATACTGCATGATATTCAAGGCTCCATGATGCAAATGGCCAAGTATTCTATGCCATAATTCACCGACATCTCAGCTCTACACCTTCTCTGCCTTTGTTCTAAAGGAAGCATAGTCCTTCACATCTAACCTATAGAGGTTATTCACTCGAACCTCGATCTGATTCACTTGTCCCATGGTGATTTGTCTCAAGGATGGCTTTCCTTTTGTGAATATCACATCGTAGCCACGGTCTTCCAACATCATGATGAAAACTAGATTATTCTTTAGACATGGTACAAACATCACATCCTTGAGCCTGAGAGGGGAACATGACTCCCTCTAAAAGGTGTCGGTGCCAATCTGGGTCGTGTTGTACCTTCCATAATCTCCCATATTGATGTGCATCTGGAGATCCTTCTCCTCCAAATCACTAAAGAAATATTTGTTCCCCGTCATATGGAATGAGGCACCACTGTCAATATACAAAAAAATTCCCATCATTGTTGTTGCCATGCATGCAATGAAGGTAAAATAAAGCTTCAAATTATGAAGCTAGATATTCACCTGCCGCTCCTCCTAAGGTATTCTTGCTTGTCTTATTGTGTTGGAATTTTTTGGCATAGTGCTCAAATTCATGACACTGGAAGAACTTGATTATGGACAAGTATTTATTCTTTCCCCCTTGACTAGATTCTACTTTAGATTGGGATTTATTCCCTTTCCCTTTCTTTTCCTTTCTAGATAAGGCACATTTCTCCTCATCCTCGACCTTGGATGAAGTCTCGTCTTTTTTTCTCTGCCTTATTTCTTTCTACACTAGATCAAACCATAACTTCTCCCACTGTCGTAGTTTTTCTCTACCATTTACCGAACCTTGATAACTATTCCAACTCTTGGGAAGGTCGAAGAGGGCTAGAGCTACCAAGTATTATTCAGGGATATTAACATCGACCCTGCCAAGTTCATCAAAACATTGTGTAAACCTGCTCAGGTACTGTAGAATTGTGTCATTATTTTTCATCTTGATGCTTCGAAGCTTGTCCTTGGCTGCCAGCTTCCTGTGGTCACTACTATTCTCAAACAACTATATCAGTGTTTTCCACATCACGAACAAAGTATCTTTCCCATGGAGATTCGATACAATATGATACTAAACTCCCTACAATATGATTCTCCTCTTTTTAGCCACATCCTTCTTCCACTGAGAAATATTCTGGGTATCTAATGCTTGGGTTTTTGCTACACCAGTCTTAATGTGTTATATCAGCATATTATCATCCAATACTACCTCCATGTGGATCTTACATGACACACAATTTTTGTTTCCTTCGAAAGCATACTCGAGCCTGATTCCATGGAAAGTCATCTTCTCAGTCCTGGAGAAAACTTGTAACACTTATCTTGAAATTCTAACCTCCTGCAATGACAACTTCAAAAAAATTTCTCTACTATGAATCTAGCTCTGATACCATGTAGAAATTAATGTGTATATTCTAAAATGCTCATGAAATTTTCTAAATCACAATACTAGAGCTACTCTACTGATATGAGGAAGTAAATTCATGATTGAGAAGAAAAGTCATTAACATGCATCAATATTCAACAAACATACATAAAGATTTATCTAGGGGAAAGAAACTTCTCAAAACCCCTTACTATTTGTATTGCATTAATCAAAGAATATGGGTGAATACAATATGATATGCTCAAGCTTGAGCTCAACATGCCTTGTATCTTCTATCCTCTTCCCCACTGAATGAATTTGGAAAATAATTAGCCAAAATTTGGAGCCTCCAAGATCCTATTTCCTTGCGTTGTTCCCTTAGGGAATTTCCCCTATTCTTTAGTAATTTCTCGCCAAGGAATTGTGCAATTACCATAGGGAAATTCTTCGGCTGCATGCACCATCTACACAACTTGGATTAGTTTACAAATGATAGTACACTTCGCTAAACTCCAATCTCAACTGGGTAACTTGAATTCTCTGCATGCATCAGTTTTTTAGGCTGATTGATTATTTAACTAGATGACGACTAAGTGCGACTAAAGTTAAACTATACAACTTGAACATCCACTAGTTTCTCCAATAGTTGGAACTAGTTTAACTGACAATAACTCAGCTTAACTGAATTATATTGCTAAAAATTCTCAATTAATCGTCTATAACTAAACTCAAGTGTCTCCAACTCGAATTTACTGAGTTAACTAAGTGGAAAAATCCATGTCACCTCAGTTAGCTACCTCTAAGTATTCTGTTGAAATCGAAATTTGAATTTTAATCTAGTTTGACCAAGGCAAAGTAAAAACTACATTTTCTTGTTGCATTTTTAATAACTTCTAATAGGTATAAACATACCAAGATATGGAATAAAAGGGATAATCTACTCAGGGGGAGTATATCATTGGTTTCTCGTCATTAAGAGGAATATTATGGCTTCAATTGAAGCCAAAGGTGTTAGATGCAAGAAACAAGAAAGAAATTTACAAATTTGTGCATCTGAATGATCAAGGAGAAGAGAAAATACAATCAACGTGGTCCAAGGTGGATATTTTACACATTAGCATGTCAATTCACATGAGGAAAGTGGGTTGCAATAGGAAAGTGGAGTGATTGACATCACAATTGTGCTTGTGCTTGTGGAATATTGCTTTCAATGCCAAAGGGGGAGACTTTTTGCATTGAAGTCAACCTCCATGCATGGATGATATGATTGTGTCAAGGGATATTTTTGACATGATTATGTTGGCATTGAAAGGGTGATTGATGAACAAGGTGAGTCATAATGAAGTACATCCTTGATCCCTATGTGTTTTTTGGCGGTCAGAGTGAACCATAGTTGAAGATGGAAGATATAGAAGTAGCAACCTTTATGGAGAGAAGATTGGAAGTATATTGAAAATAAAAGGGATGTGTGTTGAGAGTGTGGCTACAAGAGATGAGTTTTGATTAAGGTTTATTGTGCATGCAGAAGAACAAATGGGTGAGAGTAGTGAAATTTGGTTGAATGTGTAGTGGAAATGCAACACTGTGTGTATAAAAGTGCCTAAAGAGAAGAACATGTCGACAACTGAGTGGAAAAAGTAGAGAGAAGGCTACTGAGGAGAATAGAGGTTCAAGAGATAATTAAGGTTGTGTATTAGGTTGAGTGAGAGCCAAAGCAATGAAAGATTTATTTGTGAATAAACAACTATGGATACAATTTGAAAATCCCATGAAATAGTTATTTGTAGGCTTAATAGTTTGGTTCATGCACATATGGAAGTTGGTGCTTCAATTTAAGTGGGTTTTTGAAGAAAATATTGGGGGTTGGTGCCTCCTGCAAGTGGGCGCTTGCAAAATCAAGTAGTCAGTGTTTCTTGTAAGTTGATAATATGTATGCAAAGAGGGAGTCGGTGCTTCTTGCTAGTGGGTACTAGAGATACAATCAAGGGAGTCAGTGCTTCTTGTGAATGGGTTCTCACAAAACTTGATGTAATTTGAGTGGTGGATTTAGATTCATATCATAACAACATAATATTTGTAGTTTTTTCCCTTTATGTGTTTTTGCATTTAATCTTTTTGTTCATATGTGTATTCTACTTATGGTTTCATTTTTATGTTCATGTGTTTATTTATGTTGCTACTTTTATGACATGCTACTAGTTGGTTTCCATGTAAAATAAAAATTATAAATTGGGAAATAATTGTTGAAATTAGCCTTAATATTGATTCACCCCCACCCCCCCTCTCTCAGTATTAATATCATTTCCAACAACTATATGGGAGTGAATTCTTTAAGAATTTAGAGGAATATGGAAATGACGCATTTGGAGCCATTCCTACTCGTTCAATGTTGTGTAATTACCACAACTCTTTGATACCTACCCCACAAAGGAAATGATGGAAAAAAAGGCAGACAAACCAAAATTTAAGGTTGAAGTTCATGATGTGGCCACACCCATGGGATATGAATCGAATATGGAAGATACCACACACAATAATATATAGTACTTTATTTTACATGATGTTGTATTAGTGATATTATCATCCTTTTTGTTTAGAACTTCTAGTGGAATTTTTTCTTTGATAGTATTAAAAGTTAAGAGTTCTTCTTCTTGGGTATGATTTCACTTATGTTTGTCTTCACTTGCTTCATAAGAAATGTTTTAGAACTTCAAGGAGTGATATTTTTGCAAATAGGAGAGCATCCCATCTTTTTTTAGGATTAAAACAATCAATTTCTTAGTATTATGTGTTATCTATCTATTTATGTGAATATTTTACAAGCATTTTAGGAGAGATTCCATTGTAAGATGTTAAATGAATTATCACCCACCTATTTATTATGTATCTAATTGCAAGCTAACATTCACTAGATATTATTACTATTGAAATATTATGTACTTATACATGTATCATCCTAATATCTCAAAGCTTTATCAGAATATGCACTCTCTCATTTCCATTGTTGAAGTAGTACTGACCGAAAAAGAGAACTACAAAGAATGGTCAAGAAAGATAAAGAACGGTCAAGAAATATAAAGAATGGTCAAGAAACATTATAAATACCCTCATCTTTAATGACTTATGGAAGGGAATATGTGAAGGAGAGGAAGACAATGCACCTACCAAGCCTAGATCAAACAAAATTTATCCATTTGGTAGAACAAGGAAAACAAATTGTATGCCCTATTTTTTTCTTCTCCAAGTGAAGTGCCTAGTACTCATATAGTTTCAATTACAAGTTCTTATGGTGCATTGAAAAAGATGAAAGATTTATATAAATCACACTCACAATTGGATTTTTTTCAATTAATTGTCAAACTCTTCAAGCTTGAGTTGAATGATGATGACCCCCGGGCCTATGATTAGAAATTATAGCCATCATGTATTATGTAATGCCACTGGATTTCTGATGGAAATTCCTATCATAACATTTTTCGAGGCTCTCTATCCCATATAATCTCTCTATATTGAGTCCCTAAAGTTAGTGCACAACTCAAGGCCATTAATTTGTAGAATGGAAGAAATATTTTTGGAAAAGGAAAACAACAAGTCCATCCTCTAAAGAATAAATGTGACTTGCTCAAAAATGGAAGAATTAATCGCATGATTCTCCTAAAAGAAGAGGAAACAAAAGAGGATGTGGAAAGAAACATTTTATAGGTAGGGGGGGTAAACACCATCAATGATAAATATCACGTCTCTAATGTATTCGCTATGACATAAATGTACATTATGCATCCATATGTAGAATCCCCTAGGAGAGAATCAAGAAATATTGCAAAGAAGATAGAGGTAAAACATTATATCTAGAAGAAGGTAAAGCACCCGAATATTCTCATTAGATTGTTGCTCCTTCAAATATTGGAGTAACTAAATATTTGTTTCATACTTGCTTCCTAGAGAGATTCATGGTTGCTTGATATAGGTGCAACTTTCCATGTGAATTTTTAGAAAGAATTATTTGAAGAACTCAATGGAAATGTAGATGGAGAAATCTGCTTTGCAGATAAATCAAGTCTCAATCCTTCATGACTTGGCACATTTAGGCTTAAGTTTTCCTAATTTTATTTTGCATGATGTATTCTACCTTACAAAACTATGAAAAAATCTATTGTTCCTTGTTCACATTTACCAACAAGGAAACTCCATTCATAGTTTTGATGGAAAAGTAGAGATAAGGAAATAATTTGAAAACACAATTGTCATGACTATAGAAAAGGAGGAAAGACTAATGAAGTTGTAAGGAACCTCTGCTTATGCACAAAAATGTACATGCCTCTCTTAGTGAAATGAAGGTACATTTCCATCCATTATTTTATGGCATGCAATATTTAGACATCTTAATTATGGTGTTCTATGCTTCTTGAAAAATATGGGTGTCTCTAATTTTCCAAATATTCCAAGGAAACTAAAGCAATGTGATGCTTTTATCCTAGGAAAACATAGAAAACAACCATTTCATTATTCTATTTCTAGAGCACATAGAAAACTTGCATTGATTCATTCTAACTTGTGTGTACCTATGTCTATCCTTCTGCATATGGAAATAGATATATGATTACCTTTATTGATGATTACATCAGGATGTGTTGGGTATACTTATTGAAAAGTAAATTAGAAGCTTTTGAAACTTTCGAAAATTTTCATGCATGGGTTGAAAATGATGCATAATCACATATTTGCTTCCTTCATATTGATGATGGAAAATAATATACTTCTAATCAATTTGAAAATTGTATTCACCAGCATGGGATTCAACATAAAACTATTAATCCATGCAATCCTCAACAAAATGGTGGAGATTTTGGTTGTCAAATATCTTTATTTTGGTGGTCATCTTGCAAGGAACATCAAGACCATAGAAGATGACTATTTTTAGACATACATAGCACTGTGAAATATTTGTTTTCTCTAGTATTGCATGTAAGTATGTTCCTTTCTGGTCACACCATCCATCGATGTACATAGGCTTCCCCTTGTATCTTATCCCACTAGGGAGATAATTCAGCGATTCATCGTTTTTAAATCCTGATCTCAGTCCAAAAATATTTTTTACTATTTATTTGATAATGGAAGGCAACTTTTGATCCTTCACACACTCAAAATTTTGAAATAAAAAAAAAAATTTATTTACTAAAATTTTGTACAGATCATCTCAAAAAACAACTCATCCCTTTCAAAATATTTAATATATCATGAAAATATTATATCTATGGAATGTAGATTAACATTTAATTTCTATAAATAAAGAGTCTTTCTCCCTTTAAATAGATTATATTCTACATGAATACCATGGGTCAATATCATAGGTTCTCATAAACCTAGAAAAATGACTAGTAACTTGCCCAAGTCAAATTTCCCTTAAATACCCAATAAAAATTAATAAAAAATAATAATAACAGTAACGTGGAATTTTTATTTTTGACCTTAACTTAATAAAAATTAATAATAATATAACAAAAAAATGGAATTTTTATTTTTATTATTTTAGTTTGAAGTTATTTTTATTTTAACCTAGGTTTATTTTTATTTTTATTTTTATAATTTTCATTTACATGACATAGCATAACATAACATTATAACATCTCTTCCATACTCGGATGGCCTCTTGGTGTGACAAGAATGAAATTGCCCATATTTTCACATCTAGCTAGGGGAGCTTTCTCTAGACCATAAAGTGACTTCTTGAGGTGGGAAAAAAGATAGGAGTCATCATGACAAAAGACAAGAGGTTGTTGATTTCATATTTATTCAGTCAAGTGCTCATATATAAAGGTACTTCCCATCATTTAGAAACAACACGTGGAAGAACAAGTCATATTGAATCAATATTTGCAATAGCTAAAATAGTTTTTGAGTAATCAATACCATCAACCTAAAAGAAAACTTCAACATTAAGGCAATATTAAGTTTTACCATGATTCCATTTGTTGAAAACTTAGTTTTGTAGGCCCACTTGAAATTAGCAAGTTTGCAATAGTTAGGGAGATGAACAAGATACCTAGTGTCAGTTTCTAATGAGTGCATCTCTTCTTTCAGGGTTTTTCCTAATTTAGGTAGATCAATTGCTTCTTTATATGCATGAGGATATTTAGTCTTGATGTTCTTGGCCATAAGAGCTATACAAACTAGATAGAAATAGGACTATAAAAACAGTTGGATCACCAATTGATGTATAACTATATCTTCCTTATCTTCTATAACTATTTTTGAAGAGAAGAAATTGGATGTGTAGGACCATCATAATTAAATTGTTGAAAAGGAATAACTTGAGGCTCAATTGAATTATTATCATTTGAAGAAGAAGGATCGTCATCCAAGAAAGATAAATGATTTAGAGATGTAGACGAAGAGAAAAGTAGAAAAGAAGAAGATGTAAGCGCACACGCCAAATTTGAGTGTTGATCGAATCAAGAGTATTCTTGCGATAAGATAACCTCTAAAGTGTGAGGTGAAAAATATATATGTGATTTAACGTATTTAGAATCTACAAAAGAAAATGAATTTCTCACTTTTAGTCTCCCTTACTTTATGATTTTCAATTAGAATATGGGCCCAAGATTCATAGACTTGAATTGGGCTTGATTTTAGACAAATCATTTTTTATCAGTTACATTCATTACTACTTTACTAGGAATACCATTCAAAATACACTTAGCACAATTGATTGCTTCCACACAAAATCAAGGGGCTAAATTTTTATATTGGACCATAAACATATTCATTTCTTTAAGTGTGTCATTTTAAAGTTTGTCTACACCATTTTTATTTTTATTTTTAGGGAATAAAATGTCACAAAGTGAATGCCATGTGTAGAGAAAAATTCAATGAATTTTATTGACATATTTCCCATCATTATCAATGTGAAATATATTAATTAATGTACAAATTAATTTTCAACCAGTACTATAAAGTGAAAAAAATATTAAAAACTCCACCATTTAGTTTAATGAGATAAACCCATATGAGTCAAGTGTAATCATTAATCAGTGTGATAATCTACCATGTACCTAAAAAAACATGGAGTGATGAATGGTCAATGTGTGTCACTATAAACCAATTCTAATGGTGCTTCTTCTCATCATGATTTGTTGCATGGACATAAATGTTTTTGATGTTTACCGATGTCACAACCATGACACACACAATTATTGCAAGATACAATGGGTAGACGTGCACCATTTGGTGCTTTGGGAGCTACTCTAAGTAGATATAGTTCAAATGACCAATTAATTGTCTATGTGAAAGTTTGTTTAAGTCATCAGCCTAAGCAATGGATTCGGTGGTAGGAAATGAGGGTTCAAAGCTATTAAGTTTTTATAGACCCTACTAGTGGGGACATGTCCAAAGGAAATATATGAGTTGTATCCTTTATATCTCTAATAATAATAATGCCTAGAAAAAACTCAGTAATTTTTCCATCACTTGAATGAGAGTATTAATAAATTGAAAGAAAAAGTCTTGATAGAGTACAAACATAGAAGACATTATCCATTTTTGCATTAATGAGATTTATTGTTCCTGCTTCTGCAACATCTAAAAGGGAACTATCACTGACAATAATTTGTCTAGTTATACAAGCATCAAGAATAGAAAATAAATTCCTATTATTGACCATACAATGAAAAGCCCTTAAGTCTAATATTTACTCATTGTGAGGTTGACATGCCACAATATAAAGCGTAATAAGGTTTATAAGGAGAAGAAGACAAGGGAGATTCTATTTTAATTTTAAATTACTTTATTTTTACTTCCATGGTTTACATCTTATTATAGCAACATGTATCAATATGTTCATGTTTTACACACACACAAAAAGTCCTTTGTGGATTCTTATCATTGGATTTGGCTCCTTTATTGGAATATGGACAAGGATATATTGAAGGATACTTATTATTCTTGGGATGTTCATATCATTTGGGGTACTTAATGAAGGGTTTGAAGAACTTATTGTTGTGAAAAAACAAATATTTCTATTTGGAAGCTATATCAAACACACCCATGTGCAAGACCTTCTGTTTCTCACATGTTTAGACAAAAAACTCCAAAAAATATATGATATACTTTTCCTATAATGAATATATAGGGGAATAAAATGTAGATACAAAAACATTAAAAGGAACATTGATCTTGGAAATAATATTCATGTTTTCTTTATCATCCTCTTAGTGATTCGACAATAAAAAAAAAGTTGAAGTCTTAAGAGATTGAATTTAGAAATGTACTCTTCAACATTGGAAAATTGTGACTAACTATGTGAATTGACTTAGTTCTCCAACTAATGAGCACCAAATTAAATTGGTTTTTCCAAATAGTTGCTAAAAAAATTTGAACCATGCTTCCTATGGTCACATTAAGGGTCTAGATATGAAATTTCAAATGCCAAAATATGGGCATCCCATTGAGGTATATTTCTTCATAATTTTGATTTAACCATTCAATGAGTCTCTCATTATATAGTGGTGCAATATCTAACCAAATTTTGATTTGATAAAGATATTCTCAGTAGGTCATCCAAATAGGATTTCTAGGAGTAATAGGCAATGCTTGTTAAATGAATCTCGTTAGTGTTAGTGAAAATATTGAAAATAGAAATTTTAGAGAAGGATTTGCTAAAATAAAGTATACAATGTGTAGAGCTTAGAAAATAAGCTATGCTAAGAAAAAATGGGTCTCAAATTTGATTTTGCATGAGGAAGTTATACCCTTAGAAAGCTTCCAAAGTGGGGATTAGAATTTCCTTTTTGTAGAATAAATGTAACTTCAATAACACTAAATAGAAAAATAAATTGAGGTCATACATTACACTATAAACAGAACTCTTAAATACATTGTCTATGAAAAACTAGAATAAAATTGTAGATCAAAGGGAAAAGTTATGTCAGTTTGAATATTCCTTTCAAAACTCAGAGGAGAAATCTCATGGATGTTATAAGTGCCACATGGAAGCCCTAATTAGGAAATGGATTAGGTGATATTCACTAAGATTTTGTATTGTGATGTGTAATTGCTTGATGTCCTTAGAAATAAAGTGGTACACAACTATGTAATTTCCTATGTGGTAGTCCAAACAAGAGGGTTTGGTGTTGAGGTGGTAGCCATGATGTAGATGTATGCACCTATACTAAATTAGTGGGAGGGGAGGTATGTTGATGATGGGTGGGGAGAAACAAGGGGGAGTGTGCCACAATGGGAGGTCAACTAGTGGGTAGAAGGTATTGCTAGTGAGAATATGGATAGACATTGGTGGGGAGTAAGTGGTCAATGATAGAGGAATATGGGATTGCTAGTAAGGGAACATGAGATCGATTTCTAGGGAGTAAGAAACCACTAATAAGGACTAAGAGGTTTATAGTAGGAAAGTAAGCTAGAAAATTTAAAGGCTAATAGGGGTAGTAGCGGTGGTTGGTAAAAAAAAGGCAGTTAGAAAATGGAGCATTAACATGATAAAATGGAATAGGTGCAAGGAAAAGACTACCAAAATAATGGAAAATTTTCTAAAAAACTAGATTGGGAAGATATATTTTTTTTCTAAAAACAAATTATGAAATATTCCTAAAATTATTATAAAATTGTAAGTTACATATGAGAAATTGTGTATATGTAGAGGATTTTAAGCTTGATTTCATTGAAACAAGAAGCATTCATGGCTAATTTGGTTTCTCCAAACTTAATTGCACAATCAAATCCGCTTGAAAAATCACTAGGATGTGTGGATATAAAAGGTTCCCATGTAAGTTGTTTGTGTAAAATGCTAATCCAACCCACTTAGTAATTGAAATTTACTCTAAATTTTCTCCAATACCATGTTTGAAATTTCACATGGTCGCATGATCATAGGAGAACAACCAGATAACAACATAATCACAAATGAAAAATTATATTACATGGTAAAATCCTCAAAATACAAATCCATAAAGTAAGGGGAAAGATTAATTATTTCTAAATCAACTATGCCTAATAAAAACTCGTATTATTTTTATAGAGAAAATGTTATTATGCATGATTGCTTAATTACATGCACATAAATAATGGAAGATTGTGTCCATTTATTATATTTAATTAAGATTTAATGAATTTGATTAGAAATCTATTAGATTGACCTTTCAATCACTATCTTACATGATAGGGTTAGCTCTTGGAAATACCTTCTAAAACTAAATGAAGTTGACGTGAAATCAGCCATTCAGATTAATGATTTATTAAAAAGATTTAATAAGTTGCTCTTGGAAATACCTTATGAAACTCAATGAAGTTGACATGAAATCAAGTTTCTTTTGGAAATACGTTATGAAACTCAATGAAGTTGACATGAAATCAAGTTGCTCTTGGAAATACCTTTTGAAACTCAAAGAAGTTGACATGAAATCAACCATCAAGATTAATCCTTTATTAAAAATATTTAAAAATAACTTAGTAGGTTCTCTTAACAAGTTGTTTTTTTTGGTAAATATAAGAGCTTTGTTTTTCATTTCAAAAACACGAAGTACATAATAAACATAGGCTTAAACATAGCCATACAAATCCCCTTATCGAACAGATATCGGGATTGAAAACTACATCACTGACTATTACAATTAGCATTCTGCACAGGATCCATACACCATGATTCTAGACAAAACTAAAACAATTTGCGCTCTAGAGAATACACACATACATATATCACTGCACATAAAAAGAGACATAATTATCTAGCCATCCATGCAAACTTCACTTATATCTCCATTAGCAATGGAGTCCAATAATGAACATCCCCAAATGAAAAAAACCAACATACCTCAACTTCAAAAAATAAGCATGATGAATCATCTTACCAGAGCCCAAGAAAAATTAAGGCCACATACAATACTCCTTCATAAAAATATCGGTCACTTCCCCATAAAATAGAATTAAAAACACTTCATCCAAAGATGAGCCAAGCCACCAACAATTCAAAGATCCATTGAAACTCCACACACCATAAAAACACCAGCATCACGACCAACACCACGAAAACACCAGCATATCACACAAACTAAACTATAATTGCCATTTTCACAGTGCCTGAGAGAGCAGATAGCGAGCCAATACAGCTATATGTCATCCAAAATACCCCAGATCAAAGTAGCACTCACAAAAATGAAAGACAAAATTCTGTGATATCGCCATACTAGTCATGATATGAAGAGGTTAGAGCAGGAGTTTGAACATTATCATTCGGAGCATCAGTAAGATCTCCAGAGGCTCAATTGCTCACAAAAAAAATCTCCCCCTGCGCCAAACAAGGGTCAACATTGTTCAGACAAAAACGCTAATTGTGAAGCATCCGTTTAATATCTTCTAATAACGAAAACACATTATAATGTGGAAATTTTCCACATTAGTCCTTGAAAATGGGACGCAAAAAATTCATCGTTTGTTGATTTCAGTTTATTGATGTTTGACTAACCATTAAGGGGAAATAGGAGTTGTCTACGAAGGCGGAGGAATTGCCCAGACGACCAAAAGTGGCCATTATCTGGGCAAATGTTTTTTAAGAAATCTTCCAGTAGTAGTGTTTGAATCATGTTTTTGATTGTGGAAATGGATTCAGCACCATCAAAAACCTTTAAGGCACCCAAAATATTGAAGTTTGATAGCTATAACCTAGATTTACAAAAATCACTGCCGGATTTTCTTAAAATCTTACCGAAATTTCCATGATTTTTAGAGCAAAAAAATTATCTAATTAAACTATGTGGGAGAAAAAATGATTAGAACCGAAAACCTCGTGCCTAATCCCATTAACGACCCTTTTTTTTAAAGATCTAGGGGAATCGGTAACTGGTGGGGCTTTTCCTGAGCGAGACCCAGGTTCAAATCCAACTGGCTACCACTATAAGCCTAGGCTAGGTGCAACTGCTTACAAGCCACACTGTAGCATTTAACTTATGCCTCAACAAAAGCCGAGACGTCCGCTATAGGATCCGTTAACGACCCTTATAAAGATAAAGTAAAACCTTTTAAAGGCATTAACCTCCCTATAAAGATAAAGTAAAACCTCCTAAAGTCATTACCTACCCTATAGCTAGATAAGGTAACACCTCTTCCAACGTTACATGAGTAGAGTGCGAAGTATTTAACCTTTCTTTTACTGTACCTTTGAAGAATATGTTTTCGTTATAATATTTGTACAAAATTCTGCGACAACTATGGTACTTAGAGGAGTACGATTACCAATCATTGAATCAAGGTAAAGGTGTAAATTGAAGCAAATCTCAGAGTAAAAAATATAAAATTGTTATTAATTTTGGTAAAAAATTGTGGTTATTTAGGTGGGAATTAAGGTACTAATAAGGAGAAAATTAAGTTATTTACTCGGGACGAAAAGTGATCGTAATAAGGCATTCTGAAAGTTCACAATATTATTTGGGATTATATTAAAGTATTTAAAAAGTATTTTATTATTATTATTTTAAGATTTATACAGTTTTTTAAATATTTATATAAAAAATAATTAGAAAATAAAATTAAGATTAAAATATTTTAGTTATTTTTTTAAATATTTATTTTAATATGAATTTAGATTTAAAATAAAAATTTTGATCTTATTTTGGTTATTTTATGAATTAATTTGTTATTAAAGATATCATTCTGATGATGATGATGATGATGGTTAACGTCCACTGAGACCAAACATTGGTCTATCGAACCTATAATTTTCTTAATTCTTAATTGTCTAGATTCTCGTCTTTCTTGGCGAGATTGGTGTTGTAGCTTTCTTTTTCTTCTCTACGGTCTTCCAACTTCCTTTGTCTTGCAGCTCCTTCATCTCTTTTGTTCCTTGGGATACTGGTGTCTTATCTTCGGGATTTGGGAGATCTGCTTTGCTGCTAAATGAAGATTTCTTTTGCACGGTATTCGAATCCTCATAATTGTTGAAGCTTGTGGACCTGTCGAGTTCATTTTTTTGTTGTTGGGTGGGGCTTTCTCCCTGCTTGTCTTGAGGGTTGTTTACTTCTTGCCTGATTTCTTGTGATTCTAAATACATCTATTATTATTATATATTAAGGATATTTTTTTATAGAAATTAATTCTATCTTCATTTTAC
The DNA here is from genome assembly GCA_034641835.2 of Pinus albicaulis. Taxonomy (NCBI): domain Eukaryota; kingdom Viridiplantae; phylum Streptophyta; class Pinopsida; order Pinales; family Pinaceae; genus Pinus; species Pinus albicaulis. The sequence goes on along the minus strand of CM076582.1, from coordinate 741,011,102 downwards.
TTTAAGTTGTATATGTAATATATTTCATTTTTTCGATGATTTTTTTTGGAAAAGTCTATGTATTAGTTGTGCTATGACACACATGCAAGTTAGTTTATAGTTTAGAAATTGTCATATTTTTATCAATGATCGCACCCTTATTAGGATATGAAGGATGACCAAGCTTGGGATTGATGACGTTTTTATAGGAATACAAAAAATCTTGCTTTTTGATATTTTCACTATTCCATAAGAATTTACACCCATTGTTTAAACTTTAAATTTTAGGCTTTTGTTATAGATGGTTATTGTCTTAGATGTCTCAAAATTTAAATATCTATCAAAGTCCCTTTTTCAACCTTTTTCACAAAGTTTGAGTTAGGCAAGTTGTCGCAAGTCAATGATATGAACCCTATCTTCGTCATGTTTTTCAAGTGTTTGCTTAAACAAAATTATTGTTTTAGGGATTTAGATTCAATGGGGAACATTTTGACTTTCATGAGAAAAGTGAGACGGAATATTGCTTTTTTCTTTAAATTTTTAAGTAATAAATTCCAAAAGGGCAGGGGGAATAATGGCATGCTTGCTTTGTTAGAATATTGCAATTAATTTCTTTGAACTAACACTATTTTAAACTTGGCAATGACTTTATCATATAGTTTATAAATGCATAACCTAAACTCAAAGGGAATTCATAAGTCTTTTGTACAATATTAAATGATTTCCCTAGAAGATGACATCGAAGACTTTAAGATCAATAAAACAACCAAATGATCTTCTTTAAGAATGTGGTCATTCATCACTATCGCCCTTGAATTAGTTTGGCATTTATATTTAATCTTGATTTCATTCATGCCACCATTAATTTTCTTTTCTAAAATAGTTATAAAGAGATTGACTAATAAAGGGAAAATCATAATAGCTCTATAATTTAATTTAATTTTTTTTGCTTCCCCTCTCTTTATATAAGTATGATGAAAATTTGGAAATCACTCTCAATAAAATATTTAACATGGCTTGGATGTAAAAGATGTTGAAAATGGAACCAAGAAAGGATTCTAATTTAATTTTCCCTTGAATTAAATTAGAATAAAATTGTAATTCCACATCACATGACAACTTGTATGAGTTAAATAAGTTAGGATGAATTAGTTTCTTCAGTTAATTTGAGTTGAGGGTCAAACTAGAGGCATTTAGAGTGTCTCCTACATTATAGGAGCCCTGGTTGAGTTTATTTTGAGTTGTAATTAATCAACTCAAATTATCTGAGTTAAATTCAGTCAAACTAGTTCTAACCGATGGAGGAACTAGTGGGAGGTTAAAAAATGGGGTGTCGCTTCATGTGTTCAACCAGCTAACTCATAATTCACTCATAAATAAATCATGCAGGTTAGTTCTGGGAAAAACCCAGATGAGATTGGAGTTCAAGGGCAATGTATCACTAGTTGTATAATTATCTGAATTGTATAGGTGGTGCATGCCGTCAGATGAAGGCCCCTAATGGATTGCGTTGTATGGATTGGGAATTTCCGTAATTAATAAGGCCTAATTACCCAAGGAAAATACGCAAGGAAATAGGGATCCTGGAGGGAAGAAAATTGGTTAATTATTGAACCAAGCTTGTCTAGGAATCAATGATACAGATAAAGATAGTGCAGAGGTTTCACAACTTGGAGAAAAACATTGTAATATTCTCATTTTTTCTGACTTATGCAATATAAAGATAGCAGGGTTTTTAACTGAGGCTTTTCTCGGGAAATATTTGTGTTGTGTGATTGAAATTCTTTCTCTTTCATGTTTTGTGATTTCAAGATCTAAATTGGTTTCCGCAATTGGTAGAGTAGATTAAAGTATAATGTTTTAGAATATTAAAATTATCAGTTGAATCTATGTGTATTTTCTACATGGTATCAGAGAAGGAATCACTATAGAAGAGAAGAATATGATTTTTTTCTATGGAGGTGAGTTGAATTTGCAGATCTACTCTTCAAGGCTAGTAGCAGGATCATGATGTATTTCTCTAGATTAAGACTCTAATATTCCCTTGAGGGTAGTTTGAATTACATAACTTGGAGAGATAGGATGGAAGCAGTGTTAGAATACAACGAGCTAAAGGAATTCACAAATTGTGATATTCCTAAGCTTGGAGCAACAAATTCTCAAGATCTGGCAGCATCGAAGAATAATGTAGCAAAGGCAAGAAGGATTCTGTTGGAAGGTGTTCAAGATCATATTATCTCGAACCTATATGGAAAGGAAACTCCATATGGTGTGTGGAAGGCCTTAACATATTTGTTTCAGAAAAACAATGACCACAGGAAGCTATCACTGAAGGACAAGCTCAGAAAAATCAAGATGGAGAAGGGCGACACAATACTAAAATACTTGAACAAGTTCACTTAGTGTTGGGATGAGCTTGTAAGTGTTGGTGTTACAGTTGTTGAGGATGATCTGGTGATCCTAGCACTTCTAGGCCTTCCCAAGAGTTGGCACAACTACTAGGATTTAGTGAATGGGAGGGAGAAGTTACCAAAGTGGGAGTTTTTGTGGTCTGACATGGTACAAGAAGAGATTTGGCAGAACACCAGAGATGGATCCTCATCAAAGCATGATGATGAGGATAATTTTTCCGTAGATGGAAAGGAAAATAAAGGGAAAGGGAATTAATCCTATTCCAAATCAGATTCTGGTCAAGAAAAAAAGAAGAAGGAGTCACTTGTCGAAGATTAAATGTTTTCACTTTCATGATCTGGGACACTATTCCATGAAGTGTCCACACAATAAGGCTAGCAAGAATCCCTTAGGAGGAGCGACATGTGAAGGCCTTTATTCAAAATTTGAGTTGGATTTCACTCCCATCACATGTATGGTGTCATTGGTGATGGGTTCTATGTGGTGCCTAGATAGTGGAGCCTCATTCCATATGACCAAAAATAAGGAATTCTTCAGCGACTTGGAGGAGAAGTATCTCCAGATGCACATAGAAATGGGAGATGATGGGAGGTATAGCATGGTCGGCATCAATATTGTTACCTTTCATAGGGAGTCTGGTTCTCCTATCACATTAAAATATGTCATGTATGTTCCTGGTTTGAAGAAGAACTTAGTTTCAGTTGCTATCTTGGAATACCATGGATACTATGTGATATTTAAAAAAGGAAAGGTGTTCCTTCATCACATAGCCACGAAACGAGTGAATAATATCAGGGTTCAATTAAAGAACTTCTACAAATTGGATGTAGAAGATTTTGTTGCCTTGAGCACGAAATCATATAAGGTGGGGAACCAAGACAATGGTGATTTATGGCATAGAATACTAGTCCATCTACACCATAGAGCTTTCAAGATCATGCAACATATTTCTACAGAACTACCGAAGGGTGCACTTGGGCAAAGTGATACATGCAAAGGGCATACATTGGGGAAGTACACCAAAGAGACCTTTCATGATAAGGGCATTCGAGCAAAATAAATCCTTGGAAGAGTTCACTTAGATGTGTGTGGATCGTTCTCAATAGACTCCACATCGAAGCACATGTATTATATGATTTTTGTAGATGTTTTTTCACACAATTGTTGGATATTATTCACACAGATGAAAGACTAAATGTTCTCAATTTTTTGTGAATTCAAGGCACTTGTTGAAAAATACATAGAAAATAAGGTGAAGGCTCTCAAGAGCGAAAATGATGGATAAATGTGTGGAATGAATTCAAGAAATTTTGTGCATCAGAAGGCATTCAATGGGATTTGATAGAACCTCATAACCCACAACAAAATGGGGTTGCGGAAAGGAAGAATTGAAGAATTGTGGGAGTTGCACAGGTGATGTTACATGATCAGGGCCTATTGTTGCACTTGTGGGCAGAAGAATGCAACACGGTTGTGCATGTGCATAACATAAGTCCTCATTGGATATTGGAGATGAGTATGCCAGAAGAATCCTTTTCCAGTAAGAAGCCAGATGTGGCGCATTTTAGAATTTTTGGTTCAGCATTTTACTGTCATGTTACCAAAGATGCACAGAAAAATATAGAACCAACAACTGAGCTGGGCATATTTGTTGGATACACTGATACACCTCAAAACTATAGGGCATACCTGCCATCTCACAAGATGATAATGGTTTGTAGAGATGTGAAATTAGATGAAGGAAAGGCCATGCGAATTTTCCTTGAGAGGGATATTTAGATGCATGTAGTTGAGGAGCTCTTAGCTCCAAAAGAAGAACTTCAAGATGTGGAGTAGCCACAAGAAGAGGAGCAGAGAGTGGAAGCACCCAATCATGCAGAGACATCCAAATACAAAAGGAATCAAACTAGAAAGGTTGACAGGTTTATGAATTCTTCTAGAGAGAATGTGGGATCTCCCACGTCACAATTTAGGCAGAGAAGGTCCCCATATAGATACACTGGCTACATGGAATTTATGAGCGAGAGTGTAGAGACTTAGCCATCCTCATTCGAGGAAGCAATGCAAAAAACACTATGGGTTGATGCCATGGTTGAGGAGCATGAAGCCATTATCAGAAAAAGTGTATGGGAAGTTGTCCCAAGATCGTAGGACAAGTCGGTTGTAGGATCTACGTGGATGTAAACGTGAAGCAAGCAGCAGATGGGAATTTGGAGAAACACAAGGCCAGATTTGTCGCCAAGGGCTTCTCTCAGGTAGAGGGATTATATTACGAGGAGACCTTTGTTCTAGTAGCAAGGTACTCTTTAATTAGTTCTATTCTTTCACTTTCAACACATATGGGATAGAAAATACATCAAATGGATGTAAAGACAAAATTCCTCAATGGAATGATTGAGGAAGAGGTGTACATAGAGTAGTTGGAAGTATTTGAGAGATTTGACAGAAATTTTCATGTGTGCATACTTAAGCAAGCGTTGTATCGACTGAAAAAAAAAAACCTTGTACTTGCTACACCATGATTGACAGTTATTTCACCGGGTTGGGCTTCACCAAAAGTGAAGCACATGTGAACCTTTACCATACTATGGTTGAAGGTAAATTATTGATTATACTATTAGATGTCGATGATTTAATCCTAACAGGTGATGAGAAGATTATAAATTCCTGTAAAGGGGATCTTGCAAGAGAATTTGAGATGAAGAACATGGGTCTCTTGCATTATTTCCTTGGTTTGGAAATTTTGAAAAGAGATGGGGAATTGTTTGTCTCTTAGGGAAAGTATGCCAACTAGATATTGAAGAAGTTTCACATGGAGAGCAACAAACCCATGGAGACTCCTCTAGCAGGGAATTGGAGGAAGGAATATGCTACTTTAGATGAAGTGGTAGAAGCTACCATTTACATGAAGCTTGTGGGTTCACTCATGTGCTTGGTGAACACAAGACCGGATATGTGTTATGTGGTTAACCAACTTAGTCAAGCTATGGTTAATCCAACCAAGATTTATTGGAAGGAATCCAAACATGTGTTGAGATATCTCAGAGGCACCACTAAGTTTGGACTTTGGTATAGACAAACAAAGGGAGTGAAGTTGCAAGGCTTCACAGATGCATATTGGGCAGGGATTCCATCCGACAGGAAGAGCACATTACGTGGAATCTTCGGTATTGGGTCAACAACAGTTTCCTGGTATAGCAGGAAGAAAATATCAGTTGCACTCAGTTCAGTATAAGTATCGCACATGGTTGTTATTCAAGAATATTGTGAGGTTATATAGATGAGGAATATCCTTGTTGGGTTGTTTGGTCAACAGATGAATCTGAGGGTGATTGATTGTCATAAGCAGAGTTGCATCAAACTCTCAATTAATCCAATTTTTCATGATAGGTAAAAGCATATCGACATCTGGTATCACCATCTCAGAGATTGTGTGTAGAGGTGGATTGTGCTATTAGAGTACATTCCTACAGAGGACCGGGATGCAGACATATTGATGAAGGCACTGTCAAGAGGAAAATTTGAGTTTCATAGAGGCAGGATCGAGGTATCAGACAATCCCTTTCTTGTTGAGAGGGAGTGTTGAAAATGGCACCAAAAAAGGATTCTAATTTAATTTTTCCTTGAATTAAATTAGAATAAAATTGTAATTCCACATCACATGATAGCTTGTACGAGCTAACTAAGTTAGGAAGACTTAGTTGGTTCAGTTAATTCAAGTTGAGGGTCAAACTAGAGGCATGTAGAGTGTGTCTTACATTATAGGAGACCTGTTTGAGTTTATTTTAAGTTGTAATTAATTAACTCAAATTATTTGACTTAAATTCAGCTAAACTAGTTCTAAATTATGGAGGAACTAGTGGGAGGTTAAAAAATGGGGTGTTGCTTCATGTGTTCAACCAGCTAACTAATAATTCTCTCATAAATAACACGTCCATGTCAGTTATGAGAAAGACCCAGTTGAGATTGGAGTTCAAGGGTAGTGTACTATCGGTTGTATAATTATCTGAATTGTATAGGTGGTGCATGCAGTTAGAGGAAGGCCCCTAATGGATTGCATTGTATGGATTGGGAATTTCCCTAATCAGTAGGGCCTAATTACCCAAGGAAACTATGCAATGAAATAGGGACCATGAAAGGTAGAAACAGTGAGAGAGATAGAGATAGTGCAGAGGTTTCTCATCTTGGAGAAAAGCATTGTAATATTCTCATATTTTCTAAATTGTGCAATATACTGATAGCAGGGTTTTTAACTGAAGCTTTCCCCAGGAAAATATTTGTGTTGTGCGATTGAAATTCTTTCTCTTTAATGCTTTATGATTTCAAGATCTAAATTGGTTTTCGCAATCGGTAGAGTATATTCAAGTATAATTTTTTAGCATATTACAACTATCAGTTGAATCTACATGGATTTTCTACAAAAGATAAGGATAAAGTTTCCAATTTTAATAACTTAATTGGATAGCCTTTTATATTTTCAACATTTCTTTTTGTAAATTTCAATTTTCACTCTTAATGATATATAAAAAAACACAAACAAGTTGATTTGAGTGTATAGAAGGTAAATATTGTTAATATCTTCAATATTGATAAACACAACATACAATTGCTTGATATAACAATTTTATTTATATATGTCCATTTTAGCTTTAAATGTAGTTTTCATAGGATAAATTTATTTACATTTTTTTTACGTAGTTATAAAACAATATTATATCAGTATAGAGAAGGATTTTTTTAATAAGTTAAAATATTATATATTTATTATTTACTTTTTAGTTATATTTATTATGAAGGTATTCAATAGTATCAAGACCTAGATTTGACATCGTCACCCCAAGGAAATTCAAGCGCCCATGAGACCTCTTGATGAGTTGGGACCGCGCACACCCAAGTCACATGAGGAAACGAGCGTGGGTGCTCTATAATGGAGCGCAGACTATGCCGAAGGGCGCAGCGGGTAGCTAGGGGGCGGGGGGGCATGTGCACAAGGAGGTTGTGATACGTTGGAGATGGGTACACTCATGACATAGCGATCAGTGAGTCATGTGACCATGGGCGTGCTTGGACAAGGGTGGGGTGCCTAGGTGCTGCAACGAGGCAAAATTTGGCATACAAGACAAGTAAGGGAGCACGTGACCAAACATGTCATGTCATCTCAAGTGTTGGGAGGGCGTTAGCCAAGGCCAAAACACCCCAACCATAGATGATTGATGCATATACATAAAATTAAAGGCGTGGAGCCAAGTAAAATCATAAGGAAGTCACACAAGAGGCAAGAGTGAGTCTGCGATATCACGACAACACAAATTTTGATATCACAAGGTAGTGCAAGCTGCGATATCACAGGGAAATTTTGAGGCAACGATCTGTAATGAAGTAGCAAACAAAGGGAAGGCATGGTGATGTGCCAACCTTAGGTGGGTAGGTGTGTGGTTTTCTATTGGGTATTTATGCAATGGGAAAACTATTGGGTGCCCATGTTTGGATGTAAAGAACTTGTATTTCTACATTATAAAATGGAGTGTTGCAACCTTGTCGGTCCAACCTCTCATTTATGTATGAAAATTCAACATAATAAATATGTTCATTTACTTGATATCTTTTTGGTATTTTATTTTTGCATATTTTATGTTTAAGTTTATGGTTTCTGCAAATAACACTTAACATATAATAAGAATAAGTTCTAATAAAGTAAAGAAGAGTGTAGGCGTAGTTCACAAGTAAAGTAATCATTTTTTTTCTTAACACTATGATGAACCTCGCTAGTGTCACATGCTCAGGGTGGTGCGACCAACATAGGGTCGTGACAGGTGGTATCGGAGCTAGTAAGGATTCAAATGCAATGAAGTGAAAAAGGAACAAGGTATGTATGCATACTAGTGTTCTTTAAGGGAAGAAGGGTTGGTTTTAGATTTTGGGTTTTGTTGACTTGGAGATCCATGGGAGGGTCGTCCAAGCTTTGGTGGACATAGGTGTCATGCACAACTTTATGAAGGTAGTTCTCGCAAAATAATTTCGGATATTACTCACCCCCAAGCATGTGGAGGTCAAGGTAGTGAACTAAAGGGATAGAATTTCAGGATTGGAAAGTGATGTGCATGTTTGAATTATAGATTGGTAGGTCTTTTCAAATTCATAGTGATGGAGATAAATGACTTTGACATTATATTAGGGTAGGAATTTTTGAAGGGTAACAAATATGTTGTGATATCGTTTTGTGATGAGATTATGTTGATTGGTGGCTCACAAACTTGGACATTTCCTAGCCATTGGAAGTGAAGGGAGGTAAAGGTGAAACAAGTTTATGCACTAAGTATGAGTAGGGCAATGCAGAGATTAGATGTTAAGACATATGCGACTGTCATTAGAGAGATTGGGGATGCTTTTTCCAGCTAATATTTCTGACGTATTGGAAAAATATGCAATATGATGCCTGAGGAATTGTCGAAAGTACTTCCACCAAGACATGTAGTGGACCATCACATTGAGCTAGAGATGGGGAAGCAACCACCAACAAAATCTCCTTATTGTTTTTCTGGGTCAGAGTTAGAGGATTTGAAGTGCCAATTGAAGGAGTTGGCTAATGCATGATTCCTAAGTCCTTCACATTCCCCATATGGTGCTCCCTTATTGTTTAAAAATAAGAAAGAAACAAGTGAGTTGTGAATGTGTTGTGACTATCATGCTTTGAACAGGCTGCAAACAGTCAAGAATAGATATTCATTTCCACTTGCAGTAGATTTTTTTGACAAGATTGTGAAGGCATGAGTGTTTTCAAATCCTGACTTGAGGCATGGGTATTATTAGGTGTGATTATCATAGGGTTATAAGAAGAAGACATCGATGGTGATGAGGTATGGAAGCTTTGAGTTCCTTGTCACGCCATTTGGGTTTTGTAACACATTTGTAATGTTTTTTACTTTGATAAATGATGTCTTCGTCCATACCTGGATTCGTTTGTGGTGATGTACCTGGACGATATCATAGTTTACAATGACAACACGGAGGATCATAAGAGGCACTTGGCATTGGTATTAAAGGCACTGAGGAAGAACCTGTCGTTATTAAAGAAGTCATAGTGCATGTTCAATCAATCTGATATTTTGTTCCTTGGGAACTTTATAGGCCAAGGATGCATATGAATGGATCCTGGTAAGGTTCATGCAATAGAGGATTGGGAGGAACTGAATAATTTACATGAGATGATAGTTTTCTTGGGGATGGAAAACTACCAGAAAAGGTTTGTAGAGGGCTATTCCAAGGTAACTATGTTGCTGGCAAACTTTTTGAAGAAGGAAAACCGATGGAATTGGACCGAAAGATGTCATGAATCGTTTGAAGAATTGAGGAGAAGGATGGTTAAAATGTCGATACTTAAGTTGTTTGAATTTGAGAAACCATTTGAGGTGTACGCGGATGCTTTTTATTTTTCGATTGGGTGAGTTCTCATGCAATATGCATATCTGGTGGCATACAAGATTTGCAAGTTGCAAGATATAGAGAAATGATATTTGGTTCATGAGAAGGAGATGAATGCGATCATCCATTGTTTACAAGTATGGCGACACTATTTGATTGGGAAGCCATTTTTTGTCGAGACTAACAACATTGCAATGAGTTACTTTTCATCCCAACCGAATTTGTCAGGGAAGCAGGCTTGTTGGAAACACTTCTTGGCATAATTTTACATGATTATTGAGTATAGGCTAGGTAGACTCAATGCTATAGCAGATTCTCTCAACAGGAAGGCACAATTGATTGCGATTGAGGAGGAATAAGATCACGTTGAACCAATTTAGAGTCAAGTTCGTATGAGTAAGGAGTTTTAGAGTAGAACTCATGCAAGTCTAGAGATAGATACTCATTCAATAAGTATTGTAAAGAAAGTGAAGGAAGGGAAGACGATGAAGTTTTGCATGCGAGATGGACTCTTGTTCTTTGGTGACCGTCTCTACTTTCGGAAGACATCAGGACTTAGGAGGCACCTCTTGAAGGAGTGCCACGATTCTCCTTGTTCTTGCCACCCAGGGCATCATCACACTTTGGAATAGTTGGAGAGAGGGTACTTTTGGGAAAAAATGAGAGAGGACATAGAGGAGTATGTGAAGACTTGCATCATTTGTCAGCAATACAAATTAGAAACAAGGAGACAAGGAGGGTTTTTGCAGCCTTTGTTGATTCCGGAGTGACCTTAGATGACTATTTCAATGGAATTCATCACTTAGTTTCCATAGGTACAAGGGTATAAATATGGTATTGATATGAATCTGAATGTTAGTTTTCCTGTGATAATTTCATATTCAGATTTAAAATTTATTTTTTGATCTTATGCTTTATGTGCATAGGTTTCCTTGGTGTTTATGTGTGCCAAACAAGTAAATGAGTTGAGTTTTTAAATTAAATTCAAGAGCATAAAGCATGAATAAAAAATGTGGAACAAAAGCAAAAACAAGTACAACAATCCATCACAATTGATCCATCAACACATTTCTTTGATGAAGAAGTTCACCCCTCCTGGGCTACATCTCCTTGGTCCAACTTCCATGGCTTGGGCCTCTATCTTAGCTCAAAAGTGAAAAAATTGTTGTTTTCATTCACCTACAGCTCCTGAAACCTGCTTCAATGGCCCCATAATATCCAAATCTATCATAAATGACTCTTATTTCTATCAATTTAGTCAAAAATTGCAAAAGATATGGCCAAAACCATTTTTCCTAGTAAATTGCTTCTAAATCTGGAGAAGACTCCAGTTAGGGCCATCAACTATGGAGGTCCGCCAAAATTGGAGGACTCCGTCGAATTCACCTCCAAATTAAATTAAATTTAATTAGTGCTAATCGTAGATTAAATGGGATAAAGGTGGATTAAAATGCACATAAGTACTTTTATCATTGGTGCTTTGAAGAGGTCGTATGGTGTGGTCGCATGGGAGGGGTTTGGCTCCCTCCATTCCCATTGTCTAAGATAATTGTAATTTGAAATATAATGTTTCCGCCACCGTATAACAAGTCCCACCTGCCCATATAGTGGTAAGAACTTTGGATTAGGAAGGGGAGGTCGCAGGTTCGACCTACCCTCCGCCCATCCTTACATTGTTTTTGGCATGCGCAATATATCCAAATTCTTTGGATTTTGGTTATGAAATACATACATACATACATATATATATATATATATATATATATATATATATATATATATATATATATATATATAGATATATAGATATATATATATATATATACCCACTTTAATATATCCGCTCGGACTTTGGAATAACAATATGTGCCTAGATTCATAATTTTTTCAACCTTTGATATATGCAATGTAGAATTTGGAAATAAGGATTCACATATAAAATTAGATCTTACTGTTAAGCAGGTAAATCCTCTCTGTGGACAGAGACGATCCCTCTAGCCCTAGAATGGGTCTAGAAACAAAGGGACACGCTAAAGTGTTGCTTCCTAATTATTGAATGAACAAGGGACACGGTAGATTGACCTACTTGGAATCCAACACTGTCATTGTTGTTGTAGTAGTGGTGGCCTCTCACTCATTCCTCGGCAAGTCACAATCATTTCTCCATTACGCTTGGATACTTGCACATAGAACAAGAAACAAGAACAACATACAAGATAACAACATTTAATTCATAACTATTAACCAGTCAAAGAGGGCTAAACATATTGTGTTAAACAAACATCATAACACAACAATGGAACCAAACAGTAGTAATGTATATAATGAATAGAAGGAAGAGTTACAACCAATGCTTTGACATTGCAGTCTCCTCCAGCGAGGTTCAGGCGAAGCGTGTCTCAGATGCTCATCAGGGAATTCGGATGGGACAAAGGCATGGACTCAATCTCTCTTAGAAGTCATGGAATCAAGCTTCCTCAACATAATTCCTTCTTATTCTATCTTCTCTAGTTATTCAGCTATAGTATGTCTAATTCTCCAAGTTCAGCTAGTTGGTTCTAAGAGAGATAGCTTCTTTTATAGAGGAAAAGGAGGAGGTTAGGATCCCTACAAAGGTGGGAGGGAGGCCTACCCTTTAGGGAGCTCCCATAAGAGGTGGAAACCATAAACCTAAAGGAGGTAGTATGTGGTTTCTTAGTTAAACCACTCCCAATGACTCATCCTCGAGGTGGTTGGAGTGGAATCTCCGCCTCTATTTTTAAAAAACATTCCATAAACAGCTTAGTGCAGGTGGAAAATTGGGATAGAGCTCCAGTTGGTGCGGGGCCCAGATTTAATCTTCCTCTTTGGCATGAGGGCATAACTGATTACCCTTTCCAAGGAAAAAACAAGGGTTTTTGAGTCTCTGCTCAAGGAATTTTCAACAGAAAGAATGTTACTTTCATGTAAAGGGACACAATGATGGTTTTTACAAGGCATGACACTGCTTATTGATCATAGAAATGACCCTCCAATGGGCGATATGGGGATTGTACGGACAGTGACAAAATTTTGTGTAATAGATGCCCCCTAAAGCATGAGGTCTGAGGGAGAGGGAGGGGAGAAATGCTTTATGAGAACGTGTTTGAACCAAACAATGTTGTTAGAAAACCTGAAATTACGAATATAATTGATGTCTCTGATACATGAACATGTGGTATGGGTGCATCCATCCATAATAAAGTATATAAAAACTAAGATCCAAGGTATGGATGCAACCATCTAGCAGTAAGGATCAACAAATAGACTCAAGTATGGTCGCAACCATCCAATCAAAAGATTCATGCAATAAGTCATGATACTCCACCAAAATTCGCAACCTATATTTTATTAGAAAAAATCCAGGGTCTTGTGCACCATCTCAACCCGAAAAAGTACAAATTCAAACATGCGAATATATGAATTGAAGTCGAACATGCAAGAAAATCACCTGATTACTAGCCAATGATGAAAGTTGTTAACAGGCACAAGAGAAACCACCAATAATGACAATGTCTCTCAAGGTATAACTCGTAAAATCCGTGGAGTGTGAACAATGATCTAGCATCGAACAACTGCATAATCACTCGTTCGAAGGCCAATGATGTGGACCTTGCGTCAAATGCGAAAACCCTGCCATTAAGGCATTCAGGCTCCAAGGTACCAGAATAGAGTCTCTAGATCAAATTCCTGGATAATGAGCTGAAGTCGACAGGAAGTGACCTGATCGAAGGTGGGCCATGAAATTTCCCACATCATCGATATGAGACAAAGGAACATGATAGTAGTGAAACAAGACCAACAGAGAATCAGAGGGAGGTTGAAAAATGCAGAGGCAAACTTCTCTTGAACATATCAGTAGCACGACACTGGATTTGGTAGTATTTTTCATCAAAGGATATGATGTCATGATGAATTGGAAAATATTAGATGAGAGATCAAAAGAGATTACCCAAACCGATGGAGGCAAAAATGACGGAATGAGATGTCCCCAACCCGACATGAATGCAGACAAGTTCCATGTTCAAGAGCAACATACTGCCAACATAACTAAAACTTGGTTCCATTTTCTCTCCACCATTTTTGGTGAGTACCCCAATTATTTTTTAGAAAAATCTTGAAGGGGATAGCATATTCTTGTGCTGTAAGTTTTTCCTTCAGACAAATCCAACCTAGTACATTTTACGAGCCCTAGGAAGGAGGAACTCGAGTAACATCATGGCAACGAAATCCGATGTCATCAGGGTTTAACGAGTCTGACAAAGGGAGAGCTCGACATCTTTTCATGTTTAGAGAGTTTGAAAAGAAGGCATAAAATAAAACTCCATCATGGCCCTTTTCGTAAATAGTCTCTCAGATCCGAAAAGGTAGAAAACAATATCTAAAAGAACCTCTTAGTCATGATAGGCTAAGGTATTCCTTTTTCGTAAATAATCTATCCCAGATCGAAAAAGGGGTAAACATGTACTGAGTAGATATTTCTTCGCAACCATTTAATGAGTTCAAAATGACAAGAGTCTCAGAAATATTTTCAATTTTAGAGAGTCAGAAAAGAGATGAAAGATGACTCTTCCTAGAGGAACGAGTGGCATCAAGGGTAGTAACTAGTTTCGGTGATGGTGGAACTGTTCAGGACAAGTAAAGGTTAAGAGGTTGGCTAACAAGACAACTCATTGCAGCGATTCCTTAGGAATGGGTAAAACAATCAAGTGAAGGTGTATGATTGGCCAAGCAGATGGTGATGACGGAATGAGAAAACCAAGGTTCATCTAGAAAAATAGGCTGATAAAATGACAATCACGAGAGGTAAAATAAGAATGGTTTCATGTTGACACAAGATAAACAATGCTTGAAACCGGTTTCATTTTTACACAAGCTTGAAACGGAAACATACTATGCTTGAAAAACAGCGAAAAACAGGCATGCCCCCAGCATGGTGACACAAGATAAACTATGCTTGAAAACGGTTTCATTTTTACACAAGCTTGAAACGAAAACAAACTATGCTTGAAAAACAGGGAAAAACAAGCATGCCCCCAGCATGGTGACTCAATTTGAGGTACATGCCCCCCAAGCTTCAGTCCATATGAAAGGCAGATGGAGTGAAGGTTCAAATTACAAGATCAAGAGAAAGAATCGACTGGGATTTTACGAGATAGTATCGAAGACTCGAATTGAACGAAAACGTGTTTCATTGTTTTAATGAGGTGGACACATTAAAAGAACCATCCTCAACGAGCTTGTTTCATTTTTTAAGGAGCTTGACACAAGAAAACAAACTTTTCTCCGACTACCTTGTTTCATTTTTTAAGGAGCTCGACACAAGAAAATGAACCATGCTCCGAAGAGCTTGTTTCATTTTTTAAGGAGCTTGACACAAGAAAACGAACTTTACTCTGAAGACAACTCATCATGTCGAATAAGAAATCATGGATTCCAAGAGGTTCACATCTTATGGGAGAACAACATCTTGGAAATCAGGATCCAATGCCCCCAACACATGATGCACAATGGCACTATCACTGAATGCGGGCATGGAACAGGTAGCCACATAATTAACCTGCGGTGGGGAAGATACAACTGGTAGATAAAAATATGGTAGAGATGATGGTGGACTAGATGTTGCGTTAGGGCCAAAGAATGAAAGCTGATCAATGGTCACGATCCGACCTTTGTGTGGAAAACAAATCACACAAAAGAGGTAAGAGACAAGTGCACCCATGGCATAAGCATAGTCATGCCACATGATTAAATTTAAATCCAAGGGGCCTGGAACAACCATCACATCTATATAGACGGTTTTCCCTCCCAAAGTGACAGGCAACTTCGGAAGGATCCCTAACGGTTGACTGGTTGTTCTGTTAAAAGCCAACAGATTCTGTGTAATAGGCACAAGCAGTGGATAACCAAAAGCTTGCCAATTAGTGGAAGACAAAATACTAACAAACGTGCCTTCATCTATAATAGTGCTAGGTACAACCATATTGAAGACCTGTACCGTGATCTCAAAAGGCACATAAGAAGGAAGACGGTATCCTGCAAATCGACTCCAATCGAAGGAAGCAACCAAACTACTTGGAGGGGGCACCATAGAAATAAGATTTTCATCCCCTGGTGGTACCAAAGCAAGAGGAGTAGCCTCCTGGACATCCATCATGGGAGCAGGAGGAGAAAAATCTTGAACTACATGGACAGGATAATCTTTCTCCAAGTCCGAGGAATATGAAGTAACAGAAGAACGTGAGGGATATGTGATTCAATCTCGACGGAAAAGGCCTGATGAACCGTGGGTGGGACCAAATAAACTGATTCTACGACCAATGGTTGGTCGGGAATGGATTCATGAATTTGAATTTCCAAGGGATCGACCAAGGATGACTCTTGACTGCTCATTGGATCAACTAGCGGAGGACTCAAAGAAAGCTTCTCGTAACCAATCGGAAGGCAGGGTGCAGAAATAGTAGGGTTGTCCTACACTCCCTTGGATTCATCCATGTATGGACAAAGGTGAATGGGATGATTTCCTTCACATAACTTACAAGGATTCGTGATCTTACCCTGTTTCTTACGAGTTTTATCATTACTAGTCGAAGATGTGACACCAATATGACTTCCAAAAGCCAAAGGCAATGACGGATGACCAGTGGACCATGCTTCAAGTACCTTGGGAATGCCAGGGAAGTCTCGAAGAAAATGGTCACCTTTGCACAACATGCAAGGGAATTTGACTTTTTGAGGAAGGTTGGATGCTTTATTAGTGAAAGATGTTTGAGGTGCAATAGCCGCAGAGCTGGCCTCTCTTTTATCTAACTTTTTCTTCTTCGTCTTCTTCTTAGCCACTTGGTTACTAGAATCCAGACTTTCACTAGGCGAAGTAGAAGAGGAGGACGAAGAAACGGGCGAAGAAGGGGAGAGGTCCACCTTAGAATCAACATGATGTCATTTAAGTGTAGGGGATAGTTTCACAATGGGCGGAACACTTGAGACCATAAAGGTGGAGAATGACCAAACAACCAACCCGACAGTTAACCCAGACAGGGACAATGTTGCCATATAAGGAGCACCAACATTCCCAAAAGCAGAAAAAGGACCAGGATTCCCTTCAGAGGGGAATCCTTGGTTGGTAAACTCCAAAAATGTTTTCATTGGAAAAAACTATAAAAAAAAATGCTAAGGAATATAATTTTAACCATGAATATTTCGTGGGCAGTTAATTTTTTAATACATTGAAACAAAACTCTATCGTTTCATATTTTAAGAGTTGAGAAACAGGCAAAAGGTGATTCTATCACTTTTAGGTTGAAATCAGCATGAAAGGACAAGTGCTCAATGATCTTTTCACTTTTAAAGAGTCACAAAAAGATCAAAATGACTACTTAGGTAATCTAGGGAAGAGGGTATACCAAGTTTTCGTGAACTTCCATATACACCTTAGTGATCAAATGAAACAGAAATGACCAAGGACTTGACATACGTGTAGGTAGTCTCCCCGAATGCTATGTTCGGTGTATCATGGTTACAAGGCGGCAGACTCAGCTTCCTATTGCAACCTAGAAGGGTATCTTTTTATATACTCGACGGTACAGAGAGCACAAGTCTGTACTAGTGCTGTCTAAATCCAAATGGAAAACGACAGGTGACTAGGTTTTAAGACGCCGGAACACGTCTCTAGCCTAGACCACTAAAAATGTTTCGTTAGGTTTCAATGATTCCTTAGGTTAATTAAATAAATTTTAAAGTTTATATTGGATTATGTTTTAGTTTTAAGGTCCTATCGATTTCGGATTTCAAAAATTCCTAAATGCAAGCTATATGAAAATGAACATCATTTCCTATTCAATGAATGCTATTTATGAGAAGGATAGATATTTTTCAAACAAAAGCAAACAATGAGACTATGCTAATAAATCCACTAATAGAATATAACAATAATGAAACTCTTTCCTAGATAATCAAATGCTAGTTATGCAAAAGAGTATTTCACTTTCAATGCAAAATATGTTTTTTTATTTTTTCAATGAAAAGAAGTACATGATGCACTAATTACATGAAAAATTAAAACAAACACTAGCTTAAGTGTTGCATAGGAATCGAAATTGAAAGACTCAATAAAACGCGAAACAAACAAAAGAAATCACTCAAACTAATGTCGCAATATTTCAAACCAAGAGAAAGTTTTCAAAATGATCCAAGAAAAGCAATGTAATCTATGCTTGGAGCAATAAGGCGAAGAACCAATTGAGAAAACAAAATGACTCTACAACCAAAGCAATCACTCAAAAGATCAAGAAAACTAAGTGCAATCAAGCCACAAATGGGACTGACAACAATCAAACTGACTTTATTTTTGAATAGAAGGCTTAGTGCACTAGGACACCTATAAACCCTAAGGCATCAACTGAAACTGATAAGAAGATGGACAAACAACTGAGAAAAGTAAGTCGACAGTAATTAAAACAATCCCAAAGGCATAATTATGCATAAAAATAACCCAGAAGCAAGCACAATTGATCAAAAGACTCATCAAGGAGGTCAAACCAATTCCTACAGGGGTTGGTGTGACTGTAAGGCTGTAATCTGCACCATACAGGGGTTGGTGCGACTGCAAAAAGAGCAACCTGCACCAATTGGTTTGACTGTTCAGAGGAAAAGCGAGCTAAGCTAGATAACTATGGGAAAAAGAAGAAAAACCAAAACCTAATGAGCAGAGGTCAATCTTGACACTCTAGAGTTGAACAAAGGATGGAAACTAAGAAAGAAAACTAGAAAATATAGATAACTAAATCAATAATTGAAACTGACCCAAAAAAATGAAATGACAAACTCGTACTGGTTCCCAGTGGACTCACCAATTTTTTATGCAGGTAAATCCTCTCTGCGGAAAGAGATGATCACTCTAGCCCTAGACTGGGTCTAGAAAAAAAGGGACATGCTAAAGTGTTGCTTCCTAATTATTGAATGAACAAGGGACACAGTAGATCGACCTACCTGGAATCCAATGTTGTTGTTGCTGCTGTAGTAGTGGTGGCCTCTCGCTCCTACCTCAGCAAGTCACAATCCTTTCGCCATTACGCTTGGATACCTACACATAGAAAAAGAAACAAGAACAACATACAAGATAACAACATTTCATTCATAACTATTAACCAGACAAAGAGGGATAAAAATATTGCATTAAACAAACATCATAACACAATGTTGGAACCAAACATTAGTCATGTATATAAATGAATAGAAGGAAGAGTTACAACCAATGCTTTGAAGTTGTAGTCTCCTCTAGTGGGGTTCAGGTGAAGCGCATCTCAGATGCTCATTAGGCAATTCAGATGGGATGAAGGGATGGACTCAAGCTCTCTTAGAAGTCATGGACTCAAGCTTCCTCAACGTAATTCCTTCTTATTATATCTTCTCTAGTTATTCAGCTATAGTATGTCTAATTCTCCAAGTTCGGCTAGATGGTTCTAAGAGATACAGCTTCTTTTATAGAGGAAAAGGAGGAGGTTAGGATCCCTACAAAGGTGGGAGGGAGGCCTATCCTTTACGGAGTTCCCATAAGAGGTGGAAACCATAAACCTAAAGGAGGTAGTCTGTGGTTTATCAGTTCAACCACTCCCAATGACTCATCCTCTAGGTGGTTGGAGTGGAATCTCCGCCTCTATTTTTAAAAGACATTCCATAAATAGCTTGGCGTGAGTGGAAAACTGGGACAGAGCGCCAGTTGGCGTAGGGCCCAGTGTTAATCTTCCTCTTTGGCGTGAGGGCATAACGGATTACCCGTGCCAAGGCAAAAACAAGGGTTTTTAAGTCTCTACTCAGGGAATTGTCAACAGAAAGAATGTTACTCTCATGTAAAGGGACATAATGATGGTTTTTGTAAGGCATGACACTGCTTATTGATCACAGGAATGACCCTCCAATGGGCGAGATGGGGATTGTACGGACAGTGACAAAATGATGTGTAATAGATGCCCCCTAAAGCATGAGGTCCGAGGGAGATGGAGGGGAAAAATGCTTTATGAGAACGCGTTTGAACCAAACACCATTACCAGAAAACCTGAAATTATGAATAAAACTGATATCTCTGATACATGAACATGTGGTATGGGCGCAGCCATCCATAATAGAGTATATAAAAACTGAGATCCGAGGTATGGACGTAGTCATCTAGCAGTAAGGATCAACAAATAGACTCAGGTATGGTCGCAACCATCCAATCAAAAGAGTCATGCAATAAGTCATGATACTCCACCAAAATTCACAACCTGGATTTTATTAGACAAAATCTAGGGTCTTGTGCACCATCTCGACCCGAAAAAGTACAAATTCAAGCATGCAAATATATGAGTTGAAGTCGAACATGCAAGAAAATCACCTTATTACTAGCCAATGATGAAAGTTGTTAACAGGCATAAGAGAAACCACCAATAATGACAATGGCTCTCAAGGTACAACCGGTACAATCCACGGAATGTGAACAATGATCTGGCGTCGATTATCCACAGAATCACTTGATCGAAGGCCAATGATGTGGACCTTGCGTCGAATTTGAAAAACCTGCCATTAAGGCATGCAGGCTCCAAGGTACCAGAATAGAGTCTCTAGATCAAATTCCTGGATAATGAGCTGTAGTTGACAGGAAGTGACATGATCGAAGGTGGGCCATAATTTTTACCACATCATCGATACAAGATAGAGGAACATGATAATAGTGAAACAGGACCAACATAGAATTAGAGGGAGGTTGAAAACTGCAGAGGCAAAATTCTCTTGAACATATCAACAGCACGACACTAGATTTGGAAGTATTTGACATCAAAGGATCTGAGGTCATGACGACATGGCAAAGAGAATATGAGAGGTCAATAGAGATTACCCAAACCCATGGAGGTAAAAATGACGGAATGAGATGTCCCCAACCCGAAACAAATGCATACAAGTGCCATGTTCAAGAGCGATATACTACCAACATGACTAAAACTTGGTTCCATTTTCCCCCACCATTTGTGGCGAGTACCCCAATTATTTTTTTAAAACAAGATTTAAGGGGATAGCATATGCTTGTGCTATAAGTTTGTCCTTCGGACAAATCCAACCTAGTACATTTTACGAGCCCTAGGAAGGAGGAACTCGAGTAACTTCATGGCGACGAAATCCGATGTCATTAGGGTTTAATGAGTCTGAAAAATGGAGAACTCAGCATCCTTTCATGTTTAGAGAGTTTGAAAAGAAGGAAGAAAATAAAACTCCATCATGGCCCTTTTCGTAAATAGTCTCTCAGATCCGAAAAGGTAGAAAACAATATCTAAAAGAACATCTTAGTCACGATAGGCTAAGGTATTCCTTTTTCGTAAATAATCTATCCCAACCCGAAAAAGGGGTAAATGTGTACTAAGTAGATATCGCTTCGCAGCCATTTAACGAGTTCGAAATGACAAGAGTCTCATCAATGTTTTCAATTTTAGAGAATCAGAAAAGAGATGAAAGATGACTCCTCATGGAGGAACGAGTGGCATTAAGGGTAGCAACTGGTTTCGGTGATGGTGGAAGTGTTTAGAACAAGTAAAGGTTAAGAGGCTGGCTAACAAGACCACTCATTGCAGCGATTCCTCAGGAATGGGTAAAACAATCAAGTGAAGGCGTATGATTGGCCAAGCAGATGGTGACGACGGAATGAGAAAACCAAGGTTCATCTAGCAAAACAAGCTGATAAAATGGTAATCATGAGAGGTAAAATAAGAATGGTTTCATGTTTACACAAGATAAAATATGCTTGAAACCAGTTTCATTTTTACACAAGCTTGAAACGGAAACAAACTATGCTTGAAAGACAGGGAAAACAGGCATGCCCCCAGCATGGTGACACAAGATAAAATATGTTTGAAACTGATTTCATTTTTACACAAGCTTGAAATGGAAACAAACTATGCTTGAAAAACAAGGAAAAACAGGCATTCCCCCAGCATGGTGACTCAATTCGAAGCACATGCCCCCCAAGCTTCAGTCCATATTAAAGGAAGATGGAGTGAAGGTTCAAATTACGAGATCAAGAAAAAGACTCGACTAGGATTTTACGAGATCGTATCAAAGACTCAAATTGAAGGGGAACGCGTTTCATTGTTTTAACGAGGTGGACACATTAAAATAACCATCCTCAATGAGCTTGTTTCATTTTTTAAGGAGCTTGACACGAGAAAACAAACTTTGCTCCGACTACCTTGTTTCATTTTTTAAGGAGCTCGACACAAGAAAACAAACCATGCTCCAAAGAGCTCGTTTCATTTTTTAAGGAGCTTGAAACAAGAAAATGAACTTTTCTCTGAAGACAACTCATCATGTCGAATAAGAAGTCATGGATTCCAAGAGGTTCACATCTGATGGGAGAACAACATCTTGGAAATCAGGACCCAATGCCCCCAACACATGATGCACAACGACACTATCACTAAATGCGGGCATGGAACAAGTAGCCACATAATTAAACTATGATGGGTAAGATACAACCGGCGGATAAAATCTGACAGAGACGACGGTGGACCAGGTGTTGCATTAGGGAAAAAGAATTAAAACTGATCAATGGTCACGATCCGACCTTTGTGTGGAAAACAAATCACACGAAATAGGGAAGAGACAAGTGCACCCATGGCATAATCATAGTCGTGCCCTAAGAGTAAATTGAAATGAAAGGGGCCTCGAACAACCATCACATCTATATAGAAATTTTTTCCCTCCCAAAGTGACAGGAAACTTTGGAAGGATCCCTAACGGTTGACTGGTTGTTCTGTTAAAAGCCAACATATTTTGTGTAACAGGCACAAGCGGTGGATAACCAAAAGCTTGCCAAGTAGTGGAAGATAGAATACTAACAGACGCGCCTTCATCTATAATAGCGTTAGGTAAAACCATATCGAAGACATATATCGTGATCTCAAAAGGCACATAAGAAGGAATGTGGTATCTTGCAAATCGACTCCAATCAAAGGAAGCAACCAAACTACTTAGAGGGGGCACCATATAAATGGCGCAGGGTGTGCAAAAATCAGCAATGGGAATCTTAGGGTGGGTGCATTATGTTGAATACGAGTGTGATTATGACATAGTAGTTGGCGAGGCACGCACCCCCAAGTGCGCCTGCACCAAGGTGGGGCACTTGAGTGCTACGACGGGGAAAGACTTGGCATGCATGACAAGTAATGGGGTGCGCGACCAAACATGTCATGCTAGCTCAAGTGTTGGGAGGGTGTCATCCTAGGCTAGGAAAACATAACCATAGATGGGAGATGCATATAAATAAAATTAAAGGCATGGTGCTGAGGCAGATCGCAAGGTATTCTAACAAGAGCCAAGAGCAAGTCTGCAATATCACAAGATAGGGCGAATTGTGATATCACAAGGTAGTGCGAGTTGCAACATCATAGGAAGGTTTTGAGGCAACGAATGGGCAGAAAGTAGAGAACAAAGGATGTGCATGGGTGATACACTTGTCCTGGGCAGCCAGGTTTGTGGTTTTATGTGATGGGAAAACTGTTGGGCATCCATGTTTGGTTGTAAAGAACTTGTATTTCTACATTATAAAATAGAGTGTTGTGACCTTGTTAGGCCAACCTCTCATTGATGTGTAAAAATTCAACATAATAAAAATATGCTCATTTACTTAATATCTTGTTGGCACAAATTGTTAGTATCGCATTGCTACATGGTTTATGTTTAAGTTTATGGTTTCCACACATAACACTTAACATATAATAAGAAGAAGTTGTAATAAATTAAATAAGAGTGTAGGCATATTCCGAAAGTAAAGTAATCATTAGTTTTTCTTAACACTATGATGAACCTTGCCAGTGTCGCACACCCATGGTGGTGCGACCAACGTAGGGTCGTGACAAATAGAGATCTCACCTTGTAACTGTATGGAGAGATAAATTTGAATTTTAAATTTTATTGAAAAAGATGAATATCAAATTCCAATTTAAAAATATGATTTTAAGGAATTTGAAAATAATAAAGTTATGTTAATTGAGTCTAGAGGTGTGGGGCATCCTACAATGTAATATAGAAGAGATTTGTAATGAAGTATTAAATTAAATAATAATAATAATAAAATTATTATGATGATTCAATTAAAAAATAAAAAATAAAAAGAAAAAAGTGATAAAAGTATGTGAAATATGTTTTCCATAATATTTCATGTAGGCAAAATAAAATGTTACTTACATTAACAGATTTACAAATATTAATTATAAAAAAATATTTCAATGTCTATTATCAATAAAATACTTTAATTTCCAACCTAATTTTATATCAATTTTATATAGAGAAATAAAGTAATTTAAAGTCACAAATTTTCTATTTTTTACTATAAATTCTTTTTATGTTTTAGTATGAGTAGAATGTGTAATTCCTTCATTACTCAATATGTAGTTGACATATGACATTTATAAATAAAATTGATGTTACAATGTGGAGATTTGTAATTCATTTTGTGTTAAGTTGACAAGTGGTATTTATTTAAATTCATTCTTTTAATTCTAAGTATGGAATTTATTTGTAGCATTTAAAAAATATTGATAGCAAAATTAACTTTAAAATATTTTCATACGCGTGAGGAGAGAGAGAGGGATCTTATTCCATCCATAGCGGTCTTTTTTTGTAAGTCAATTTTTTCTATTAATTCATTCCAATATTACATCATGAGGATATCCAATTAAAAAAAAATATAGGCCTCAATCCTACCATATTTCTTGGACCAAAGATAGAAACATAACCACATTTCAAATAGATAAATCAACCTATATAAATGTAGATAGATAGCCCCAAAAGTCTAAAAATTACCAAGAAAACAAAACAACCAACTATCATCCTTGAGCCTAAAGGAGAGCCAAAATTGGGATGACCTTCTCAATCTCATGCGGCGGAGGAGGGCGGAAAGCATCGTGTACATGAGCTTCCATACCTTCCAAAATTGAAAGCATTTCATTTATCCTTCTTTTCTCACAATGAAGAGAAGCCAACCTATCCATCTGTTGAGGAGATATCTCTGATGGGAATCCTGGTCCTTTTCCTCCTTTTGGAAATGTTGGCGCTCCTTATATGGCAACGTTGTCCCTTCCTGGGTTAACTGTTGGGTTGCCTGTTTGGTTGTTTTCAACCTCTGTGGTCCCAAATATCTCCGCTATTGTTCAATCAGTTCCTCCACCTGAACAACATCATGTTGATTCCAAGGTGGACCTCTCCCCTTCTTCGCCTGTTTCTGCGTCCTCATCTTCTACTTCGCCTGGTGAAAGCCTGGATTCGAGTAACCAGGTGGCTAAGAAGAAGAAGAAGAAGACAAAGAAGAAGAAGTCTGATAAGCGAGAGGCTAAATGTACGGCTACTGTCTACCTTGCCCATTTTACCTCTTGTGATTGCCATTTTATTAGCCTGTTGTTGCCAGATGAGCCTTGGTTTTCTCACTCCATCGTCACTATCTGCTTGGCCAATAATATGACTTCACTTGGTTGTTTTACCCGTTCCTAAGGAACCGCTGCGATGAGTGGTCTTGTTAGCCAGCCTCTTGACCTTTATTTATTTTGAGTAGTTCCACCATTACCGGAACCAGTAGCTACCCTTTATACCACTCGTTCCTCCAGGAGGAGTCATTTTTCAGCTCTTTTCTGACTCTCTAAACATGAAAAGATTGCCGAGGCCCTTGTCGTTTCGATCTCGTTAAAATGGACACGAATCGACATCTACCCAGTATACGTTTACCCTTTTTTCGGGCTGGGATAGATTGATTACGAAAAATGAATACCCTAGCCTATCGCAACTAGGAGGTTTTCTCGGATATTGTTTTCTACCTTTTCGGGTCCGAGGAACTATTTACGAAAAGGGACCATTGGAGTTTACTTTTCTGCTGTCTTTTCAAACTCTCTAAACATGAAAAGACGCCGAGTTGTTCCTTTGTCAGGCTCGTTAAACTCTGATGACATCGGATTCAGTCGAAATGACGGTATTTGAGTTTCTCCTTCCTAGGGCTCGTTAAATGTACTAGGATGGATTCGTCCGAAGGATGAATTTATTTGACAAGCATATGGTATCCTCTTCAAGCTTGTGTAAAAATAAAGAGGTACTCGCCAGAAATGGTGGGGGAAAAATGGAACCATCGTCGTTGTCATTGGCAGTATGTCGCTCTTGAACATGGCACTTGTCCGCATTCGTGTCGGGTTGGGGACATCTCATCTCGTTTCTTCACTTTGCCTCCGTGGGTTTGGATAATCTCTTTTGACCTCTCCTCTGCTCATTGCCTCGTCACCATGACCTACGTCAAGTTGATGTCAAATGCGCAAGTCCCTTTGTCGTGTCGTCCCCGGCCTGTTCAGAGAAGTTTTGACCTCTGCAAATATCAACCTTCCTCTGTTTGTTTCCTCATACGATTCGATTCACAATTAATTATGTTCCTCTTGTCTCATGACGATGATGTGGGAAACATTATGGCCTGCGATCAGGTCATCTCACATGTCGACTTCAGCTCAGCTCATTATCCCGGAGGCTGATCTAGAGACTCCTTTATGGTACCTTGGATCTGCATGCCTCTGATGGCGGTTCGTTGCATTCGGCTGGTTTTCATCGTGGCCTCCGGTCAGTGATTCTGCGTGTTTGACACCGGCTCATTGATTCACACGGCAGCAGATTGTAGTACCTTGAGGCCATTGTCATTATTGGTGGTTCCTCTCGCGTCACGATTACTTGAAACATCATTGGCTGGTAATCAGACGATGTTCTTGCATGTTCGACTTCAGCTCACATATTCACATGCCTGAACTTGTACTTTGTTTGGGTCGAGATGGAGCGCAAGACCCTGGATTGTGTCTGTTGTAATCCAGGCTGCAGTTGTGGATTATTATCATTTTGTACATGACTCACTGATTGGATGGCTGCGACCATACCTGAGTCTATTTATTTCATCCTCGCTGGATGGCTGCGCCCATACCCTGGATCCGGATTATAGCATACTCTGTTTCGGATGGCTGCACCCATACCACATATACATCATGTACTTGAAATATCAGTTGTATTTTTCTGCGCAGGTTTTCCGACGGCGGAGTTTTCAGTTGGACACGTTCCCGTAAAGCATTTCACCCCTCTCTCTCTCGGGCCTCATGCTTTAGGGGGCATCTGTTACACAGTAATTTGTCACCGTCCCTACCATTCCCCGTCCCGCACAATGGAGGACCCATTATGTGACTTGTGAGCAATGTCAAACCTTGAAAATACCTTCATTTCATCCCTTTCCATGAGGACAACATTCCTTCTGTTGATCATTTCCTGAGCAGACCCCTAAAAACACCTGGTTTTGCCTTGGCGCTAGTAGCCCGTTATGTACTCGCGCCAATGGGGGAAAGTTAACAATGAGCCCGCGCCAATTGGCGCTCTGTCTCAGTGTTTCACCCGCGCCACTCTTTTTATGGAAAGTTTTTTAAAAAAAGAGGCGAAGTTTCGATTACAACAACTTCGTGGATGCGTCATCAGGAGTGGTTTCGCCTGAATAACCACGGCCTTCCTCCTTTGGCCTCTTGTTTCCACCATATGGGGAACCTCCCAAGGGATAAGGCCTCCCTTCCACTATTGTAGGGATCCCAACCTCCTCCTCTCCTCTATAAATATATCCTTCATCCATTGATGAAGGGGCTGAAAGGCTGAAGGGCTAATAGTCTTGAAGTGCCTAAGCTTTGAATCTCCATATTCCCAAGAGCCTTCATGCTGTAAAGAATCCTCTCTTTCCCTTAAGGCCGACTCAAGTAAGGAGACCATTGTCGAGAGACTCCAGAGAGGTTTTCCCTTTCCTTGGCAAGCTTTGCGAGACATGGACGACTGGAGACCCATCCGAAGGAGACCGCGACGTGAGAACTTGGTTGTAATCTCTCTTCATTTTTTATTTAATAGATGATTATGATTATGGTTCCACTCTGTTTTCCATCATGCTAATATGAGTAACATCCTTTCTGACTAATGTTTAGTTACGTATGCCGGATTCTATGCTTGTATCTGTTTGTTTCTTCCATGTGCAGGTGTTCATCCGCGGAGATCATGGAGGGATTGTGATCTGCCGAGGCTGAGGAACGGGGACGCTTCTTCTTCAGATCATAGCGCTGGAATCCAGGTAGGCTTCTATTTCTAGTCTTTTCATTCGTAACTAGGAACTTGCGTCATAACATTGTTTGATTGTTGCTAGACCCCTGCTGGGCTAGTAGGGATCGCCTCTGTCCAATCAGTTCCTCCACCAGAACAACATCATGTTGATTCCAAGGTGGACCTCTCCCCTTCTTCGCCTGTTTCTGCGTCCTCATCTTCTACTTCGCCTGGTGAAAGCCTGGATTCGAGTAACCAGGTGGCTAAGAAGAAGAAGAAGAAGACAAAGAAGAATAAGTCTGATAAGCGAGAGGCTAAATGTACGGCTACTGTCTCTGAGATATCTCCTCTTGATAAACCTTCCATCCCTCCATGGAAAGTCAAGTTCCCTTGCCTGTTGTGCACGGGAGACCATCTTCTTCGAGACTGCCCTGGCATTCCCAAGGTGCTTGAAGTATGGTCCAACGGCCGCCCACCGTTGCCTTTGGCTTCTGGGAGTCAAGTTGGGGGCACGTCTTCAGCTGCTGTTGATAAGAATTCTAAGAAGCAGGGTAAGATCACCAATCCCTGTAAGTTGTGTGAAGGGCACCATGCCATCCACCTTTTTCCTTATATGGATGAAGCCAAGCAAGTCTTGGACAACCCAGCCGGTTCTACACCACGCCTTCCACCTGGTTATAATCGGCTTTCTTTGAGTCCTCCGCCAGCTGGTCCTACGATTGGTCAAGAGTCATCCTTAGTCGATCCCACTCCCCCAGAAATTCAAATTCACGAATCCGTCCCTGACCAACCATTTGTCGTAGGATAGGTTGAACTGGCCCCGTCTGCGGTGCACCAGGTATTTTCTGTCAAGAGTGGATCTCACACCCCCCATGTCCTTCTAATCTCCTCAGATTCATCAGACTTGGAGAAAGATTCTCTTGTCCCTGTACTTCAAGAAGCTCCTCCTCCGCCTCCCATGATGGAGGCTTCGGAGGATATCCCTCCCACCTTCGAGATGGAGGTTATGGAGGATGCTTCTTCTACCGTAACATCAGGGGAAGACCTTCGCTTTTCGATGGTAGCCCCTCCGAGTAGTTTGGTTGCTTCCTTTGACTGGAATCGATTTGCAGGATTTCGCCTTCCGTCTTATGTGCCTTTCGAGATCACAGTACAGGCTCTTGGTCTGGTTGTACCCAGCACCATTATAGACTAAGGTGCCTCTGTTAGTATTCTGTCATCAACTACCTGGCAAGCTTTCGGTTCGCCGCCGCTTGCGCCCGTTACGCAGAATCTGTTGACATTCAATAGAAGAACGAGTCAACCGTTGGGGATCCTTCCAAGATTACCTGTTACTTTGGGAGGTAAAACCGTCCATATGGACGTGATGGTCGTTCCAGGCCCTTTGGATTTCAATCTGCTCCTAGGGCGCGATTACACCTATGCCATGGGAGCACTTGTCTCCTCCCTCTTTCGCGTGATGTGCTTTCCACATGAAGGACGGATCGTGACCATTGATCAGCTTTCGTTCTTTGGTCCTAATATGACATCTGGTCCTCCATCACCTCCTCCTGGTTTCTATCCACCCGTTGTATCTGCTCCACCGCAGGTCAACTATGTGGCTACTTACCTCGTGCCTGTGCTCAGTGATGAGGCCGTTGTGCATAATGTGCTGGGGGCATTGGGTCCTGACTTCCAGGATGTTTCCCTTCCATCAGGAGTGGAACTCTTGGAAGAACCGCCTTCTTGTTCATTTTGATGTAAGTCGTTTGGAGCACGGTTTCCTCCCTGGGTCAAGCTCTTTAAAAAATGAAACCAGGATCTTGGAGCAGAGTTCCTTGTCTTGTGTCAAGCTCCTTAAAAAATGAAACAAGGTTGTCGGAGCACAGTTCATTTTATTGTGTCAAGCTCCTTAAAAAATGAAACAAGTTGTTTGGAGCATGGTTCCTTGTCTTGTGTCAAGCTCCTTAAAAAATGAAACAAGGTTGTCGGAGCAGAGTTCCTTGTCTTGTGCCAAGCTCCTTAAACCATGAAACAAGGTGTCCCGAGGATAGTTCTTTTAATGTGTCAACCTCGTTAAAACAATGAAACACGTTCCTGTTCAATTCGAGTCTTTGATAAGTTCTCGTAAAATCCCAGTCGAGTCTTTCTCTTGATCTCGTAACTTGAACCTTCACTCCATCTGCCTTTCATATGGACCGAAGCTTGGGGGGCATGTACCTCGAATTGAGTCACCATGCTGGGGGCATGCTTACTTTTTCAAGCATAGTTTGTTTCCGTTTCAAGCTTGTGTAAAAATGAAACCAATTTCAAGCATAGTTTATCTTTGTTTCAAGCTTGTGTAAAAATGAAACCAACTTCAAGCAGAGTTTCCTGATTTCAAGCTTGTGTAAAAATGAAACCTTGCCCATTTTACCTCTTGTGATTGCCATTTTATTAGCCTGTTGTTGCCAGATGAGCCTTGGTTTTCTCACTCCATCGTCACTATCTGCTTGGCCAATAATATGCCTTCACTTGGTTGTTTTACCCGTTCCTGAGGAACCGCTGCGATGAGTGGTCTTGTTAACCAGCCTCTTGACCTTTATTTGTTTTGAGTAGTTCCACCATTACCGGAACCAGTAGCTACCCTTTATACCACTCGTTCCTCCAGGAGGAGTCATTTTTCAGCTCTTTTCTGACTCTCTAAACATGAAAAGATTTCCGAGGCCCTTGTCGTTTCGATCTCGTTAAAATGGACATGAATCGACATCTACCCAGTATACGTTTACCCCTTTTTCGGGCTGGGATAGATTGATTACGAAAAAGGAATACCCTAGCCTATCGCGACTAGGAGGTTTTCTCTGATATTGTTTTCTACCTTTTCGGATCTGAGAAACTATTTACGAAAAGGGACTGCTGGAGTTTACTTTTCTGTTGTCTTTTCAAACTCTCTAAACATGAAAAGACGCCGAGTTCTCCCTTTGTCAGACTCGTTAAACCCTGATGACATCGGATTCGGGCCGAAATGATCAGATTCGAAGCCTTCCTGCTCACTCATCAAATGTACTAGGATGGATTCGTCCGAAGGATGAATTTATTTGACAAGCATATGGTATCCTCTTCAAGCTTGTGTAAAAATAAAGAGGTACTCGCCAGAAATGGTGGGGGAAAAATGGAACCATCGTCGTTGTCATTGGCAGTATGTCGCTCTTGAACATTGCACTTGTCTGCATTTGTGTCGGGTTGGGGACATCTCATCTCATTTTTTTACTTTGCCTCCGTGGGTTTGGATAATCCTTTTTGACCTCTCCTCTGCTCATTGCCTCGTCACCATGACCTCTGATCCGTTGATGTCAAATACTGCCAAGTCCACTGTCGTGCCGTCAATATGTTCAAGAGAAGTTGACCTCTGCAAATATCAACCTTCCTCTGTTTCTCATACGATTCTGATTCACAAAAACATTATGTTCCTCTGTCTCATGACGATGATGTGGGAAACATTATGGCCCACCTTCGATCAAGGTCACTTCCTGTCGACTTTAGCTCATTATCCAGGAAGCTGATCTAGAGACTCCTTTATGGTACCTTGGAGCCTGCATGCCTCAATGGCAGGTTCGTTGCATTCGACGAGAGGTTTTCATCATTGGCCTCCGATCGAGTGATTCTACGGGTGTACGACACCAGCTCATTGATTCACACGCTGTAGATTGTACCTGTAGTACCTTGAGGGCCATTGTCATTATTGGTGGTTCCTCTCACGTCTGTTAACAGTTTTCATCATTGGCTGGTAATCAGACGATGTTCTTGCATGTTCGACTTCAGCTCACATATTCACATGCCTGAACTTGTACTTTGTTTGGGTCGAGATGGAGCACAAGACCCTGGATTGTGTCTGTTGTAATCCAGGCTGCAGTTGTGGATTATTAACATTTTGTACATGACTCACTGATTGGATGGCTGCGACCATACCTGAGTCTATTTATTTCATCCTCGCTGGATGGTTGCGCCCATACCCTGGATCCGGATTATAGCATACTCTGTTTCGGATGGCTGCACCCATACCACATATACATCATGTACTTGAAATATCAGTTGTATTTTTCTGCGCAGGTTTTCTGACGGCGGAGTTTTCAGTTGGACACGTTCTCGTAAAGCATTTCACCCCCCTCTCTCTCGGGCCTCATGCTTTAGGGGGCATCTGTTACACAGTAATTTGTCACCGTCCCTACCATTCCCCGTCCCGCACAATGGAGGACCCATTATGTGACTTGTGAGCAATGTCAAACCTTGAAAATACCTTCAAACCAGCTGGGTTGTCCAAGACTTGCTTGGCTTCATCCATATAAGGACAAAGGTGGATGGCATGGTTCCCTTCACACAACTTACAGGGATTGGTGATCTTACCCTGCTTCTTAGAATTCTTATCAACAGTAGCTGAAGACGTGCCCCCAACTTGACTCCCGGAAGCCAAAGGCAACGGTGGGCGGCCGTTGGACCATACTTCGAGCACCTTGGGAATGCCAGGGCAGTCTCGAAGAAGATGGTCTCCGTGCACAACATGCCAAAGGAACTTGACTTTGCGTGGAGGGATGGAAGGTTTATCGAAGGAGATATCTTGGAGACGATGGCAGGTACATTTAGCCTCTCCCTTATCGGAATTCTTCTTCTTTGTCTTCTTCTTCTTTTTATTAGCCACCTGGTTACTCGAATCCAGACTTTCACCAAGCGAAGTAGAAGAGGAGGACACAGAAACAGGCGAAGAAGGGGAGAGGTCCACCTTGGAATCAACATGATGTTGTTCGGGCGGAGGAGACGGTTGAACAGTAGCTGAGACATTCGAGACCACAGAGGTTGAAAACCCCAATGCAGACAGCCTTGATTGTAAATGAGTAACGTTGCCATATAAGGAGCGCCAACATTTCCAAAAGGAGGAAAAGGACCAGGATTCCCATCAGAGGGGATTCCTTGGTTGGTGAACTCCGGAAAAGTTGCCATCAAAAATTATCTTCAGAACAACACCCTAAGGAAACTAACTTTAACCAGGAATATTTCGTGGGCAGTTAATTTTTAGAACATTGAAACAAAAATCTACCGTTTCATATTTTAAGAGTCGAGAAACGGAAAAAGGTGACTCTATCTCTTTCAGATTTGACACAAGCGTGAAAGGACAAGCGCTTGACAGTCTTTTCAAGTTTTTAGGGAGTCAGAAAAGACCAAATGACTGCTCTGGTAAAACTAGGCACAAAGGGTGTACCAAATATCCGTGAACTGCAATATACACCTTGGTTTCAATAATGAAATAGAAATCAACCAAGGATTTTCCGTACGTGCAGGTAATCTCCCCGAATGTTGTGTTCGGTGTATCACGGGTATAGGGCGGTAGACTCGGCTTCCTATGGATAAAGGATTGAAAACCTAGTGGGGTCTCCCTTTATATACGTGACGGTACGGGGAGCGCAAGTCCGTACTAGCGCTTTCTAAAGCCAACAGGCGAACGACAGCTGCTAGGTTTAACGACGCCGGAACACGTCTCTAGCCTAGACCTTCTAAATGTGTTTTGTTAACGTTTCAATGTTTCCTTAGGTAAATTGAGTAAATTTTATGGTTGATCTTCAATTATGTTTTGGTTTTCAGGCCCTACCGTATGTCATATGATAAGCTCGTATATGCAGCTACATGAGAAAAGAAAACTTTTCAATTCGATGAATGTTATCTAGTTAAGGGAAGAGCTTCAAACAATGATGCAACAAAAAGCAAAACTGAAAACAAAACTTTTCCAAACTAGATGACTTTCACTATCCAAAAGTATTCTAAAACATTCAACGAAGCGAATTATGCAATGTAATCTATGCAAAATTCTTTTTCCGAAAACTATGCAATTGTAATCTATGCACAATTTCCTTTTTCTTTTCAAATAATAAGAATGCACTCAATGCATTTTTCGATGAAATGAGAATCTACATAATGCATGCTTTCAATGAAAGAGAATGCACACAAAGCGATTTTTAGCTCTCAATCATTAAACAATGTGATCTAAGTTCAATGATAAATCTCAAAATACTTTTCAATGCGATGTGATCTAATGCATTTTAACAAAAAGGACACTTTGAGACGAAAACTAAATAAACGAAAAGCTTATTAATGAAAGGATTAAAGCAAAAGAGATGTAAATAAACACTAAGAATGCAATCGTTGTTTCAAAACACTTTGTAACAAAATTCCTCAAAAGTTGACAAAACACAAAGAGGACTTCCAAAGAATGAGATCAAAACAAGGCATTCATTCCCTTTTACATCAAACAATCATGGAAAGAAGACATTCCAACCAATGAGCAATGTAATCTATGCTCATACAATGAAAAGACTAGAAGGGAAAGACACACTGGTGAAGGATTAAGGGAAAAAAAATCTCAATTTTTTACACACCCTGAAATTGGCTCGACTTGTACATTGAAAACTAGCACCAACTGGCGCGACTTGCACATTGACAACTAGTGCCAATGGCCAATTGGCGCGGGTTTCTAACTGACAACAAGCGCCAATTCCTGAAAATGAAAAAACAAAGAATTTATCCCAACCAAGACCAAACTTCCCACTTCAAGCTGAATCTAAAACAAAACCAGAAGCAAAGTTCTAACCAAAAGAAACTTTCGAACAAGGATAAACACTATCACCTACAGGAAATGGCGCGACTGTCTGGCTGTAATCTACGCCAAACAGGGGATGGCGCGACTGATAAACTGGCAACCTGCGCCAATTGGCGCCACTGTCAGGGCTAAACTCGCGCCAATAAAGCCAACTATGAAAAGGTGAAAATTCAGAAAAGCAGAGGTCAGATCTAATCCTCTGGGGCTGAACCAAAAGCCAAACACAAAAGAACCCAGCCCAGAAGGCCAACCAAGCAAGGAAAACCACGAAACAATCAAAACGAGATAACCCAAACGAGACAGTGAAAACTAGACGCTCCCCAGTGGAGTCGCCAAATTGTTGAGGAGGTAAATCCCCTCTGCAGACAGAGGCGATCCCTACTAGCCCAGCAGGGGTCTAGCAACAATCAAACAATGTTATGACACAAGTTCCTAGTTACGAATGAAAAGACTAGAAATAGAAGCCTACCTGGATTCCAGCGCTATGATCTGAAGAAGAAGCGTCCCCGTTCCTCAGCCTCGGCAGATCACAATCCCTCCACGATCTCCACGGATGAACACCTGCACATGGAAGAAACGAACAGATACAAGCATAAAATCCGGCATACGTAACTAAACATCAGTCAGAAAGGATGTTACTCATATTAACATGATGGAAAATAGAGTGGAACCATAATCATAATCATCTATTAAATAACAAACGAAGAGAGATTACAACCAAGTTTTGACGTCGCGGTCTCCTTCGGATGGGTCTCCAGTCGTCCACGTCTCGCAAAGCTCGCCAAGGAAAGGGAAAACCTCTCCGGAGTCTCTCGACAATGGTCTCCTTACTTGAGTCGGCCTTAAGGGAAAGAGAGGATTCTTTACAGCACGAAGGCTCTTGGGAATATGGAGATTCAAAGCTTAGGCACTTCAAGACTATCAGCCCTTTAGCCTTTCAGCCCCTTCATCAATGGATGAAGGCTATATTTATAGAGGAGAGGAGGAGGTTGGGATCCCTACAATAGTGGAAGGGAGGCCTTATCCCTTGGGAGGTTCCCCATATGGTGGAAACAAGAGGCCAAAGGAGGAAGGCCGTGGTTATTCAGGCGAAACCACTCTTGATGACGCATCCACGAAGTTGTTGTAATCGAAACTTCGCCTCTTTTTTTAAAAAAATTTCCATAAACAGAGTGGCGCGGGTGCAACACTGGGACAGAGCGCCAATTGGCGCGAGTACATAACGGGCTACTAGTGCCAAGGCAAAAACAGGTGTTTTTAGGGGTCTGCTCAGGAAATGATCAACAGAAGGAATGTTGTCCTCATGGAAAGGGATGAAATGAAGGTATTTTCAAGGTTTGACATTGCTCACAAGTCACATAATGGGTCCTCCATTGTGCGGCATGGGGAATGGTAGGGACAGTGACAAATTACTGTGTAACACCATCATATGCCACTGGTTATGTTGGAGGCCGTTTAAAAAGCTAATCATCTCATTTCTATCTTCATGTCAGAACTGAACTAGTTGGTCCAAAACCACTGAATTTTTTTTGTATCCTTTCATCCAACGAGTCAAAGGGAGGAGACATCTATACCCTGCTTGGAGACTATGCATATGGAGGGATGATATATTCACCTAAGTCTTGAATATCTCCCTGTTGGACAACCCCTTGACCGAGAGGTCCCACTCCCCTTCGAGCGCAACCTCTCTAGTGAAGCATGGGGCCAGAATAATTCAATATTAGCCAACTCTCTGTAGAGTAATTTCCCCCAAATATTTTCCACGCTACATCACCAACTCCACTCCCTTCACACGCAGGGCCAAACACATAGAGACAAGGTCTAATTTTTTGCAAGTTGTCACAACCACCCAGAACCCAATGAACTGCACTAAAGGAACCCACACCACTCTCTATCATAGGCAGTGCCAAAACAATGAACTTTTGGCACAACCACGACTCATGTAGGGAACTTCCTGAGGAAAAACCATGAGATCCTAGAGATCCCACTACTATATACCCTCACTACTCCTTATTAGGGGGAATTCCCATAAAACTATGACACAATTCACCAAAACACCCAAGTAATAGACCATACCAACTACTAAAACATAGAGACATTAATAGTGCATTCAGAGTGACAAATATTACCAAAGGCCAGATTCTTGGAGTGGCTTCCAATTCTTATTTTCTATCATCCTTCCTCTGCCATTCTAAAACCAATCAGGTGAATGTAGCATCCCAAGTAGAAAAGGGTCGATTCCTTGAGCCCATATCCCACAATTTCACCCACAGAATTTCTCCTTCGGCAATAAAAATCATTGTAATTTTGACTTCATCTTTGCTATAGCACCTCACAACTTGGTTCATATGGGATGGCACTGCTGAAGTTCCACCCTATAGACAAAAGCATGCAATTTCCTTCAACACCAACAATACGATAACCTTCCACAAACCATAATAGCCAAACCTGAATGCTCGCATATATTTAACACTCATCATTTTCATATGCTCCAATGTCCACCTTCCATGGAATATGTGCCCAACATGCTCCATTAAACCCAGTGTCACATGGGTGAGGGTGATGAGGCCCTTTTAGTATCCACTCTGCCGCTAGTTGTCACCCCCATAGGGGAGTCCTTATATAGGTGCTTTTATAATTGAGGTATGAGGGGGGTTTGCAATTATTTTAATGCTTAATATGAGGGGGACATTATACTAATAAAAAAAAAGAAAAAATAAAAAACATTATGTTTAAGTGGCCATGTTGAGTAAAATATTTCATTTTCAACTATGTATATATTATATAAAGGAAATCAAAATAAATAAAAAATCTTATTAAAACACATTATTAGTGTGTTTCTCAAGATGAAGGAGATGTATAATTAATTCGTTCCATACTTAGCATGGAGTTGACACATGATGTGTATATATACATATAATTAACACAGATCCATGTTAACCCCTCATCTATAACTGCTAAGAGGGATTACATATTTCAAGGTGCAAGCCTTTCTTCAAGTTTCAAACTCTAAAAGAAAATATCCTTCTTGGTGCTTGGTAAATTTAGGTTAACATGGATCTATCTTAATAATACTTAATTAAGGTTCGTTAAAGTTGATTAATTTGAAGCTAAGTTCATAATAAAAACATAATATTTTTTTTCGAAGGAAAAATTATAATTTTCATTATAGATAAGAAAATTACATTTTGTATATGTATTATAGTGCATTCAAAAATTGGCTAAGCAGTTTTCCAGAAGAAATAAAAAAAAACATGCCTATAAAAATCCTTTATCATGTCCAAAAAAAATTCTATCAACAGAGATACATGCAAGATAAAAATAACATTACAAACATATCCTTCCAATCACCTAGGAATTTTATTAGAGAGAAAAAAATAGGAAGTTTTGTATTCTTTCGAGTTATATTTCCATATGCAGGCCCTCTATAAAAGACATGTGATAATATTCTAAAATGTTTTCATCGATCTCCTCAAATATCATCCAAGTTCATAAACCCTTCATAGTGCCTGCTTTAGATAATGTGTCTGCAGTGGAGTTTATTTCCCTATAAATATGGAAACATGAAATCTGATCAAAAGACTGTTTTAAATTTAAGATATCTTCAAGGATTGGTTACATTTTGTGCATGTGACATATTTTAATATCATTAAACCAACTTATAACAGTCTTCCAGTCATCAAAAAATTGCATCTAATGACATCCCTTCTCATTAGAAAATAGTAGAAGAAGCTTGAGGTTGAGTAAGTTAACATATTTATTTGTGCCTCTTCCCAGCCCGATCTAAAGCTTGAAATGATGATTTTATTGAAGATATAAAACATCACCCCCACATTCACCACCAACAAGTGAAAGCCCCATCAAAGAAGGCATAGGGGTAATAACGGTCTACTGCATTAGCAACAATGTTGTGAGGATGGTGTGTTGTATCAACAGTAGAAAGAAGAGAAAAATTTGCAATGACTTGTGCAAAAACCATGTGAGTAGTAGACTTGTCTTAGAATATTTTTATTGTTGCTTGAGATACATATTCCCTAGATAATAATTGGTGGTAAAATCTTATTATTTTTTTGATTTTCTTATTCCCACCACTTCTTCCAAGCATCATTGTAAGATGCACCTTTTCGATTAGAAGTTATTCCAAAATAGTTTCTAATATTTGTCCATACTCCCAAGGTTAAATAATAAGAAAGAAAGAGGCAATCCACTGTCTCCTCCTCATTTTTGCATACAACACACTAGCATGACCCGACCATACATCTATTTTTTTTTTTTAAATTCTGTAGGGACCTTATTTTCTAGATGCATCACTGAAACAAGCATGCTTTAGCTAGGTATAAAAGATTCCATATTTTCCTCCACCACAAGGCTAGCTCTCCTATTATCCTGTCATGAAGGATAAACATATAGCCTGATTTTGTTGAATATTCCCCAAAAGGAGAATGCACCCAACATAAAGCATCTTCCCTGTCTCTGAGGAAAACATGGAATATTTTCAGAGAAATTGTATAATTTTTCCATTTTTTTTAGTGTTAAATTGAAAATTTTAGTTGGTTGGAATGAACCCATCCCCGAGCCCTGATAGAATTATGAACATTATCATCAACCTGGTTTAAGGTAATCTTTAAATTTGTATTTATATATTCAATTAGCTCGTGAGGCATGCGAAATTTTTCTCCACATCCCACCCAGGGACCAATACCAATCCTCACCTTCATTGCATTCCCAACTTTCCAAGCTAAACATTCTTCAACTACTGAAAATTATGCTAATACTGATCTCCATATGACAGATACATTCAACCTCTTCTTGTTCGTGGAGTGTATCAATTCTTTAAGAGTATAGGGGTGGATATACTTCTTGGATACAACATATGTCCATAGATTATCAGTAGATATCATCATATGACCAAAATTTTCTACCATTGCCTTCGCGAAAATATGAAGGTTTTTAAAACCCCACCCTCCCCATATGTTTGTAAAAGACATTTTTTCCCATTTAACCCAAGGGAAGGGCCTTTCCATCTTTTGACCCTAACCAACAAAACTAGAAACGTGTCTCGTGAATAGAGTTCATAACTCCTTTTGGGATCCATGATAAGGACACACATAATACTATAATAACTTCTTGGATTGATTTGATGATAACCAATCTTCCAGCTCTAAACAACTACCTGAAACTCCATGCCTTTAATCTCTTTTAAATTTTTTTTGTTAGCCAGTTCCAATTGGAAATCCTATAGTCACTGGGTTTCAAATGGAACCACAAAAACTTTAAACCATCATCAAAATTGTTATAATGAAAAGGAAAAATACTATGAGCATTTGTGGACTCATCCTTGGAAAGGCCAAGAGGGGAGTTACTATATTTATGAAAATTTACTTGCATTCCTGTAACTTTCTAAAAAAATGGCAAGGCCTCTTTCATGGTTTCTAGCTCATGCCTAGACCCATCACAAAATAATAAGACATCATCCATGAAAAATAGATGAGTGATGGTAAGATCACCAACTACAACAACACCCTTTCAATCACCCCTCCTTTTTTCTTAAGTTAACATTGTACTTAGGCCCTCACCCACCAACAAGAATAATAGGGATGAAAGAGGACAACCTTACCACAAAACTCACTGAGCATGGAAAAAGTTGAAGTCGACCCATTGATGAGTACTACAAATGATACAATGGTTATTCCACTCATAACACAGTTAAAGAAAGGAACTTCAAATCCCATATAGGTCTTTAATAATCTAATATATATCTAACTAACTTTGTCATATACTTTGGAAAGGTCTATTTTAATTACCAAACTTTTGATTTTCTTGGATTTCAAAATGTGAATCCCTTCCTGAACAACCCTTATTGCCTCATGAATATGTTGACCTTCTAGAAATTAAAATTGCTCCTTGGATACATTTTATGATAGAAACAACTTTAGCCTATTAGCTATGATTTTTGCAATGAAATTGCAAACCTAGTTTCATAGTGATATGAGCCTGAACTCATCAAGGGAGTGTGGATTATTTGATTTGGGGAACAAGGAAATAAAGGTATAGCTAAGAGAACTAAACATCCTACTATATTTCCTAGAGTCCTCAACCACCTTTAAGAGATATCCCCCCAAAATATCATAAAGCCTTGTGAAGAATTATATAGACCATCTATCAGATACATGGATTTTATCCTTCTAAAAAATGTGGAGGACCTTTTGTAATTCAACTTCAGACACTGGTTTCATTAAGCATTAGTTGTCTTCAAATCTCATGAACTTAGGAAATATCGATCCAATGAGATAAAGTAAAAAATGGTCACCTAAGGAGGGGCCTTATATATATTATTGAAGTGGTTTTCTCCCAAATTTGTGAGATATTCAAATGATGAAGCTCTACCATATTCCAAATCATCCAAAGCCCAAATAGTATTGTGTGCTCAATGAACCTTAGTAAATTGCTTAAAATACTTTGTATTTTCATCACCACTCTTTAGCCATATTTCTCTACTTTTTTTCCTTCGAGTATCCTCCTTCTCTTCCAGAATTATCTTTTTGTTAGCCTATAGTTGTATGATCCTTTGTTTTGATTCCTCTAAAAAATAACCCCCCCCCCCCAATTAGAAACTTCTATATCTCCAACTCTTCTTCCAAAATGTTAATATCTTCCTCCCCCCTCCATCTTTTAAAGGTAAACCACTCAATTGTATAATTTTTCACCCTTTTATTATTTCAACAAATTCAATTGCCATAAACACATCCCTATCAAGGTTGTAAGGAATCTAGGATTCAATGACCAAATTATGGAAAGATTCATCTTTTAACCATGATGCATTGACTTTGAAAGGGCTTCTAGATTTGTTAAAACACCCTTTCACTTCAAGAAAAAATGGATGATGATCAAATTCTTCCCCCATCCCTATCGATTAAAGAAACAAAAGAATCATTTCCAATAAATACTTTTCCATAAGAAACCGACCTATCCACCCAACTACCATTGCATCACGAGTTCTCCTATTTCTCCAAGTGGGTTTATACTTAATCAATTCCACATCACACAACTTGTGTTCCTCTAGTATATTGTTGAAATACTCGGATAGGGGATCTATATGAGTGTGAGGGGCCTAGATTTTGAAGGCCCCAATAGAAAAAATCAAATTCCCCCACCACTAAATTATCAACTTTCATATAAGAACGAGACATCAACATTTCCTAAAAGGAATTTGTTTCCTGGAAAATTGAAAGAGAGAAAAATAATTGGGGGCATGTGCTAGGGGCATGCGCTTCTCTAAGCATGCAAATAATAGGCCTCTGGCTACCATCCAATACGTCCAAACTAGACTTAATTTTTCCCTTGAGATATTGGATTTTCTTCCTGAGATGTAGCCACCATAATTGATCAAGGAGGAAGGGCCCAGGCTCCCCATAATTGAAGCATAGTAATTGTTCCTACTATAGGACCAAAGTTTATATCAAGAGATAGAATCAGAGCCTATGTCAACGAATCCCTAGATGGGGAAGGTATCAAAGGTGGGTAACAAGAAGGAGCGGGGGAATAGGACAAGAAATAATGCTCAAATTAGCTGAGAAGGGTTAGCACTATATAAAGGATATTGTGATAGTTGACCTGGACCCATATCTAGTGAATAAAAAGAGATAATAATATTTTAAATAGGGAGGGGAGGAGAGAAAATACCGGGAGAGGAGATTCTTCAGGAGGATGGACCACCCTTTAGGGTGTCGATCCATCCATAAACTATCGTTGTGTAACCCCTAGTATTTACTTCCCCATATGTCATTGTATGCTTGGAGTGTCCTACTATTGAACCTGTGGAGTGGTCTCAGTTGAAAAATATCTTGAAACATCCCCCTTCCCCCTCCTATTTTCCCCCTCACGAGAATCCTTTCAACCTTTCTTTCCCAGGAAAGGGAGTGGTAAATCCTTAAGAACATGACCATGTTTATGACATTTGTTGTAACACCCTCCTCTGACATTTACCCAATCTAACCGGTTAACTAGGGTAAACATTTGACAAGAGGCTACTATGATGTGATTCAATTCCCCAAGTACAGTTAAGGAAG
This sequence comes from Pinus albicaulis, assembly GCA_034641835.2. Taxonomy (NCBI): domain Eukaryota; kingdom Viridiplantae; phylum Streptophyta; class Pinopsida; order Pinales; family Pinaceae; genus Pinus; species Pinus albicaulis. The sequence continues at coordinate 740,968,493 of CM076582.1, read as the reverse complement.
TGGAACTGGTAAAACACAACCAAAATAAACTTCTACCATGCTACATAACCTTCAAGATCCAACCAACCCTTCCAGGTGACCAACCTTTAAGGTAACTTAACACTTTACTAACCTAGAGCCCCAGTCACTCCAATGTGAAGCCCTCCAAGCAACTGAGAGTCCTAGTTTCTCCCATGAGCCATCCTGAGTGCGACTCTAGCATTTTTTTGCCAATGCTATGCTAACGAGTGCAGAATTTAAGTATATTTTCCATGGTTAGGACCCATTCACTGCCCATAAACTCCATGAAACTTCCAGAACTTATAAAATACTCATACAATTCTTTTGATAACAAACTTGATCAAGGACTTGATTGAACCCCTACTATCCATGGAAAACATTTCGTCAAACATTTCACAAATATGCAATCTATAATTTAAAACAACATATCTGAGCATAGAGGTCTCATACTTATCTCAGAATCGCTAAGAAGCATTGATGACTTATCACATTAGCTGCATTATCATCTATTAGGTCATATATTCATTCTTCATTAATTTATAAATCAAAACATGATGAGAACCATATATCATTACTGTCATAAAACATAATCATAACTAGCATATAAACAACAAAAATAAAAAGGATACAACAACCATAAATGCCACATATTAACCAGTACATTTGCACAAAAAATACCAAGGAAAGGAAATCTTATTAATGAATGCAAATCCAACCAGGTTTCGGACTTCCACGTACTGCCCAACCATATATTGGATGAACCAAATATTTCTTTCAGCCAATCACCCCTATGCGACATTCCAAGCATGAATATGGGACTCATAACCAAAATAAACTCGGGCTTTCGGAGGCTAAACAAGCTAACCCCCATCAATAGTACCATGCTTTACCTAAATCCTCACTATATCACCAAGCCATAAACAAGCATGTATGCAACCATATATCTCCACCTACATTGTGATGGATTTTATTTTCTCCTAGTCTCTAGGCTTTACGACAATCCACAGTTTGATCCATGGATCACTAGGCCATAATTGAGGCTCCATTATCCAGGATTTACCATATATCCCACCATTCACCATTCAAGGATTCATATGCCTGATTGATACTCCACCCTCCAGGATTTACCACAATCCTCATCAGATCACTAGGAATGACTGAGGGCACACACCTCTAGGCTTTACCGTATCTCCCGCCATTCACTGGTCAAGGATTCCTAGGCCCACCGAGGCACATAATACCTGGAATTTCACTATTGGAGGTAGTGCAAGTTGATAGACTATTGTTCCAATCCTTTCAATAATCTTGAAAGGTCCAGAAAACCGAGGTCCCAACTTGGCACATGAACCAATCCTCAAGGAGATATTCTTGGGCTTGACACACAAGTACACACATTCCCAAACACGAAAATCCTTAGAAAACCTATTCAGATATGCATAACTTTTCTGCCTGTTGTGTGTTGCCTTTAGATTATTTTTTATCACCTGGATTTCCTATTCCATTGTTCTAACATGTCTAGTCCAATCAATACATTATTCATTGGATTACTCCAACTGATGGGAGTATTACAACTCCGGCCATACAATGCCTTGAATGGACTCATTCTCAGTGACTCCTGATACCCATTGTTGTAAGAAAACTCAACCAACAGAAGGTACTCCTCCCACCTCCTCTGTTGATGAATCATGTTGATCATAATCAACTTCCTATAAAGTTTTCACAGGAAAACTGGCTTATACACCTCATATCCCCTCTTACAGCCTTAGAAAAATCATTTTTATGACTATCGTTGCCTTTCCGCCCCAAAATTACATTATAAAAAGCCACAGATTGTAAATCCGAAAATCTATGAGGCCTAGCTCCTTCGGCCAAGCCTCTGCTCCTTTCCTCCTTGGGACCAAAAGCCATAACTGAGGGCAAAAGCACTAGGCGCTTATCACAGTACATCGGGCATGTTCTGAGCCATCCGATCAAACCATAGATCAACATACCTCAGCCCTCCTGCCATTGTGGTCCCCGCGCCCAAAACACTGTTCAAAACCCGCCGGTTTTCATCGCACCGCCTTTCGGAGGCGGGCAGTATTTCTCAAATTAGAATGATTCCACTCATCTCTCGCCACGTGTCTCCGCGTACAGCCCCGAAACCACTCTCCATCTCGCATTATTGTTCGGTCAAAGTCACCAAGCGATATGTATATCAGTCGTCGGATTTGGAGGTCTTCATCCAATGGCGATCGCTCCACGAAGCTGCACGGGTGTTAGTCCAAGCCCATCATGCCCTCTAATGCGTTTTCAACCGTTGATCCCCCCCTGAGATCGAATGGCCCTGATTAAACCCACGCCATGCCATTGACCTCGTGTCTCCACGTCATCATTCCATGTGCTTTCTGTTGCACATTCGTCCACCCCTCGTAATATATGCATTCAAAGGTAATATTCGAAGGTTTTTCGTGAAATGTTTGTTGTGCGCGCATTCATCAGCTCATCCACCATCGTTACGTTGCATTTTCCACCACCCTGCACTGTTCCACCATTTCCATTGACACCACTACATCCACCAATCCCCGTGTCTGGTTTTCCTAACATGTTTGCGGATTTTTGCAGGGTTACAGCGGCCGAAGGTCGCCATAATTCACAACTTCCATTACAGAAGAAGAGGACGCAGGAAAAGATTATCTTCAGATAGTTACATTTATGAAGAAAGGCCTGGGAGGCGGTTGTGACAAAACTTCCATTAAAGAAGCAGGAGTAAAAATCTGTCAAACCCCCCCCAGGGACATTCAAGGTGCTGATTTCACAGATGGAGATATCAATGGAGCAGATAAAGAATATCAGCGAACGGTAGAGAATTAAAGATAGGTAGCTGAAGATTTTGGGGGCCTTGTTCTAACCTTTTGAAGCAGAGTACCAGATTGAAGATCCTGCACATCATTCGAAATATTTATACACAGAAAATAATGCCCTCAAGGCTTTATTTCAACAGAGTTTCCCTTCCAGGAAAGGACGAATGTTTATGTGATTTTACTACTTTGCCGTGTCCCTGGAGAGATTTCTACCCAGTGCATTTACTTCAGTTAGCAGGCCACAGAGTACATTCAGCACTACAGCACCGTCAAGTAGTATGGGCAGTCACTTTTTCACCATTTTGTTTTAATGATACAATTAAATGTTCATCACCTACTCACTTATCGAGCTTTCTTGTTCTCCTATAAAGCTCCCGAAGAACAAATAGTTTAGGGTTCAAGATTTTATCAGAAAATTATGTAGTGAAAGGATTTTTGTATACATTTTGTAAAGCTCTTGTATGAAGGCTCAGAGCCCATAGGGTCTCAGTGAGGAGGAGTTCTATCTGTTAAAGAGGATTCTGGTCTTTGGTATTTCATAGTGTGTAACCTTTTCTCTTATGTGTTGTTTAATATATCATTTCATTTCATCCATCCTTCCTGTATCATGTTTTGGAATGCGAGTGGCTCACTGATTTTTGGTATGGATTCATCCTAGTTGATGCCCATGCTCAGATCAGTCAAGCGCTTTAGATATGGCTCATGCATGATATTCTGTTCCATTATTCAGCTAAACCGTATTTCTGCTATATTATTTTCTTTGGGATGGTGCTTTTAAAATGTTATTATCATGTATGGATTCTTAGATTGGTAAGCCCATTCATGGTGGTATTGTATATATGGGTATCAGCTCAATGTTAACTAATATCTCCTCTACATTTATTTCATTACATACACCTTCTGATAATCGATATCTGTGACATATTACTTGAACTGGCCCGCTTTGCAGTAAAATGTCTCTGAATTGTCTGTTGCTTTTGTATTAGAGTTCTACATCTTGCCTCTGCAGTATCTCTTTTCTTGTGTCAGTTTCTGAGGGTCTTGGTCCCATTCTAGTTTATTTCCCTATTTACAGGAGATAGCATGTGAGCTGAAGTTGACAACTTCATACATTATATCATATGCTCCTTGTTATGCTAAGATGTCCTAGGCACTGGTCTATTACAACTCTAGGAGCGACAACATCTTTCTGGTGCCGTTGTCGGGAATCGAAGTCAAGAAAATCAGAATCCTTGGGCCTCGACAAATCATATTCACTCTATAAGTAGGTGAGCACAGAGAGTTGAGAGTTGTAGATCCCTCACCTTGGCGACTCCACATTTGTTTATTTGATAAATCTATTTGCAGTCCTGGCTCCTCGTAAGCCACACTTGAGGTCAGATACATCTAAGCCAAAGACACCTTCAGTGTCTGACCCTAAAAATATCATACATAGAAATAATTGGAAGGAAATAAAATCAGTTCGCTCGGAAATCCCTGAGTTATCTGTTGAAGACTTTCCATCCTCTTCTTCTCAAGAAGCTCAAGTGCCAAATCTCGACTCCACTGTGGGAGATATTGATTATTACTATTCAAATAGTTCACCCCGAGGAGGTGTCCAATTTAGAGACAGTCTTCATCCTACTCATGAGGTCGAAGAGGTCAAGGAATTCACTGAAATATCTGCTGTTAACAGACCTTTGTTCCCCTCAACCCCTCAAACTGCAGTTGAGTATATTCCTATCATTATTCATACTCCACTTCCACCTCCTCCCCCTCTTACTCATCAAACTATTGCACTACCTCCACCTCCTCCAATGGCCAATGTTCTGGCCTTCTTGATGAATAAATATGCTCCCCTGGCATTACCCCAAGTGTTGAATGATATGCCCCAAGATTATTTGAAGATCTTGCCCAGAGTCAATGGAGAAAATGAGATTGATGCTCAAAAACATCTTGATACTTTCTTCTCTTTTGCAGAGAACTTTAATGCTGAACACTTAGATGTGGTCTTAAGGCTTTTTTTCCAATCTCTTGATGGTGAAGCTCAGAAATGGTTTAAGACTTTGGCAGGTCGTTCTATTACAACTTGGGATAATATGGAAGATACTTTTCTTAGGAAATGGGGGGAGAAGAAAGATCATGGACATTGTCTCATTGAGTTCAATACACTAAAGAAAATAAATAATGAATCGGTGTCAGAGTTCATCAAGAGATTTAATAAATTGTATCTAAGTCTCCCTGCTGATATGAAACCCCATCAAACTGCTGCTAAAGTTTTTTTTGTAGCAAACTTTGATTCAGAATTTGGTTTCTCTCTCAGAGAAAGAAAGCCTGCTACTCTGGATGATGCTCAGGCAGATGCACTAGATTTGGAAGCAAACTTTGCCTCCACTGGCAAATCAAAAGGAAGATCTGAACAAGATACCAGAAAAAAGGGCAAAGAAGAGGCATCTACTTCTAACCAAGACAGAGACTCAACCAATGAAAAAATGGAATAAATGAGCAAATTGATTAAGAAAATGGTCAAGCTAGAGTTGGAGGCCAATAATTCAGCCCCCAAGAACTTCCACAATGCTCAAAATAGAGGTTACAATCCTCAGTACAAGAAACCACCCCTGCAAATATTGCCAAGGGAAACAAAAGAACAACAAGATAAAGTACCACACCCATTGTACTTAGAAGGTCCAGTAGATGATTCTGCTGAAGACGCTGCCTATGGACTAGAAGATGAAAATCTTGCTTTCTCGGATAGAGAAGAAGAGGAGTGCTCATTGCAAGAAGAAGAAAATACCAGAGACACAGAAGAAGCAGAGTTTGATCATTATTGTAAACAATTTGATGATTTCATGCAAGCACATTTCAATAGAAGATATGATCTCAGATCCTCTAGGAAGAGGAATCATACTCAAGAACAAGAAGTAGAGCTACCCCAGGAGGAATCACCTGCTCAGGAGGAGTCAACAATGCAGAAAGCCACAAACAAAGGTAAGGGCCCTCTAAACAAACCTTTGCAGTCTAATGATAAAATTCCTTCTTCTTCAAAAGCAGTCATTCCCCCTAATGTCAAGTCTGTGTCTAAAGAATTCAAGCCCCCAGCTGAAAATAAAGAGTCAAAAGAGGTTGTGATAGAAAAGTCCCCTCTTGCTTTCAGTCTGCAAAAGGAACTTGAAAAGGTCAAAATCCCAGTCCCCTTGACTGAACTGTTGAAACAGCGAGCATATCAATCTCAATTCACCTCTTTCATGCTCCCTCCAGAAGCACCAATCGTCCCAGATAGTGTCAACCTTCAAGAGGAAAGACCCATGGTAGTTTTTGGCCCACATGTTGAGGAGCTAGATCCCTCTACTCCTCCCTTCTATGTGTCTCTAGTGATTCATGACCTACTACTACATAACTGTATGCTAGATTCTAGAGCTTCCCACAATCTCATGCCTCTATCAGTCATGGAACAACTAGGATTACAAATCACACGTCCATATAAGGACCTATATTCATTTGACTCCAAAAGAGTTAAATGCTTAGGGATGATCAAGGATTTGGTGGTCAATTTGGCTCAAATCCCAGAAAAAAGTGTAGTAATGGACATCGTGGTGGCTAACATCCCAGCTCGTTTTGGTATGTTTTTGTCCAGGTCCTGGGGAACAAAAATCGATGGATCACTCAAGATGGATTTAACATATGCCACAATCCCGGTTTTTGGTGGCCAAGAGAGGAGGTTGTACAAAGAGACTAGATTTGTCAAGATGGTGACTAAGGATGACAATTCTGTGAATTCACCAGTCTACAGTAAGGAAGGAGATTTTTCGTGCTTGATGCTGGAAGAAGATCAAGATTATGCGCATGAGCCATCCTTCTGTCAGATCAAGACTGAGTAGTCCTTAGAGAGCCATGAAGCAGGAATCTGGACACTTCATTTTGATGGAGCAAATTCAAGAGAAGGTAATGGAGCCGGAATACTATTGATTTCTCCTACAGGAAAATGGGTTCCATTGTCTTTTAAGCTAGAATATGAAGCTACTAATAATGTGGCTGAATATGAAGCACTTCTGTTAGGATTGCAGACAGCCAAGAATATGAACATACAAAGCCTAAAAGTTCTGGGAGATTCAGAATTGGTGGTTAGACAAGTCAGGAATCAGTGTCAGACCAAGCATCCTAGGCTAAGGGCTTATAGGAATGAAGTTTGGGACATGATAGAAAATTTCTTCTTGGCATTCAATATCCAGTTCATGCCCCGAGAACAGAATAGGATGGTTGATTCCCTTGTTGTAGCTGCTAGTACATTCCGACCACCTTAGAACCCTATTTTAAGGTATGAAGTTGAGGTGCATTATCGGCCTTCAATCCCAGATAACATCAAACACTGGCAGGTATTTGAAGATGAAGAACAGATGAAGAGATTCCTGGAAACAGTAGGAGAATTCTACAATATGGAGATTGATGATGATGAAGGGGTTGAATCTAAAGATACTACATAAAGAAATTGGGAGGAGAAAGTGGTAGGTAATAAGGTGTTGCAGTTAAGGGGAAACATAATACCTAGAGGGCTGGTGCCTCTAGAAATATTGTTTGACAAAAACGATGTCCCACTGCGGCCAGGCAAAGTGGTAGAAGAGAATCAGGTAGAAGACCTGAATTTGGGTACTAAGGCTGACCCCAAAATTGTAAGACTGTCCAAGAAGGTCCCTGGAGAATATAAAAAGCTATATCAGAAATTATTTCAGTCTTACAAAGATGTGTTTGCATGGTCCTATCAGGATTTGAAAACTTTTGATATCAGTATTATGCAGCACAAGATGTCATTAAAGACAGATGCAAAGCCCCATAAGCAGAAGCTCAGACAAATCAATCCCTTGCTGCTTCCTTCTATTGAGAAGGAAATTAAGAAGTTGTTAAAGGCCAAAATAATTGTACCATTGAGGTATTCTGAATGGGTGGCAAACCTTGTCCCTGTACGAAAGAAGAATGGAGAAATAAGGCTGTGTGTGCATTTTAGAAATTTAAACAGAGCATCCTTAAAGGATAATTATCCACTGCCTAAGATGGATCACATCTTGCAGAGGGTGGTTGGTGCTTCTAGGATGTCAATGATGGATGGATTCTCTGGTTATAACCAGGTGGCTGTACTTCCAGAAGATCAAAAGAAGACTGCTTTCACCACACCATGGGGTACATTTATGTATGCGAGGATGCCTTTCGGATTGATTAATGCAGGGGCCACTTTTCAGAGGGCCATGGACATTGATTTTGTCGGGGAGCAAGATAAATTCCTGGTGGTCTACCTTGATGATATCAATGTATTTTCCAAGAATGATACTGAGCACGTTGAGCATATGCGTAGAACCTTTGAGAAATGTAGAAGGTATGGTCTCTCTCTGAATCCTCAAAAGTCTTTATTTGCATTAGAAGAGGGAAATATTTTGGGCCATATCGTGACTAAAGATAGGGTGAAGATAGATCCTAAGAGGGTAGAGGTTATACATGGTATTTATTTTCCCGGAAATAAAAAAGAGGTACAAGTATTCCTAGGGCATATTAATTTCTTGAGAAGGTTTATCCCTAACTATGCAGAGATAGTTAGGCATATAACAGATATGCTGAAGAAGAATAATGAGGTAAAGTGGTCACAAGAATCATGGGAGGCATTTACCAGGATAAAGAATGATTTTGCAGAAGCCCCTTTGCTGGCTGGACCAGATTATGATAAACCTTTCCTGATTTTTTCTTTTGCATCACCTCATATAATAGCAGGAGTTTTATTACAGAAAAATGATGAAGGGTATGAGCAGCCTATTGCCTTTTTCAGTCAGGTGCTCCGTGATGCAGAATTAAAATACAACATATTGGAAAAGCAAGCATACACCCTAGTGAAATCCTTCAAAGCATTCCGTGTATATATCATGTAGTCCCACATCACTGCATTTGTACCTACAGCCACTGTAAAAGATATTCTTATTCAGGGGGATAGTGAAGGAAAAAGGGGTAAGTGGATTGCCAAAATATAGAAGTATGACTTAGACATACGCCCTACTAAGCTAATCAAAGGACAGGGACTTGCCAAAATGCTATCTGAATCAAACTATCAAGCTCTGGGCATAAATTTGTCCATTATAGCAGGTGAGGAATCTGAGGAGAAAGAAGAATGACAAGGAATTGGAGTAGCTACTCCAGAAACACATCTAAAGTACCTCACCAGTCCGTGGTACAAAGAGATAGTAGAATATCTCCTTACACTCAGCTGCCCTCCAAGTTGTGATAAAATTAAATACAGAGCGTTGAGATTGAAATCACAGAAGTACATAGTCGCCAATGGCAGGCTATACTGGCAAGATCCCTCAAGCATCTTACTCCTGTGCCTCACAGAGAATGAAGTCAAGAGTATTATAGCAAAATTTCATGAAGGGATCTGTGGAGGTCATTACAGCTAGAGGGCCACAGCTCATAAAATTCTGAAAGATGGCTTCTATTGGCCAAAGCTTTTTGGATATGTTTTTTCCCAGGTTAGAGCATGTGAGAAATGTCAAAAATTTACTGAAAGACAGAAGGTGGCGCCTCTCCCCATGATTCCCGTGCACGTGGATGAACCTTTCGGACAATGGGGAATTGATTTTGTAGGTGAGATACATCCTCCATCAAGTGGTCAACATAAATGGATTTTAACAGCCATTGATTATTTCACCAAATGGGTGGAAGCCATACCTGCAAGGAATGCTACAAATACTGTAATCATAAAGTTCATGGAGGAAAACATCATATCCAGGTTTGGTTTCCCTGCCAGAATAGTGACTGATACTGCACAGGCTTTCAAGTCTGCAAAATTTGTGAGCTTCTGCCAGCAATATAATATCACACTAAGTCACTTCACAGCTTATTATCCACAGGGAAATGGCTTGGCAGAGTCTTCCAATAAAACCCTGGTGAGGGCACTGAAGAAGGCTATAAATGAAAATCATAAAAATTGGGATTCCCAACTGAAATTTTCCCTGTGGGCTAATAGAATTACCAGCAAGAGAGAAACTGGGAAATCCCCATATGAACTAGTATATGGGAGGGCAGCAGTATCTCCTATTCAATTAGCCCTACCAGTAGCCAGATTCATGCAAGAAACTCAGGAAGAGCCTGATGATATGATCAGGAGAATAAAATAGCTGGTGGAATTGGAAGAAACATGAAATCAGGTAAATCAAAGGCTGACAGAGTATCAGGAGAAGATGAAATACCTTTTTGATCAGCATGCTAAGGACCCGAATCTACAAATTGGTGATCTAGTGCTCAGGTGGGATATCCAGAGGGTTGAAAAAGGTAAACATGGTAAGTTCGACCCCCTCTGGTTTGGTCCTTTCAAAATAGTAGAACAGGGGGGCAATAATACTTTCAGGTTGGAGAATTTACAGGGCGACTTGCTGGATGCCCCTATAAATGGTCAATTCCTTAAACCCTATTTCCAGTTCTGACTTAGGCCGAGAAAGCCTGGTGTATTATATTGTATATTAGTTTGTTGTTTCATTTTTGTTCAAATAATGTGGGTGTTACTATGAATCATAAGGTGAAAAGTAAGAAGTGCTAAAAACAGATTCTGCATGGAAGATGATCGGGAGGGTCTGCGAAGTTCTCGAAACATTCAGGGATGAACGTGCCATCCCCAGGTGGAGCCAATGTTGATCATAATCAGCTTCCTATAAAATTTTCATAGGAAAACTGGCTTATACACCTCATATCCCCTCTTACAGCCTTAGAAAAATCATTTTTATTACTATCGTTGTCTTTCTTCCCCCAAATTACATTATAAAAAGCCACAGATCGTAAATCTGAAAATCTATCAGGCCTAGCCCCTTCGGCCAAGCCTCTGCTCCTTTCCTCCTCAAGACCAAAAGACAGAACCGAGGGCAAAAGCACTAGGCGCTTATCAAAGTACATCGGGCGCTTTCTGAGCCGTCTGATCAAACCATAGATCAACATACCTCAGCCCTCCCGCCGTTGTGGTCCCCATGCCCAAAACACTGCTCAAAACCCGCCGGTTTTCATCACACCGCCTTTCAGAGGCGGGCAGTATTTCTCAAATCGGAGCGATTCCACTCATCTCTCGCTGCGTGTCTCCGCGTACGGCCCCGAAACTACTCTCCATCGCGTATTATTGTTTGGTCAAAGTCACCGAGCGATATGTATATCAGCCGTCGGATCTGGAGGTCTTCATCCAACAGCGATCACTCCACGAAGCTGCACGGGTGTTTGTCCAAGCCCATCACGCCCTCTGATGCGTTTTCAACTGTTGATCCCCCCCTGAGAACGAATAGCCCTGATTAAACCCACACCACGCCATTGACCCTGTGTCTCCATGTCATCATTTCACGTGCTTTCTGTCACACATTCGTCCGCCCCTCATAATATATGCATTCAAAGGTCATATTCGAAGGTTTTTTGCGAAATTTTTGCTGTACACGCATTCATCAGCTCATCCACCATCGTTATGTTGCATTTTCCACCACCCTGCACTGTTCCACCATTTCCATTGACACCACTACATCCACCAATCCTCGTCTCTGGTTTTCCTAACATTTTTGTGGATTTTTGCAGGGTTACAGTGGCCGAAGGTCGCCATAATTCACAACTTTCATTACAGAAGCAGAGGACGCAGGAAAATATTATCTTCAGATAGTTACATTTATGAAGAAAGGCCTGGGAGGTGGTTGTGACAAGACTTCTATTAAAGAAGCAGGAGTATAAATCTTTCAAACCCCCCCCCAGGGACATTCAAGGCGCCGATTTCACAGATGGAGATATCAATGGAGCAGATAAAGAATATCAACGAACGGTAGAGAATTAAAGACAGGTAGCTGAAGATTTTGGGGGCCTTGTTCTAACCTTTTGAAGCAGAGTACCAGATTGAAGATCCTGCACATCATTCGAAAGATTTATATGCAGAAAACAATTCCCTCAAGGCTTTATTTCAACAGAGTTTCCCTTCCAGGAAAGGACGGATGTTTATGTGATTTTACTGCTTTGCTGTGTCCCTGGAGAGATTTCTACCCAGTGCATTTACTTCAGTTAGCAGGCCAGAGAGTACATTCAGCACTACAGCACTGTCAAGTAGTATGGGCGGTCACTTTTTCACCATTTTTTTAATGATACAATTAATTTTTCATCACCTACTCACTTATCGAGCTTTCTTGTTCTCCTATAAAGCTCCCGAAGAACATATAGTTTAGGGTTCCATATTTTATCAGAAAATTATGTAGTGAAAGGCTTTTTGTACACATTTTGTAAAGCTCTTGTATGAAGGCTCAGAGCCCATAGGGTCTCAGTGAGGAGGAGTTCTATCTGTTAAAGAGGATACTTGTCTTTGGTATTTCACAGTGTGTAACCTTTTCTATTATGTGTTGTTTAATATATCATTTCATTTCATCCATCCTTCTTGTATCCTATTTTGGAATGCGAGTGGCTCACTGATTTTTGGTATGGATTCATCCTAGTTGATGCCCATGCTCAGATTAGTCAAGCGCTTTAAATATGGCTCATGCATGATATTTTGTTCCATTATTCAGCTAAACCATATTTCTGCTATATTAGTTTCTTTGGGAGGGTGCTTTTAAAATGATATTATCATGTATGGATTCTTAGATTGGTAAGCCCATTCATGGTGGTATTGTATATCTAGGTATCATCTCAATATTAAATAATATCTCCTCTACATTTCTTTCATTACATACACCTTCTGATAATCGATATCTGTGACATATTACTTGAACTGGCCTGCTTTGCAGTAAACTGTCTCTGAATTGTCTGTTTCTTTTGTATTAGAGTTCTACATCTTGCCTCTACAGTATCTCTTTTCCTGTGTCAGTTTCTGAGGGTCTTGGTCCCATTCTAGTTTATTTCCCTGTTTACAGGAGATAGCATGTGAGCTGAAGTTGACAACTTCATACATTATATCATACGCTCCTTGCTATGCTAAGATGTCCTAGGCACTAGTCTATTACAACTCTAGGCTGTCTCTAGGAGCGACAACACATCACATACATCATCAACATGTCCTCAATATCCTGTTGACCCTCTCTGTCTATCCATATATTTTAGGATGATAAGCTGTATTGAAAGCCAAATATGTACCTAAACCTGCAAACAAATCCTTCCAAAACTTAGAATTGAACTTAACATCCATGTCTGACACAATATTCTTCAGAACACCATGCAATCTGACCATATCTATGATGAATATATGTGCCACATCACTAGTTGAATATGTAGTCTTCACTAAAATGAAGTGTGCTACCTTAGTCAACCTATCCACCACAACCATGATGGAATCATGTTGTCTAGATTTCCTCGATAAACCTGTAATGAAATCGATGGAAATGACCTCCCATTTCCACTCTGGAATCAAAATTGGCTTTAGTATTCCATCTGGATGGTTACACTATGCTTTTACCAAATGACAGTCTAAAAATCTAGCCACAAACTCTGCCACATCCTTTTTCAAATTCAGCCAATAGTATAACTTCTTCACCGTTGTCAATGTCTTTTGATACCCTTGCTTACATAAATATGGTTTTGCTTGAAAATACCTCAATATAATCTTCTTGATATCACTACTATCTGGCACATATATCATGTCCTTGAATCTGCTCAAGTCATCTGCTGAGAGATGATAATCCACATCTTGTGCACCTGTACCTGCACCTGTACGACTACCTATACCTATACTTGTACCACTACTTATACCTATACTTGTACCACTACCTATAACTGTACCTATAATCTACTCTAAATTTCACCTAAGCTCTCTATACCTGTCATCCTACTAACTTTCCTGTAAGATCTGATCTTGTAGATATGTCCCATAAGAACTCATACCTGCAATGTGATTTACCTTTATCTGCATGGTAAGAGAATATACAACCATGTTCTCTTTTCCCTTGATGTACCTGATCTCGATGTCAAACTCACTGATCATGGCCAACCATTTAACTTTCCTAGAATTCAGATTTGTTTGTTCAAATAATTATCACTCATCATTACAATTTAGAAATTCCTCATAGATTCAAACTGCTAATTGTATTTTTCTAAGACAATGGAATTGAATCTACTCTACTGATTGTGGAAAAAAATTAAAAGATCAAGAAATAAAAAATCATATAAGAGAAATAATTCAATCAACACATTATACAATTTTTTCTTCGGGAAAACCACAACTATAAATCCTACTATCTGCATATTGCATTAGTCAGAAAATATGAGAAGATTGCAATTCTTTTCTCATGCCTGAGCAACCTTTGCACTATCTCTATCTATCTCACTGATTCCTAAACTGAATTTGGCCAACATTTAAAAAAAATCCCATCCTTTCAAGCTCCTACCTCCTTGCGTTTTTCAATGAGGAATTGGGCCCATATTTAATAGGATTTTTCCTCCATTGGATTGTGCAATTCCTTTAGGCTCTTCCTCTTACTGCATGCACCATCTGTACAATCTAGATAATTATAAATATGATAGTACACTTCCTATAAACTCTAATATCAATTGGGTAAATCGTAGATCACACATGCATGGGTTATTTATGGTTTATTTATTAGTTAACTGATTGATCATAGACTATAAAAATCACTATTAGACCTCTCACTATGTTCTCCAATGGTTGGAACTAGTTAAATTAACTTTAACTCAGATAAAATGAATTAATTAATTACAACTCAAAATAAACTCAACCAAGGATCCTAAATGTAGGTACCACTCTACATGAATAAAGTTAGACCGTCAACTCAAATTAACTGAACCAACTAAGTCAAACTACCTTATTTAATTCATGCCAGTTGTCATGAGATGTGGAATTACAATTTTATTCAAATTTGATTCAAGGGAAAAATAAATTATAATCTTTATTGGTGCCATTTTCAACACCCCCTCTCAACAAGAAATGGATTCACATCTATCTCGATCTAGTACCTTTGGAATGTTCTACATGCAAAACTTCTCACTGGTGTTGTTGCTACTGTAACATCTAAAATTGAAAATCATAAAAAAAACAAATTGAATCAATTGTGATCAGTATAACGCATTTGTCACCCGATTCTCAATTGTTACTATATACTACACTATCTACTAAAAACTCCACGTGGATGTTGACTCTACACTATTGTAAACTTTGCACTACACTCCCCAGTATCTAGCTGCTGCTAGTCTCTACATCTGTCACTCTGGAATCTAATTCCATCAACTACCACTAATCCATCCTGCTACTATATCATGTGGACCTTGTAACAAGGTAATGATCCATGTGGAAAAGACACCTCAATGTACCCTACCCAAATTTATTCAACCTTGGGGCTATGGATCTACATCACCCCACCTCGCTCCTGGAGGTATGGGTTCATGTTCTCCCTCTGCCCACTTGGCTCGAACTATCCTCCTAATGGAAGTCTTTGACTGATCCTCTTCATCATCATCCGCTTGGTCAGCCCAAATTCCAATTGTTTTATGCTTCCTCTTGAGAGTTAAATCATTCTCCCTCTCAACCACAAAATCTCTAATCCATGCCTTGCTCCTCAAATTTGTGCATTCATCTTTATCTAATGTGTAGAGGCTCTCGATCCTAACACCAAATTTCTTGATTTTACATGAAGCAAGATTGTTGAGGTAGTATTTCCCATCTCTGAAGACTACCTCATACCCCTTGTCATCAATCCTCAATTTGTTCATCAATTCAAGTTTATTGGCTTCATTTCTATTAGAAAATAACTCATTGAGAGTATTCCACATAGTAAAGGGAGTCTCTTTTCCATGTAGTTTCAAGACTATATGGTCTCTCACATGCTTTAAGATGATCCTCTTGGATATAGCCACATCCTTCTTCCACTGGGTGAGATCCTGAACATCAGATGTTGGGGGTCTTATTAAATTTGTCTTGATGTAATCTAGTAGCCCATGGTCATCTAATACTACCTCCATACAGATCTTCCATGCCACAAAATTTGTGGTTCCTTCTAGAGAATACTCGAGCCTGAGTCCGATGGAAGACATATTATCTGTCCTGGATAAATCCTGTAAGTAAAAATTCAAATTCTTCTCTTCTATAGTGATTTGTGCTCTGATACCATGTATAAATTCCTTGTAGATTCAAACTTCTAATGGTAATTTTATAAAACAATAGACTTGAATATACTCTACCGATTGCGGAAACCAATTAAACGATCGCAAAATCACAAAGAATACAAGAGAAATAATTCAATCAACACATTACACAATGATTTTCTGGGGAAAACCAAAGCTCAAAACCCTACTATCTGTATATTTCATTAGTCAGAAAATATGAGAAGATTACAATGCTTTGCTCATGCTTGAGCAACCTCTGCATTATCTCTATCTATCTCATTGCTTCCTCAACTGATTTTGGCCAACACTTAGCGAATTTCCTAGCCTTCAAAGCCCCTAATTCCTTGCATTGTTCAATGAGGACTTAGGCCCCTAATTATTAGGAATTTTCGACCATTGGATTGCATAGTTCTTTTAGGATCTTCGTCTGACTGCATGCAACATCTATACAACCCAGATAATTATACAACTGATAGTACACTTCAATTGAACTCCAAACTCAATTGGGTAACTCGTAGATTACACATGCATGAGTTATTTATGGATGATTTATTGGTTAACCGATTCATCATAGAGTAGAAAACTCACTACTATACCTCTCACTAGTTCCTCCAACAATTGGAACAAGTTAAACTGACTTTAAATTAGATAAAATGAATTAATTAATTACAACTCAAAATAAACTCAATAAAGGATCTTAAAAAGTATTAACCACTCTACATGACTCAAGTTAGACCCTCAAATCGAACTAATTGAACCAACTAAGTAAAACTAACTTAGTTAACTCGTACAAGTTGTCACGAGATGTGGAATTACAATTTTATTCTAATTTATTTCAAGGGAAAATTAAATTATAATATTTCTTGCTTCCATTTTCAATATTTCTTCTTTCCATTTTCAACACTCCCTCTCAATAAGAAAGGGATTCACATCTATCCCGATCCAGTACCTTTGGAATGTTCTACATGCAACACTTCCTAGTAGTGTTGTTGTTACTACAACATCAGAAATTGAAAAGGATAAAAAAACCAAACTGAATCAACAATGATAAGTATAATGCATCTATCGCTTGATTCTTGACTGCTACTAGATAATGCACTATCTACTGAAAACTCCACGATGTTGCTAACTCTGAACGGTGCCATCTACACTGTTATCAACTCTACACTATGCTCCCCAGTATCTGATTTTTTCTAACCTCCGCATCTGTCACTTTGGCATCCAACTGCATCAACTGTCACTGATCCATCCTGCTATTGTATCCCATGGCCCCCATATCAAGGTAATGTTCCATGAGGAAAAAAAACCACAATGGACCTCACCCAAATTTATGAAATCTTGGGACTATGGATCTACATCAACCCACCCCACTCTTGGAGGTATGGGTTCATGTGCTTCATCTTCCCAGTTGTCTCTAACTCTCCTCCTACTGGAGGTCTCTAATTGATCCTCTCCATCATCATCCTCCTGATCGGCCCAACTTCCAACTGGTTAATGCTTCCTCTTGAGAGCTAAATCGTGCTCCCTCTCAACCAAAACATCTCTAATCCATGTGTTTCTCCTCAAGGTTGTGCATGGATATTCCTCTTATGTGTAGAGGCTCTCGATCTTGACACCAAATTGTTTGATTTTACATGAAGAAAGATGCTTGAGGTAGGCTTTCCCATATCTAAATACTACCTCATACCCTTTGTCTTCAATCCTCAATTTATTAATCCTTTCAAGTTTCTTGGCTTAATTTATATTAACGAGTAACTCATCGAGAGTATTCCACATATAAAAGGGAGTTTCTTTTCCATATAGTTTCAAGACTATGTTTCCTCTCACACCCTACAGGATGATCCTCATGGATCTAGCTACATTCTTCTTCCACTGAGCGAGATCCCGGACATCAGAAGTTTGGGGTATTATTACATATATCTTGAGGTAATATAGTAGCCAATGGCCATCTAATACTACCTCCATATGGATCTTCCATGCCACAAAATTTTTGGTTCCTTCCAGAGCATACTCGAGCCTAAGTTTGGTGGAAGTCATCTTCTCAGTCCTGGAGAAATCTTGCAAGGAAAAATTTGAATTCTTCTCTTCTATAGTGATTTCTGCTCTGATACCATGTAGAAATTCCTTATATATTCAAACTGTTAATTGTAATTTTCTAAAAAAATAGACTTGAATCTACTCTACCAATTACAGAAACCAATTAAACGATCACAAAATCACAAAGGATACAAGAGAAAGAATTCAATCAACACATTACACAATTATTTCTCAGGGAAAACCACAGATAAAAACCCTACTATTTGTATATTTCATTAGTCAAAAAATATGAGAAGATTACAATGCTTTTCTCTTTCTCGAGCAACCTCTGCTCTATTTCTATCTGTCTCACTACTTCCTAGACTAACTTTGGCCAACACTTAGCCACTTTCCTAGCCTTCCAAGCTCCTACTTTTGTGTGATGTTCAATGAGGAATTATACCCCTATTTAATAGGAATTTTCCTCCATTGGATTGCACAGTTCCTTTAGGATCTTCCTTTGACTGCATGCACCATCTGTACAACCCGAATAGTTATACAACTAATAACACATTTCCCTTGAACTCCAATCTCAACTGGGTAACTCATATATCACGCATGCGTGAGTTATTCATGGTTGATTTATCAATTAATTGATTGATCATAGAGTAGAAAACTCACAAATAGACCTCTCACTAGCTTCTCTAATAGTTGGAACTAGTTAAACTAACTTTAACTCAAATAAACTGAATTAATTAATTACAACTCAAAATAAACTCAACAAGTTCTCCTAAAAAGTAGGAACCACTCTACATGACTCAAGTTAGATCATCAAATCGAATTAACTTAATAAAATAATTCAAACTAACTTAGTCAACTTGTACACTTTGTCATGATATGTGGAATTAAAATTTTATTCTAATTTAATTCAAGGGAAAATTAAATTAGATTTTTTCTTGGTGCCATTTTCAAGATTTATTGGTGCCATTTTCGAGATTTCTTGTTTTCATTTTCCACATACAAGCCTCCTGCCAAGATGATAGTTCCTCCACATCTTCAATGCATGGATGATCTCTGCCAAATCAAGATCATGTGTCGGATAATTCTACTCATACTCATTCAGTTTTTGTGACTCATAGCATGCTACATGTCCTTCCTTCATAAGAACTCTGCCAAACCCTCTCTTGCAAGCATATGTACATACCACAAATTCCTTGTTCAGATCTACAATATTTAACACAAGAGAATTTGTCAACAACTGCTTCAACTTTTCAAAATTGATTACACATTCCTCTATCCATTCTGAATTTCTTACCTTTTCACTGTAATGACATGATAGGATATGAAATTTGAGAGAAGTTCATGACCTCCTATTGTAACCTACTAGCCCCATGAATGATCTTACCTCATCCACATTTCTAGGAGCTTCCCACTCCATGATGGGTATTATCATCTCTGGATCTATTACTATGCCTTCCTTGGAGACCACATGCCCCAAGTAGTGTACCTCTGTCTGAAAGAAATTACATTTGTGAAGTTTGGCATACAACTGATTCTCTCTTAGAAATTTTGGTTCCATTTTCAAGATTTATTTTTCCCATTTTCAACATACAAGCCTCCTGCCAAGAAGATAGTGCCTCCACATCTTCAATGCATGGATGATCATTCCCAACTCAAGATGATGTGTCAGACAATTCTTCTCATTCACATTCAGTTTTTGTGACTCATAGCATACTACCTATAATTCCTGCATAAGAACTCCACCAAGACCTCTCTTGCAAGAATTTGTACATACCACAAATTCCTTGTCCAGATATGTAATCTTTAACACTGGATCATTTGTCAAAAATTTCTTCAACTATTTAAAACCAACTGCACATTGCTCTTTCCATTCAAATTTCTTACCTTTTCACTGCAATGACGTGATAGGATATTCAATGCAAGAGGATTTCCTAATGAACCTCCTATTGTAACCTTCTAGCCCCATTATTGATCATGCCTCATCCACATTTCTAGGAGCTTCCCACTCCATGATGGCTCTTATCATATCTGGATCAACTGTTATGCCTTCCTTGGAGACCACATGCCCCAAGCAGTGTACCTATGTCTGAAAGAAATTAAATTTTCTATGTTTGGCATACAACTGATGCTCAAATAGAAATTTTAGTACTGCTGCTAAATGCTTGTCATGTTCTTCCTCATTCTTAGAATATATCAATATGTCATCAATGAATACAATAAAAAACTTTTCCAGATAAGGACGCAACACACTATTCATCAAGCACATAAAAGTAGATGGAAAATTAGTCAAACCAAAGGTAACTAAAGCAAACTCATCATGCCCATACCTGTTCCAAAAAAATTTCTTGTAAATTTCCTCTTCTTTTATGTGTACCTAATGGCATTAGGATCTCAAATCAATATTTGAGAACACTGCTTCTCCCTTCAACTAATCAAACAAGTCATCAATCATTGGCAATAGATATTTGTTCTTGATGGTCACTTTGTTTAACTACCTATAATCGATGCATAATCTAAGAATATCATCCTTCTTCTTCACAAACAATACTGGTGCACCCCATGATGATAAATTTGGCCTAATGTATCAGTTTTCAAGCATTTCCTTCAAATGCAACGTCAAATATACTAACTCTTGAGTGCTCATATTATACAATGCCTTTGATGTTGGTGTTGCCCCTGGTACCAACTCAATGGAGAAGTCCACTTCTCTGTGAGGTGACAACTATGAAAATACTTCTAGAAACATATCTTGAAACTACTGTAAGATTGGGTACCTTCTTAATATCTTTGAATCCTCATCCTCCTTACCTTTATCACTAGAAATGTGCACTACAAATAACACACACCCTTTTTTGAAATTGTGCTTTTCCTGCATAGTTGTAACTATTCTGACTGATGTTGCCTTCTTCTTACCCTGTAAGACTCTTTGTTCCCCATTTTCATACAAACACTAAATGGATTTATCATAACAATCTACCATATTCCTATGAAGATGCAACCAATCCATACCCAAAATCATAGTATATGATCCCAACCGTAATACATTCAAGTGTGCTGATGTAGGCATACCATTCAGTTCAAAAGAAAAAAATCTTACCCAATGATGAACTCTCTTATTTCTACATGTATCCAATTGCACTAACCAAGATTCTACAAGCACTTCTTTATTCAAACCAAACTTATCCACCAAGTCAGGGTTAACATAACTATAATTAGATCCAGGGTCAATCAAAATAGAAACAACTTGATCACAAAACTTACCATCCATATCAATGATAAATGCATGGTGATCTACTTGCCTGTTACCCAATGTTGCATATAAGATACAAGGAATGCTTTTGCCAACATCCCCAACAGTCTACGCCTCCTGTGCACTATATATCTGAGGCCTAACACCCTGATTTTGTGAAAAAACCCTCTTAATATGCTCCTTACCATAATTCTAACACTGCAATCATCTTGTACCATCACCTTTATTCTGTTGCTATGACCCATGTCCCTATCTAGCTACGTTGGACTTCTTATATGGTGCAACATTCTCTTTCTCTTCTAGATTTCGAGCCCTTGTTCTTTTTGGCTTCCATTTACCTTTACATTTATCTTTCCTTTTCCATCCTTGCTAAGATTCATTCTTACGCTTTGACTTCTCATAAAAATGTTTCAAATTTCTAATAACTTCCTCAAGTCACCGAAGCTCTTCATACAAAATCTGATCTCTAAATGATAATGTGAATCCATTGAAAAATCTCTAAACTTTAGCTTTCTCATCTTTAAGATATGGTATATACCTCAAAATCTCCAACAACTTGGTCTTATACTCCTCATCTTTCATCGATCCCATTTTAAGCTCATAGAATTTCTTGGCTTTGTTGTCGTAGTACCTTTTTGACAATTATTTCTTCCTGAAGAGTCTCTTGAATTCATGCCAACTCAAGTCTTTTGTCCTGATGTCTCGGACCCATTTTATATCTTCCCACCAAATGTCTATTTTCCATTTGAGGTTGAAGATAACTATTCTTGCTTTCATATTTTATGTGTACTCTTGTAACTCAAATAACTTCTTCATCCCAAGTGACGAAGCCTATGCATCCTTTGGATTCTTCAAATATCCATCAAAGGTAGGTGAGATAGCTTTCTTAAACTCATTTGGAAACTATCCCCTATCACTCCTCCTGTAAGGGTGATAACGATGAAAATCATAGTGCATGTTAGAACCATAACGAGAATAGTACCTATGTCCATCACCTCTCATATCCGTAGTATCCAAGAACATGCCATCTCTGATCATGTCATCCATGTCCGACCTATGCCCGCCATGAGAACTACTTCCATATGCCCCATTAGTTCTATCCTCCTGTCCATGGTTGATCTCAAGTGGTCCCTGTCTAACAACTATGAAGAATTACTACATTGATTCCTTCTTGTTTCTACTGTGCCTACATGGTTATGTCATTTTATGCTTTGCAACTCCTTATTTCTTAATTCAAGATCCTTAGTTTTTTTTCTAAGTCAGAAGAGTTCCCAAAACCACATTGTTCATCTAATCCATAGGGAGAGTCTCGTGAACTATAGTCGACCACTCTACTAGCCATCTTTGCTCTTTTATTCATGCAAGGTATATCATGTCAGCTAAACCAAATGGTAAGCAACCAATGTACCTTTGTACAGTTCAGGGAATATATCTCGCCTGAAATACCGACCAGATTAGCACAATACATATATAAACATAATCAGGTCAACATATAATCATCATTTCAACTATGATCCAATTACCATGCATGATGCCACAAACATAACCCCAACAAGACACAATGCATGCATAACAACATATGTATGACATACATGCATACAAAATAAATACAAACAATGGCATGCATAACCAATGCATAATCGACATATACTCATGATAACACATCCAACAACAACACCATCAACTTTTCACATGGCGACACCACTACAACCATGACCAACAACATGCATATGCAACACGCACATAGACCACAAGCATATGGAATAAATAGGTAATCGACATGTATGCATAACCAACACACTGCCCATCCAATCCAAGGGGTGAACCATGCTCTAATACCACTCTATAATACCCTCCTCCCACATTTACCCAAGAAAATCGGTCCACTAGGGTAAACATGTGACAAGAGGCTACTATGATGTGATTCAAATCTCCAAGTAAAGTTAAGGAAGTGGAATTGACAAAACACAAGCAAACTGACCTTCTACACATGATACAAAACCTTAAGGAGCCAACCAACCCTTCTAGGTGACCAACCCTTGAGGTAACTTAACTTTTTACTGACCTAGAGCCCCATTCTCTCCCTTGGAAATCCCTCCAAGAGGCTGAGATTCCCAATCGCACCCATGAGCCAACCTGAGTGTGATTGTAGCCTTTTTTTGCCAGTGCTATGCCAGAGACTACGAGATTCAAGGCTATTTTCCAGGGATAGGACCCAGTCACTACCCAAAAACTCCATGAAACTTCAATAAATCATAAATACATGAGACAATGTTTTTTATAAGAAACTTGATCAAGGACTTACCTAGACCCTTACTAGTGATGACAAGTATTTCGTCAAATATGTCACAAAGATGCATTCTATAGGTTAAAACAACATATATGAGCATAGAGGTCTCTTACTTATATAATAATCTCTAAGAAGCATTTATTCCTTATCACAATAGCTGCATTATCATCTATTATGTCATATATTCATTGCTCATTCATTTATAAATCAAAATAGGATTAGAGCTATACATCAAACCCGTCATAAAACATACTCATAAATAGCATATAAACAACCGAAACAAGAAGGATATAACAACCATAAATGCCACATATGAACCAATACATTTGCACACAAAGTACCAAGGAAAGGAACTCTAATTAATGAATGTAAATCCAACCAGGTTTGGGACTTCCACGTACCACCTGATCATATATTGGCTGAATCAAATCTTTATTTCAACCAATCACTCTCGTGTCATATTCCAAGCATGAATGTGGGACTTATAACCAAAATAAACCATGGCTATCCAAGGCTAAACCACCTCACCCTCATCAATAGAACCATGCTTTACTGCAATCCTCACCATATCACTAGGCCCTAAACAAGCATGGATGCCACTGGATTTCTCCACCTACCTCATGAGGAATTTTATTATCTCCTAGTCTCTAGGATTTACCGCAATCCACAGTCTGGTCCAGGGATCACTAGGCCATAATTGAGACTCCAGTCTTTATTCTTTACTATATATCCCACCATTCACTGGTTGAGGATTCATAGGATTGATTGACACTTCACCCTCTAGGATTTACCACAATCCCCACCAGATCACTAGGCCTGACTGAGGGCACACACCTCTAGGATTTACCATATATCCCACCATTCACCGGTCGAGGATTCCTAGGCCCACCAAGGCACATAATACCTATTTACCGCAATGCACAGTCTGGTCCAGGGGTTACTAGGCCAACAACTTTACAACAATCCATAGTATGTTTTAGGGATCACTAGTCCATGTGTTCATTCATTTAGAGATCCACCTCACTTAGTTTTGAATCCATCTAGAAATCCAACTCAACCAAAACATGAGAATCCCATCACACCATGACTATCTAGAATTAGCAAGGAAAGGTTGAAGAACATTTTCACACCTGGAAAAAACCCATGCCAATGACTACAAGAGAACCAAGAACACACATGCATAACCATGCATGCCAAATCTAGCAAGGAAATCACACATGCAAATTAATAATTGCAAGTAAAATCGGTGCATCTACTTGATCTTGGTCTTCCTTGCCTGATATTTTCTTCCTCTTTTCCTTCTTTTCCTTTCTTGATCCAATGTTGAAGTACTCCAGGAAAACTCTAAATATCCAAGAGTGTGTGAGAGAGACAATAGAGAGAGAGCTCCAAAACTGGACCGACAAAAGGTACCAAATGATCGTCAAAATCCTTTTTATTAATGAGTCCTCTATTTTCTTCAATTTTCCATTACTTTCCTTGATTTTCATCCTCACATGCAACCTATGACCTTTCACCTTCCTTTTCTCCTAATTTCCATCATTTTCATAAATAATTTCCAAAAATTCCATTTTTCCTTTCCAAATCCTTTTCCATTTCCTTTGCCAATTTACTTAAGCATAATAAACCAAATTAGCACTCAGAGTAAGATGTTTTTACCAACATTCATCTTGGAATAAGTGTCCCATAACCATGGTTATTATTTTCATTTATTGACTTTTATTTACATGGAATTTTCACCAGGGCTGTTAAATTTGTGACACCTAAAGGGGAATCCTTCATAATCTGGACCCTTTTGGTGAGTAAGCCCTCGATAGTTTATATTTAGTTTTGCGTATATCCCTTCATGTGATTTTAGATTTACTAAAATCCTTCCCATGGCCATCTTTCCACTGATTTTATATGACCTATTAGCCTAAAAAAACCCTAATTTATTTTCAATATTCTGGAAAACATTCATATGCTAGAGCTTAGAAGGCAACCTAAGAATTCTTACCCACATAGGAGCATAACCCAATTTCTCACAGCTAGCATCGAATAGAGGATTCCATCATTTCATTAGCATCAATGAATAATCAATATACCATGTTTTTCCAAGAACCCAGTTGGTTGATTCCATTCAATTAAATTTAGACATGAAACAACCTCGTGTAAGGGTGTTTACCTTGGGGAGTTCGTTCAACTCCTTCCCTCAGTACTTTTCTATCCATTAATGTAATATATCAACCAAAAATTTCCTACCTCTAGCTCGACCCAACACCACCCTCTTTGATGTCTCCATAACTTCACCTAACAGTGATTCTTCCCTCAACACCAAATTCTAATCTTTAGATTTTACTCTGGCACACATTCCTATTTCTATTTTTTTCTAAGGCAATGTTGATCCTTTAGGCTCAATTGAGATTCTAGGGTTTTCACCTATTGATCAAGCCCCACTTCTTGCTCCAAATACCTTCCATTTTCCTCCGTCGAGGCAATTGAATAGTTATTTGGTCCTGTTAGAAGAACCCCTTCAAAACCTAGAGGAAAAACTTCAAATAGATCAACCCTTTTCCTTTGGTCTTCAAATTCTAGAGGAAACCCTTCAGATAAATCAATCCTTGTCCTTTGGCCTTCAAATTCTGGAGGAAAACCTTCAAATAAATCAACCCCATCCTTTCTTCATGACCATAAAAAAGCCCTTATCTGGCAATACTTTAAATGAAACTCCTGATTGTGGAAACCCTATGTCCTCCATCGTTGCCTCATTAAGGGACTGCTCAAATCCATGGAATTCCTTTGAGAGAGTATCCAAAAACTAGTCATCCTAGGGAGCACTGATTAAGCCGAGAGGCTCATTCTACAACCCAATATGAAGGAAATGTGTAAGTATGTCTATGCTCAACATGGAGTTGACATATGAACTTTTTAAAATAATAAAAATAAACTATTCTCTAAATAGAAAACTATTCTCAAAATTTGTGAGTAATATATTTAAACTTTATAATTTTAAAAAATATTTCAAGACAAGATTTAAATAAACTATTTGAAGATATATATGTTAACTAATTTATGTCAATATCAACTTCACACATATATAAAAAGAAACAATTTAAACAAAGAAAAATTACACATTGTATTTTGCACTCTAAAATAAGTTTGCACATGAAGAAATTTGATCCCTCTTGGCTCATGTTAGATCTAGAGTTAGATGGATGTAGGCTAGTGTATAATTCACCACTTGCAATAAATGTTGATACACTAAAACGCAACAAAATTTAGGACCCTAATGCCAAAGATGAGCCCTTACTCCTTTCAGGAGGGCGGGTGAAAGGGGAGACATAAGAGGAAACTAACATAAATGACTCTTGAGGCTGAAGATTAGCATTAACTCCCAGATCCACAATGCCAGTTATCCCCCACACCTCCACCTCATGAGCTTGAGGTGGCATGTATGTCCAGATAGGGGCATAGTAATTATGGTCGAATGAGAAGTCCACCCCATGCTCCATTCTGCCATTGCCATCAAACATGGACTTTTTGTTAACCACTACCATGAAAATATGACAAGAAGCAATCTGTAAACATGAAATGACTAACCCCAACCTGCAAGTCATCTGCTTATTGAGGGTTACCAGAACTTACAATATTCCTTCGACGGAGGATAAATACTCGTTGCATATATTTGACTTACACGTATCATAGATCTCCATCTTCCCTCAATAAAAAACATAATATTGTTACTATAAAAATGAAAAACTATTTATTAAAATTTAAGTAATTTTTTTTTATTTTTATTTTTTTTTTTCCATTTTTTTGGGATTGGAGGGGATTTCATTTCATCATATTGTAATTGATTTGTATTTTATGTAATTAAGATTTAACAAATGATTATTTTGGGGATGTTATTATGGAAATTAAGTTTAAATACTTGGAGTTAATGGAATAACTCATGGGGAATCTATGGATGGTGCTAATATATTATGAGATATGTTACTTTTAGGACTCTTAGATATATTAAGAGACATCCTTTGAGGACTCATTTCTGAAGTTTGGAGTTAACATATTATCACTCGTTGGACATGCCACTCTAAGGACTTGCACTTAAGATGATAACACCATCGAAAATAACAGAACTTGCTTCAATGGTGGAAATTGGAAATTTTCATAGTGCATCCATCTAGGGATCATGTGCACTTAATATACTAACACCATCCTTGATGATGGAACTTGGTTCAATAGTGGAAATAGGAAATTCTCATAGTGCTCCTTTTAGAGATTGTGGCAATAAGCGTTGATGCATTGTAATAAGGATGATAAGAGGGTGGGATTTTATCAACTTATTCATGTATTAGTCATGATGACAATAAGGTGGGTTTTAATCCACTAATTTGTATATGGGTCATGAGATCATTTAACATAAGTTTTTTTGGGCGCAACTACACATTTTACCATTATGTCCTCATGCCCCTATGGAAACCTCATGGGTTTGAAACTTTCCTAGTAAATAAATACTTGATTTTTGCTTGTTGTTCCAATCTCTTTGGAATTTAATGACCGTAATGACCGGGTCTAAGAATCCATTTGAAGTATCAAAATTTACAAAATTGTAGAATGTCATTATTAAGATGTAAAAAACCTACTAACTTCAAAATTAGGTGACTAGTTAGCTTCAAATATTAAGAATATTAAAAAGATTTGATTTGATTCATTTATATGTGCAAAGATATGAACTCACCATATGTACCTCTCTCTTTTTTAACACTATATTTTTTGAAGGCCCATAAAATGGTATGGGATTTAATCCCATCATATTTTTGTTTAAATTTTATAGAGAAAAGTGGCTAATATTAAAACCACTTGTAAAAATTAAAAATGCCCCACCCTAAACTAAAAACCACTTGCAGAAATTAAAAGTGTCCCACCCCAAACTAAATCTTACACGACAAGACAAAAACCCATATTAATTAATTTATTATTTATAAATTTTAAATTAAAAAAAAATTAAAAATAAAAATAAATTATGACTTTAAACAAACTCCCCTAAAATTGGGGAAATTAGAACATTATAGAAATGATTTTATTAATTTAAATCTCTTGAAGATCGTCCCATCCAAAATCCAAAAGAATAAAATTTTAATGGGCTTTTGATATCCACACATAAAATGCCTTAAATTTTTTTAAATGTGTATGTCCAAGTTTTATATTTTTATTATTTATATTTATATTTTTAAATTTAGTGAAAGAATTTTATTTATATAAAATTAGTGAAATATTTTTATTTATATAATTTTAAAGTTAAGGAAAAACAAAATTCCTAAAAATTGTACTTTGAACCTATTTCTAATGGAATTATGATAGAATTTATTAAAAATGACTTTCGAACATATTTTTAATGAAATTTATTAAAAATTTGATTTTAAACCTATTTATAATAGAATTTATATTTAAATTTAAAGCAACTAATAAATCTTAAATGATAGGAAAATTTAACAGTAAACCTATACTATCCCACCGCATCTAATTTCCTAAACTATAACTTAGGGCTTTCCCAAATTTACATGAAAAAAAATGATAATTTGATTATTATTTATCCTACGTTGTATCTCTTCATAAAATAAAACATCGTACATGCTCCCATTAAAGATATATAAAATAAAGATAAATGAAAGTTCGATTTACAACTTATTCCGAGTAAGTTACCTAAATGCCATTTATCCCACTCTTTTTCTCTATGTGGAATACCATCTTATGATACATGAACCATGTAGTGATTTTTTTCACTAAAAAACGGGGTATAAGACGCGATAAACATTCCAATGATAATGCCTTTACACGTGGATTGTTGTGGCTGGAAGTTTAATCACCCTTAGGACAAAGTGGCATAATTTATTTTTCATAAACACATGAAAAACCTTTCAAAAATAATACAAATCCATATAGGAAGTTAAAGTGAAGTAAGACGTAGCACAGAAATGAAATCCAATTCACATTCCTTCTTGATAACGATGTCATGGATGACGCACGCTATCGTCAACCTCCATGGACGACAATCCGCTTAACCACAGCCAAGTAGCCGTTAGCGATAATAAATGCGTTTCAAGAATCCGGAGCTCTCCTTCTCCTACTTTTAAATATCCATTCAACAATTGGGTTGCGGGAATCGATTCGGTGCACAGAAATTCCAGTGGTGTACTGCTCTGTCGAGGTGCTTCCTCTTTTGTCTTTTCATCATTTTCAACTCTCTTTGTGCAGATCATATATATATAGATAGATATGTGGTCGAATCATGGCCCTCGCAGGACCTTCACCGAATACGTACGCATTCCTCAACAATATCTCTCGTCTTCGCTCTGCAAAGAAATCCCATTGCAGGTTGCCCACTCTCTTAAAATGAAGTTCTTTCGTTCTCCTCTCAAAACCACCCTAGGGCAACTGGTAAGTCCTCTCAATCACTCCAGTCATTTCGTAGAAGTAGTTTCGGGAGAAAATTGTGTGGTGAAGAGTTAAAACGTCCGAAGATCTTAATTCTATCGAATTTTATTCCATTCTGCTCAATCACTTGAGTTATAGTTTAGAAGTAGTTTCTGGATAAAATTGTGTGATGAAGAGTTGAAATGTTAGATGTTATTCTTCTCATCTCTTTATCTGAATCCTAGTTGTATCTACCTTGATTTAACCTATTTTGTATGGCAGTTAAAGGAGAGGAAGAAAGTAGAAAACAAAGCAGAAGAGAACAAGGATGAGCAGAAGGAAGAAAAAATGGAAGAGGGTACCCTGGTTGTGATCGAATTGAAGGTGGACATGCATTGTGAAGGGTGTGCCCGCAAGGTCAGGAAGGCCTTAATAACAATGGAAGGTCGGTTACTGCCACTCTCTTTCATATTACTTTAATAGGCAGGAATCCCTAGGGTTTTTAAATACATCCGTAGATTTCAGAATGATCGGAATTAAGGTTTAGATAGGTCGGTTACTGCCACTCTCTTTCATATTACTTTAATAGGCAGAATCCCTAGGGTTTTTAAATACATCCGTAGATTTCAGAATTAAGGTTTTTGTGATTCGAATTGTTTTGAAATTCATTTTCTCGATCTATATTTGTCAACTTTTCAAATTATTTAATGCCGTTCATCATCAAAACAGACATATATATGAAAGTGCTTCTGATTTTAATTATACTGAGACTCGGTTGCGGAGTTTGCAGGTGTGGAGAATGTGGAAATGGACGTGAAGTCTCACAGAGTTATTGTCAGAGGGAAATCAGTGGACCCAGTGAAGGTATGTGAAAGAGTGCAGAAGAAAAGTGGGAGAAAAACTGAGTTGATATCCCCTTTGCCAAACAAGGAAGCGCCAGAGGAAAACAAAGAAGCTGAGGGAGCAGAGGTAAACCAACCAGCTGAGGCAGCAGAGGTAATTAACGGTGTACAGTACTTCATTCATGCATGGATGCAACTACAAATGTTTTCTGGTTATTCCAAGTATGACCTAAAAGTGGTTCCTCTTTCTTCATTCTGTTGTTGCAGCCATCTGTGGTCACGGTAGTTCTCAAGGTGCATATGCACTGTGAAAGGTGTGCAGAAAAAGTTACAAAGATCATAAGGAAAATGAATGGTAAAGAGACTCATTATTTTGTAATGGTCACTGCAAATGTTTTTGTTGACTCTAACCCTAATTATTATATGTTTTGGATTTGGAGTTTTTCACCTGAAACCTGTGAAATAGTTTTTTATTAAGTTATGATGTTTTGTTGTCTAAAATGGGACTGTAATGGTATATATAGATTCAATACCCAGACAAACTTAACTTGATTGTGAAAAGTTTACACTTCAAAATTCTGATTCCAACAAATCCCTGAAATCTGGGCAAATTCCAAAAAAAAAAAAGAATATACGAAAAATGCTCTAAAACCAGATAGACTGTGACTCAGATATGTGGGCTGGTTTGAATTTATTTTGACTCTAGGATTTATTTGTGGTTGTTTTATAATGGATGTAGGTGTGCAGAATGCAGAGGCAGATCTAACAGAGCAGAAAGTAACGGCTAAAGGAGCTGTAGATCCGTTAAATCTGGTGAACCAGCTGTATAAAAGGACAGGCAAGCATGCGCAAATTGTGTCGCAGGAAAAGGAGGGAGAGACAAAAGCAGAGGATGGAGAAAAGAAGGATGGGGAGAAGACTGATGACAAAAAGGATGGAGAGGAAGAGGACAAGAAGGGCGAGGGGGAGGAGGTTGTTGAGGGTGAGAGTAGAAAGAGTGAAAGTAATGCACCAATGTATGTTATTGAATACATTCACCCACCTCAAATATTCAGTGATGAAAACCCTAATTCCTGTTCAATCATGTAACCTCAAATATTCAGTCATAAGAGCCCAAATTTTTACTTTGTTCAGTCATAACCTAGAGGAAGGATTATAGACAATATGTAAATCAGGAGAGCCCATTATTTTTTTGGTCTTCTCAGGAGAGACTATTGCTCACTGCAGAATATACATATTTTTGTCAGAACCATACCTATATGTATTCTGTTAAATATGTCAGACAGGTGACAGGCCCATTCTGTCAAATGATGCTAGCTGTCTATAAGATTTTTGCATGGGCAACTGCATGTAATCTGGCGGATTCTGTGATATATACTGGTATCGAAAATATTATTTTGTTGGGGTTTGAAATAATATAATCTATTCATTGGTTTCTTGTTTGTTAATTCTGTGTGTCCCCTTGCCATTAATTTTTCCATAAAAAGCTCAGGGTTGTTTATGCCCAGCGAGTGGACAGAAGTGAAGCAATTAACATTTTGAATGATTGTCGGATAGAATTAATAACACTTTGATATCATGTTTTCCGTTTGTATGCCCTAAAATCGGACCCAGCTATTTATTACCATACAATTGATTTAATGTATCATATTGGCCGTTAATATTACCAGTAAGTCGCACTTGTTCGAATCCCTTTTTAGAATTAAAAGCTTTTCAGCTATTTGAAATTGTAGGTAGTAAGTACATGGGGCAGTTCAATTAGCTATGGTTTGTGTTATAAAATATTATGTAGAAGCTACGAAGTATTATGTAAATGATCTGGTTATGAAGTATTGTGTAATTCTTAAAATTCAACGTTTAAGATTATAGAAATGGTTGTGACCACGCATCATGAAGGGGAAAAAACAACAAGAAGTTGCACGCCACAAAATTCTTGTTTCGATGGAGACAGCTTTAACATAGGAGAGTGAAGAACGAAGTAGTGCCCTCGAAAGAGAATAAAAAGAAGATAATCATCAGACGTTTGGATGTATGCGGGCATTATTATTATTATTATTATTAAATTGTGGATATCATACAAGGAAAATCATTGAGAGGTGCACGTGAGACGCAGCTCCAGAGAGAAGAACATCCAGGAGGAGGTGGCCGTTTATGTCTTCTATAATGATAGCGATTCCTCCCTTTATTTTCCGTCACCCTTTGCTCTTGTCTTGGAGCGGTGCATGTTTTGTTCCGCTCGACCTCATTATTGGACGGCCTATAAAGATTCATATTCCGTATTCCGTAAGTCATCATGAAAAGAGGAAGGGGATTGAAGATAAAACAAATTATTTAATTAATAAAGTGTACACTATTTATTTGGGGCTTTTGTTTGTTTTTTCTTGCTAATTTTTTTTGGTTAATTTACTTTAAAAAATTTCGGGATTTTTTTTAATAGGAAGTTTGAGTTGTGTTAATGTAGAATTCTAATGTTTCAGGAATTTTTTTAATAAGAAGTTTGAGTTGCGTTATATCTGTATTCTAGTATCTTAGAATATGATCTTATTTATATATTAATTGATTATTTTGGATGGTGTAATTTTAATAGAACATAATGATTCTAATTAATATATGGAGGAAAATAAAAATAAAAAAAACAAATTAATAAATTAAATAATAATAATAATATAATTTTTTTAATATTAATTATAAATAAAACATTTTTAATTTTTATATCAATTTTATATAAAAATAAATTAATGGAAAGTAAATTATTTTTGAATTTATCTAACTTTAGTAGATTAATCTTTTTTAATCAGAAGTATCATCTTATGGTTATAAATAAATCATGTTTTATAAAAAAAATAGTCATCTTAAAATCATTAAATTTTTTATTTTATTTTAATTTTTTAAATATGAGAGATGTCATATTTTACATGACATTTCAAAATAATATTGATATTAGTCATGAGATGTATAATAATGTGTTGCATGATATATATATATATATATATATATATATATATATATATATATATATATATATATATATATATATATATATATATATATATATATATATATATATCTTAGTCATGAATAAAATATTAGTTATAATAAATTATTTCGATAATCAAGTTCCCATTATTAAAATATCTCATTAATGGGAGGTCATGAGGTCAATTGTCCTCGACGCCTATTTCTTCGAAAAAAAATTACAATATAAAGTAAATATCAAAATTGTGATGATGATGATGATGATTAACTTCCACTAAGACCAATGTGGTCTATTGGACCTCAAGAAAATAAAGAGCCTAATTGTGATTCTTCACAATATTGTTTCTGTGGTTTGGGAGAAGGGAAAGAATCGCTCCAAGATTGTTATAGTTGGGTTGGCTTAATAAGTCAAGAAGATTGGAGGTGTGGCTGATGATAGGGAATTGAGAGTGGATGGGAGTAAGAGTCTCGCAATATAAAATGAAGCGTTTTTCATCTTCCACCCTTTTAGTATCACAAATATGCTAGATTCTATCGTCCCAGGGAGTCTTGGGAGTAGACCACCACCCTGTTTCACTTCGAAGCTCATGAGAATTAGTTCTTATCTAGCGATGCTCATTTTATTCTTAGTGTTGGTCAACATAGAGAGATAATTCTGGTTATCATGGGTGGGGTTGATCACCTTCTTATAGTATCTTAGCTTCCTTTTACCCTCCACTCTTATCATCCTACAAATTTTCCTTCAAATTAGAGGTAAGAGTATCTTTGACACCATTCTTTCTTCCCATGATGATCTCCTCCTTAATCCCCCGATGGTTAAGCCAAGATTGGGTATCCTTATGCCACCCATGCTTGAGGTGCAGGTGGCAGTTTTGACTAAAGTTGGAAACAATTTTTGGGAGCCTCTTGGATTCCATGTTGTAAAGATTCTTCTTATACATCAGATATCTAAACATGGTACTTTGAGTATGGGACAAACCAACTTCGATCAAGAGGATAGGATAGGGAGTGTTTCCCTTGATCTTGAGGTTATAGGTTATGAATATCTTTTGAATCATATCAATATTTCTCCACAAATCTCTAGATCTAATGCAACTCCAAACTTCACATCTATATAAGAAAACAGTGGTGACGAGAGTCTCAAAGAGGAACCTTTTTTTACTCCAAATGCAAAGATCGACCGACTTACAATTGCTTCCAAACTGTAATAAGCTTTATAGCCTCCAATAAATATTTTATCGATGCTATAATTCTAGTTGTGCTGATAAGGAAAGTAAATACCCAAATATTTATAAGAAGAAACCTGCTCCAGATAATGTTTATCATAGACAAAACTACCATGGGTGATATTTTTGGATTTAATGATCATGACTTTAGTCTTGACAGTATTAACTGGCATACCCATCTTGGAGCAGTAAACATGAAGAGTCTTAAGCTGCTTGTTTAGGTCATCATGAATTTTTGCAAGAAGAACGATATCATCAACATAAAGGAGAAGGGTAATGCCATATACCAATGAGCTTGTTGCCCTTGCAACTGTAGTCTCCATACACTCCTCTAATTTATTGATGTAAATACCAAAAGGGGTAGGGGATAGGGGACACCCTTGCATAAACCCGATATTGAATTTAATATCTTTAGACCACCCGTCGTCAGTATTAAGCTTGGAAATGGCAGTCTCATAGAGGTGGATCACAACAATCCTCAGTTCTGGAGGAATCACGATCTCTTCAAGTCTCTCCCAGAGCTTATCTTGAGGAACAATGTCAAAAGCTTTTCTAAAGTCCACAAAACAATGGAAGAGATCAAATTTAATATTGCTACATTCCTATGCAATGATCTTGAGAGTGACAAGGTGGTTGATAGTCGAGTGATGTCTCCTAAAACCAACTTGCTTTTCACCCTTTTGCCATGGTTTTTAAGCCAAAGGCTAAGCTTCTTCTCCAAAATGAGCCCATTTAGCTTGGCTAGGATGTGGTCGATCATAATGGTCTTGTAGTTAGAGGGGACACTTTTATCCCCATTTTTAAAGATAGACACAATAAGGCTCTGTCTCTAAATCTTAGCGAATCCATGCTTTACAGCCAAATTGAGAAGCTTGTGGAGATGAGGAATGAGGATAGATATTCCCATTTTAAAGAACTTAGCTTAGTATCCTTCAATATCGTTAGCTTTCCCATTATAGAGCTTATTAATCCCAGACTCAACTTCTTCCACATAAAATATATATTCCTTAATAGGAGTGTTTAAGATGGTACCCATGGTGTTCGAAAAGTCATACAATGATTATATTTAGTTTTACGAACAAGCACATTCTGCCAAAACTTTCTAGCACTACTTTACAAAGGTGGAGAAGATGCTCTTGTATCTTATTAATATATGACCTCTTATTCCTCTTGATGGGAGATTTGTATATACTTATATTCTGGAGCTTAATGATTTCATTAGGGGTGTCTCTGATTGCTTTCCTGGAAATTTTACAGTCTTTGTCATACCAAGGATTGGAAGTTCTATTATTCTGCTTATACGAAGCCTCATTAGAGAACTTAATAATGGTAGTGGAAAGGGCAGTAGTAAAATGGTAATAAATTTGATCAATGTTGTTATTATAAGTTAGGGAGCCTAAATTGATTTCTAAATCCCTTAAGAAAAGGTCGACATTACTTCTATCGAAGCGAATGTGTCTTTATTTTATTCGTCTCCTGCATGTGGGTGGTATGCAGAAAAAGATTGAGGGATAAAGACAGAGGTCTGTGGTTAGAGTCGAGCTCGTACCTGTTAAGTAGCTCAAAGTTTGTAATATGGTTGAGGACATGGTTGTCGTAAATCACATAATTCATGTCATTGCTACCTAACCCATAGAAACAGGTCATCTGACTAGAGAGAGGCCACTTGTTAATACCATTACAAATGAGTAGGTCTTGGGAACTACAAATTTTAAGGAGCTAGGTGTCAAATAAGTTATCAATTATGTCATCAGAGTTTCTCGTGAATCTATTAGCTAAGTTATCATCTTCGTCAAGACACAAGGGGTCAGGGTTAGAGTTGTTACTTAACATAATAGCTTGGTTAGTAACAGTTCGAAGATCAAAGTCCCCAAGAAAAAGGATATTCCCTTCATTCCTTAGGTTGTAGATGTCTTTTTCTAAGGTATTAATAGGACAATTCTTATCCAAGTTGTTTTTCTTATAGGATGTAGAGTTGATAGGGGAAAAATAGCAGATTGCAAGAAATATCCTATTGGTGGTAGAATCAGAGATCTTGATCCAAATGTACTGATTGAAAGGGTCAGTTTTATGAAGTTGGATGTGAGAGGAAATAATGTTCCTTATATCACATGCTATACCACCAAAACCCCTCCTGAAGGATTTCTTATTCTAAGCTGACTAAAGAGTGAATCCGTCAAGGTGAGGGACCCTAGATTCATCGCCTTCCCAAGTTTCAACTAAAAGAATAAGATCAATATCGCTCGGGATCCAACTTAACAGAGGACCTTTACACCATGGAAAACCAAGACAATTCCAAAAGCGAACGAGTGATTCTAGCCCCTATTTATCACTTGAGTTTGGGATTCTATCTCTAATAATAAATTTTCTATTCCTAATGATTGCCCATTTCCCTTTTTTTCTTGCCTCCTTGACCTTTTGGACTTCTTTCCTAAGTTCAACTTGGTCTTCTGGAATGAGATATTAATTTATAAATATTCATGTTCCTTTTAGGCTTGGGGATTTCTTGAGTATATCTAATTTATGGTCATTAGAAATGACATTGACACAGATTAGTCTGTGTTTATGCTCAAGTATATTTCATACCCATATTGCTTCGCTGAGATAAGTTGTTTGAGTTTGAGATTTTGTTTTTAATTGTTATTTAAATATTTTTAATGTGTCGTCATTGTTTTATTCTTCTATAATATCAATTATAAGGTGTAAGGCTCTTTTGTGGCACTCATGGTTGAGTACAATTAGTTTATTAATTTCTTTTTTATGGGTTTAATATCTAATTTATTCTCTTTGTTATTTAATGCTGAGTTATTATGTAGTTTCTCTTTTAGAGTTTCCTAACTTATTGAGAATATAGAAAAAAAAATTAGAAATAAACTTGAATAGAAATAAAGTAAAATTGTTGAATGATGAAAAATATAGTGAAATGCAAGTATTGATTTCAATGTATATTTTAATTTCTATTTATATTTAGTGTACATATACATAATTACGGATTTCAACACACATGCTATTTTCTATTGTAATTTTTTACATATTAATATCTATTACATTCATTTTAGTATACATGTCAATTTCAATTTCTATTCAATTTTTATTTTTATTTCAATGTCAATTTCCACTCAATATTAACTTTTGGTCCCTCTTAATATTTGATAAATCCATAATTAAGATGGCTAGTGTCACATGTTCTCCAAATAAATATATCTACTTCAACCTATATTTATGGGCCCAACCAAACTCCAAACGATCTCATGAAAAAGTAATTTTAATAAATGTTTCTCCGGTGCATATAAATTCCAAATGACTTCTTAAAAAGTATTCAAGTATTTTTGTGGTGCAAACATTATGGTAAAGTCACTGATGTGAACTCTGTGATAATTTAGATTCTGCCACGATTTATTACTGTGTGTATTATGCAATGGTATTGGGGTGTATCTAGCTATCTTTGTGGTGTAAACTCTATGCCAAACTATCTGTTGTAAAATTCGTGGTAATTTAAACTCTATGATGATTTTCTTACCATGTATAATGTGTGATGGCATTAGAGCATTTCTACAATAGTATCAAAAAGCTTTTATGGTGTAAACTCTATAGTAAACTTTGTTGTGTAAATTTTGTAGTAATTTAAACTTTGCGAAGATTTTCTTATCATGTATACTTTGCAGTGGTATATATGCTTTTTTGCAGAAATATATACTCATTTTTATAGTGTAAACTCGAAGGAAAACCCTGTGGTAATTCAAAATCTACAATATTATAATTTTCTTATCATGTATAGAGCATATCTTAGTTAATAATTGATCTTCTTGATATATTTGTATGTGAGAGATTGAAAGCCAACTTGTATTTCTGAGTTCAAAATGTAACTTTATACTCTATATTAGATGATAAAGCATATTATAACATAATAAATAATAAATTTTTGATTCAAATAATTAATTATTTTGTAAGTTATTTTATATTTTCTCACATCAACTTGTCAATTTCTACATAATTCTTCCATACATCTGAGTCAGTCTAATTGTCAGGTGATCTCTACCTACCCTATGGGAAACTAGGTATTTTTGACTACTTGCCTACATAATATTTTTTCCAAAATCTTAAAAATATTAACCATTTAAACATTACTAAAGTATTTAATAAATAATAAAAAAACAAAAAAATGCCAACAAACATTACAAAAGCTAGAAAAGAAATGTAACAGAATTAGGATCCTAAGCACTAGAATCTGGAGGAGCTAACAATGTCGTAATACATGTAATATGGTGCTCAATATGAGTTAGAAGAGCTTCCATTATTTAAGACAAACTTGTTGATTTATCTAAACATGTTGCACATTCATAAGGCTTGCAAATATGTTATACTTCTCAACCTACTTTCACTGAGGACCTTGCCCAATAAGGTTTTCATTTTCCAATATAAGGTTAAGGCTAGGAAATATTGTTTTTTCTATCCCCTGATATGACCAGGGTTAGGAACCCACTACCCACTACCTAATATCCTCCATAATCTTCGAGTATGAGAAGGATTTCCTATCATATTAAGGGAATTTTGAGGTCTAAAATGGGCCTCCTAAGGGAATTATAAAATAATAGTGGAAATAATAAAATAAAATTATATTACATCATCAAATTTTAGAGGGAAAAAGGAAAAAACAACTTTTTCAACTTATCTCCCTATGGATTTACTCTAATTTCGAGTGGGAACACTCTTTGGATGCATAATTTGATTC
Source organism: Pinus albicaulis (assembly GCA_034641835.2). Lineage (NCBI taxonomy): Eukaryota > Viridiplantae > Streptophyta > Pinopsida > Pinales > Pinaceae > Pinus > Pinus albicaulis. The sequence continues at coordinate 740,928,836 of CM076582.1, read as the reverse complement.
CTCATCCAAGGAGTACCCATGTTGCATACTTTCGATGGATCCTACTACACGAAAAATGAGAAATACATGAAAAAAGTTATTGCAATCATGTTTTTTCATGTATTTTTTTTTGTAGCATGGTCCATTGAAAGTATGCAACATAGCTACTCCTTAGATGAGGAATTAAATTTTGCATCCAACAAGTACTCTCACTCGAAATTTGAGTAAAACCTTAGGGAGATAAGTTGAAAATACAAGTTGAAAAAGTAGTTTTATTATTTTATTATTTTTTAATCTTTTTACTTTTTACCCTAAAAATGGTGAATCATCCCCCGTGGTTGACATCATCATCTTGAATCCTCTCGGTTCTTATAAAATTTATTTTGGATATACATTTTTCATAGGAGACCCATTTTATACCTCAAAATTTCTGTAATGCTCCATCTATTAAGATTTCTAGATGTCGAATTTCATTCTGGGTTTTCGGGGGGTACAATTAAGTGAATAGATTCAATAACCTCATGGGCTTGTTTTTGTACTCAATTGTGGCTTTGTGGGCCTTGATCCCTACCTCCTTTTCCACCACGCCTAATGCACATGTGTTGACACTAAATGATGATAGACTTGAATCTCCACCGAGTAACCACACAAAGATTCCCAAAAATATTAGTAGATAAATTACATGCATATACAAAATTGAAAGAATAGACCCAGAGTAATAAACCCCAAGGGAACATGACCTTGTTTCTTGTAGTGAGAAGTCAATAAATACCAAAAAAATATGACTGATACTTGCAACACCTAGCTAGAATTTCCAAAGGAATTCTACAACATAAGTGGGTGAACCCCAATCTTGATCCAGGTGGATATTGTTGGCCACCTGCCTATTCCACCTAGACCCCCAGTCGGTTTCATCTTCTTCATTGATTATTGCAGCATTTAATATTTTTAGCAGTTTTTCAAGTCCTAAACTTCCGAAGTTATTTTTCCCCACTAAACGATTTTATTTTTAGGTCTACAACAAGCACGGGCATGCGGTGAATCTTGCAGTACTCAGAGAGATACAAGACTAGCCTCACAAACCTAGGAAACATCCCATGGTGGAAGAAAATAAAGAGAAGGAATTCCTTTCAAAATATAGCTTGAGGAAGCCATTGAGTGACATAGGAACACAATGATGGATAAATTTTCCCAGCTCCTTTGGCAACTACTCACATGTGACACATCTTCATCTAGAAGCCACTTTGGAGGCGCCACTCCCTTTAAGGTACAAGTCAACTTTGACATTTCCATATTTGAAGGCCAGATAGATGTAGACATCATAGATAGATGGTTAAATCTCTTGGAAGGATATTTTTTGGTTCATGATTTTTCCAATTGGGAAAAGATTACTTTTTCAGTCCTCAAAGTCACCCCCCATGTCAAGGACCAGTGGGAAACTTACTGTGAACATAGGGATGAGTGAGAACCCTAATTATTTTCAGTCACACCCACTTGGAACTCTTTCAGATACACCATCAAGGAACAATATTACCCCATCAGGAGCTATGAGGAAAAGTACATATAATGGATGATGTTGCAACAGTAAAGGGATCAATATGTGCATGAGTTGATGAATATTTTCCATACCCTATGCACAAAGTTAGGTATTAAAGATTAAGAAAAACATATGGTTCTCAAGTACCATAGTTTCTTGCACAAATACATTCAAGAGGAAATGGAGTTCTTGGACATATCCTCGCTTGGTGCGACATGCCACTATGCTGCCAAGATTGAGTAGAAATTCAAGAAAAAGAAGCAAGACTTTGGATCTGTGAACCCAAAGTAGAGAAAAGGGTAGAGTTAGGCCACACAGCCCCAGGACAACTCCTTGAGGCTGGATGCCAAGAATAAAGGGAAGGCAAAGAAGGAAATCGACAAGTGGTGCGAGTTCCATAAAACTCCCACTCATAACACAAATGAGTAATAAATATAGGATGAAAGTGGGCTCAAATTAGCTATGTGTTGGTCCATTTGTTCCTAGATCAGTGTGAGATGATTGGTAGAGTGTATGAGATTCTTGTGAGCACACATGCATTGTATTGTTTCATGATTCCTTGGCTTATTATACATTAGAGATAGAGGAATTTTTAGAAGTTTCTTTCCCCGGGAAAATCTTGTGTTGTGCGATTGATTTACTTCTTTCTCTTACTTACATGTGATTGAGCGATCGTGATTTATATTCCACAAACATTGTATAAGGATTCAATATATTGTTTTAGTAAATTGCATGATCGGATTGAATCCATTGGTGTAATTTATACAACTTATGGGAGAGGATGAGAGAGGATGTAGAGGAATATGTGTAGACTTGCATCATTTTTCAACATGAAAAATTAGACACTAGATGACAGGGAGGGTTATTGCAGCCTTTTCCGATTCTAGAGAGATCTTGAATGAGTGTTTCAATGGATCATGGGGTATAATGGGATCATGGTCATTATAGATCATTTTTCCAAGTATGCCATCTTCATTCTAATGAAGATGTTGTGTGGAGCAGAGGAGATAACAATAATTCTACAATAATGATGTGAAGTATTGGGGAATGTCACCAAGTATTGTATATGACAGGGATACAAGGTTCACAGGGAAGTTTTGGACCATGTAGTTCAAGTTGGTCGGGACAGAGTTGTTGTGTATTTTGAGTTACCATCCATAGACATATGGGCAGACTGAACACATCAACTCATTGTTGGAGGACTACTTGATACACTATGTTATTTTTTATTAGAAGAATTGGCCTAAGTTGTTGGAAAGAGCACAATTTATCTATAACCTACAAAAGAGTTATGCAACAAGGTATACGTTGTTTGAGTTGGTGAATGGATAGATGTTGATTGCACCACACACTGTGTTACCACAAGGATATGTGGAGAGTCCACATGCGAAGAGGCTCTTAACAACATGGAAAAATTCCTTGGATTCAGCACGAGTGCACTTGTCAAATGCAACAAACAAAATGAAGATATGGGAAGACAAGGATATATGGGACAAAGATTTTGAGGTTGGAGGTATGGCTTTTCTGAGGATGTCTAAAGATCAGTTTCCGCCATCGAAGGGGATATCAAAGTATTTGAAAGGAAGTTAGAGGTTCGTTCATAGTGAAGAGAGGAATTGGAGAGTTTGCTTATGAAATTGAGCTGCCAAACCTCATGCATTCCAAGCATCTTGTGTTCCATGCAAGTCGGCTGAAGAAAGGCAGACTTGATATGGATAACCCTAGAAGAGAAACACTACCACAAGGTCTAACCTTGATCGTAGACCGACTATACTTATTTTTGGACAATATTTTGGATGTTACGATTATTAGAGTCAAGAGTGACATGAATAGGGAGTAATTCATGCATTGGAAGAATGCACCAGATGAAAGTGGTTGGGAAACGGAGGATTCGTTGTGGAGATGGAAGAATGATATTGCTAAGTCTGACATAGAGTTAGCTTGAAGTGTGGGGTTGCTGAGAACGACATTGACTTAAGGTGGGGAAGGATGTTAGGACCTCAAGCCAACACCATCGCCCTAATGTGAGTCGAGCGACCAACCGAGCACCCATAAGACGAATTAATGAACTTATAGTCATGTGTGACCAAGTCGTACGATACAACGGGCATAAAGCATGGGCATGGCACGTTCGATGCACCGACAAAGTGTGCACACAATTCAGGGGATTTGGATGAACATTAGATCCCGTGGGACGTCATGTAGAGTGCACGAAATGAAAGCACGTGCCCTGGACACACCTACATGAAGGTGGGGCACTCGAGCATCAATGGATTTTTCTTGGCGTGAATTGTAGTGCAATAGAAAAGCATACAAAAATGAAAGATATGTTGGCTTGCCATGTTGGGAGGGCATAAAACCATGATTATCGCTCCCCAACGATGGACGAGTCACATATAAATAAAGAAAATGATGCAACCAAGGAAGAAGGAATAAGGCACAAAAGAGATTCGCTCGCCTTGGGTGAGCTAGGTAGAATTTGTGTGACAAGTTTGTGTGGTCTCTTTGCTTGTAAAGGGTGAAGCTTTGGTTTCTCGATGTCTGGCTGTAAAGAGTGATTTATGTATTTGTATTTTTGTAAGTATTAGCCGAGAGATGCGACCAACTTGGTCAACCTCCCATTTTATATAAAAACACTTCTATAATATAAATAAGCTTTTACATGATATATGTTGGCACATTCTTGTTGGTTACTAATGCTGGTTAATTTTTACACTGCTACATATGATTAAGTTTATGTTGTTTATTGTTGCACATAACACTTAATGTCAATAAGGAAGTTGTAAACTCGTGCAGTATATGAAAATTTTAATTACACAACGCTACGTAGCTACAACACGTTAATGAGTGTACAAACTTGTAGGCGTAGTTCGAGAGTCATGTAATTGTAAGTAGGTCTCGCCTTTACAATGAACCTCGTCGGTGTCGCGCTTATAGTAGAATCGATGGGATTAGACTCGTGGGTTGGCCATGGGGGCGTGCTAATATGTCTTTCAAAGAAACAAAACATATGTGTGGAAGAAAGGGTGTGTGGAGCAAGAAACATAAACTTCTTTCCGCACACATGAAATTATTTTAATTTACAATAATTTTTTTCCATGTTTAAATACTAATTTTTCTTAAGAGTTATGATTTCTATTTATTTACACTATCTCCTTTTCTTCTTTATAATTATGTTTCATAGACTCTTAAGTAATGACTCGCCAGACCCATGTATATTAATATGTCTAACTCACGCCAACATATCGATAACTGCCAAAAGAGGTAGAGACTATGTTGTTGTGTATCTATACCTCTTGTTCCAAATAATTCTTTCATTTCTCCTTTCAAAAAATAAGCACTCACCCCAACCTTCACCCAAGAAAAAATGATTTTTTCACCACTTCTCAAAAACTAAAAAAAAAAAAAAAAAAAAAAACTATTCTTTTCAAAATAACTCTAGAACACATAACCATTAAAAATGATTTTTTATAAATTTGGTCATGAATTACAATATTATCTCCCTATTTCCTTTAACATAAAGAAAGCATCAATCTCTTTTATATATACATATATTTATTTTTCCAAAATATTTTATAAAATGAAAAAAAGTTAGTTTATCCAACTTATTTTGATTTGTATCAAAAGGTTTTTTTTTTTTTTTTAACTCATCTAGAAATGTTAAAATTACTTTATATATAATTCACCGTTTTCTAAACAATTCATGTTAGCTCTTTTTATTTCTATCAAGCGAGATCAATTTTCAATATGATTAATTTACAACTTTATCCCTTGGGATAACGAGTTAGCAATAAAATAAAAGTAATTACTTGTGATTTTTTGCGCATAGGTTGGATGAGCATCTTCCTTTGAAAACAATATTGGGGAGAGAGTGTTAATGGTTGTATCCACTCTTCACTACTACATTGCATTAATTCCAAACATAGTGTGATGTTTCTAAGCATTAGCCTTCTCAATAATAACACAAACTTTATTTCGCTTATCTACTAAGAAATGTTGATATTTCATAGTATGCTTTGCTGATTTACACATTGATTTAATTCGACAACAATAACATGCTATCATAAACACTCTTACGAGTTAAATGTATCCTATATAAACATCTAGAAAGTTAGATGTTGGGTTGAATTAATGTGAATGGATAGGAGAAATATATGATCGATTCCCATAGGATTAATTAGATTCTTAACCTTTATAGAAGCTTCCCCTCATTCAATCTAATAGGCGATACCCATAGCTTTTTGTATGATTTGGTTTCATTAAATTTTATCATTTTATTACGTCGATTCATCACATTAGATCTGAGTTTTCCAATTCAAGATTAATTATAGATTCATAACCGAGGTTGATTGTGCATTGGGTTATGTTTTTTATTCTATCAAGTATGTTGTAACAATTTTGGGTTAAAAGGCAAAATATATTAACAAGGTCACACAACATGTATTCCAAGTTGAATGTTGGGAAAATATATTTTAGTGGGTGTTAATTTGGTTTATTATAGCTAAATTAAATTAGCAAAGGAAAAGGCATTGGAAAAGGCAAAGAAAATTTATTTGATATTTATTTATGAAAATAACGAAAAATAGGAGAAAATGAAGGTGAAGGTTCACAAATTTGCATGAGAGAATAATTGAAAGGAAAATAGAGGAAAATGAAGAAAATAGAGACCTAAGTTATAAAAAGTCTTTTGAGGACCAGTTCATGGCTTTTTTCAGTTCTATTGTGAAGTTCTTTCTCTATTCTCTCTTTCACACACACTTAAAGAATTATTGGAGCACTCTACCATTGGAGAAAGGAAGGTAAAGGAAGGACAAGGAAGACAAAGGAAAGCAAAGATCAAACAAGGAAGAGTTGGATCAAGCAACTACAATGGGATTACTAGCAAGTACCGAGTTGCATGTATGATTTCCTTGCTATTATTGGCATGCATAGTATATGCATGTGTGTATTTGGTTTTCTTGTTGTCATCAACATGGGTTTTTCTAGGTGTGACATTGGTTTTTAGCGTTTTCTTTCCATTTCTGGATAGCCATGGTGTGATGGGGTTCTTTTATTTGGTTGAGAAAGATTTCTAGATGGTTTTGAGACTGAGTTGGGTGGACTCAAGAAAAATCACAAGGCCCAGGAATCCCTGGACCGGTAAAGTTGGAATTGCGGTAACTCATGGTTGTGTATACCCTCGTTGGGCCTAGGAATCCTCGACCGGTAAATGGCGAGATATATGGTAAAGCCTAGAAGGTGGAGATGGAAAAATTCCTCACAGTTTAGGTGGAGAAATCTAGAGGTATCCATGCTTGTTTAGGGCCTAGTGGTCCCTTAACTGATATATCGCGAGATTGTGGTAACACCTAGTAATGTATGCTTATTGTTTGAGCCTAGGAATACCTTGAACGGTAATGGCGAGATACACGATAAAGCCTGGTTGTATAGATGAGGACTTAGGCCTAGGAATCCTTGACTAGTATATGGTGGGGTTGCAGTAAATCCTGAGGAAGCCATGGTTGTTTTGTTGTAATTCCCACATTCATGTTTAGAATATGGCAAGGGGGTGATTGGATGAAAGAAAGATTTGGCTCAACCCAATCTATGGTCGGGTGGTACATGGAAGTCCCTGACTTGGCTGGCTTTTAGATATGTTAATAAGAGGTCTTTTCCTCTTGTATTTTATGAGTAAATGTTCATGTTATTATGTGATTAGAATGGTTGTTCTATCATTGTTAATATATTGGTTATATGTTGGTTATAAGTGTGGTTTATGACGGACATGAGTTATGGATCTCATCATGTTTCATTTAGTAAATGAAATTGTAATGAATGCATGACCTAATAGATATTATTGAAAATATTATTAGAAGACATTAGACATTCTTGGTGATTTTCAGGTAAGAATCAAACCCTTATGTTCAGATATGCATTTATAACATGTAGATTTCATGTTCATGATGTGTTTAACAAAATGACTGTCACGGATAGGCTTGGTTAGGCCAAGTCCTTGATCAAGTGTTGTGTTAGAATAGTTGTATTTTTGTAATTTATTGTTTTGGAAAGTTTCAGTCTGGATCCTAGACTTGAAAAAGCGGCTCAAATATCATGGTTGTAGGCACAAAACTGGCTGAAAAATACTGTAGTATATCCCTTGTAGGAATTATGCATGCACCTGGATGCTTTCAATGGCATGGATGCAGGCTTGTGCACGTGACTGGGGGTTTAGGTTAGTAAAAAAATAGGTTAACTCAGGGTTTGGACACCTGGAAGGGTGGTTTAGCTCTTGGGGGTCCTATAGCACCTAAGGGAAGTTAGTAAGGTTTTGGTTTTCATTAAGGATATCTAGGAGGTTGAATCATATCATAGTAACTCTTCATCACATCTTTACCCAGGTGGGTCGGTTAACTTTGGTAAATGTGGGAGGAGGGTGTTACAAAAGTGCATCTCCTTTTCATGTTCCAATTAATGCACATGGTCTCTCAAACTGTGCTCAAACCATGACAAAGAAAATTGGAATAGGTTAATGGCTAACAAAACTTTATATTGATAGAATAGCTTTACATTAACCATCCTAGATCCATCTAACTTCCATGCGCCAAGACAAATAAAATCCATCGACATGCAAACCTTTCATCAAATTATCAATCCAATAATAATAATAATAATAATAATAATAATAATACCAATACCAATAATAATAATAATACCAATACCAATAATAATAATAATAATAATAATAATATATTTAATGATTTTTTTTGCATGGCATGATAACAAAATTTATAATAAAACTTCATCAAATTAATATTTTTAAATATTAAAATTTTGATGTGGAAATATTTATGCCTTTAAAGGTTTTAATATATCTATAGGATATGATTTTCCTTTTAAATATTCATTCCAAAAATATTTAATTAAAATAAATATTAAAAAGCTTTTGGAGCATGATTTTTGATTCTTTGTGTTGAATTGTATTGTAGATTTTTTTATCTATATGGTTATTTTCATTTTTGTTTTGGGCTGACATTAATTTTTTCTTTTATTATTATTTTATTGAAGACGTGACATACTTACACATTCCCTCATACTAGGTTGTAAAATGTGTCTCTCGGCGCAACCATCCTAGATCCATATAACTTTGGATCTATTGTGAGCCTATAGGGATCAAATCCTTAGAGATGAAAACTTTTCCTCAAATTATTAATCCAAAGTTATTAAATCTAATAATATTAATATTATAATATATGAATACTAATATTAATATTAGATTTAATAATGTAATATTAAAAATAATCTTTTAATACTATTATTAGATTTAATGGTGTTTTCTACATGCCATGATAACAAGATTTATAATAAAACGACATAAAATTAATATTTTCAAATATCACAATTTTGACGTAGAAATATTTATGTCTTTAAAGATTTTAACATATCCATAGGATGTGGTTTTTCCTTTTAAATATTCGTTTACAAATATTTAATTAAAATAAATATTAAAAGATTTTGGAGCATGATTTTCAATTCTTTGTGTTGAATTGTATTGTAGTTCTTAATCTATATCGTTATTATCATTTTTTTGGGCCAACAGTAATTTTTTATTTTTATTATTATTCTATTAGGGAGGTAACATACTTACACATCCCCTGATACTAGGTTGTAGAATGCGCCTCTCGGTGCAACCAATTTAGATCCTTCTAACTCTGGAACTATCATGTGTCCAGAGGGATCAAGATGCAAACCTTTCCTCAAATTATTAATCCAAAATTATTAAATCTAATAATATTAACATATAATATATTAATATATTAATATTAGATTTAACAATAATAATAATAATTATTATTATTATAATTATAATAATAATAGATTTAATGAATCTTTTTACATGACATGATAACAAAATTTATAATAAAACTTCATCAAATTTATATTTTCAAATATTACAGTTTTGACATGGAAATATTTATGTCTTTAAATATTTTAATATATTTATAAGATATGGTTTTTCCTTTTAAAAATTCATTTTAAAAATATTTAATTAAAAGAAATATTAAAAGAATTTGGAGCACCATTTTTAATTCTTTGTGTTGAATTACATTGTAGTTTTTAAATTTATATGGTTATTTTCATTTTTGTTTTGGGCCAACATTAATTTTTATTATTTTATTTGAGAACTGACATACTTACACATTCCCTCATACTAGGTTGTAGAATGTGCCTCTTGACGCAACAATCATATAGTTCTTTGGACTTTGAAAACACACCTAAAATTTTTAAGATAATTTCCAAAAATAACTAATTCTCTCTATTTTGATGCTTTATATGTCATCACAAACACTCCTATGAGTATTTATGTAAACTTTTATCTTCTACCCATTTAAATATCAATTTCCTTTAATATTCACATTTTCTTCTTCCTTATTAAATCCATATTTTTTATTCAGTAATTCTGTTTAGGTTAATGTGCATGAATTTTAGGATCTAATATAATCGTGTATGAATAGACCAATCCATTTGAATGTGTTCCTTTGTTTTCATTGAGTTGTGAAGGAATTTTTCTAGGTTGCCATTTTTGTGTAACCTTCATGGGATGCAAATTGTTGGTGATTCCATTACTATATCACATCATTGCATGAGATCATTGACACCAAAATGTTAAAGATAATACAGTGTTTCTATCAATATTACTAGTTGATAAAAATTGTCATGCCTAAAAAAATCTACACATTACCTTTTAAAAACATTAATTTAAAACTAATTGAATTCAAATCTCATTTTGATCATTCCTCCCACCTGGAAGCTTTTGGACCACCAAAAGTCTATTTTAACTTAGCAAGTAAGTGATGGTATAACTCCCTCACTTTCTCGATCTCTATCCACCTTTCTTTACTTGGATTCGTACCTTTAAGCCCCACTCGAAGATACTCCACATATCCTCCTATCAAGGATTGAGTCTTCCTGCAACTAATTTATATATTCAAGAGAAAAATCTTCTATAGATGGAATATGAACATTCTCTTCTTGATCATAAATCATTTAGGCTCATACAATATCAATTTTTCCACATTCACAATTGAATAAATTTTCATGTAAGGTGGAAAATATAAATGGAAAGTGTTGTTACCAATCTTCTCCAAGATTTTGAAAGGACCATATCTAATTGTCTTGAGATTTTTACCTTCACCTTGTGGTCTTTCCTTCCTGATGTAAAACCAAATTTGATCTCCCACTTGGAAATCATGATGAACTCAATTCTTGTCATGTCTTGCTTTGTACTTGGCTTTGCTTTTCTCCAATTGTTATTATACCCTTTTATGCACTAAATGAATTTTTTCAATGAAACACTTGGATTTTTCCACATCACTATGTTCATCTACTACAATATCTTTACCAAGGATGAAATCCAAAGGATACTCTGGGAAATAACACAAAAAATATTCTAAATTAGGAACATTCTTGCCTATTTATTCTAAATGAGTTTCCTGAACACATACTTCATCTAGATTTGTGGGATTAAACATAAGTATAATATGTCTCAAATAACTATGTAATCCACCTATATATTTAAGGAGATTATCTTGTGAAGACAAATTAACACCCAATATTAAATGACTTCTTCTAAATTCTTATGTGTGACTTTGGACACTCATATCTTTATCCTTTTTAAAAAATTTCCAATCCATAATTACTTTTTGCATGTAAACTAATGGATAAAATTTCCTTCCTAATGCAGCTATAAAATAATTCCTAGAAGAGATAATTTTACCACTTTTCTTCAAATCTTCTTGAGTTTTGGCCTCCCATAAAATGAGGGTCGGACCTTCCAAATGAAGAGAATCAATTTGGATATTTGTGACATCATCCTCAATCTTTTGAATCTTGTGATAGAATTCAATTTGAAGAAGCCAATTATCTAACTTTTCATCATTTACTTCCCCATTGTGCATAGGCAATTCAAACTTTACATCAAGCTTAATCAAAGGAGGCTTAGCATGTCCTTTTGGATATGGAGGAGGATTAGTTCTATTATATGAAGGAAGTGAAGAAGGAGGCTAGGATGGAGGTGAAGGAGGAGGTGGAGGTGGAGGCTTTCTCCCATCACCACCATTAACTTTTAGTTGATTATAGCTTTCTCCTTGCAACCTTGTTGTCCTCTCATTGTACAACACTTTCACCATCTTAGATATATCATATAAATCCTTTCTAAAATATCTCTCATCTGCAGACATCAGTTCTTTTCCTTCTTCATGTGCCATGACTTATGGAGTTTGTGGCCTCCTTGAGACAATTTTATGAATTTTTTTCTTCAAGAACTCCTCCTCTTTTCAATTTATACCTTGTATTCATTCAAGAAAAACACTTGAAATTTTTTTTGAACCTTCACAAAAACCATGCTATGATACCAAACTAATATGAAATTAAAATTGAAGGTTTCATGTAAAGTTTTGCAGGCTAGTTTATGTGTTATGGGAAATGGATTGACATTGAAAAAACACACAAACTAAGTTAAAATTTTCACATTTTAAAAATTAAAAATATACAAAAAACATCACAACACAAAAATTTGATGATGGATTTTACCCCTCCTGGGATACATCTTTGGGTGCAGCTTCCAAAGGTGTCCCTTTAAATTATTTGCTCAAATTTGAAATTACATCAACATAAAAGTCTCTAGTTGAAAAAATAACACTTCCATTGTGTCCAGAACACCCAGAAACCCCTTTGTAGGAACTTCTTGGTGTGAAAAAGGCTGAAAAATGGCCAAGTTAGGCCTCCTTCTTCATTTCTCTACTAATTCTTCTGCAAATTCAACCTCCCTTCAAAACTGGCAACGAAACTAGTCTTTGGTTGTCTTGCAAGGAAAAAAAATCACAACTATAGGTGGCGAGTTTAGCCCACAAATCTTGCCATGTTGAGTGAAAAATGAAAAACTATTAACCGAACCTGCGCCCCTATTTCACCACCTCCAGTTGGTCACATGGTAGTAATTATAACATTCAAGCATGGGACATTAGGGCTAGGTGAGGGTAGGGTGCCACATGCTTGCCCCACCCGAATCTTTTGTCGATGGTAGTGTTAAGAAATAAGACCACGGTTTGGGGCATGGGAAAGGTGCGATGCACCTCGAACCTCCTAGTCAACACCAACGGTCACATAACCACCATACCACTTAGTGCTGGGCTGATTTTGTGCACCCCCTGACTCGACCCTCCCCCCAATGGCACTAACCATATCACATTAAATATAAGTCTTTCCACTATGTTTAAAAAGTGGTACTTATGGTGTAAGGGTAATGTGCTTCATTAGCTTGTGAGTGGTCACGAGTTTGATCCCCGTGGAGTGTTAATCAGTTGGCCCCAACCAATTTTTGTCCAATTCAGGGTGCCACGTGGCACGCCGTGATTGGGCCATGTGTCACTCGATTATTGGCCTAATTTTCCAAACCTTATTCGTTGCCATTATTCAATAATCGAATTCCACTTGTCATCTCAAGATTGGCCCGTCCAACCACTAGACCACCTAGTCATCCTACTGATGTCATCATATGTACTACCACGTGGCATCCATATACTTCCCAGTCAACCCTGGAATTTGTATTTTTTGTTGTTTGCCAAAAGCTTCATAACATGATAACTTACTCATATGGTGTCGGATTGAGGCAATTCAAGCATCGTTGGAATCAGAATGATAAGATCTATGATTTGGCACTATTTTCAAGAGAATTAGAGCAATTTTATTACTGAGCATATTTTTAATCCCCTGGATTAGAGCGATAGATAGAAACATCATTCTAGTCTTCACTTCATGAAGAAAGAATGGAGGATTAGGTAAAGCATCTAGAATCTGATACTCTTTTAGGATGAGGTAGGGAATCCAAGATAAGAGTAGTCAAAGGGGAAATTCCATGATGATGTGTTATTTCAAGATATGAATTGTCCTAGAAGTACATACCCCGTGAATACCCGAGTGAGGTATGTGCCTTGAGAGACAATGATGATGGTGTCCTTATTTCATTGGTCTTGTTAACATTGTTCTCTAATCTAGTGGAGAGATAGAGTTTTTATTTAAGGCCTTGCTATGTGACAATGTTGGTTGATATGATGCAAAGATATGGATTACCAATCCGAATCTTCTTATAATAATTATTAATATTGAGAATACACAAGTACCTTGCATGGATTATGAACACCTCCCTAGTTAAGAGGGTGTGTTGAATTATGTAACTAGGTTTAGTCTTCATAATTACATATGTAAGCATGATGTTATGTATTTAATGGAAATAGAAAATTAAATTTATTATTTTTATTCTGAGGCATGGGTTCCATGCTTAAGGGAAATTTATTTTAGGTCAAGTACCCATTGAGTGCTTATAGGGCTCGTCATTTAGTCTATAACTAAATTGAGTCATTGTCATGTATTGAAGACCCATTTGGGCATGTTACATATTGTAAAGAAAAAATTATTTGAGTCAAATCTAGAGTCACAGACCCTCCAAGACCTTGCCATAGTGCAGAGAACAAGTTGGCCTCTATGAGAGGAAAAGTTGGCCTAAACTTATCAATTCATCCTAGATAAAGACCTATATATAAGGGAGACTTCAACCTCAATTGGAGGACTCACTCACTTCACGCAATTTCAATCAAGGAAGAGAAAATGGTGCGAAGAAGAAAAGGAAAAGAAGAAGAAAATAAGAGCGATATTTTTGGATTGTTTTTAGGCTACCACTCTTCACACGTGTGAATAAACTAGGTCAACTATTGCAGTACCTATAGTTGAATTGCAAAATTAAAAGTTAGGGCATGAAATTGTCATTATTTGCAAGCTGAGTTTCCAAGAAGAAAGAACCAATCCAAGTGAATGTGAAAAGATAAGGAAATCATTATCTCTTCCACATATGCAAGGGTTAGGGTTTCTTCAGAAGGAACTGTTGGAGATAAAATTTGCAGAAGAACCTGTTGCGGGATCGAAGTTGTAGAAGAATTTGTTGGAGGTCAAAATTGTAGAAGTTTTTAAGGTCAAAGTTATTGGAATGAAATCTCATCAAGGAGGAAATTTCTGACTTTTTCTTGGAGGGGTCTCGGTCAAGTGTCATAGGCCTTGGAATTAATCAATTTAATATTATATATGAAAAGAAAATTTCTTGTGGGTTTGGCTCTCAAAAGGAGATGTTTTGGCCCTCGTTGATCGCCTACATCTTGTGTCCTCTCAGTCTCATAATTATTTATTATTTGGTATTTTTTTATGATAAGAATACTAAAAAATAATCAAGAGAAATAAGAAGCTAATTAAGATAAGTAAAAATATATCATAAGAAATTATCAAAGTAAGAGAAATCACTTAATTTTCTACCCCTAGATTTCTCAGCAACCACTACATTTACTATCTCCCTAATGAATTTATGACCCTACTAGTGCAAGCATTGAAGGGTGTATGGGCATACTATAGTAAAGTAAAAAATCCCATGTTGCCTCCCTATCTAGCAGGACGTGTTTGGAAATTCAGCATGCAAGAGTAAGAGATTGATAGGGAATAAAATGAAAGGGAGATATTTGAAAGTATGCAGGGGGAATGAGAATTCACATATGGGGAGATACGGAGAATATACTCTCAGATGCACAAATAGTAAATGGGAAATACATAACAGAGGAGAACAAGAGGGAATAATGTATACGTAGGAGCGAGAGAACGTTGAGAAGTGTGTCTCTAAGCAAAGACAAATAAGAGCAGGTGGAGACACTGAGTGAGTGTTATGGATTTCCTATGGTTTTTAATAGGCGAAGACCCTTATTTCTATGGATTCTCATGGTGCCTAACAGGTGAATACATGGTGTGTTATATACTCCTGTGAGTTTAATAGGTGAATACATTGTGGTCTCAGGAATCCTATAGTGTGAAGCGGGTGGAGAGATTGTGGGCTTAAAATACCTCACAAATACCTATAGTGTTTGATTGGTGGAGAAATTGTGTGTTCTAGAATCTTGGTTGATAGGTCAATACATTGTGCACTCTGGATTCTTTTTTTATCTGATCGACTTGTATTGGTGTGAATTCGCTTGAGTACTTAACTATTTAGACTGAATCCATCTCGATGGTGCTCAACTGCAAGAAATGTTGTATTGTTATTGGCCTATGGTTGGGTGGAGAGTTGAAGTTCCTCCCTCAGTTTTCAATCATTCAAGTTAATAAGATATGTGTGTTTAGTTGTATATATGTTGCATTATGAATAATGAATGATGTTTTTATCTGTTATAACAATGTACGTATCAACAATGTTAATGGAGGAATGTGTTACTCTTGGTTATTTACAATGATATGCTTACGTGTATTTTATCCTGGTTTGGGGGACTTGCATGTATTTTTGGTTGTTGATACTTTTATAACTTGCAGAGGTAATTACATGGTCATGTATGAATGCTTCATGTGCCCAACTAAATATCTATAATGTGTGAAATCCATTGTTTGATATTAAATGAATATCATAGATCTTTGTTTCTCAAAGACTACTTAAAGTCTATGGTTGGTGTTGTGTATAGCATGATGTATTACTAAATATTATGGGGTTTTCATTGTGAGGTTTAATATGTTGTTGTTGTATTTTAATTTAAAAAGTAGTGTTATCCATAGCTTGGATTGTTTCGATTCCTGTCAATAGGCATGTTGATAACTTCATTGGTTAATATATTATGGAAATACATAATATATAGAATGTTAGTGTTGGAATTAGGGTTTAATTCATATAGAGTGTTATACAGAATTCTACTCTATAGATAAACTAGATTCCTTGAGTGTGGTGTTCCTTCACTCAAAACAACATAAGAAATAGAACTATTCTTTTATCTAATACAAATAGATAGACAACAAGGAAAGAAACCTACTTGTGATCCTTTCGTTCTCTTTCTCCTTCTTTCATTGTTGCCATCTCTCTCAATCCAATTAAAGCCGCTAGATCGATACCTGCAATCGAAGATAGAGAACATCAAGAAACATACAAATATACAAGTATCTACTTATCTTAACCAAATCAAACCTATTAGATCTCAGAATACATACACAATTGAGAATGAAATTCACAAGATATAAGCATACATATGAGAAAATGAACATATATCTTTATTAAGAATGTAGGAGGAGAATATTACAACCAATAGATCGATTCATCGTCAACCTGATCCAACCTCATTCTGTCCTCATCACACCAAGGATCATCTCAGCAGCATAACAATACTTCCATCTCTCATCAATTGAGAATCAAACAACGTAACGTTACACAAATTTCTCCCTCTCTAGCACTTAGATGAGTGCTCAATTTATAGGTAAATTGAAGGTAGTTTCTCAATAAATGGAATTGAATGGATTTATAATAATAGGTGACACATGTTTCCAAGTTCAGTGGTGATGGATGAACACTTTTATTCGAATTATGACACTTATGATCTCTTCTAGAAGGCACTGGGCATGTGGAGATTCCCAGAAAAATGATGATTTCGTTCCCAGGAGACCAACACACCCTTAAGTGTCGGGAAGTGCATTGTAGTGCACCCTTGCATGGAGATAATTTCTTTGCAATGCACTTAGGCCCATTCAGAGGAGCGTTGATGAGTCAATGGGTCATATAATCTATACTTCAAGAATTGTAAATCTCACAATCAAAGCCATCAATGGAATGACTTCTCTTAGGGCATATAGAAACTGAATTAGGGGATGATAGACCCTTTTAGTATTGAATTAGGGGAAAATAGACCCTGTTCATACTGGTCTTCGGGGATGATGCCCAAATTGACCTGTAACAGCTGCCCCCTAAAGCATGAAGTCAAAATAATGATAATATTTGGATGAGATGCTTTACGATGTGATGAGTAGGATCTGAAGTGGACAGTGACCTACATCAATTTGTAATACATTACATCATGATATCTTACATCTTGAACATGAATTGCTGAGGGAGGCATACCCATGCTCAGCACATAAACTATCATAACATGTACATAATTCAGAAATTCATCTACAGATATAGACATGCCTACAGATATAGGCCCATGTTTGGATGAACATTATGTAAAGCCATCATACGGATGATGTGGTACAATTCCTGAAATCGCAGCCCGGATGGATGAAAATAGATCCTGGGTATTCTTATCTCATTCAATCGATCGTTCAAGTACAAGTCTAACCATATGAATATATGATCTTAAGTAAAACATGGGAAGACATTGTATGATGACAAGCCAATGATGTAAGTTGTTAACAGACACGAGAGAAACCACCATTGATGTTAATGGTTCTCAAGGTAATTCAGTACAATTTGTAAGGCGTGAATAGATGATTTGATGTTGAATGCCAAACAAAATCTTTTGGTCGAAGGTCTGGAAGATAAAAAGCTGCCAATGATATAGCAAGCTCTATGGTAGTGGAAATATGTTTCTAAGTTAACTTCGTAGATGATGAGATAATGTCAACAAGAAGCAGCTTTATCGCGAAACAAGAGGAATTATTTTGGAGAAAAAATGTGACTTGATGTAGCAATGTTCATGGATGGCGGTCATGAAAATGAAGGTTTATAAGTATTGTAGAAGATGAGGAATTACTGGATGACTTCTCTTGAACATATCCGTGACACTGAAATGAGTTTGCAGCATTGACCTAAAACCGAAGTGATGTTATGATGGACCATAGGTATGATAGACCATCAAGAAGATTACCCAACCCAAAGCCACGATGATGAAGTGAAAGTGTCATGTTCAAAAGAGACCTGCTACCATAAAGTGTTCTATTATTTTTCCCAAATTTTCCCCAGTCATTGCTGACCAGTACCTCTTTATTTTTTAACAAGCTTGAGGGTAACATATGCTTGATCTATAATTCGGCCCTTTAGGTGAATCCATGGCTATTTAATGATTTAACGAGCCTAGCGATAAAGAAACTCGATCTTGCCATGATCGAAAAGTATGTCACTATTTTATGTTTTAATGAGTCTAACGACAGTAAAAACCTGATCCTTTTTAATGTTTAGATAGTTTGACAAAGGGTTAAAGAGAAAACTCCATGAGTTCTTTTTCGCAAATTTGTCGTTCAGGTTCGAAAAAGTGTATAATGATACTTGAGAAAACCTCTTAGCCATGTTCGACTAAGGTGTTCCTTTTTCGTAAATAATCTATCTCAATCCGGAAAAGGGTTAAACTTATACTGAGTAGATGTCATTTCATTTACTTTTACGAGCTCGAAAAGACAAGTGCTTGGAAATATTTTCACATTATTGGAGTCTGAAAAGAGCTAAAAGAAGACTCCAGGGGGTTCATTTTTCACATTTATGAAATCTTGAAAAAGGGATAAAAGTTCTCTTTAATTCCTTTTTCATTTTTATCAAAGCTCGAAAAAAGAGGATAAAAGTATGCTTTGTGGTCAAATCATTCTTGAATAATTGTGCACTTTAAACTCACTGTATCAGCCGTGAAACCTGTTCAAAGAAAAATCAAATGGATTAAATGTACTTGTTTCATAGTAAAAATGAATAAAAACTATAGTCAAATCATTAAATATGAATAAAATAATCAAAATGACTATTAAAAGGTAGTTCTTACCGTTTCAATTTACCATTCCATAGTTACCATTTGAAAATTAGGAGCTCTGAACCAATTTTTCCCTCGAACTTTAGCGGTTGATTGCAACTGTTTCAATGGACTATTTCTCTCACAGTTTGATCTAGGTTGGAGTTATGAACCTTATATTTCTTTTGGTATCATTTATGTTGCATTTCATGGTAAATTTTTATGGTTTTGAGCCCCTTAGCGTAAATATATTATGCTCTGACAGAAACTCACCCTTGAATGTCGAAAGGTGCGTTGCAGTGCACTAGAATTGAAGTGCAGGTGCATTTGCAATGCTCTATCCATTTACCTGGGGTGCATTGGGTGCATTTATCAATTTTATTTCTTGCTTTGTGCCCAAAATTTTCCAAATTTTTTTCATGAAAGGGATCCTGATGAAGTTTATGGTTGGCTTTCAGCTATTGATTGGATTAAAATGACCATTACGTGGTGAGTAAGATAACTTGAAGAACAATACATTATTGCCCTAAATGATCCAGGTACTGTAAGAACCCTCATATATTGTGGGTTGCTTAAATACTTCAGATTATCAGGGATGAGACATCATATGGAACTATTGGAGTTCCTAGTTTGTTCATGGGATCCGGTATTGCAGCCTTTTCACATTGGGGACAAAGTGCTCTCAATATTGGTTGAGGATATTTACTTTCTCGCTAGATTATCGAGGCGTGGTTCTCCTATTTCCCTTGCAGGATCTGCTCTTGGAGGAAGACATTGAAGGATTACATATGCCAGTATTGCCAGCCAGGTACTGAACTAAGTAAAGTTGGGAAAATAATTATCCATGATGTGCGTGAATTTCCTTTGAGAACCATCCTTTTTACTATTGAAAAACTTGTTGGTTCTGCGATACTACATGTCGCAAACCAATCATACATGCAGTATGCCCTTGAGTGCCTAGAACTGAAAGTATTCAAGTGGGCTGAAGAAGTACTCTTTCCGATGAAAGAACAACTAACTAAAGAAAAGGGTGGCTAGAAGAATAATTTTAGTTATGGCTTGATCCTAATTTCCTTCATTTTAGAGTGAATTCCATTGATGCAGCCACATGTTACACTGAGCATATATGTTCCAAGAGATCCTCAGATGCAGAGATGGGTTGAATTGATGGCTAGACATGTTGGTTAATTGACCATCATATTCTCTACTGTATTCTTTTCCTGGTTCAGGTGATATATATTCGCCATATAGGAGTATCCATATGCAGGCGTAGATTTCTGTGGAAATCCAGAATTGATTTTACCAAATGACACTCAATGGGGTGCAATGGGTAAAAATGTTTTGACCATGTTTTTTTATTTTTTAAGGTTTCTACATGTTTTTGTATTATTTGATTTTTTCCAATACTAAAATAAAGTTTTGATGTACATAGATGTGGATCGCATACGAATAGTGGGACAACTAGAGCAAGCAGTAGATGAGCCAACAAAGAGGACCATCGGGAGAGAAGTCCTTTGGGATTTAGATTTGACTGAGACTCTTGTTGAGCTGCAGCAACACATCAAGGGATTGACTCTTAGGATACCATATTTTCAGATCAATAAGTTACCTATGAGACTCCAACGCCATACTATTGGTGTTCCTAACTATTGGATGTGGTTATTGCACAGGATAGCTAGAGCAGTTGCTTGTTATCATGAGCATCACTAGTTTTACTTTGAAATTTTGTATACATTTTGAGGTCAGATGAACAATGTGTCTTGGGCACAAATTTTTTAAAAACGTAAACTATCTATATATTTGTTTTCATTGTTTTCCTATGTTTAATGTGCAATCCTATTCAATTATGTGATGTGAATTGAAAATCTGGCTTTACATGTGTTGCAAATGTCTGTTTAAAACATAATTCACTAAGGAATTAGTTAATATGTTCAAATTTATGGAAATGTGTTGATATTGAATGTAATCAAAATGTCTTTCCAAAATTCAAACTCTAAGGAACATATGATGAAGTGTTGGATTTTAGACAGTATAGATGTTAATAAGTTGCAGTACAACAAGTTGTGAGTCTAACCTAATGATGATGTCGTTAATGTCAAATGAAATAGCATCAGAGAGAAATTCAATCAATGCCCTATACTCAATGATATTTTTTGTGGATCGACAGATACAAATCCCTTGAAAACTCACTAACTTGCCACCTAGAAAGAAAATGGCCCATGCTACAGAGGATAGGTTCTGCGCACTACAACTATCACCATTAGCGTACCCAACGAATGGTTCCAAATATTGAGTCATCTGCAATGAAATGTAAAGTGGATTACTAACTTCAAGAAAACTCTAGAAAAGCAAACTAAGGCAGTAAATGAAAATCAAATCATATATACAATATGATACAAAAATTTACTACGCTCAACTAGGCATAGTAACGTTTAAGATACAGCCCATTTCGAGGTTGCACCAATGGAATTCCATCATAATCAACTAACTCATAGGCACCCTTAGCTAGAACTCTTTTGACAATGTATGGGCCATGCCATAGTGGCTCAAATTTTCATGTTCCTATCAAATAAACTTCCTAATCATAAAGCAAGACCAGTTCTCCCTCTGAGAAGATGCAAGGCTTGACACGTTAGTCATATTGTGTCTTGATTCGTCTCTTATGCGCTTTGTTGGCCAATGTGGCTTCACGACACGTTTCATCTAGATGGATGAGGTTAAAAATACATGCTTATTAATCAAAGGTGTCAGGTAACAAGTCAATAGTGATTTTTAATGACGGAATTTCACATTGGATTGGTAAGATAGCTCCCAGACCATACACCAACTGAAAGGGAGTGAATCTGGTTGCATTTCTCACTGAGGTTCGATATGCCTACAGATACGAATATAGGATTAAATGCCAATTTCGTTTGTGAACCCCCATAATTCGTTGAAGTAATCACTTAAGGATCTTGTAAATGGCTTCAAATTGTACATTAGATTGTGGATAATAAGGGGTAGAACTATCATGCGAAATTCCTAATTTGGCAGTCAACTAATTCATCATGTTATTGTGAAAATGCTTACCATGATATGTAACTATAGCTTGTGGTACACCAAACCAAGAGACAACATGATTGAAAAATAACAATGCAGTTGTTTCGCTTGTGTTATTGAATGTAGGCATTACTTTGGCCCACCTGGTAAAGTAGTCGATTACGACAGTAATATGACCATGACTCTGGGCCAAACAAGGGTTGCAGGTCATGAAGTCAATGCCCCATTTTTCAAATGGTCCCACAGTGATGGCATGATGTATTGGTGTTGGCAACATGCAGATTTTATGATCAAATGTCTAGCACACATGACAACTTCTGACCGCGAGGATGCAGTCACGAAATATGGTTGGCCAAAAGTAACTGGCGTGGAGAATCTTCTACGCGGTATCGTAACCAAAAAAATTTAAACCACAAGCACCAGCATGAAAATAATTTGGAAATTTTCTGGCCTCCTCATGAGTGAGGAAACTCCTTAAAATCTTATTGACACCATGAAGATAAAGTGTATCGCCGACGATCAGATAATATTTGGCTTGGTATCGAATACGTCGTTGTTGTGAGCGAGAGGTATCAGGATGGAAAGTTTGGGTTTGGAGATAAATGATAAAATCCCCATACCAAGGGTCATATGACCCAATCAGAAACAAAGACTCATCTGGAATTGATGGTTCCGATGTAGTTTCAGTACTATCAAAGGGAAGGTCGCAGAGAAGCTCAGCCAAAACTAAAGACTTCTTTGACTTTGATTTGATGAATTCCAAATCAAATTCCTACAAAATGATGATCCATTTTGAATATTCCCCCCCCCCCCCCAGCAATTGACGTGATAGAATGTATGTCATAGGCTTGCAATCCGAAATGACAACGATCTTCCAGAGAAGGATATAATGGAGAAATATTTGGACAACTTGAACGACTAACAAGGTGAGCTTTTTGACGTATGAATACTTAACTTCTGTATCATTGAGATTAAGAATCAAATAATATATCAAATTTTCTATCCCATCCTATTCTTAGAAAAAACCATAGCAATGGTCGTATCTACCACGACGATATATAGGAAATAATCACTCTGATAATTAGGGGGATACATTAATGACTCTCGGATCAGGGTATCTTTAAGAGAATCAAAATAATCTTGCGTAAACTTATCCCAATGGAAGGGAATCCACTTTTTCAAGAGACAATTAAATCCTTTAGCATTTCAGCGTAGTTGGGTATGAACGTCCTTAAGAAGTTAGCCTTTCCTTGAAGTTTCTGTAAATGAAGTAAGTTTAATGGAACATAGGCAAATCAAGAATGGCCTAGACCTTCAGTGGATCAATTTGAATTCCATATTGTGAGACAAAAAATCCAAGTAGACGACCATAACCAACAAAAAACACACATTTGTGTGGATTGAGGTGTATCTTGTAGTGTCGGCAACGTAGAAATATAGCACTCAGATGCATTGGGTGATCATTTAGTTTTCATGAATATGCGGGTAAATCGTCTAGATAAGGTTGAACAATCATTCTTAATGTCATTGAAAGAATAATACATTTCTCTCTGAAATGTTGCCCCAACATTCTTTAAACAAAATGGGAGTTTACGATAAGAGAATGTGCCCCAATGATAGATGAATTTTGTCTTATATTGGTTCTCTGGGAGAATATTTATTTTATTGTAACCAGATAATCCACCCATGAACGAAAATATTTCACAGCTGGCACATTCGTCAATAATTTGGTCGATAAAGGGAGTAGGATAGTTGTCTTTTGGACAAGAAAGATTGACATCTTGATAATCCATGCACACTCTGATTGTCCCTTGTTTCTTCATGACAAGAAAAATGTTGGAAACCCAATCAGTAAGAGGAACAGGGTAAATTAAACCAGCACACAAAAGTTTTTCAACTTATGCTTTAATGGTAGTAGCCTTCTTTGGATGAATAGGACGAAGGCGTTGACGTACCAGTCTGACATAAGTGTACATTTTAATTGTGTATTCAACGATACTAGAATCTATTCCTGGCATTTCCTCATAAGACCAAGCATATATAACTCAGAATTCACAAAGAAGAGAGCGACAAGTATTGAGTTCGGATGGAGAACAAGACAGGCTGACATGAGTGTTTTCTACAACGTCGGGTTTGGTCAAAATATCGATAGAAATGGTTTCTTCAATATTTGATAAGTTTCTATCAGATTTGATGCCATTAATTGGAACAGAATTCAAAAAGAAAGTAGAGATCGTAGGGTGATATAGTTAAATAATATTATCTTCATTGTAATCTTGAACATTGGAATGATGATGATGATATTACCATGGTTCTCCTTCTGGCATCATGGATTCCACAATTATTTTATCAGTCAAGAAATTGGATGAAAAAGGATCAGAAGGAGTACCAAAATCTAATGAATGATCAACCCAAATGATTAATGACAATGAATCATGATGTGCCGCCCAAACCAAGTAAATTTATTTCTATGCCAGCTCAATTGGCATTGGCGGCAGAAATTCATCCAGCATATCGACTTTAGAATCATTAGTAATCTTCCTTAAGTCAGATGAAGTGGAAGATATCAGGTCTCTATTCTTGCAATTTTCACCAACGTCGCAAGTAGTAGTAATGAAAAGGTGCCCATTAGGGAAGAATCCTTTAAGAGTCCTATGCTAATGTTTTGAAGTGATAACTAGGGTGTGTGAACTAGCATAACTCTTCCAAATACCTGGGAACTAGAGGTAGATAAGAAGAGTTGATTGATGACTGTGATAACACCTTTATGAGGGAAGGTGATCATTCTAAATTAAGTAGAGACGATTGGAGTCATAGCATAAAACCATGGCCTTCCAAGTAAAATGTTGTAGTCAAGGGGTCTGTCAATGACCTCAACTTCAATAGTTACAGTTTTTCCCACTAGTTTGATATGCAGGTTATTGATGATACTGCAAGGCTTATATGTACAACTGTCAAAAGCTTTAAACGTCGTAGGCGATTGAGATAAGTGAGGCAAGCTAAGTGAATTCCAACAATTTAGAGGCATAATATAAGTATATGCTCCCTCATCAATAATAGTGTGATGAACGAGGTGATTTAGAACATTTACTTGGATCGAGAATGCTAATTTCGCTGGTAATTGTGGCACATAGCCCGTATGGTTAAAGACTACAATATTGGAATCTGTCGGGTCGATTCCACCAATTTCCGATAACAAAGCCTGCTTCTGGGAGGGAAAATTTTGAAGTACCTCAAGAATGAACATAGTTGAAGGTGACTGAGCCAAATATTCAACTATATTATAATTTTGAGGTGCTCGGGCTCGAGGATTGAATGTCCATTTGTGGACGACTCCCTTTGGTGGCTTTATTGTTAAATTTTGAATAGCAATTGGCAGAATTGATTCAGTGGACATTTTCGTGTTCGAGGTAGTAGGTTTATTAGTAACCTAAATACCATAATATTTATTTCACGTAGGCACCAAAACATCAGTTTTTGGCTTTGTGACAGATAGCATAAGCACTTGGGAACTAGAAGTGGGATACATAGCAACCATGTTTGTGTCTGGATTCAGAAAAGGATCTATCAACACAACAGATGCAGTCGAGGTCTTAAGAAATTTTGAGACTTCAGCATGGTGAGGAAAATCTCGAACAAAGTTATCCTCATTACATATCAAGCAAGGGTAATGAGGTTTACAAGAATTTCCAGATTGTTGATCATATGATCGTTCCTGTGGGGTTGAATTTTTAATTTTCTTCGCTTTCCCATTTTTCTTGCTTCCGGGTTTCTTGTCATTTTTTCCTTTTTTAGATGACACGACATGAATTTTGGAAGAAGGTGAAAGATCATATGCAGTAGAGGTGTGAGTGTTTGCAGAACTGATCATACTGTCGTCATCGTAGAATGGTCAATTTTTTTTTCATGATCAACTCCTTGCTGAGTGGTTTACTAATTCCTTGCTGCCATCTATCACCGAGGATGTAGCTAAAGACAGTGTCGTCACTGAAGAGTAGGTCATTTCTCATGCCCAGTACTTAAATTTAATTTATACTCAGTCTGGCATGCTCTATGAGAAAATTCCAAACATGCCATGATCAAATTTTACTGTTCCTAATTGGTGGATTCGAACCGACAGATTCCAATATTGTACTCTTTAATCATATGGGCTATGTGCCACAATTACCACCTGAATTAGCATTCTCGATCCAAGTAAATGTTCTAAATCACCTCGTTGATCACACTATTATTGATGAGGGATCATCTACTTGTATTATGTCTCTAAATTGATGGAAGTCACTTGGCTCACCTCACTTATCTCAATTGCCTACGACGTTGAACGCTTTTGACGATCATACATATAAGCCTTGCGGTATCATCAATAACATACATGTCAAACTAGAGGGAAAAATTGTAACTCTTGAACTTGAGGTCATTGACGGACCCCTTGACTACAACATTTTACTTGGAAGGCCATGGGTTTACGCTATGACTGCGATCATCTCTACTTACTTTAGAATGACCGCCTTCCCTCATAAAGGCGTTATCACAGTCATCAATCAAATCTACTTCTTTTCCTCTAGTTTCCAAGTATCTGGGAGCATTATCTCAGTTGATGCACCCCATTTATCACTTCAAAACATTGGTGTAGGACTCTTAAAGGATTATTCCCTAATGGGCACCTTTTCATTACCGCTGCCTGCGATGTTGGCGAAAATTGCAAGAATCGAGACCTGTTGCATGATATCTTCCACTTCATATGACTTAAGGAAGATTACCAATGATTCTGAAGTTGATACGTTGGATGAATTTCTACCGCCAAGCCCAATTGAGCTAGCATAGCAATCAATTTACTTGGCTTGGGCGGCGCATCATGATTCATCATCATCGATCGTTTGGGTTGGATCGTTCATTAGATTTTGGTACTCCTTCTGATCCTTTTTCATCCACATTCTTGAATGATGAAAGCGTTGTGGAATCCATGATGCCAGAAGGAGAACCATGGGAAGATCATCATCATCGTTCCCATCTTTAGGATCACAACGAAGATAATCTTATTGAACTATATCACACTATGATCTATACTTTCTTTTTGAATTCTATTATAATTAATGCCATCAGATCCAAATGAAACTTATCAAATATTGAAGAAACCATTTCTATTGATATTTTGACCAAACCCGACGTTGTAAGAAACATTCATGTCGGCATGTCTTGTTCTCCATCCGAACTCAATACTTATGGCTCTATTTTTCTTGAATTCTGAGATGTATTTGCTTGGTCTTATGAGGAAAATCCAGTCATAGATTCTAGTATCATTGAACACACAATTAAAATTTACCCTGATGTCAAATTAGTATGTTAACGCATTCATCCTATTCATCTAAAGAAGGTTGTTGCCATTGAAGCAGAAGTTGATAAAATTTTGTGTGCTGGTTTCATTTACCTGTTTCACTTACTGATTGGGTTTCCATTAGGGGAATTTTGAGGTCTAAAATCGGCCTCCTAAGGAAATTATAAAATAATAGTGAAAATAATAAAATAAGATTTGATGACATCATCCAATTTTAGAGGGAAAAAAGAAAGAACTACTTTTTCAACTTGTATTTTCAACTTATCTCCCAAAGTTCTTACTCATATTTCGAGCGGGAGTACTCGTTGGATGAAAAATTTAATTCCTCATCCAAGGAGTACCCATGTTTCATACTTTCAATGGACCCTGCTACACAAAAAATGAGAAATACATGAAAAACATGATTGCAATCACGTTTTTCATGTATTTCTCATTTTTTGTGTAGCAGGGTCCATTGAAATTATGCAACATGGGTACTACTTAGATGAGGAATTAAAATTTTTATCCAAATAATACTCCCACTCGAAATTTGAGTAAAAACTTTGGGAGTTAAGTTGAAAATATGAGTTTAAAAAGTAGTTTTATTATTTTATTTATTTTTAATCTTTTTAACCTTTTAATTAAATAATGGTGAACCATCCCCCATGGTTGACATCATCATCTTGAATCCTATTGGTTTTTATAATGTTTATTTTGGTTGTACATTTTTATTAGGAGGCCTATTTTAGACCTCAAAATTCCCCTAATGCAACATTGTTCCTGTCATGAAGAAATAAGGGACAATCAGAGTTTGTGTGGATTATTAGGATTCCAATCTTGCTTGTCCAAAAGAAAACTATCCTACTCCCTTTATCGACCAAATTATTGGAAAATGTGCCTGTTGCGAAATCTTTTCTTACATGGATGGATTCTTTGGTCAAAATCAAATCAATATTCACCCAGAGGACCAATATACGACAACATTCATCTGTCCCTAGGGCACATTCACTTATCATAAACTCCCATTTGGTTTAAATAACGTCGGGGAAACATCTGAGAGAGCAATGGATTATGCTTTCAATGACGTTAAGTACATTGTTCAACCTTATCTATATGATTTACCCACGCATTCACGAAAACAAACTAATGACCCAGCGCATCTGAGAGTTATATTTCTACGCTACCGACACTACACATATGCCTCAATCCACACAAATGTGTGTTTTGTGTTGGTTATGGTCATTTAATTAGATTTTTCGTCTCACAATATGGAATTTGAATTGATCCACTAAAGGTCCAGGCCATTCTTGATTTGCCTGCACCATCAAACTTACTTCAATTACAGAAAATTCAAGGAAAGGCTAAATTCCTAAGGAGGTTCATACCCAACTATACCGAAATGGCTAAAGGATTTACTCGTCTCTTGAAAAAGGGGATTCCCTTCCACTAGGATAAGGTTGCGCAAGCTTATTTTGATGCTCTTAAAGAAACCTTGATCTGAGCGTCATTAATGTATCCCCCTAATTACCAGAGTGATTATTTCCTATATATCGTCGCGGTAGATACAACCATTGTTATGGTTTTGGTCCAAGAAGAAGATGGGATAGAACATATGATATATTATTTGAGTCGTATTCTCAATGATACAGAAGTTAAGTATTCATACGTCGAAAATCTCACCTTGGCAGTCGTTTAAGTTGTCCAAATATTTCGCCATTATATCCTGCTCTGGAAGACCATTGTCATTTCGGATTTCAAACCTATGACATACATTCTTTCATGTCAATTTTTTTTTTTGGGGGGGGGGGGCGGGGGGGGGAATTCAAAATGGATCTTCATTTTGCAGGAATTTGATATGGAATTCATCAAATCCAAATCAAAGAAGCCTTTAGTTTTGGCTGAGCTTCTCTGCGACCTTCCCTCTGATAGTACTGCAACTACATTAGAACCATCAATTCTAGATGAGTATTTGTTTTTAATTAGGCCATCTAACCCTTGGTATGGAGATTTTATCATTTATCTCCAAAACCAAACTTTATGGCCCGATACCTCTCGCTCACAACAATTATGTATTCGATACCAAGCCAAATATTATCTGATCGTCGGCAATACACTTTATCATTGTGGTTTCAATATGATTTTAACGAGGTGCCTCACTCATGATGAGGCCGGGAAAGTTATAAATGATTGTCATGATGATGCTTGTGGTGAACATTTGTCTGGTTACGCTACCACGTAGAATATTCTCCGCGATGATTACTTTTTGCCAACCATATTTCACGACTATATCCTCGCGGTCAAAAGTTTTCATGCATGCCAGACATTTAATCGTAAAATCTGCATGCCGCCAGCACCAATCCATCTCATCATTGTTGTGGGACCATTTGAAAAATGGGGCATTGACTTCATGACCTGCAAGCCTCATTCGATCGGGGGGCATGGTTATATTATTGTCGTAGTCGAATACTTTACCAAGTGGGCCGAAGCGATGCCTACATTCAATAACACAGGTGAAACAACTGCATTTTTATTTTTCAATCATGTTGTCTCTTGGTTTGGTGTACCACAAGCTATAGTTACAGATCATGGTAAGCATTTTCGCAATAACATGATGAATGAGTTGATTGCCAAATTAGGATTTTCGCATGATAGTTCTACCCCTTATTATCCACAATATAATGGATAATTTGAAGCCATTAACAAGATCCTTAAGTGAATGCTTCAACGAATGATATGGGTTCACAAATGAAATTGGAATTTAATCTTGTACTTGGATTTTTGGGCATATCAAACCTCACTAAGAAATGCAACCATATTTACTCCCTTTCAATTCTTGTATGGTCTGTATGCTATCTTGCCAATCCAATGTGAAATTTTGTCATTAAAACTCTCTATTGACCTGCTACTTGACACCTCTAATGAAGAAGCATGTATTTTTAACCTCATCCATCTTGAAGAAACGCGTTGTGAAGCCGAATTGGCCAACGAAGCACACAAGAGACAAATCAAGGTGTAATATGACCAACATGTCAAGCCTCACATATTCTCAGAGGAAGACCTGGTCTTGCTTTATAATCAGGAAGTTGATCTGATAGGAACATGAAAATTTGAGCCACTATGGCATGGCCCCTACATTGTTATGGCTAAGGGCGCCTATGAGTTAGTTAATTATGATGGAATTCCATTGGCACAGCCTCGAAATGGGTTGTATCTTAAACGTTAATATGCTTAATTGAGCATAGTAAACTTTTGTATCATATTGTATATATGCTTTGATTTTCATTTACTATCTTAGTTTTTTTTTTCTAGAGTTTTCTTGAAGTTAGTAATCCACTTTAGATTTCATCGCAGATGATTGAACCTTTGGAACCATTCGTTGGTGTTGTGGAGGTAAATCCCCTCTGCGGACAGAGGCGATCCCTAATAGCCCAGACCGGGTCTAGCAACAATCGTTCATGCTATAGTGCAGGTTCCTAATTGCAAATAAACCAACTAGCGATGAAGGCTTACCTGGAATCCAATGCTGTCGCTCGTAGAGAAAGTAGCGATCCCATTCCTTAGCTCCAGCAGATCACAATCCTCACGATTTCCGTGATCGAACACCTGCACACGTAAGGAAAAAAACAAACGCAAGCGTAAAATCCAGTATATGCAACTATATGTCAGTCAGAGAAGACATAACTCATCATCATAATCAACAATAGGAGTGGAACCATAACCAAAAGTCACTTATCATTAATCAATCAAAGGAGGATACAACTTGGCTCTGACGCTGAATTCTCCTTCGGAGGGTCGCCAGCAGAAAACGTCTTGAAAAAGCTTGTCGGGGATGGGACAAAGCTCTCTCTTCAGATGTCTCGAAAATAATATCCTTGCTTGGATTTGGCCTTAAGGGAATAAATCAAGGCTCTTGCAGCATAAGGCTCTGATGGCTCTTGGGAACTTGGATATTAGCTTGCAAAGGGAATGAGCAAGCTTTTATAGATGGAGGAAGGGGAGTTTGGATCCCTATAATCATGGGATTGGCCCTATCCTCAAGAAAGCTTCCATGAGAGGTGGAAAACCACTTCCTCTACATGGAGATCCGTAGCCAAACCTCCCAACTCAAATTAGATACCAGTTTATGGATTGGTTAGGACGAAACTTCTACCATTTATTTTTAAAAAACACTCCTTAAAATGGCTGGTACGAGTGCGAGTCTGAGACAGAGCGCCAATTGGTGCGCCCTCTTTGAAGGATTTCCCCCATTTGCATGAGTACTGAACTGGCTTCCCGCGCCAATGCAAAAGGGGGTGTTTTTAGGGTTTTTCACAAGGAGTTGTCTTTAGGGCAATGAAAATACATGTTTAGGGGAATGCCATGAAAGTGTTTTCAAGTTATGTCACTGCTCACAGGTCATGGAATGAGCCCTCCAATTGTGCGGGATGGGAAATTGTAGGGACAGTGACAAATTGCTATGTAAAAGACGCCCCCTAAAGCATGAGGCCCGAGAGAGAGAGAGAGGGGTGAAATGCTTTATGAGAATGTGTCCAACTGAAAACACCGCTGTCGGAAAACCTGCATAGAGAAGTACAACTGATATGTCAAATACACGATATATACGTGGTATGGGCGCAACCATCCATAACAGAGTATGTCATAATCCAGATCCGAGGCATGGACACAGCCATCCAGTGAGGATCGGTAAATAGACTCAGGTATGGTCATAGCCATCTAATCAGTGAGTCATGTAACTAATCATAATAATACACAAAATCATAGCCTGGATTATAACAGGCAGAATCTAGGGTCTTGCGCTCCATCTCGACCCGAACAAAGTACAAGTTCAAGTATGCGAATAAGTGAGCTCAAGTCGAACATGCAAGAACATCGTCTGATTACCAGCCAATGATGAAAGTTGTTAACAGACGCGAGAGGTACCACCATTAATGCCAATGGTCCTCAAGGTACTACAGGTACAATCTACGACATGTGAACAATGAGTTGACGTCGAACACCCACAGAATCACTCGATCAGAGGCCAATGATGAAAACCTCATGTTGAATGTGAAGAACCTGCCATTGAGGCATGCAGGCTCTAAGGTACCAGAAGGGAGTCTCTAGATCATCTTTCTGGATAATGAGCTGAAGTCGACAAGAAGTGACCTTGATCGAAGGTGGGCCATAGTGGTTCCCACATCATCTACGTGAGATAGAGGAACATAATGTCTTTGTGAATTAGGATCAGATGAGAATATGATGAAGGTTGATACTTGCAAAGGTCAACTTCTCTTGAACATATGGCGGCACGACAGTGATTTTGGCAGTATTTGACATCAACGGATCAGAGGTCATGGCGACGAGGCAAAGAGCAGATGAGAGGTCAAAAAGGATTACCCAAACCCATGGAGGCAAGTGAAAAAACGAGATGAGATATCCCCAACCCGAAACGAATGCAGACAAGTGCCATGTTCAAGAGCGACATACTGCCGACACGACAATAATGTTGGTTCCATTTTTCCCACCATTTCTGGTGAGTACCTCTTTATTTTTACACAAGCTTGAAGAGGATACCATATGCTTGCTGTATAAGCCCATCCTAGTACATTTAACGAGCCCTAGGAAGGAGGAACTCGGATACCATTATTACGACTGAATCCAATGTCATCAGGGTTTAATGAGTATAACAAAGGAAGAACTCGGCGTCTTTTCATGTTTAGAGAGTTTGAAAAGACAGCGGAAAAGTAAACTCCAAGGGTCCCTTTTCATAAATAGTTCCTCAGACCCGAAAAGGTAGAAAACAATATCTGAGAAAACCTCCTAGCCGCGATAGGCTAGGGTATTCCTTTTTCGTAAATAATCTATCCCAGCCCGAAAAAGGGGTAAACGTATACTGGGTAGATGTCATTTCGTGGCCACTTTAACGAGATCGAAATGACAAGAGCCTCGGCAATCTTTTCATGTTTAGAGAGTTAGAAAAGAGCTAAAAGATGACTCCTCCTAGAGGAACGAGTGGTATAAAGGGTAGCAACTGGTTTCGGTAATGGTGGAACTGCTCAGAACAAGTAAAGGTCAAGAAGCTGGCTAACAAGACCACTCATCGCAGTGTTTCCTCAGGAACAGGTAAAACAACCAAGTGAAGGCATATGATCGGCCAAGAAGATAGTGACGATGGGGTGAAAAAACCAAGGCTCATTTGGAAAAAACAGGCTGATAAAATGGCAATCACAAGAGGTAAAATAGGAATGGTTTCATTTTTACACAAGCTTGAAATCAGAAAACTCTACTTGAATTTGGTTTCATTTTTACCCAAGCTTGAAACAAAAATAAAATATGCTTGAAAAAGTAAGCATGCCCCCCATCATGGTGACTCAATTCGAGGTACAAGCCCCCCAAGCTTCAATCCATATGAAAGGTAGATGGACTGAAGGTTCAAGTTATGAGATTAAGGAAAAGACTCGACTGGTATTTTATGATAACTTATCAAAGACTCGAATTGAACGAGAAAGTGTTTCATTGTTTTAACGAGGTTGACACATTAAAAGAACTATCCTCAGGACACCTTGTTTCATGGTTTAAGGAGCTTGGCACAAGACAAGGAACTCTGCTCCTGACAACCTTGTTTCATTTTTAAGGAGCTTGACACAAGAAAAGGAACTCTGCTCCCAACAACCTTGTTTCATTTTTTAAGGAGCTTGACACAAGACAAGGAACTCTGCCCCCACCGACTTTATCATAATGAACAAGAAGTCATCGCTTCCAAGAGTTCCACTCTCGATGGAAGGAAAAAATCCTGATGAGACCCCAATCTTCAACACACTATACTGCGTGACATTGTGCTGAGTATGACCCTGGAGTGGTGTTGATTGACTGCGGTGGCGGAATACAACGGGTGATAAAAAACCGGAAGGGATGATGGCGGGCCGGTTTACCACACATCTAGACCAAGGACAAAGGCGATCAGTGGTTAGTCCAAATCATGTGAAATAAATACACGAAAAAGGGAGGAGACAAGTGCTCCCATGGCATAGGTGTAATCGTGCCCCAAGAGCAGATTGAAATCCAAGGGCCTGGAACAACCATCACGTCCATATGGACGGTTTTACCTCCCAAAAGTAACAGGTAACCTTGGAAGGATCCCTAATGGTTGACTCGTTCTTCTATTAAATGCCAACAGATTCTGCGTAACAGGCACAAGTGGCGTCGAGCCAAAAGCTTGCCAAGTAGTTGAGGATAGAATGCTAACATATGCACCTTCGTCTATAATGGTGTTGGGTACGGCAGTTAAACACACGTACATGTCTTGAAAGATACATAGATGGGGAATCTAGAGATCGATTCAGTCGAAGGAAGAACAGCCAAACTACTTGGAGGGGCTACCATCGAACTGAGATGATCTTCCCCTGGTGTTATGAAAGAAGAAGGAACATCCTCCACGACCTCCATCTCGAAAGCGGAAGTAGTATCCTCCAGGATCTCCATCACGGGAGGCGGAGGAGCAGCTTCTTGAGATATAGGGACAGGAGAATCTTTCTCCAAATCCGAGGAATCTGAAGAAACAAGAAGAACCTGAGGGATGTGAGGTCCACTCTCCACAGAAAAGACCTGGTGCCCCGTAGACGGGGCCAGCTCAACCGATCCCATGACCAAAGGTTGCTCGGGAATGGATTCCTGAATCTGAATTTCCGAGGGAGCGGGATCGACCAAGGATGACTCTTGACCAATCGTAGGATCAACTGGTGGAGGACTCAAAGAAAGCTGTTTGTAACCAGTCGGAAGGCACAGCGCAAAAACAGTCGAGTTGTCCAAAACTCACCTGGATTCATCCATATACGGATAAAGGTGAATGGCATGGTGCCCCCCACACAACTTATAGGGATTGGCAAGCTTACCCTGCTTCTTAGGAGCTTTACCAGCACCAGTTGAAGATGTGCCCCCAACCTGACTCCCAGAAGCCAAAGGCAACGGTGGGTGACCGTTGGACCATACTTAAAGCACCTTGGGAATGCCAGGGCAATCTCAAAGAAGATGGTCTCCCGTGCACAACATGCAAGGGAACTTGACTTTCCGCGGAGGGTTGGAAGGTTTATCAATGGAAGGCTTCTTAGGCGCAATAGCCGCAGAGATAGCCTCTCCTTCATCAGACTTCTTCTTCTTTGTCTTCTTCTTCTTCTTCTTCTTATCCACTTGGTTACTCGAATCCAGGCTTTCACCAGGCGAAGTAGAAGAGGAGGACGCAGAAACAAGCGAAGAAGGGGAGAGGTCCACCTTAGAATCAACATGATGTTGTTCAGGTGGAGGAACTGATTGAACAGTAGCCGAGACATTCGGGCCCACAGAGGTTGAAAACAACCAAACAGGCAACCAAACAGTTAACCCATGAAGGGACAACGTTGCCATATAAGGAGCACCAACATTCCCAAAAGGAGGAAAAGGACCCGGATTCCCATCGGAGGGGATTCCTTGGTTGGTGAAATCCGGAAAAGTTGCCATCGAAACAAGTTAAAACCGCACACGGGCTAAAAACCAAGGCACACAATCAAACGGCCAACAATAAAATTCTAACATGGCGTGTGATCGCAGGTGATTTATTTTACCACATTGAAACTTAGAAACTCTACCGTTTCATGTTTTAAGAGTCGAGAAACGGATGAAAGATGACTATATCTCTTTCATTTTTGAAACAAGCGTGAAAGGACAAGTGCTTGATGACCTTTTCAAGTTTAAAGAGTCAGAAAAGATCGAAATGACTGCTCAAGAATTCTAGGCAAAGGGTGTACCAAATAATCGTGAACTACAATATACACCTTGGTTTCAAAATGAAAGAGAAATCAACCAAGGACTTAACGTACGTGTAGGCAATCTCCCCGAATGATGTGTCTGATGTATCACGGGTATAAGGCGGCAGACTCGGCTTCCTACGGATAAAGGATAGCAACCTAGTGCAGTCTCCCTTTATATACGCGATGGTACGGGGAGCACAAGTCCGTACTAGTGCTGTCTAAAGCCAAGAGGCGAATGACAGCTACTACGTTTAAAGACGCCGAAACACGTCTCTAGCCTAGACCACTAAATGTTGCGTTAATGTTTCAATGCTGCCTTAGTGTAAATTGAATAAATTTTAATGTTTATCTTTAATTACGTTTCAGTTTTCAGGCCCTAGTGAGTGTTATGTTTCGAAATCTCCTAAATGCACACTATATGCCACAATATATCATTTCATTTGATGAAAGCTAATTACAAGAGGGTTAAGAGATTTTTCACACAAACAAAGTGATCAAAAAACAACCAATATGGTCTTTAATGCAGCTAATGGAAACCAAAAACTTTTCTCTCAAAGTCACTAATCACTAATACTCATCGAAAAAGATTTTAATTTGCATTAACTAATCAAAAGCAAAAGAGATTTTTTTTGTATTTTCAGTGTTTAAGAGCAACGTGCACTAAACAAAATGAAAACTAATGAAGAGAAATTTGAGATGTGATAGTAAAAGAGCAAAGATAAGAAAATTCACTCAATGAAAAACACGCAATCAAACCTCAAATTGACAAAACATTCCCTCAAAACCAAAAGAATCCCAAGGACTCAAATGGACCATGTAATCTAGGCCCAAAGCGAGACAAAGATAAATTCGAATGAAGAAGAAATCAATCACTCAAACAATGCAATGAAACGATATACAACCACCAAATGAATGTAAAGAAGCAATCACAAGGTCGACTGAACCGATAAAAACCAAAAACTCCCAAGGGAGGCTCGACACACAAGAGCACCTAGATGCCCTAGGGCTAGAATGTGAAATCGATGGAAACGGGCAAACAACCAAAGGACGAAGGTCACAGCTAGTCAAACAAGGCTCTAGAACACTCAAGCAGTCGAAAAACAAGACCAAACACACTGATCAAGCTCAGGAAGGTCAGAACAGAGCAAACCCTAGTACCTCACAGGATTGGCGCGACTGTGAGGCTGAAACTAGCACCAGAGACGAATTGGCGCAGGTAATACACTAGCAACATGCGCCAATTGGCGCGACTGTCAGGCTGTAAAGTGCGCCAGTCGAGTTTGCTAAGGAAAAATAAAAATAGACAATCCAACAAGCAGGCCAGTGATGATCAAGCTGACCAAAAGCCAAAATCACAAAAAGAGCCAGCCAAAAGAGCCAATCAAGGAAGCGAAATCGAGAAACAACTGAAAAGACAAGAAAATACTCCAAGTGTTCAGTTCATAAACTAAACCGGAGATTGACTGAAGCAGCTTTGATCTACTTCGCTAATGTAGAGCAATAGCGTTTCGAAGGCTATCTGGCTAATTTCAGGCTCCGTCTGTAGTTTATAAAGCAAACAACAAGCTAACTCCTTAGCGGAGTCGCCAAATTGTTGTAGAGTTAAATCCCCTCTGCAGACAGAGGCGATCCCTACTAGCCCAGACCGGGTCTAGCAACAATCGTTCACGCTATAGTGCAGGTTCCTAATTGCAAATAAACCAACTAGCGATGAAGGCTTACCTGGAATCCAACGCTATCGCTCGTAGAGAAAGTAGCGATCCCGTTCCTTAGCTCCGATAGATCACAATCCTCACGATTTCCGTGATCGGACACCTGCACATTCAAGGAACAAAACAAACGCAAGCGAAAATCCAGTATATGCAACTATATGTCAGTCAGAGAAGACATAACTCATCATCATAATCAACAATAGGAGTGGAACCATAACCAATAGTCGCTTATCATTAATCAATCAAAGGAGGATACAACCTGGCTTTGACGCTAAATTCTCCTTCGGAGGGTCGCCAGTGGAACACGTCTCGAAAAATCCTATTGGGGATGGGACAAACCTCTCTCTTCGGATGTCTCGATGATAATCTCCTTGCTTGGATTTGGCCTTAAGGGAATAAATCAAGGCTCTTGCAGCATAAGGCTCTGATGGCTCTTGGGAACTTGGAGATTAGCTTGCAAAGGGAATGAGCAAGGGGAGTTCGGATCCCTATAATCATGGGATTGGCTCTATCCTCAAGAAAGCTTCCATGAGAGGTGGAAAACCACTTCCTCTACATGGAGATCCGTAGCCAAACCTCCCAACTCGAATTAGATACCAGTTTATGGATTGGTTAGGATGAAACTTCCGCCATTTATTTTTAAAAAAACACTCCTTAAAATGGTTGGCGTGAGTGTGAGTCTGAGACAGAGCGCCAATTGGAGTGCCCTCTTTGAAGGATTTCCCCCATTGGCGCGGGTACTGAACTGGCTTCCCGCGCCAATGCAAAAGGGGGTGTTTTTAGGTTTTTTCACAAGGAGTTGTCTTCACGGAAATGAAAATACATGTTTAGGGGAATGCCATGAAAGTGTTTTCAAGTTATGTCACTCCTCACAGGTCACGGAATGAGCCCTCCAATTGTGCGGGATGGGAAATTGCAAGGACGGTGACAAATTGCTGTGTAACAGTTGGGTACATTGATGGTGCTAGTCATAGTACGCATAACCTATCCTCTATAGCTTGGGCCATTTTCACTCCAGGTGGCAAGTTATTGAGTTTTCAAGGGATTTGTATCGGTCGATCCACAAACAATATCACTAAGTATAGCGTGTTGATTGAACTTCTCTCTAATGCCATTTCATTTGGTATTAATGGTATCATCATTAGGTTAGAATCACAGCTTGTCGTACTGCAACTTACTAATGTCTATACTGTCTGAAATCCAACACTTCATCGTATGTTCCTTAGAGTTCGAATTTTGGAAATACATTTTGATTACATTCAATATCATCATATTTCCAGAATTTCGAACAAATTAACTGATTCCTTAGTGAATTATGTTTTAAACAAACATTTTCAACACATGTAAAGACACATTTTAAATTCACGTCACATAATTGAATAGGATTAGGAATTAAACATAGGAAAACACTGAAAACAAATAGATAGATAGTTTAGGTTTTTACAAAATTTGTGCCCATGACACATTAGTCATCTGACCTCAAAATGTATGCAAAAATGTCAAAAGTAAAACTAGTGATGCTCATGATAACAAGCAACTTCTCTAGCTATCCCACACAATAACTACATCCAATGGTTAGGAACACCAATATTATGGCGCTGCCATAGGTAACTCCTCGATCCGGAAATCCAGTATCCCAAGATTCAATCCCTCGACGTGGTGATGCAACTCAGCAAGAGTCTCGGTCAAATCTAAATCCCAAAGGACTTCTCTCCAGATAGTCCTCTCTATTGGATCATCTACTGCCTACTCTAGTCGATCCACTGGTTGAACGTGACCCACATCTGTGTACATAAAAACTTTGGTTTAGTGTTGGGAAATATCAAAAATAAAAAAACATGTGAAACCTTAAAAAGAATAAAAAAACATGGTCAAAACATATTTTACACACTGCACCTCA
Source organism: Pinus albicaulis (assembly GCA_034641835.2). NCBI lineage: Eukaryota > Viridiplantae > Streptophyta > Pinopsida > Pinales > Pinaceae > Pinus > Pinus albicaulis. The sequence goes on along the minus strand of CM076582.1, from coordinate 740,889,059 downwards.
TTGAGCACCATCTAGTAGAATAAAATGTGGATCTCCAGGGAAATCTATGCTTGCATATGGATACTCCTCTATGGCGATCATTTGTCATCTGAACCAGGAAAAGGATGAATTAATGAATATGATGGTCAATTGACCAGCATGTCTAGACATCAATTCAACCCATCTCTGCATTCGAGGATCTCTAGGACCAGATATTCTTAGTGTAACATGATGTGGCTGCATCAATGGAAATCACTCTAAAATGAAGGAAATCCAGATCAAGCCATAACTGAAATTATTCTTCCTGCCTCCCTTTTCTTTAGTTAGTTGTTCTTTCATCTGAAAGAGTACTACTTCAGGCCAGTTGAACACTCTTGGTTCTAAACACTCAAGATCATATTGCATGTATGATCGGTTTGCAACATTTAGTGTCACGGAACTAGCAATATTTGCAATAGTAAAAATGATGGTTCTCAAAGGAAAATCACACACATCACAGATATTTATTTTCCCATCTTTAATTGGTTCAGTATTTGGCTAGAAATAATGGCGTATGTAATCCTTCATTGTCTCTCCTCCAAGAGCAGATACTACAAGGGAAATAGAGAACCTCATCCTGATAATCCAGTGAGAAATTAAATATTCTCAATAAATATGGGGATAACCTTTTCCCCAATGTGAAAAGCCTGCAATAGAGGATCCCATGAACGAACTAGGAACTCAAATAGTTCCATATGATGTCTCATCCTTGATAATATGAAGTATTTAAGCAACCCACAATCCCTGAGGGCTCTTACTGTACCAATATTTTTTAGGGAAATCATATCTTGTTCTTCATGTTCTCTTTCTCGCCATGTAATAGTCATTTTGATCTGATCAATACCTAAAAGCCAATCGTAAACCTCATTAGGATCCATTTCATGCAAAAAAATTGTGAAATTTTGGGCACACAACAAGAAACAAAATTGAGAAATGCACCCAACGCACCCTAGGTCAATGCACAAAGTGTTGCAAATGCACCTGGACTTCAATTCTAGTGCACTGCAATGCACCTTTCGACATTCAAGGGTGCGCTACCCTCAAAGCATACTATATTTACCCTAAGGGACTCAAAACCCTATAAATTTACCATGAAATGCAACATAATTGATACTAAAAGAAAGAGAAGGTTAATAGCTCCAACCTAGATCAAACGGAAAGAGAAGTCGTCCAATGAAACTATCACAATCGACTACTGAATTTCGAGGGAAAAAATGGTTCATAGCTCCTAATTTTCAAATGGTAACTATGGAATAATAAAATGAAATGGTAAAAAATAATTTCTAATAGTCATTTTTATTATTTTATTCATATTTAATGATGTGACTATAGTTTTTATTAATTTTTACTATGAAAAATGTATTTTTAATCCATTCGATGGTTCTCTAAACATGTTTCACAACTGATACAATGAGTTTAAAGTGCACAATTATTCGAAAGTGATTTGACCACGAAGCATACTTTTACCCTCTCTTTTAGAGCTTTGATAAAAATGGAAAAGGAATTAAAGTGCACTTTTATCTCTTTTTCAAGCTTTGATAAATGCGAAAAAGGAACCCCCTGGAGTCTTATTTTAGCTCTTTGCAGACTTTGATAATGTGAAAACATTGTCGAGCACTTGTATTTTCGAGCTCGTAAAAGTAAATGAAACGACATCTACTCACTATAATTTTAACCCATTTCCAGTCTGAGACAAAATATTAATGAAAAAGGAACACCTTATTCGAACATGGCTAAGATGTTTTCTAAGGTATCGTTTTACACTTTTTCAGACCTAAGAGAAAAATTTACGAAAAAGAACTCATGGAGTTTTCTTTTTGTCCCTTTTTCAAACTCTCTAAACATGAAAAAGGATCGGGTTTTTACTGTCATTAGACTCGTTAAAACATAAAGTAGTGACATACTTTTTGATCATGGTAATATCGAATTTCATTATTGCTAGACTCGTTAAATCATTAAATAGCGATGGATTCACCCGAAGGGTCGATTTATAGATCAAGCATATGTTACCCTCCTCAATCTTGTTAAAAAATAAAGAGGTATTGGTCAGCAATGACTGGGGAAAATTTGGGAAAAGAACATAACACTTTATGGTAGCAGGTCTCTCTTGAACATGACACTTTCACTTCATCACCGTGGCTTTGGGTTGGGTAATATTCTTGAAGGTCTATCATACCTATGTTCCACATACCATCACTTCGATTTTGGGTCAATGATGCCAACTCATTTTAGTGTCGCCAATATGTTCTGTTAGTGTCAGAATATGCATTATACCATCACTAATCAATATCTCTTTTTTCATTCTCATTTTAGGTGTCCCACTCTGAAATTTTTATACCATTCTATTAGGTCATACTAAAAATTGTTCACTGATGGTAGCCCTACTCAATAAAACTTCACTCTCCCTTATAAAATCACATTTTTTGACTCACCATCATGTCTTTCTAAGCATAATAACACCTATGAAAAGCTCATTTCATCATGTATTTTCTAATTTAAAGTCAACCATGGAAGTCAGATTATTCAAAGTCCCATTAGGTCAATAGGGTTTGTTTTTCAAGGTCCAAAAATGCATCATTCCATCCCAATAAAGTCAGCAAACAAACGTGAGAGTAATTCAATGACATTATATTTCCATCTTCAGAAGATCATCATTATGTAAATATTATATTTTTTAAGTTGTAATTTTGATTTCATATGATTTTCATATCAAATTGTCATTTTGATATGAAAACTACGATGTAATTTATTTTTAATTTCCTATGTAATTTTATGTTTTCTATATGTAATATTTTCACTCCCTAGTTGTCAATTCAAAGCACTCATGCCATATTGAAGGAAAGAATTGTCAAACTCCATCAACTGATCAACCTGCAAAACAAAAAGTCAGAAGTCAAAGAGCATTAGTCTGACATTTTGGAAGGTAAAGTGAAACATAAGCATAGTGGGTTTTCAAAGAATAAATCAAATCCACTTAAGTATAAAAGCCCTCAACACATCAAATCAAAGTTCATTTTCTTCATACATCCTCAAGCAAACTCAAAAAAGAAGAAATTTTCGATTTTTAGGGCGAAATTGTGCAAAACAGGGTCATAGGGCGCGTTTTCCAGAGTCGCTACGTGTTTTCTAGTGGTGTTGTGTGCTTGGCTAAAATTGCATTGTATTCCTCAAAGGTGTTGTGCGTCTTCTAGGGATGTTTCACATTTTCCAGGGACGCTACACGTTCACCTAGTTGCTTAAAAAATTCTCTACCAGACCTCAAAATCTCACAAATTCACTTCAAAAAATTCAACAACAATTCTTCATGCCTCCAACAAGCTAGTAAGTAAAAAAGTTGATTCACTCCATTTTATCGAATGTCATTTTGATGTGTGAATTTTGCCTAAGGGAATTTGGTGTTTCCTTCTATTAAAAAACCCTAGTTTTCATTAAAACCTAATTTACAATTTTATCTCAGTCCCTTAGCCTTATATTCCTTTCCTCATATCACACAACCCTTTCTCAAATCCCTACACTGATATCCCCTTTCCCTAAACTATCATATCCTTTAAAACCCTAAGTCCTAGTAGGCTCCCTACATCCTACCTACAATTAAATCCCCTATCCTTAAAACCCTCATAATCACTACCCCTGTCACTTCCCTCATATTACAAATCCATATTCCCATCTCCTCCAATTCCCTCATACCAACCCTCAATTCATACAGTCGTATTCCATTCCATCTTTCCCTAGGGTTTGACACCAAAAAAATTATGGCAAAAGATGAGAATACAAGTCATAGTGAGGAGGAATAAAGACGGGAGAGAAAGTCATATAAAAGAGGAGGGAGAGTCATTAGACATGAACCAGCAAATACTAGATAACTCATGGCTTCTCCCATAAATGTGACATGCTTTAAGCATGTGGGATGTTTTGAGTTCTGTGAGAAAGTACAAAGGGTACAATACCATCATATGTTGTCTAGATTATTAATTTCAAACCTACATGATAACCATGTAACCCTTGTTTGTATTACATTCACTGTGTCCCCTACCATCATATCAGTTGCTATCGAGATCCCAAACATTGGAGAAAAATGGTTTAAGAAAGGAGATTTGAATCAGTTTTATTATGCGCCATATGTTAAACCAAGGTAAAAGAATGAGAGAAAGAGGATTTTTCCTTTCTCTTATCTCCTAGACAGATATGTTCCTATGATGAAAATTATTATGAGGTACTTTACTTGTGAGGGTAGGTTTTTTGGACTCTACTCCTATCATATCCAGTTACTCATGCACTTTAAAAGAGTCAGAATGCTTAATGTACCTTACTATATCTATCATAGCATTGAGAAGATGAAATTTATTGCAAAAAAGAGAGATTATGATCATCAAATTAAAAGTGGCTTTCATCATTCCCTCATCAAGATGATTGTCCTTCATCACCTTGATCAGTTAAACATTACATGGGACACCTTCATATCTAATGAGATTTTCAGTATCCCACCTATTCAACATGGCAAAGATGCACCTTCATCATCTCATCCTTCCAAATCCATACATCCATCTCAACCTACTATTCATACATCATCACCATATCAATCACATTCATCCACCTCACCACCTTCATCTCCATTTCACATAGAGATTGGGTCACCTAACAGAGGTGAAATTAGCAAGCCTAAGAGGGTCGATTTGGACACATTGGAACATACCTATCAGAGAGGTCATAGGTAGGTGTTTGCCCCACATATTGTGGGAGGGGCCCTACCTTCTTCACCAACAAAGCAGGTACATAAAGACAAGGAAAAGATGGCAGAGGTGGACATACATGAAGTGGAAGGCCTCCATGAGAAAGAGGCAGATTTTGAGCTTGTAAACTTGGACACAATTGATGATGATCCTTGCTTGATCATCCGAGAGAAGGAAGCCAAGATTAGAAACCTCCAAGCTAATCTTGAAAGGTCCAATTTTTTCATTTAATTTCTTAAACAAGAGAACCAGCAGCTGAAGACCAAACACACCATTGATGAAGTGAGATGCATAAAATCACAAACAGAGGCAAAGAAGGCTAAAGCCTTGCTTGAAGAGACACTAGAGAAATTTAGTGAACCTGATGATGAGGAGGATCATCCTCAAAGACAGAGACCTAGGACTAGAGGGCTGAAAAGAGCTCTAGCCCTAGAGAGACAAAGGGAAGTTGAGCTAGTTGACCAACTAACCCTAGATGAACAAATTGCCTTAGAAATCAGTGAGAACAGAGAACCATGGCTTGATAGAGCCAATCGACACTTGGAGAAGCTCTTGCCCAAGGCTCAAAAGGAAAATTAAATTCAAAGAAATATGGCAAAGCATTATGCCATGAGGAACAAAATTGCAAGGGCCAAGCTCAAACGAGCCCATGCAAAAATTGAAGCCTTGACCAAGAAAGAGGAGAAAAGGAGGCTAGACATACTTTTTGAGGTAACAATCTATGCCTCAAACACATGATCAACCATCTTCCCACCAATTTTGATAAGTTTTGGGAAAATTTTTGAAGTTTATGAATTTCTGTGTTTTTTAGGATATTTTTAGCACAGTCAAAGTCTCAAACGCGCAACACCTAGGACGTTGCGCTCTTTTTTGGGGCATCTAATGAGAAAATGGCCACCACTAGTAGATTCATAATGATGAGTACATGAACCCTGTGTATTTTATAATCATTTGGAGGAAAATGGACAGTGAAAAAGGAAAAAAACCATAAAAAAAACCATGTTTCTGCCTTATTTTTGACCTCGTCGTTGCGCATTTACTAGTCTTGGGAGAAGTGATTTTTGATAGGGAAAATCAGCTTCATTTCGAAAAATGAAGGTAGTTCTGGAAATTAGACATGATGGGCTTTCCAACAAGCCCTCTTGGATAAAATGGGGACACCGGGAAGGCACCCAAATTCAGCCTTGAACAGAGAGGGTACATTTAATAAGAAAAGGGTGTGTTTGACCAGGAAAGGGCGCGTTTGGAAGTCTTCTGAAATTTTCTGAGTTTCACTCCAGTTTTGATTTTTATCTTAGGAAATGCTGATTTTACCTATGTAAATGATGACAATAAATGTAATTATCATGTTTTTACTATTTACTAGGGCAAATACATTAGGTAAATCAAGCAAATGAGGTGTAATGAATTAGTTAACTTGAGATATGAGTGAGTCACTTGGATCATCCTATACTATAGCTATTAGTTCAGGTTTTTTTGTAATATCTTCCTAACCTCATGGATTCGACCCCTGAGGATGAGTCAAGGTGGTTTTCATGTCTATTTAGCTCATTTATTCACACTAGTGAAGGGTTGTAATTAGTTTGATTTTGCTAAGTTGATCAAGGAAAATTGTACTCAGTTTTGGCCAAGATAATAAAGAGGAGTTGTAGCTAAATTTATGGGATACCTGTGGTATTGAATGTATATCATAGTTTCTTCTTCAGTATCATATGTTTGAAAGTGTTGTGTTCATGTTCACTTTAATTTCTATATTATGATCTTTTACAAGTTAGAAATTTAGAATACATGTTTGTCATGCTCTGTTTTGGGTAACTGGTCATATTTTGTTCATCTTCTTCTGTATGAGAAAAATACATCTCTTATGATTTTCTTGGCCTTTTAAAATTTCAAAACCATTCCATAACCATTTCCTTCAAGTTATTTTCATTGTACCTACCTTGCCCCATTGATCCCTGCAACCCTAACTCATTTTCCCTTACCTAGCTTTCCTTGAAATAATTGCTTCATCCATTAATTTTCCCAACCAAAAAAATTCAAAACAACCCCTTGCACTCAATATCTAGCCTAAAAACCCTAATTTCTCCAACCCTCCTGGCTGTGACCCTTTTGGAGAGATCCGTCTCCGGCTTGATAGGTCTAGATATCAAGTCAAGAGCTTGGTTTGTGGTTACCTCTGTTGGGATTCCTTCCTCAGCCTTGGGAATCTGGCAGTGTGATAACATGTTCAAGAGAATTAATCCAGTAATTCCTCATGTTATGTGTTAGCACTGGAATCAACACTTGGATTATGAAAAGCGCCTGACCAAACACATCTTAAGATCAAGGGATTCTCTTATGACTTGATTGAGTTTTTTTGAAAGTTGTTGGGAATCAAACACACATAAAGATATTTTGAACAACTATGAATCTCTCACACATATAAGGGTATTGATTTATAATAAGGTAGAAAGATTATGTTTGTAGCTTAATGGTTAGAAAATGGAAGCTAACAGTAGCTATGTAAAACAGATATCTACAGTTAAGAGGAAATGATGACACAAATTCTAGGCCTGTAATGTACAGTGAAAGAAAGATGTAAAAAGACTTATAAAAGTCTCAATATACATTTGAAGGATCCCATTACATATAAAGCTTCCAACTACCATGAAAAAGCAATCATGAATTCTTGAAACATCAGGACTGACAAAAACATATTGCTCATGTATGTTCATTTAAAAGACTTACAAGAATATGAAATAGGATTCAATTCAACCTCAAATAATGACCGTGAACTATCTTCAGTTAATACTAAGTCTGGAATGCTTGATAAAAAGACTTACAAAAACAAACGAAGCTTGCATGAAGGTTTATAATACTGATAGTAACATGAGGTAGAACTGTGTAAATCACAATCTGGAATGAAATAATGAATAATGGAAACACATAAGAAGATGAACAATGCACACACTACACAAATTGTGAATCCTCAAGAGTGATTATGGATATATTATGTATTAAAAAATATAACACAATATGCAATGAAAGGTACAACCAACCAACCAACCAACCCCCTTTTATTCCTCTGTCTTCTATCTATTTATAATTTTACAATATATTTGCTAGCAAGGCTTAGACCTTTGGATTCCTTTCATAATAACTTAATAGAAAATAGATAAGAAGGAGAAAAAGTAGATTGTCTGATATGTTTACAAATTTACAATCCTAACAGGACTCCGATGGAATTAATGATGTTGAAAAATTATCTTTGAGCTTTAATAAGACACTGTTATTTGTTGATAGGTGTCGAATATTTAAAACCTTTGCTGACAGATTTTGTGTAAACCTGTGACTATTCCTTGAATGTTGCCTGGTGCCTGTGGAAACGTGCTAGTGTTGAGAGTAATGGTGGCGTGGGTATGGTAGAAATATGTTTCAAAGAAACTCTTCCATTGTTCCTTTCCTTTGGTTTCTTGTTTGTCGTGATAGGGTTTCAAAATAAATGTGGAAAGAGTGTTAGAGTGGAAAAACCTGTACAGATAGGTTTCAAACAAAAGGACTGGGCACGTGAAAGATATGAGAAGGAGACACATTGAATTGTGGGCCAACAAGAGAAATAAAAGAGGAGAGAGAAATATGGAGGTTTAATACGTTATGGAGCAGATTAAAAGAGATAACGAAGCTATATTTTATTAACAAGAGAGATTATTAAATAAATGATGAGCAGGAGGAGAAAACCCTATATACATATATTGCAAATCGCAATCGCAGATCGGTTTCAGAACATTTAAACATAAGACACAAGCAAGAGGGAATGTGATTTGCGATGGGGGTGATGATGTGGCAGGGAGGGGTGGTCCCACTTTATATCGCAATAGGAAGAAGAGGATGTTGGAGGAACAAATGGGTTTTGTGTTTTGCGATTTGTGATATCACAAATCGAGGAGTCAAAATTTATTGTATTTCAGAAATGTAGACTTATCACATTTCTGGGAAAAGGGAAGGCAAAGGTGAATGGATGCAATGCGAAAATGCGATTTGCGATGTGGTAGGCCCCATTACAGGCTTTTAAAAGCGGAAAGTGAAAATTTTGTTAAGTCATGGTAAAATGATATAAAGATGCCCAAATAATAATAAAAAGTGTTTTTAAAGTGATTTGAAAGCTACGAAGCATATCAAAGGGAATGATGGGTCCTACCATTATTGCATCGGGAAATTTATGAAGCGGCAAGTGAAGGTGGCAAGAATTTTTGCGATATACCGATTGCGAAATAGAGATAGCGTGTTGTACTATAAAACACCCCCCATTTATTTTAATAATAAATTGGTTCCCTTTAAAAAATAAATAGAATTTTACAAGCATTATTTTTTTTTAGCGTTAAGTCTTAAAATTTAAAAGTAAAAGGCCTTTTTTATTTTTACTTTGATTTCATTTGTGCTTAGCGCAAATCAAAAACCTTACAAGCTAACAAAGTCAAAACATATATAAGACTTGAGAATTGTGATAAAATGCTTCAAAATTTTTGAATTATATAAAATCCCCATTGAAAATTTTAAAAAGCCCTTAAAGTATAAATCGTGTCATGCCTCCTTTTAAGGACAAACTTGTAACATTTCAAAAGGAGTTGCGATAAGTTAGAATCGATGAGACAATAAACGAATAACGAAATATATCCATAAATATGATAAAGCACAATACTTTGATTCTTTAGCACATATTGTGTTCCGAAATGATAAACCAAATAAAAGTTAAATCCATTGTAACGTGTTGTGATGTGCAATTTGTGCAGATCGCATTTCGTAGTTCACCAGCGACGAAAACATATATTATTGGTATCTGCTAAAAGATGTGATTTTTGCTATAAAATTTATTATTCAAGCACTTGAAGTGATTCTTATTCAATCGATTTGTTATAATACATAATGACTTAGATCGTTGGATTAGAAATATTGCGTAAGGCGTGTAAGTGATTTGATAAATGAGTTAAGGATTATTAACGGCATTCAATGGGTACAAGGTTCAGAATATTGATATCTTACTTGAAGCATATTTTAAATTTAAAGCACTAGATTTTGATTTATCATGATTTAACTCTATTCTTTCTTCTTGTCTCTCCTCATCTCAAATATGAATTTACCCTTTTTTGTTGGAATTTAGGAAACCACCTAAGGAAGCAATATCAGCTGAAATGAAAAAGAAAGGCAAAGTAACTACTCAAGCTTCTATTTATAAGACTACAAGCATGCCTCCATTATTCTCAGGCACAATGTGCATTAAGGATAGTGGGAGTTCTTCATGGGAACCCATGTACAACCTGTTTGAAGGAGAACAACCAAGAGAATTAAAGAAAGCAGTAACAACATATGTGGCAGTTTCATCAGAACCGTCTTACTTTGAAGTTGCATGCTCGTTTCTCCATAGGATAGCGGCAAGGCCAAATATCTTACCATACACTAATATGGTAAGATGGGTAATTGATAACCTCAACATTTTAGACGTAACATTAAAAAATTCCAAGTTGGAGAACATAGGTTCCTTTAACGCTGAAGTTTTGCGAACAATGTATCATCTTCCTTCGCCACACAATATTTATGATAAAGCTTTCTTGGAGAACTTTTCAAGAAATAATTCAAACTTAATGAAGGTGATCAAATGATGGAAAGAATATTAGGGCAAGATAAAGTGGGATAAATTTGGTATGTACCCCATTTCACAATTGTCATCAACTTACTGCCATGTAGCAGGAATGCTATGTAGACTATTTTCTAGACCTAATACCACAAAATTCTCTATTGAGTGGGTTCCTTTGATTAGTTCAGTCATCAATTCCACTGTAATGAATTGGGAAAATATTTTATTTGATAACTTGGCCAAACTATCATGGATTACAAAACTGATAGTGTCTTTTCCACTAGGATAATCCCCCCTTTCTTTATGAGTGCATATCTCATGGACGCCATATATTTCTGCTCAAGTTTTCCTATCATGGGTGGCAAGTGGACAAGCCAAGACCCTGACCCAATTCATATATATCATAAAGCACTTTGGAAGCCAAAATTTCATTTACATTTTTACAAAATTTGTCATGGAGTTATGTTACCTATTTATCAGATTATTTTTAATGAGAGAATTCCAAGAATTTCCAAAGAGGCCAGTGTTGATATTTTACCTGTAGTCCGATGGTTTGGTGAGGAAAATTTTACCTATATTAGAGTTTTTGGAAGTCTGTATTCTCCTCATGTCCTACCCTACTATGTTCCATACAAGCTTTTGGAAAGAGAAATCACATACCAAACTCTGGTAAGCAGTATAACTAAGAAATTTAGAGATTCAAAGAAGGCCATTTGGCCTACTTTCCAATATAGTGTGGCACTTTTGCCATTTTTGAAATAGTTCATGCACCTAAAGAAGTTCCAAATATTACTTCATTGAATTCGGCTTTAATGCCAGGAAGAATATATGATCCAAATAATGTGGTTTGGAATTTTACCACTAGTCTTAAACTCAAACTGTTCATAAATGAAAACAATATGTTCGATGATTTATTTGAAGGTGTAGAGATGTTTGTAGATGTGTTAAATATTGCATCAAATAAGCTCAGTGTGGCATATCTTAAGGCTTTTCATTAGTATGGAAACAAGAGGCTAGAAATAGTTCCATTGAACTTGTTACAAATGGAAGATGTCAAAATACCAACTCCAAGCATCAGTTTAGATGATGAAGCTAAAGACATGTCAGAATATGAGTCACAAGAGAAGTCAATTCGAGATTCAAAGCACTCTCAAGATCAGTCTTAGAGCTCGGATCATTCTGATAATGAATATGAGAACGGAGATGAAAGCCTTAAGAAGATAATTGAAAAAGTAATTAAAGGAATTTATATGCAAACAGAGGAAGAAACTTGTGGAACTGAATCATCTTCAAAAGAAGTTCAAGATGTTCAGACTACACCTGAGCTAGTAGTTAAACCTCAAGAAAAGGATTTAGATACAGAATGGGAAAATTTTTCTAAAGCACTAGAGGCACATCCACCACCAAAGCCTAATGTTGAACAATCGACAAGTTTCCAAATGCCTGAGCAAACCCAGAATATAGTGGAAACTGCAATGCCACTACAGCAGGTACCATACGATTAGGATCAAGAGATTATCTAGGCCTACCCAAAATAGGAAATCATTTTTAAATTTGAGGAAATACCTCCATTAAATGTTTTCTACAGCCCAAATCACAAAGCTATATTCAAGAGAAGAAAGAGAAGAATAATTGATGAATCAATGACTGCTCTTGACAATGAATCAATGGATGTTGTATGGAAGGAATCTTTATCCAATCCTATTGAACGTCTCACTAAAATATCAAAGTTTGTTGGTGCATATGCAATTGCTACAATAGATAAAGCAGAAGAAGTAAAACTTCTTCTCAAACAAAAGGAAGACAAAGTTCAAGAATTGGAAAGACTACAAGAACATGAAAGCTTAATGCCAGTAATAAAATTGAGATGAAAATGTCACAATTCCAAAATGACTTTGAAACATTAAAGTTGCAGCACCAAGTACAGATTTTAGAAAAAGAAACACAAATAGAAGCAACGATGGATAAGCTGAAAATTCAGCCTCAAACAGAGCAATTTATTAAAGAGGCACTGGAATGGAATGAAAAATTCAAGCAGCAACATGAATATTTTTGTCATCAAATCTCAATTACTAGTTCATATTGTGATACAAGCAAGATTTTGATTCAACAAGTGGCTAACAGGAGGCTGGAATGTGAAAAGGTTGAAAAGAAAATTTCTAAGTTTATCCTATGGCAAGAGTCTGATACAGGAAAGAAAGCTGATTTCCCCAAAATTGATAAGTTTCACAAATATATTGTATTCAAATATTGGGAAACGCAGTTACAACAGGCAGAGAAGGCAACATCAAAGGAAACAAATCTGACAAATTAAATCATCGAATCTGTTAATAGAAAGCTTGTAAATGCTGAACTTATCAAAGAATCTACATCCGAAGTATTCCCAGAGCTTAAAATATTAGAAACACATTGGAAGGAAAGTGCAGAGATTCAAGTAGAAGCTATTAAAAAGATAACGAAGTTTGATCAAGAAAATTACTGCAATTTTCTGAACAAAACACATCACCAGTGCTTGGACCATTAACTGATTCCACTAATAAATCATTTCCAACACTTTCAAATGCAGTGTTTAAAGGCCAGGGCAGATCCAGGATTACAAATCTAGCTCAACTAAAGCCAATGGTAGACATTTTCCATCTCAGAGATCAAATGGGAAAAGAAGATCAGCCCACCTAAGCATGTTGTTATTTTTTCCTAGATTGTAGTAAGTTTACTCATTATGAGGAAGGTTTTTTGAAACCTCCTCCAATTTTTATGTAATAATGTATTTTAGACATATTTAGTTTAGTATTTAACCCTTCTCATGCATTTAGAGAAGGGTCTAGAAATTTGTCAAAATTTTTTGCAAAGGAATGCACTTTGTATGTTTGTGAATGCCTTGATGAATTAATGGAACGAAGTCTGTTATCTTTTGATATCAGAGTTTTTAACTAAAGTTGCACTATTGTACTCATTGAATTTCTTTAATGTGAAGAGGAGAAGAATACTACTGTCATTTTGAATGAGTAAACCTCTTATATATGGTATTTCTACACATTATATTAAGTTTTTCTTCTTGAATTGACAACCATATTTTATCTGTATTATATATGAAAGTTGTTATCATAAGTAAATGTCAAATGCACTTTTGTACTGATATTTTTTTATGGTTACTTATCACATATATGATCAAACTTATGAATGCGATATATATTTCTCAATTGTTTTGATTAAACTATTTTGTCAAAATAATTATTTTTACATAATTTTCACCTCTTTCAACTTTTGAATAATCTTCATTACCAATTGTTGAAAGATATATTTCTAGATCACATTGGAGAAAGAATACTCCTAGGTATATAGTAGAATAGATATTTAATCATTGCATATGATAGATTAAATCATTTTTCCGTTTACATGTTATAAAAAAAACACACCCTCATCGTGTTTATTGGTAAACTGGTCCCTTTACCCCCAGTCGGAGCCACTACACCAAAAGGAAAAGGACTTGCTCTAAGGTCCGGACCGGGTGGTTTTACCCCAGGTTGTTGTGGTGGAATTTTGAGGCCTCAACATAGTGATAAGTGATATCGCATCGGGGATTTAGGAGTGGACGACAATTGCAACGTGAATGAAAGTTGAAACTACGATAAGCCGATTGTGATGAAAGGGTAAGGGGTCCATAATGGTATTAAGTGTGGTAAGTGATATCACATATATAATATATGATTAAAAGGTTTGATGTGGAATGGGCGGAGCTGCAATAAAAGAAATATTTGGTAAGTTTAAAAGGAAATATGATATAGTTGTTCGTGGGTGGGTGGAGCTGCTTTTTAACTATAAAAATTGAATTTTAATAGTTGAAAAAGGGTTTTGAAATAAATGAAGCACTGGAATTTTGGCTTTTGGAAAAATTAAAGGTAAAAGAGGGAAAATGAAATGAATGAAGGAAGAAACGAAATTTTCTCACCATTACACTTTAACAAAAACACTTCCTTCTTTCAATTGAACTGAAAAGGAAGATTGATTCCTCAAAGCTTTGACAGTCATGGATAAAATGATGAACATTAGGGGAATTTTGAGGTCTAAAATGGGCCTCCTAAGGAAATTATAAAATAATAGTGGAAAAAATCTAATAAAATTTGATGACATCATCAAATTTTAGAGGGAAAAATGAAAAAACTACTTTTTCAATTCATATTTTCAACTTATCTCCCAAAGTTTTTACTCAAATTTCGAGCGGGAGTACTCGTTAGATGCGGAATTTAATTCCCCATCCAAGGAGTACCCATGTTGCATACTTTCGATGGGTCCTACTACACGAAAAATGAGAAATACATAAAAAAATGTGATTACAATCACGTTTTTTATGTATTTCTCATTTTTTGTGTAGAAGAGTTCATCGAAAGTATGCAACATGGGTACTCCTTGGATGAGGAATTAAATTTCGCATCCAACGAGTACTCCCGCTCGAAATTTGAGTAAAAATTTTGGGAGATAAGTTTAAAATACGAGTTGAAAAAGTAGTTTTATTATTTTATTATTTTTTAATATTTTTACTTTTTTACTCCAAAAATGGTGAATCATCCATTATGGATGAAATCATCATCTTGAATCCTATTGGTTGTTATAAATTTTATTTTTGTTGTACATTTTTCTTATGAGGCCCATTTTAGACCTCAAAATTCCCCTAATGACAACAAATCAGACCCATACTCTTTTAGTGACCAAAATTTATTTTGAGAACTTGTTCGAAAAGAACAAATTTTGACCTAAGACTCAACGAAAAAATCATAAAAGAGATATTTTTTATCACTGATACACTGAAACTAATATATTGGACTCAGAATTATTTTTGGATTTTGTTAAAAGGTGATGAAGACTCATACATTTTGACTCTCCAAGGCTCTCCACCATAGGTTAGGAGATAAGAGAGGATCAAAGACATGACTTAAAATGACGACCAGACTTTGAATTGTTTCGAAAAATTACAGTGCTAACATTATGCAATACTCATAAAACTTCATTTTCATGACCGCTATCCTTGAAAATTGCTACATCAAGTCACATTTTGTCTCCAAAATCATTACTCCTGTTTCACGATAAATTTTCTTCCTGTCGACATCAGCTCATCATCCAGGAAGTTAAATTAGAAACATCTTTCCAATACCTTAGATCTTGCTATATCATTGGCAGGTTTCTCGCTTCTAGACCTTCGACCGAAATATTTTGTTTGGCGTTTGACATCAAGTCATGTATTCATGCCTTGAAAATTTTATTGCAGTACCTTGAGAACCATTAACATCAACAAGGGTTTCTCTCGCGTTTGTTAATAGCTTACATGATTGGTTGGTAATCAAACGATGTCTTCCCATGTTCGACTTCAGATCATATATTCACATGGTTAGACTTGTACTTGAATGATCGAGTGAACGAGATAAGAAGACCCTGGATCTAGTTTCATCCATCCGGGCTGCAATTTCGGGAATTTTACCACATCATTTGTACAATGGATTTACATACAGATGGTCATCTGAACATGGGCCTATATCTATAGGCATGTCTATATATGTAGAATAATGTATGAATTATGTACATTTTATGATATTTTATGCGCTGAGCATGGGTATGCCTCCCTCAGAAATTCATGTCCAAGATTTAAGATATCATGATGTAATTTATTTCAAATTGATGCAAGTCACCGTCTGCTTCATATCCTACTCATCACATCGTAAAGCATCTCATCCAAATATTATCATTATTTTGACTTCATGCTTTAGGGGGTAGTTGTCATAGGTCAATTTGGGCATTATCCCCCAAAACCAGTATAAATAGGGTCTATCATCTCGTAATTCAATACTAACAGGGTCTATCATCCCCTAATTCAGTTGTTATATTCCCTAAGAGAAGTCATTCCATTGATGGCTTTGATTGTGAAATTTCCAATGATTGAAGTATAGATTATATGACCCATTGAATCATCGACGCTCCTCTGAATGGGCCTATGTGCATTTCAAAGTACTTATCTCCATGCAAGGGTGCACTGCAATGCACTTCCCAACACTTAAGGGTGCGCTGGTCTCCTAGGAGTGAAATCATCATTGTTTTTGGAATCTCCACATGTCCAATGCCTTCTAGAAGAGTTCATATGTGTCATACTTCGAATACAAGTGTTCATCCATCACCACTGAACTTGGAAACATTATCACCTATCATTAGAAATCCATTCAATTCCATTTATTGAGAAACTACCTTCAATCTCCCTATAAATTGAGCACTCATCTAAGTGCTAGAGAGGGAGAAATTTGTGTAATGTTATGTTGTTGGATTCTCAATTGATGAGAGTTGGAAGTATTGTTATGTTTCTATGATGATGTTTGGTCTGATGAGGACCGAATCAAGTTGGAGTAGGTTGACGATGAATCTATCTATTTTTCTTAGAGAAAAGAATAGTTCTCTTTTTTCTGTTGTTCTGAGTGAAGGAACACCACACTCAGGGAATATAGTTTAATTCCCCATTATGGTCGCCAATTTGTTATACATAATTCTAATCTATGGATAAACTAGATTCCCTAAGTGTGGTGTTCCTTCACTCAGAACAACAGAAGAAAGACAACTATTTTTTTCTCTAAGAAAAATAGATAGACATAAAGGAAAGAAACCTACTTGTGATCCTTTCTCTCTCTTTCTCCTTATTTTGTTTTTGTCGTCACTCTCAATTCAATTAAAGCTGCTATATCGATACCTGCAATCAAAGACAAAGAACAAAAAAAAAACATACAAATATACAATTATCTACTTATCTTAACCAAATCGAACCGTTTAGATTTGAGAATACATGCACAATTGAGAATGCAAATCACAAGATATAAGCATACATATGATAAAATGAACATATATATTTATTAATAAAGTAGGAGGAGAATATTACAACCAATAGATTGATTCATCATCAACCTGCGCTAACTTCATTCCATCCTCATCACACCAAGCATCATCTCAACAACGTAACAATACTTCCAGCTCTCATCAATTGAGAATCCAACAGAATAACATTACACAAATTTCTCCCTCTCTAGCACTTAGATGAGTGCTCAATTTATAGGGAAATTGAAGGTAATTTCTCAATAAATGGAATTGAATGGCTTTCTAATAATAGGTGAGACATGTTTCCAATTTCAGTGGTGATGGATGAACACTTGTATTCGAAGTATGACACATATGAGATCTTCTAGAAGGCACTGGACATGTGGAGATTCGAGGAACAATGATGTTTTTTCTCCAGGAGACCAACGCACCCTTAAGTGTTGGGAAGTTCATTGTAGTTCACCCTTGCATGGAAATAAGTGATTTGCAACGCACTTATGCCCATTCAGAGGATCGTTGATGAGTCAATGGGACAGATAATCTATACTTCAAACATTGGAAATCTCACAATCAAAGCCATCAATGGAATGAATTCTCTTATGGCATATAGAAACTGAATTAGGGGATGATAGACCCTTCTAGTATTTAATTAGGGGATGATAGAACCTATTCATTATAGTCTTGGGGGATGATGCCCAAATTGACCTGTAACATAGAGGATATATTTCTTAGTAGCACAAGGCTTCAAGGAAATCTTGGGAAAATTCCATGGAAATTCCTTAGATTTTCGAAGTATGAATATTGCAAAGCACCAAACTTGTATCCGGGGTCGGATAAGTAATTGGCGTGAATTTTAATTGGGCCAGATGCATTATAGGTCTAGAATATGTAAATAGGATTCCATGAATATGGGTATTTTACACTTGTGAATTATTGAGAATGAACCAGATTTGAAATGATTTTAATATGAGGTAGATGAAGCGATTAGGAGTTAATATATGGTGAGGGCCTTGCTTAAGTGAAGTTAGATATTATATTTTTGGGTAATTAAATCCAATATTTGGGAATTATGGGAGGTTTCACATAGTGCAAAGTGTTTAAAATATAGATTATATTAGAGTTAGATAATGTAGGGTGTAAATTTGTATATCTAGGGTGGGGCCCAGTATGGTGAAATAGTGTGTGCGAGGTCGAACCTTTTAGCTTGTGGAAGTATCTGGAATTTTGGGGAAAAAGTGTGGTGCTAAATTTGGGAAACTATGGATGGTGGGATAGGGATGGATGCACTTGTGGAGATGTGGTTATCTGGGGATTCGAGGGTCTGGGAAGTTTTCCAAAGTGAAAATTACATGCACACATAGATGTCCACTAAAACCCTGATACAAAGGAATTCGTCACTTGCACGAGAAAGTAGAGCTCTATGGGACCTGCAAGCGTGGTTGAGGTGGAAAGTGCTACAGATGTATGATCATGGCAACGTAGACGTCACATAGGTGTCGCGAATGACATGGAAGAGCCACGTGGGTCACATGTGGGTGCCACATGGAAACATCTTACTAATGGGGCTAGTGTTAATTGGTCGAACCTTAAAAGGGCTACAAATTTCAATCCAAGAGTTTTATTAAGATAAAATTTATATTGTAGGAAAGCTCTCAACAAGCTAGATTTGATGGTGTTTTCCAAAGATATTTATGCAAGTTGTGGAGGTGAATATTTTTTGTAACCCCATCTTAATAGTGAGACCATGGAGGTTGGGTCAGTTAAAAGTAAAACCTCCCATTATCCTACGAACTCTAAGGTGGTGGAAGGGAGAGTTACATCTTGTTGGATTGTGTTCTTGAACGGGTAAAGGATGAGTTTGTCAATGATCTTCAGGTATTACCAACATCTTTTGTTTATTTAATATGGTGGGCTTACAATGTAGCAATATTCCAAGATAAATTGATCCCAACTGAGGTAGTGATGGGGAACCATTGACTCCACCTACAAGTCTTTTAGATTTGAAACAAAGATGAAAAAAAAAATGATTCCT
The DNA here is from genome assembly GCA_034641835.2 of Pinus albicaulis. NCBI lineage: Eukaryota > Viridiplantae > Streptophyta > Pinopsida > Pinales > Pinaceae > Pinus > Pinus albicaulis. The sequence goes on along the minus strand of CM076582.1, from coordinate 740,869,822 downwards.
ATCTTGCTACCAATGGAGGAGTCGATTCCTAGAGGATATTTCGATGGGGATAGTCATGGTTTTCCACAAAACCGTGGATTTGGAGCTATTTTATACCTTACAAAACACCATTTTATGCACATCAGGCACTCTTCTAGCCAAGGTTCAAATACCAAGGCTAAATTCTCAGCTTATATGGGTGCTTATTTATGTTTCAAGTTTTTACAATTTAAAAAGATTACATATCTTGGGAGATTATAAATTGGTTGTCGATTGAAGGTATGATCATGTTGGAATAATGGCTCTACATGTGGAACATATACTTCAGGAGATTAAATCTGAAATAAGAATTTTAGATTGGCTCAACTACAGGGACATATATAGAGAACTTAATGTGATTCCATATTTCCTCTCTAAGGAAGAATTACTAGGTTAACTGAGCTCGCTGGAAATTTAAAAATTTAAGGATAACCCTAGAGGTTGTAGTTATCCAATCCTAGATTATGGTATTTTTTTCCAAAAAAAAAATGTAGAGAAATTCAGATTTACATTTTGTAGACACACGATGTGTGTATGCAACCCTAATCCAAAATATGTCTGATACAAAATACAAAATACATGGAATGCAGGCCTACTAAATGTTGAGATTCAACAAAATTATGAGCTTAGTGAAAATTAAGCACCTTCACTAAGTGGGGTCCACGAGCTATTTTTAGGTGTATGTCTATTTTTAGACATGGTGAGCATATTCTATAAGTTGCAGGATGCTATTTGTAGATGGTTGATCAAGTTGGAAAAATAGATGAAATTATATTTTTCGAAGATTGGGCGAAGTCTATTCATAGATAGCTAATCAAAAAATAGATGCATGTCGATTATTATTAGCCCTTAATAATAATCCAACAATAAATATCAACTTATTCTCTTGGAGAACTTTATTTCAGTGAAAAAATTTGGCAAATCAGTGGGCTGAAGGAATTACACAAATCCTAGGGTGGTTGGTGACTCATGCATGGAGGACTCAGTTAGAACTGAAGTGGCAGAGTTGTGACAGAGTTGGAAGAGTAGTTATGTGAGTTATTATTTAGTTTAACTCAGTTAGGTGAGTTAAACTCAGTTGTGCTAGTTGTATATAGTACTAATTGAAGATACACTAGTGAGAGTTTAGTGAATTAATTAATTCACAACTAGGGGCTCACTTGCCACTGAATAAATACAACAGTTAACTACTTGCATGTCATTTCTTATGGAGACCCAGTGGAGAGATAGGTGAAAGGGTGAGATGGATTATCTGTTGTGACTATAGTGATGCATTCAATGCATCTGACACACATTGGAGATGCCAATGAGGATTGCGCAATCAAGGCAAGGCCAATTCGAATTCATTAAGGGGTCTTCTTTAGCAGGGATTGCAGAAGTTGAGGCAGGCTGCCAGGAGGCAAGAAATTGGTGCATAAATATGCAAATTTTTGCATGACAGTGTGTAATTATTTTTGATTGTATTGAGAGCTTGATGTACTAAGCTTTGTATGAGATTGTTACATGATATATTGATATACATAATATATGATATTTTGGGTTTTTAGCCTTAATATTTCCCATTAAACAACTGTGTTTATGTGCGATTGATTTTTCTTCATATGTGTTTTGCAATTGGTCATTTAATTTCCGCAAAGAATTAAGTGGAAGGAATCTATATTTAACATAAGATTAATTTTTTAGATCAGGGGAGTCCGGTAATATACATGCATCTTGTATAATTTCTACATGGTATCAGAGCTATTTTAATCACTAGAGATTTTGTGCTGGTGGACAATTCGAATTTGCTGTAGAAATTTCTTGGTGCAACAATTGAGTATTCATTGAAATGGCTTTCAATGGGTTGCGGTTGGAGTATGCCTCTGAGGTTAGCTTGAACTACATAGCCTGGAAGGATAGGATGGAGGTAGTGCTTGAAGATAATGGTCTGAAGGAGTTCATCGATAGCGATGTTCCTAAGCCTACTTCTAGTGATGCTGCATTACTTTATGCCTGGCAAAATAAAGTAGTGAAGACAAGAAGAATTATGTTGGAAGGTGTGAAGGACCATATTGTGTCAAGCCTTCATGGGAAAGCCACTCCATTTGAAATGTGGAAGGATTTGACAGATCTTTTCCAAAGCAGTAGCAACCATAGGAAGTTGGCACTGAAAGGTAAGCTCATAAAAATCAAAATGGAGAAGGGTGACAATATTCCAAAATATCTCATGAACTTTGTCCAATGTAGGGATGAGATAGGGAGTGTGGGAATAACAATTTCAGATGATGACTTGGTGAGCTTGGATCTCCTTGGGTTACCAAACAGTTGGCACAGTTATCAGGACTATGTCAATGAACAGGAGAAACTGTCGGATTGGGAGCGACTTTGGTTGGATCTAGTGCAGGAGGAGATAAGGTGAAGTACCAGGGATGGCTCTTCATCGAAGAATGATGATGAAGAGAATTGTGCTTTGGCTGCCAAAGAAAGGAAAGGGAAGGGGAAGAAATCCCATCCAAAATCTGAGGCTAAAGGTAAGAAGCTGGATTTATCCAATGTGAAGTGTTTTCACTGTCACGAACATGGGCATCTCGCCAATAAATTCCCACAAAAAAATAAGAACAAGAAGGTTGTTGAATCTACAGCGGGTGAGACCTTAGCCTCACAATTTGAACTTGATTTCTCTTTGATCGCATTCTTGGTTTCAATTGCAATGGGATCGGTGTGGTATCTTGATAATGGTGCTTCCTTCCACATGACGGGAGACAAGGAGTTGTTTAGTGACTTGGAGGAGAAAGATATCCAAATGCATATAGAGATGGGCGACGATGGTAGATACAGTGAGACCAAAATTGGAACCATTACCTTTGAGAGGGAGTCAGGAAAACCATTTATGTTGAAAGATGTTATGCATGTCCCAGGACTGAAGAAGAACTTGGTCTCGGTCGTGATGTTGGAGGACAAAGGTTATGACATCGTTTTCAGCGAGGGAAAATATTTCCTGCGACATAAAAAAATGGGTCAAACCAAGAGGATAGGGATTCGAGTTAAGAATATCTACAAGCTAGAGGTAGATGGTTTTGCTGCAATGATGGGAAAATCAGAACAAGTGGTGAGCCGGGATGAGGGCGAATTATGGCACATAAGATAGGGCCATCTTCACCATGGCGCCTTGAATATTTTGCAGCAGATTTCTACTGGACTATCCAAGGGTACTCTTGTGCAGTCAGATCAGTGCAAGGAATGTACTATGGGTAAGTTTGTGAAGACCACCTTTCATGAGAAGGAGAACCGTGCTTCGGTGATCTTGGAGAGAATTCACACAGACATGTGTGGAACTTTATTGGTTGCTTCAACAACAAAACACAAGTATTATGTTATATTTGTTGATGAATATTCTTGTAGATGATGGATATTCTTCATGTAGAAGAAGAGTGAAACATTCTCAAAGTTTTGTGAGTTTAAATCATTGGTGGAGAAGGAGTCAGGGAAGAAATTGTAGGCTCTACAGAGCGGTATTGGTGGTGAATATATCTCGAACAAATTCAAATACTTCTGTAACAAAGAAGGAATTCGAAGAGAACTCATAGCGCCTCATAACCCACAGTAGAATGGGGTCATGGAGAGGAAGAACATAACAATCATGGGTGTTGCACGAGCTATGCTATAGGACCAGGGCCTAACGATGCACTTGTGGGCAAAAGCATGTAACATTGTGGTTTATGTGCAAAACCGTTGTCCTCATAGAGTACTTTGCATGAGTACACCTGAAGAAGCTTTTACTGGTAAGAAGCCTGATATTTCTCATTTGAAGATTTTTGGCTCATCTGTTTACATTCATGTGATAAAGGACGCCAGGAAGAAGTTGGAGCCGACTGCAAAAGTTGGGATATTTTTGGGGTACACAAAAACACCCCATAATTATCGTGTGTATTTTCCAAACAGTCGAATGACTGTGGTGCGATGGGATATAAAATTCAATGACGAGAAAGCCATGAAGTTGTTGCTTGAGAGGGAGCTACACTTGCATGTAGAAGAGGAACTTCTTGTTCCCAAAGATGAGCCTCAAGATGTGGATCAGCCACAGGAGGAGGATCATGGAGTAGAGGAGTCCACTCACACAGAGCCAAACATAAAAATAGGCAGAAGGCGTACCACAAAAGCTAAGAGAATGAAGCTTGATGCAACACATAATGTAGGAGTCCCTACATCACAGCACAGATAGAGACAGTCACTTGACCGATTCACTGGATACATGGCTCTCATGAGCAAGTGTATCATGACAAAGCCATCTTCCTTGAGGAAGCAGTGTAGGAGCCCACATGGGTAGATGCCATGGTGGAGGAGTATGAATCCATTGTCAGAAACAATTCTTGGGATATATTTCCAAGGTCGTTTGGTAAATCAGTGGTAGGTTCAAGATGGATCTACAAAGTAAAGCAAGATGCTGATGGGAGCGTCGAGAAGTATAAGGCAATATTTTTTGCCTGTGGCTTCTCAAAGATCAAGGAGATTGATTATCAAGAAACCTTTGCACCTGTCCCACGATATTATTCCATAAGTACCATCTTTTCTCTCTCAGCACAGATGGGTTGGCACATTCATCAGATGGATGTGAAGAATGTGTTCCTTAATGGGATCATTGAGGAAGAAGTGTACATTGAGCAGCCTGAAGGATTTGAGATCTTCAACAGTGAGTCGCATGTGTGCAGACTCAAAAGAGAGATGTATGGGCTGAAGCAAGCACCCCATGCTTGATACACATGGATCAACAACTATTTCACTAGACTTGGCTTCACCAAGAGTGAGGCAGATGCAAACCTATACCAAATTGTGCTGGAGGGTAATATTTTAAATATTTTTCTTTATGTTGATGATTTAATACTAACGGGAGATGAGCAGTTGATACACTCATGCAAGGAAGATCTTGCAAAGGAGTTTGAGATGAAGGATTTGGGTCTCCATCATTATTTTCTTGGATTGGAAATATGGCAGCGGGAATGTGAACTGTTCATGTCTCAAGGAAAGTATGTGTGGGAGATACTTGGTAAGTTTCACATGCGGGACTACAAGCCCATGGATACTCCTCTTCCAGGAAATTGGAGAAAAGAGGATGCTACATCAGCAGAGGTAGTGGATGTTATTGTCTATCGACAGTTGGTGGGTTCGCTGATGTATTTAGTTAGTACAAGACCAAACATATTCTATGCAGTGAACCAGCTTATTCAAGCGATAGTCAAGCCTACCAGGTTGTTTTGGAAGGTAGGCAAGCATGTCCTGAGATATCTCTAGGGCACATCTGAGTATGGCTTATGGTATAGACAGAAGGATGAGGTGAAGTTGCATGGCTTCACAGATGCAGATTGGGCAGGTAGCCAAACAGACAAAAATAGCAAATCAGGAGGGGTTTTCAGTATCGAATCTATAACAGTTTCTTGGTACAACAGGAAAAAAATATCCTTGGCACTCAGTTCAGGGAAAGAAGAATACATGGTAGCAAGTCAAGCTGAATGTGAGGTTATCTGGATGAGGAAGATCCTGGCCAGTTTGGTTGGTTCTCTTTTAGATCCTACAATGATACATTGTGATAATCAGAGTTGCATTAAACTCTCGATTAATCTTGTGTTTCATGATATATCTAAACGTATAGATATCTGGTATCATCATATCAGAGATTGTGTGTAGCGGAAGATCATGTTGCTTCAGTACATTCCTATGGAAGATCAGGATGCAGATATTCTGACGAAGGTGCTCACCAGGAGAAAATTCGAATACCATAGAGGTAGGATCGGGGTGAAGGATAATCCCTATCTTGTTGAGAGGGAGTGTTGATATTCAACAAGATGATGAGCTTAGTGAAAATTAAGCACCTTCACTAAGTGGGACCCATAGGCCATTTTAGGTGTATGTCTATTTTTAGACATGGTGAGCATATTCTATAAGTTGTAGGATGTTATTTGTAGGTGGTTGATCAAGTTGGAAAAATAGATGAAATTCTATTTTTAGAAGATTGGGTGAAGTCTATTTATAGATCGCTAATCTAAAAATAGATGCATGTCGATTATTGTTAGCCCTTAATAATAATCTGACAATAAATATCAACTTATTCTCTTGGAGAACTTTATTTCAGTGAACAGATTTGGAAAATCAATGGGCCGAAGGAATTATGCAATTTCTAGGGTGGTAGGTGACTCATGCATGGAGGACTTAGTTAGAACTGAAGTGGCAGAGTCGTGATAGAGTTGGAAGAGTAGTTATGTGAGCTATTATTTAGTTTAACTCAGTTAAGTGAGTTAAACTCAGTTGTGCTAGTTGTATCTAGTACTAATTAAATATACACTAGTGAGAGTTTAGTGAATTAATTATTTAATTAATTCACAACTAGATACTCACTTGCAATTGAACAAATACAACAATTAACTACTTGCATGTCAGTTCCTTTGGAGACCCAGTGGAGAGATAGGTGAAAGGGTGAGATGGACTATCTGTTGTGACTATAGTGATGCATTCAATGCATCTGACACACATTGGAGATGCCAATGAGGATTGCACAGTCAAGGCAAGGCCAATTCAAATTCATTTAGGGGTCTTATTCAGTAGGGATTGCGTAGTGGAGGCAGGCTGCTAGGAGGCAAGAAATTGGTGCATAGATATGCAAATTTCTGAATGACAGTGTGTAATGATTTTTGATTGTACTGAGAGCTTGATGTACTACGCTTTGTATGTGATTGTTACATGATCCATTGATATAAATAATATATTATAGTTGGGGTTTTTAGCCTTAATCTTTCCCGTGAAACAACTGTGTTTATATGCGATTGATTTTGCTTCATATGTTTTTTACAATTGGCGTTTTAATTTCCACAAAGAATTCAGTGGAAGGATTCTGTGTTTAACATAAGATTAATTTGTTAGATCAGAGGAGTCCGGTAATATACATGCATCCTGTATAATTTCTACACTAAATAACCATGTGAATAAGCACCCCAAAAATACCAACAATAGGCATCCATTATAATAAAAAAACTTGACAACAAAACCCAACAAGAAATGGGCCAATAAAAAACCAGACTAAAACTCGGAAGGAGTAGAGACAAGTCTTTGAAAATAAATATGTGAAAATACCCAAGGAATGATCAGTGAACCCCATCTCTAGTACTGAAAGAAGATGTTAGAAAAGATAAAGTGAAAAAGTGTCATTATGCTCAAAAGGAGATTACGACAACCAAAAAAGAAACCTTCAAGAACAAAGATAAGTCGTCGAGTAGTATAACCCTCATCACAAGCCCTAAAAATGAAATTTTGACAGAAAAAGAAAGAGGCCACAAGGCCCAAGACATGGAGTCAACACTAATCGTAGATGAACTAGGATAGTGAAACTAGCCGGACGAAAACAAAATGGGAATGTGGATGGGAGAGAGGACCCCTTGTCAACCCAGAAACCAACATCCACACCAAAAAAAAACCCGCAAGAACATAGACGCCCACTAGAGAAGTCACAGATACACCGTCACTATAAAATTTAGTGAAGCATGGACTAGGGGATGAGGGAAGCTAGTGATTCCAGTTGCCACGCCCCCCACTCCATGTATAAAAACCAACTGTGAAAGAGGGAAAAATATAATAGAAGACTAATAACAATAGAGGAGAAAGAAAATTGCAAAGAAAACCAACAAGAAAAGCTTGTTGGACTACAAAATCGACGCTAGGGTTTACTCCCGCCCCCGAATGTGAATTCAAATCCTAGTTTATGGTATGCTACATCGTTTCTATAGTTTTACGAAAGGATTTAGATATTATGGTTAATATTTTTTTATGATCCATTTTGGACATGTTTTCAAAAGGATCGTACCATTATGATCATCAATAAGTATATTTTATTTTCTATAATTATAATATTTTTTTCCTAAAGAAAAATATATATAATTAAATAAAACAAAATTTATTTTAAAATAAACAATTTTTTATAATTTTAAAAGTGATTAATGTAAATATGTTTTTATTTTTATTTTTATTTTTAAATAAATATATTAAAAACATTTTATTAAAAAATATTAATTAAATTAAATTAACAAAAAAAAAATGTATTATCAATTTTATGTAAGTTTTTATTATCACAATAACTTGTTCTTTTAAATGATTAAGTTTTTCCAATAATAAATTCATGTTTGTGTAAGATATTTTCATCCACAAATTAAAAAATAAAATAAAAAAGAATTTTATAATGTGATATAATATTTGTATTTATAAATGCTCTGTTTGGTTGTGGTAAGTAGTAATTCATTTCAATTTGGGTGTGAAGAGGCTTTCGCAGTGTGGTATGACCACAACTTGGCTCTTAGGAAGTCGAGTTTCGCCACCTTGCAGGTACATTCTTATGGTCAGTATTTTGATGGTTTTATTGAATGGAGATATGAGTCATCTAGATTTATTACCTTCGTGGGCTTGGTGTTTTTTGTGATTTGTGGAAATCACCTTGAGGAGTTTGGTAGTCATCTTGAGTTTATTTCACCCATGAGGATTAAATGTTGTGGTTGGGAAAGTGACCTGGGGTGGTTGTTTTGGGTCGTTGGGTCATGACAACTCACAGTGCAAAAGATAGTCGAGCAGTGGTTGTGTTTGGTGTTGAACTAGTTTCAGGGTTAGTTGGTAGTTTCATTTTGTAGCTCCTGGCATCATACTCACATAGATGCTTCTATTTGGTGGCCTACATGGCGTGAGTCCTTGTCAATTCTAGGTGAGTGGGGAGATTGGTGGGTGATGTAATGCCAAAGGGGACTTGCCCATAGGGGTGCATGCCCTCAATATATGGGAGCAGTGCATATAATGGAACAACGAGATATTAGGGAGGAGGTTGACTAGAAGTTGGCTAACTCTCCAAGAAAAGTTGACTTTCCCCCCCATTTGACTCTATCGAAGCTCAGTTGTGTCAGGTCACATTGTTGGTTAAGAAATTAGCTTAGGATTGTCACAATGACTGCAACGCACTCGTAGCCTTTATGAATGATTTACAACATATCCAGTGGCACATGATGGATAGGTTGGTTTCTCTCTGGTGTGGGAAAAAGAAGATTCAATATAGACACGACCGCTTGGAAGGAAAGTTTGCACATATGGAAGCTCACGTGCATGAGGCCTTTCGTCATCCTCTAGTACCTGGTAATGTGTTGAATGCTCCTAGACTGAGTAAATGTTGTTGATCAGAGATGGTTGTTGGTTGGTTTTGGGTTTTGGGATTCTTATGGTTAATGTGGGAAATATGCTTTAACTCATTTAGATTTCTCTTATTGTTATCTTTTTGTTTTTTCCACTATCTTATGACCAACAAGTCTGGTAGGAAAGAGGTCGGGAGCATTTTTTTTGGTTAGCTTATCGCAATGTAATCTTTTGAAGAATTAATAGAGAATTTCAACTTAAAAAATTAATTATTTTTATAAAAATAAAATATTTTTTCATTTAAATGGATTATCTATAAAATATATATATTTATTTATTTATTCATTTATATATTTATTTTAAATTTTTTAGAATTAAATTAAATTATTTATATATATATATATATATATATATATATATATATATATATATATATATATATATATATATATAATTGCTTAATAGTCCTCAATGGGGGTGCAAAAATGTGATGTGGGAGATTGTGTCTTCCATCATGTGGATGTGATGAAAAAAAATGGAGGGGGTGGCATAGACATTCCTGTGCATTCAATAACATGCAAAATTTGAGCTCCTATTGATTATGTAGAGGGTCATTCATAGGAGGATGGAAAGCCCACCTTTGGTTCATTTCGATAAGGAAAGAGTTTGTTGCCTCTAGTTGTGTGTTTTGGTCTATCTAGTGGGTGTTTTTTGGGATAGGAGGGGATTTATCTAGCTCTTTTTCGACACAATACTACTTGGCTCCTCGGAGAGCATTATGGGTTGCCAAGAGCACTAAAGTGAATTCAAACGTCAGATGAGTAAATGAAATCTCGAGGATGTTTCCCTGTGGCTTTGTACTTAGGGGGAATGTAGGTGAGGTAGAGAATCTACAGGTTGTTGCTCGTTACAATTTGGTTGATATTACCAGTGTTGAAACAAAGAGGAAGCTGTAGTTCACCTACTTTCGTCACAAAGTGTTTATTATATTCTGAATAATTATGAATCTCCCCTGCACTTGTCATTTCTTTGATGGAACTATATTTGGTTGGTGTTATGTTTTCTTGAAGTTAGTATTTGGCTCTGGTTTATGGTCTCACTTTCCTTCATAGGAATCATCATTGTTTTTTTTATACCATGGAAATTTGTTTAACCCTGTTCATCTGCTATTGGTGATGGTTTCCTACCTAGGGTTGGTTTTTGTTTTGGTTAATCACCGGTAGATTTGATCCAGATTTATGTAGGATCACAACATAATACATATATGAATATAAACATAGATATTCAATAGAAATATATCTTTTTTTCATTAATATCAAAGAACTGAAAATTTCTTACAAGCAAAATGGCAATAAACTAGCTTGGGGAATTGTAGCTTATCTCTGAGAAGATATGTGGCAACTACACGCCTCTGAATTTTGTTACAATAAGCCTCAAGGGAATTTTTATTATTGAACAGCAAGGGAAAACCATAAAAAACCAAAACCCTAACCCAGGAGATGGAATGCCAAGAGTTTGTGGGCCCCGTTGGGGTTATTTAGGCAGCCAACTTCTGAGGATTGTAACTTGGTCATATGATCTACTTTTGATGCATACGATACCTCTTTGGAAATATCTCCCCGAATATTTCATTATTTGTTATATATCACCATGGGCCTATTGTAGATCTCAAAAAAATATCATTTAGGGGGTCAAAACAGCTTCGGAAGTTTAGGACCAGAAAAACTGCTAAAAATAGTAAATGTTGCAATAATCACGGAAAAAAATGAAACCAACTGGGGGTCTAGGTGGAATAGGAGGGTGGCCACCAATATCCACCTGGATCAACCCTCCTCCATTAGGAATCAATGGTACCCATTGCATGCAAACTCTTCGTGAGTTGTGGAAATTTCTGTTGAACCTGGTCCCTGGTGCACCACTTGCCATGGTGAAGGAATTGACCTGCTTTTCCAACTCGATATAGTTGGATCCTCTGTTGGTGAGTGTTCTTGATATGTTTTTCGATGATATTTTCAGTTGTGTCCTATTCAATGCAGCTTAGGTTGAGATATGTTGGTGTTAGTTGTTCAACAACATCGGATATGTCCAATAATGGGGGAAATTATGGTTGCAATTGGTCCACATTGAATACTAGGTGTAGGCCAAGAAACAGAGGAAATTTGAGCTCGAAGTAATTCTCTCCTACAATCTTGGTGATGGTGTACAACCCATATCAGAGCTGGTGAAGTTTATGATGGGGCTTAGCAAGGCACTCCTTCTACTACTGTAACCAAACTTTACCTGTGTGGCATCCAATCTTGATCATGTCGTTGCTTGTACTTAGAATTGATCTATCAAGTATGTCATGGACCTAATTTATGATGTGTTGAATGCATTCAATGAAGTTATTAGCCCTTTCATCTTCGACCTGGACATGAGACGAATCTACCCAAGTAGCTGCAAATGGTATGGACACATCAATGGGACATAGTGGCTGGAATCCCAACCCCAACCCAACCTGAAAGGGGTTGTGACTAGTTGAGTTATGGAGAGATCTATTGTATTTGTGCTAGACATAGGGGTAGGATTTCATCCCATGTGCATGGATGCTTCTAGTTGTACATGCATAGAATATGCATAATCATCCTGTTGACAACCTCTGTTTGGCCATCCATTTGGGGGTGGAAGGTCGTGGACTGAATGAGATTGCTATCCAAAATCGACCAGAGGCTTGACCAAGAACCTGTTCTCCTAATATGAGATGATGGACTGTGGGATCCAGAAGTAGACCCACACTCATTCCAATAATATCTTAGCAGTGGCTTATGCTATGATACTCTTCTTCGAGGCCACTAGAATGACCATCTTAGAGAATCTGTCGATGACCACGAAAACGTAGTCATTTCCAAGCTTAGTAGAAGTAAGGTTTGACACGTAATCCATGGAGATGGATTCCCAAGGCCTACTAGTACTAGGAAGAGGATTATATAGGTCGTGCTTCTTTATGGTCGGTTTGGAAATGGCATAGGTAGTGCAGGATCGGATGTAATTCCCAACATCCTATCGAAGGTTCAACCAATAAAAATACTTCTAAAACACTGCTACTATTTTCTCTACTCTGAAATGTTCCATGACTCGATTATACTTTTCCTCCCAAATCATATTAGCACGCTCTCTTGAAGGAACACAAAGGTGTCCGAGGTGGCACAACAGTGCACCATAGAGGTGAAAATCAGGAACTTGCTTGTCTTCCAGGAGCATCTGGTATGCGTTTCCAAAATTTGGATTGCTCTTTTAAAGATGTGACCATTCCAAAATATTTTTTCCTCAAGAATCGAGGACAGTGGTCAGTGCCATGACCAGCGGTCAATTGATCCAGTATGCAACATTATTGGTGTTTCCCTTCTCATACTTAATGTTCAGATGGAACTGTTGCAGGTATGTGGACCCTTTCTGATGGTGATAGTTCTGCAATTTTCCTTGTGTTTGTATCAACTATGGGGGTCGGTGGTCTATGTGGATGACCGTATCTTCCCCATAATGTAATTCTTCCACTATCAGCAGACATGCACAATGGAATACATATATTTTTCATAGGTGGGATAATTTTGTACTGTGTCTGAAAGTGTTTCATTGTGATATGCCATTGAATGCCCCTGCTAAGTGAGAATTTCACCAATAGCATAGTCGTATACATTTGTCTCAATCTCAAATGGTTGTTGCAAGTCCAATAATGTGAACATTGGTGTGGAGCAAAGGTGATGCTTCAACTTGGAAAATGCCTTATGTTGGGATTCTTACCAAAAATACTTCGCTTTCACTCAGCCATGTGATGTGAGAGAAACCCAACACAATCCTGCGGTAGAATTTGGCAAGACCCGGAAAGTTGCGGAACTATGTTAGAGTGGTTGGGGCTATCCAATCCCGAATAACTTGTATCTTGGTTAGGTCAAAATTCACACCCCTCACATCAATGATGTACCCCATATATTAAACTTGGGTCATGCCAAAAGTGCATTTCTCCAACTTGGCACACAACTTGTGTTGCCGCAAGGTTTGGAGGGCCTATCGAATCATGGTGCGGGTGATCTTCCCAACTATGACTGAAGATCAGGATCTCATCCAAATATAATACCATGAATGAGTTGGTGAAATGCCACAATATGTCTTCCATCAGCCTCATGAAGTTTGTAAGGGAAAACTTCAACCCGAAAGGCATGACCAACCATTCTAAGAGGCCCTACTTGGATTTGAAGGAAGTTTTCCACACATCAGAGGTTTCGATTGGTACCTGATGGTAACCATACTTCAAGTCAATATTGAGAAAATATTTTTCCCCCTTGAGTTGGTCCAGAAGGTAATAAATCTATGTGATTGGATGCCTATCTCGGACAATGATCTTATTCAGAACCCGATAGTTAATACAGAGCCTCCAGGTTCAATCCTTCTTTTTTACCAACACAATCGGGCTCTCATAGCATGAGGATCTTGGCCTAATTTTCCCTTGCTGTAATATCCCAAATTAGGGAAATGCTACAACAATGAGAATATATTAAGATATTCTAAAGTTAGAGATCCAGCAATATGCAAACGTAACAATGGAGTAGCAGTGACACTCAACTCATAGAAATGTGAGAAAGATCCATAGCCATATTATTAATAAATAGCAGCAACAAAATGAATACAAGATCTTGAGGAAAATGCTACTCAGGATACGCAATACTCAGCCTCAAGAGACAAGTACATAAATCATGATAAAACCACTGATACAAAAATGAATCCAGCTATGACTGCACAGTTTTATAAGAGTAACTGCAAGCTAACATATGTCAAATAAATGGATATACAAATATATGGCCCATACAACATTGGGAGTGAAGATCTCAGCTCCCAAAGGCTACCTCAAATCAATCTTGGAAGGATTGGCTATAATATACAAAATTTGCAAAATGTCAGAGTTGATGGGTAGCAGCTGCAACTCAAGAACTAGAAATAAGTGGAGAAGGATGAAGATGCTACATCCAATGAAAATAACTCCTCCAATGGATCTGTAGAATGAAAGGTTGATCCTCTCACCTAAGATCTCACCCTCCAAACATATTTGCAAATCCCCACATCATTTGCTCACTAGAAATAACGCAGTCATTGAAGCAAACTGCACTGTATGGACAAGTGAATGGGTTGTCCCAATGCCAAGATCTACAATCAGCTCCAAATTCCTCCAAACTGATCTCTCGAAGGAAAGAGAGAATCCTCCTCTGAAAAATAGCTAATGAAAGTGGTGTAGTGAACCCTCACTACAACACCCTGCAACACAACATTATTCTGCTACAGAAATAACGCTGTCTTGGAGGAGGATGCTTGGCCTCAAGATTGGATGTGAGGAAAATTAGTGCAATCCCTCAAGAGGCCTCTCAAGAAGGAGAAGGAATCCTAAACAAGAATTCCCCCTGGCAACTCTGCTAAATAGCAGGAGAATGCACAATGTCTGCATATACAATGAGATCAATAATCCATAACATTAGAAACAATGGTTGCCTTTCCCTCCTTTTAAACAAGTGAAGCCCCCCTCTCCATGGGTCCCACTCCTTTTAGGGTTTCCTCCACCAAATAACCCTCTTCCCATTCATACTGCATTGTTTCTCTAAGTGTTCTCCACCTCTTATCCCAACGTTGTTGACTTGGTCAAACTTGACCTTGTCCACTTGCAAATGACCCTGTTCACACATGAGGGTGTGAAAACCGGCTCCAATGATGGTCCCCTTTCATACTATGAGGGATTTTATTGAGATTATCATTATGCATGGGCCTCCTTACCATTTTATTCTCCTCCTATGTGAAATCAACAAAAAATAATATTCCAAATTATTGGAGGAAAATTTTGGAATATTACAGTCCTCCCCTCCCAAATTTTTCTTGTCTTCAAGAAACTGTAAGGATAGGACTGGAAAGCCTCCTCCCAGGGCATGGATTCTATGATGTGTTGAGGAACATCTTCCTCATGTGGATCCTCCATCCCCCAAGCAATCATCCATGCAAAATGAGTTACCTCCCAACATGGCAACTCCTGAAAGTCTTCTTCCACCTTTGGCTCCGGCAATGTAGGTGGGCTGAAAATCTAATATTGGTAGACAAAATAGCCTACCCCAAATTTTCCTCCTCTCCACTTAGGATAATTGTAGAGTGTATGATAATCCTGGGCTGCAGTGATATTTCCCTCAGATGGAAATATGGAGATTAGACCTCGAAGGATCTCTCCTCCAACGTTATGAAACATGTTGGCCCAAATCACCTCATATATGATGAGTTGGAAGTCATCATAATATGGCATCAAATTCCTCATATGGATCACCTCATAAGGAAAAAAATGTGCTGTTGTAGTGGCCATACCATATCCCATGCTCCCTTTAGAACATGTAGTGCAAAGAGTGTCGGAGTTCTCTCCCTCCAAGGACACATTCACCCAATGTGTCTCTCCTCCAATCATGCTCACAAGAAAATCTTTAGCAATATCAACCAAGGGAACCATAAGGAGAATCATGCTAGCTGCCATATGAAGTAAAGGGGAAGGACAATGGTCCCTCAAATGTAGCCAATGAAGTTTGACTCTCCACTGCCATGGAAAATAAAATGATGGGTGGCCTCCCCACCATTTTCTTGCTTCCCCAATCCCTTCACAAGTCTAGAGAAAGTGAATGATGTAATGTGAAATGTATGTTATCCATGAGAAATCTCCTCTCCATATCCACTTAGGGAATGATCATCCACAATGGCCTTATGTAGACCATCAAATCTAGAAGGAAGAATATCCCTCCTTTGAGAAAATCCTTGCACATATATGGTTAACAGATGCATACATATCGACAAATTACTATGCAAATCAACAATACTCTTACCATATATTTTTCTCATATAAATGGAGTGGATTATAGATGAGTGTCCCCTGATCCTCAAAGGGAAAAGAGTTTACTATGATAACTCTTCCATCTTCTCATGATCCATGGAGTGCCTCCTCAAGTTCTTCAAGTGGTTCCTCCCACAAGAGGAAAAGAAATGTAATGTGGCAATAATGGTTGACCCATGGTTCCTCCTGATATGTACAACATGTATGGTAGGGAGAATCATGCTCCCAACGGGAATCTTCAGTCTCAAGCCCACTCTCCAATCAAATCTTCCCATGAACATAAAAATATCATCTATACATGGAAGCAAAAACCCATAGAAACAAGTTGTCATGTAACAACCGGAAAGTGGATCAAGGATCCTCCCCTGGAACCAGCGTAGTGCACCCTTCGCCTGCATCAAATAAAACAATAACAAGTGTTCTTCCAGCTACTTGTTTTCTGCCACAATAATTTTACGAGATAGAAATATGAAAGTACAATTTGGTGCAATAGTGCACACCAAGAATCATGTGGCTTCTCCCAAAAACCACCAAATAAAAAAACCAATATTAGTGCCACAAGTGGCTCTAAGTACATCATCATATAATATGCAAAAAGGGACAATTCTTCTTGGTACAACATGCTGCTCATATAAAGGAAAGAAATAAAAATCATAAAGTGAAATTGTACATCCTCCATCATGTACTTGAGACCTTGAGCTGAAATGGCTCAACCCGAAATTCTCCCTCACTTCCAAAGAGTATGGAAGTGGATGTGACCTCCTCTCTAACACCATCCGGGCTATGCATCTCTCCATATTCTAGAATATGTCATGCTAGATGCCCTCCCAAGTGAACTCCTCTGCCAAAGAAAGATATGCATCATAATGAATGGAAAGGAAGTCCCCATGTGCTGCATGAAGCAACTTCTCCTTGAGCTTAGAAGCTCTAGTCAAGAAGACTCTACCATAAGAATATATGACCTCCTCATCCATCATATACTCATCATCTCTATCTGGGTCATCAAGTATCATACATGCACCTAGATCCTTGGAGTGCTCCACTAAGAGTTGAGACCTCCAGTAAGAATCAATCCTCCTAAGAGACAACGCTGGTGATCTAGCATGTGAAGCTCTCCTCTTGTTGTCGTCTGCTACTTTGACATCCCCCATTCCAAATTTCTCCTCCAAACTCTTCACTTCTCCAAAATCCAAGAGCAGTGAATCCAAAGACAAGATGTCTTTCATCAATGATAGATCTGGTGGCCTCCTAGGTGGAATGCCTCCATGTAGTGAGACATCAATGTCAAGAGTGGATTGTGCATATAAATGGATAGAATTTTCCCTGCTCTCACTACACAATCCAGTCTCCCTCTTAGGTGTATCAACCTAATGAAATAGACAGGGATGTGTGCTCCTCATCATAGGATGTTGGTCATCCTCCCCATCTCCTCCTTATATCTCCATAGTTCCACACCTCATCATCAATGGCACATCTAAATCATGAGTTGGGCCTTGATATCCACAGATGAGATCCTGGGGACTACCTTGCAAAGATGTAAGAATCCCTCTAGTTGGAGCAAAAGCTCCTCCTTCCTCTGCATGAGGTGCTAGATCAACTCTAGAAATGACAGCGTTGTTGCCCTTAGCCTTCTCAACATGAGTGGGCAACCCTCCAATGATTGGATCCTCTTTTGGAAAAGGGATATCTTTGCATCCTTGTGCAAAAATACAAGATGAAGGTATTGCCTCCAACAAATTATAATGCAAGATATCAGCCTCCTTTATAGTTCTCTGAAGTTATTTTGAGTCTATGGTCTCCTCCATCACATGCAAGGGTTTTGTTTGTTGAGATGAGATTGTTTCCTCCACATGTGTTTCATAATTATTCCCACCAAATCTCTCCATCAACGTTTTAATGAACCTTGCATAGGAAGAAGTAGTTACATTATTTAAAGTAAAGGAATCAAATAACCGGCATGCATAGACCTTACCTCTAAAGTGCAGCGCTGCTACTCTAATGGCTTCATCTTCGGAAATATGATGCTACTGCAGAAAGGTGTCTAGCTCTTCCACCCAAGCCCTAGCTGAACATGTAGGGGATCCATCAAAGATAGATAGAAGATATCTATCCATATTATGCTGCTTACTCCTCCTCACCATGATCTTGCAAAACTCCGGAAAATTAATATGATCTCTAAACTTCTAAGTTTGAGATTCATACTCATGTAAGAAACCACTGAGAGTTCCCCTCTTAGGAATTCCTTCTTCCTCCCTCGTTCTTATAGTAAAACTGGACATGAGACTGCGTTGTACATCACAGGGTGTGGCTGCATGCTCACACTCCCCATAATAAAATCTAGAGTTTGACTCAGTTTCAACCCCTCTTGGAGATCCTATACATATCTCCCTCCTTATCTTCTTGAAATATTCATGAATGCCCTGTACAGATCTTGGAAGAAGCTTTGTAATCTTATCTTCCTTTTTCTCTCCACATAGTGGAGTCTTCATCTTATCTCTCCTTGATAGTATAATGGATGAGATCCACAGGCTGAGCCAAGATTATGCTATGATACCACTGTAATATCCCAAATTAGGGAAATGCTACAACAATGAGAATATCTTAAGATATTATAAAGTTTGAGATCCAGCAATATGCAAACACAACAATGGAGAAGCAATGACACTAAAATCATAGAAATGTGAGAAATATCCATAGCCATCTTATTAAGAAATAGCAGCAACAAAATTAATACAAGATCTTGAGGAAAATGCTACTCAAGATAAGCAATACTCAGCCTCAAGAGACAAGTACATAAATCATGATAAAACCACTGCTACACAAATGAACCCAGCTATGACTGCATAGTTTTATAAGAGTAACTGCATGCTAACATATGTAAAATACATGTATATACAAATATATGGCCCATACAACATTGGGAGTGAATATCTCAGCTCCCAAAGGCTACCTCAAGTCAATCCTGGAAGGATTGGCTATAATATACAAAATGTCGGAGTTGCTGGGTAGCAGCTGCAACTCAAGAACTGGAAATAAGTGGAGAAGGATGAAGATGATGCATCTGATAAAAAGACCTCCTCCAATGGATCTTTAGAATGAAATTCTGATCCTCTCACCTAAGATCTCACCCTCCAAAAATATCTGCAAAGCCCCACAACATTTTCTCACTAGAAATAATGCAATCATTGAAGCAAACTGCGTTGTAGGGACAAGTGAATGGGTTTGTTAGGTCCCTATATTACTAGTATAGTCCCTTATTTGTGTTAGTGTAACCCCCTTATTGTTATTATTGTACCCTTGTAACCCCCATATTGTTATTATTGTGCCCTTAAATTATTATTGTTAGGTCGGCTAGGATTACATTGTGGCCCCACTAGGATTAAATTGTGGCCCCATGGACTCCTATACATAGAAAGAAGGTTTTTTAATTTGTATCATCAAAAAATTGTTCATTCATGTAATGTATTGGAGGTTTCCATTTGAAGTGGTTTATTTCTAAGGTGTTGATATCTCTTTTCTTCTATTTTTGGAGCTGGCTTCACAACATTTGGTATCAGAGCTTTGAGATTCTAGGGTTTTGCTACTCCAAACAGGTCATCATGGAATTGTCGCTATAAATTTTTTTATACAAAGGTTAAGAATCTGAAATTTTTAGAGTGCGAAGCCAAAATCCTGAGGAACATCGTTGAAAAATTTCAGAGCTTGGTTCACAATATTTTCGGAGATATGATCTATGCAAGTTAGGTCATTTTGCAAGCTCTTGAATTTAACCTAAACAGGTAATCGTGGTATTTTCTTAATAAATTTGTTTCTACGATGGTTCAAAAGCTGAAATTTTTAGAGTGTGAAGTTGAACTTGTGAGGAACACCATCGCAAAATTTCAGATATTCTTTCGCAATATTTACGGAGATATGACCTCTCGAAGTTAGGTCTTGTTCAGGCTTCTGAATTTCATCTCAAAGAGGTGATCGTGGGAAAATGTTCATAGCTTTCTCTCTGGGCATCGGATTGGAATGCTGTAAAAAGTGGTCAAAATTACACGGACTGTAGTTTCTTGTCTATCAATTTCAAAGCCAAAGGAGGAAACAATGACACATGGAAAGTCGTACAAGTTAGCTCTATTGAACTAGTCTATAATTAGGTCATTGTGGGAGATTGGACATAACGTTGTCTTGAAGAATCCAAATCAAGTCAAAATTGTGGCATTTGAAAGAGGATTCAAAAGGCTACCTCAGGGAAAAATTTCAGATATTGAAGATCTGAAATCATAGAGATAATTCAGATTCAATATCTAGCTTCTCAAAAGCAAGAAAAAGGTGTGTATTTAGTTTTTCAAATTGCATAATGCTTGTTTGAAAAAGAAGTTTGAAGTGATTCCAAGGGCATATTTTAGAATTTTAGAATTTTTATTAGTATTGGGTTCTATAATTCCTCAAAAAAATATTTCCATACCCATTAAGCCCTCAAAAAGCTATACTATGATGCATGAAGAGGAAGAATTGTAGTATGAGGTATCAAAATTACAGTACCAAGTGCAACAAATTTCGATCTTACGAAGAGCGACTGAAGATGACATAGATGGTTTAGAAGAAGAAATAGAGGCTAAGTTGGATGGTTTGAAGGATCAAATAATAGCTAATATGGATGATAAATTAGTGGAAGATCACATCGAGCATCAACAACAAGTTCTCCAACTCTCAAAGGATAACCTAACTTTGGTGCAAAATCTAATGAAACAATAGGAAGGTCAACATCACATCGAAAGAAGTTTTAAAGAAGTCACAGAAACAAGAACTCGAAAATTACGATCAATTTCATAGTATCTCAGCAAGTGGAAGAACTTTCCTATAGAAGATTCCACATGGGAGGATGAGAATTTTATATAGAAGCATCAAGAAATAATCAAGCGTTGAGGACAACACTTGTTTGAAGGAGAGGGGCATGTTAAGTCCCTATATTAATAGTGCAGTACCTTATTATGTTACTTTAGCCCCCCTTATTGTTATTGTTGTACCCATGTAACCCCCATATTGTTATTATTGTGCTCTTTGCAGGAAGGAAGACCAATTGCTTTTGAAGGTCATCCAATCAAAGGAAAGTATTTACAAAAACCTATTTATGAGAAGGAAATGTTAGCAATACTGAATGCAGTAAAGAAATGGTGAACTTACATAATGGGAAGACACTTCAAGGTAAAAATTTATCATGATAGTCTTAAACACTTTTTGGAACAAAGACTATCCTCAGAAGAGCAACAAAAATGGTTCACAAAGATGTTGGGTTATGACTTTGAAATTATCTACAAAAAAGGGAAGCTTAATGTTGTTGCAGATGCATTCTCAAGAAAGAATGAAGAGGTGGAAGCATTGCTTTGTGCCATTTCTATTATCCAACCAGATTGGATAACCAAAGCAAGAGATGAATGGAAGAAGGAAAAAGATGTATGGACACTCATTCAAAAGTTGCGGCAAGATCCTAGTACATCTGATACATTTAGTTGGAAAAATGATTCCTTATGGTACAAAGATCGCTTATATCTTTGTAAGAATTCCCAACTAAAACAAAAGATTCTTCTGGAATCGCACACTTCTCCTTTAGGAGGACACTCAGGATTTTTAAAAACTTACCACAGGGTGAAGAAAGAATTTTTTTGGGATGGCCTTAAATCTGATATTCGAAAGTTTGTGGCGGAATGATTGGTTTGCCAACAGAATAAAGTGGAAACAATTAAGACCCCAGGACTTCTACAACCTTTATCCATTCCAGGTCAACGTTGGGAGGAGATTTCAATGGATTTTATCACTGGTTTACCTAAGTCTGAAGGAAAGAGTGTCATCATGGTGGTAGTTGATAGACTTACCAAGTATGCACACTTTTGTGCATTATCTCATCCATTTAAAGCAAGTACAGTTGCTACTACATTTATGGACACGATTCAAAAGCTACATGGAAACCCAAGGGTTATTGTGAGCGACAGAGATCCCATTTTTACTGGAAATTTTTGGATGGAGTTATTTTCTTGTTTGGGTACTCAATTAGCTCATAGCTCATCTTATCATCCTCAATCTGATGGTCAAACTAAGATTGTAAATAAATGTTTGGAAGGATATCTTCGTTGTTTTGTATCTGATAAACAAACACAATGGGTCAAGTGGTTACCTCTTGCTGAATGGTGGTATAACACTTCCTTCCATCCTGCAGCAAAAATGACCCCATTTATGGCACTTTATGGATATCATCCACCATCCATCACATCATCTTTAAGGGAAAATTCGAAGGTTCAAGCAGTGGAAGATCACATCGAGCATCAGCAAGAAGTTCTCCAACTCTTAAAGGATAACCTGAATTTGGCACAAATCGAATGAAACAACAGGCAGATCAACATCGCAGCGAGAGAAGTTTTGATGTAGGAGATTGGGTATTTTTACGGCTACAACCATACAAACAAATGTCCTTGAAGCAAGCTAAGAAGGATAATAAATTATCGCCAAAGTACTATGGTCCTTACAAGGTGTTGCAAAAGATTGGTACTATGGCATACAAATTGGAGCTTCCTGCTTCTTCGCGAGTACATCCAGTTTTCCATGTTTCATGGTTAAAGAAGGTTATAGGTGAAAATCTTCCAGTTCAAACAATATTGCCAGAACTTGATGAGGAAGGAAAAATCATATTGGAACCGGAAGCGGTCACGGAAGCAAGAACTCAACAACTACGGAATCGATCAATTTCAGAGTATCTCATCAAGTGGAAGAACTTACCCACTGAAGATTCTACATGGGAGGATGAGAATTTTATACAAAAGCACCCAGAGCTACTCAAGCATTAAGGACAACACTTTTTTGAAGGAGAGGGGCATGTTAGGTCCCTATATTACTAGTATAGTCCCTTATTGTTGTTAGTGTAACCCCCTTATTGTTATTATTGTACCCCTGTAACCCCCATATTGTTATTATTGTGCCCTTAAATTATTATTGTTAGGTCGGATAGAATTACATTGTGGCCCCATGGAATCCTATATATAGAAAGGAGGTTTTTTTTTTGTATCATCAAAGAATTGTTCATTCATGTAATGTATTGGAGGTTGCCCCCTCGAAGTGGCTTATTTCTAAGGCATTGATATCTCTTTTCTTCTATTTTTGGAGCTGGCTTCACAACAAGGTTGGCCTAATGCCAATATTTTCAATCAGCTCCAAATGCCTCCAAACTGATCTCTCAAAGGAAAGAGAGACTCATCCTTTGAAAAATAGCTGATGGAAGTGGTGTAGTGAACCCTCACTACAACACCCTGCAACACAACATTATTCTGCTGTAGAAATAACGCTGTCTTGGAGGAGGATGCTTGGCCTCAAGCCTGGATGTGAGGAAAATCAGTGCAATCCCTCAAGAGGCCTCTCAAGAAGGGGAAGGAATCCTAAAAAAGAATTTCCCCCGACAACTCTGCTAAATAGCAGGAGAATGCACAATGTCTGCATAGACAATGAGATCAATAATCCATAACATGAGAAACAATGGCTGCCTTTCCCTCCTTTTAAACAAGTGAAGGCCCCCTCTCCATGGGTCCCACTCCTTTTAGGGTTTCCTCCACCAAATAACCCTCTTCCCATTCATACTGCATTGTTTCTCTAAGTGTTCTCCACCTCTTATCCCAGCGTTGTTGACATGGTCAAATTTGACCTTGTCCACTTGTAAATGACCTTGTTCACACATGAGGGTGTGAAAACTAGCTCCAATGATGATCCCCTTTCATACTATGAGGGATTTTATTGAGATTATCATTATGCATGGGCCTCCTTACCCTTTTATTCTCCTCCTAGGTGAAATCAACAAAAAATAATATTCCAAATTATTGTAGGAAAATTTTGGAATATTACACTTTCTGCAACAACTTTTAAATATAGCACTTGATTTCATCATTCTCCATAACAGAGCATCGATATATTGGTCCATTGGGTAACGTCATACCCGAGATCAGATCGATGGAGTTCTTGACCTGATAATGTAGAAGTACCCCTTTGGGCGATATGAATATGTATTTGTACTCCTTCATGACCTTGTCCATCTATTGTTGTTGTGCGGAGGAGCCCTGTATGGAGGCTGTGGATGTGGCCACAATATTCCTCTTGTTCTGAGGCAGAATCATAAGGAAGAAAAATTTCCCATTCTGGGAAATGATATTACTGCATTGTTTAGTAGATATCAAATAAAAGGTGGTAGGAGGTGCTACCTCTAGTATCCTGTACAAATTCTGACCCAAAGTAATAATAATAAAACGAGATCTGGATTCATATACGTCATGATATTTCCATAGGTATGACTAACCTAATAGAACATCACATACTTCAAGAGGGGAAACATCACACAATACCTCTTCTATAAATGGCTTGATGCTATAAGGAATGCAACATTTCTTGTTGATAAAGATATATTTCCCTTGGTGGAGCAACCCGATGGTGTACGCCTGTGGATGGGACATTGTCGGTAGCTTCAATCTCTTAACTAGCTCTACTGAGATCGGGTTCTTCTAGCTTCCACTATCAACGATGAATTTCAACAATGGACCCTTTACCTACATTTGCAAGTGGAAGAGGTTCCCCCCTCCTCTGGATCCTCAAGTTTCGTCTTTTGGAGCTTGGTGGTGGCTACCATTGTAATGGGTTTTACGTCAATGATCTTCTTTCCCTTGTCGGATTCAGGCTCAGAATCAAAGCATGCATATGTCTCTGAGTCTTTCAGCTCAGCCACCATCATCTAATTTATGTGACACAATCCATAGGCAAAATAAATCCCTATTAAATAGGAATTCAAACCTTCCTTGACTGCGCAATCCTTCATGGGCATCATGTGGCTTTATAACTGCACCTAGCAGTTCGCTAATAATACAACTAATAGTTTAGTTCCCTTTAACCTTTGTCTCAACTAGGTATTCATCAGATTTGACATGCATGCAACTAATAATAGAAAATAATCAGTTAATTGGCAAATCACTACTTGTGAATTAAATCTAATTTAATTCACTTGACCTCTCACTAGCTCATCACTTAGTTAGAACAAGTTAAACTAATTTTAACTCAATTATTTTGAGTTAACTGATTAAAATCACACTACACTAGTGCATTAACTTCAATTGGACCACCAAAATAATAGAATCACTCTACATGCCTCACCAGTGATCCTTAACTCAAAATTATTGAGTTAACTAAGTCTATCTCACTTAGTTAACTATTAAAAGTTGTTATGAGATAAGATTACAATTTATTGTCTAATTTATTTAAGGGAAAAATAAATTAGACACACATTTTCTTGTTGAATTTTCAACACTTCCTCTCAACAAGAAGGGGATTATCAGCCACCCCGATCTTGCCTTTGTGGTATTCAAATTTTCTCTTTGCAAGTACCTTCATCAAGATATTTGCATCCTGATCCTCTGTGGGAATGTACTGCAACAACATAATGCACCTCTGAAAACAAAATATGAGATGGTGGTACCAGATGTCAATATGCTGGACCTTTCATGGAATACTGAATTAACCGAGAGTTTTATGCAACTCTAGTTATCACAATGTATCATCGTCGGATCCATCTGATTACCAAACAAACCAATAAGTATATTCCTCATCTAGATGGCTTCACATGCAACCTGACTAGCTACCATGTAGTCTGCCTTGGTTAAACTAAGTGCAATTTATCTCTACTTCCTACTATACCAAGAAACTGTTGTTGGTCCTATGTTGAAGATGCCCCTTGAAGTGCTCTTCCTATCTGATGGACTGCCTACCTAATCTGCATCGGTGAAGCCTTGAAGCTTCACTCCCTCTGTTTGTATGTACCATAATCCATACTCTGTAGTGCCCCTGAGATATCTCAAAACATGCTTCCCCACCCTCCAAAAGAGCTTGGTAGGCTTAAGCATAGCTTGACTAAGTTGGTTACTACGTAGCATATGTCTAGTCGTGTGTTCACCAAATACATAATTGAAGCCACAAGTTGCCTGTAAATAGTAGCATCCACTACCTCACTTCAAGTAGCATCCTCCTTCCTCCAGTTTCCTGTAAGAGGAGTCTCTATGGGTTTTCTTCCCTCCATGTGGAACTTCCTCGGAATCTCCTTGGCATACTTTCCCTAAGATACAAATAGCTCCCCATATCTTTACCATATTTCCAAGCCAAGGAAATAGTGCAAGAGCCCCATGTACTTCATCTCAAACTCTCTTGCAAGATCCTCTTTGCAAGAAGTTATGAGTTGTTCATCACCTGTCAATATAATATCATCAACATAAAGTAAAATAATCAAAATCTTACCGTCAACCACAATATGATATAGGTTCAAATCCGCTTCACTCTTTGTGAATCCCAACCCGATGAAATAGATGTTGATCCTAGTGTACCAAGCATCAAGTTCTTGCCTCAGCCCATACAGTGATCTCTTGGGTTTGCACACATGCGACTCCATGTCAAACGTCTAAAAACCTTCTGGCTGCTCAATGTACACTTATCCCTCAATAAATCCATTGAGAAAGGTTGTCTTTACATCCATCCAATGTATCTACCACCCCATATGCATTGAGAGTGCAAGGATGGATCTAATTGATGAGTACCTTGCAACCGGTGCAAAAGTATCCGCATAGTCAATCTCCTCCACATGTGAGAATCCTCTAGCCACAAATATAGCCTTGTATTTCTCCACACTCCAATATGCTGCTTGCTTGACCTTGTAGATCCACCTGGATCCAACCACTGACTTCCCCACTAGTCTTGGGACCACTTCCCATGCATTGTTTATGATAATGGATTCATACTCCTCAACCATGGAATCAACCCATGTTGGCTGCTGCACTTCTTCCTAAAAATAGGATGGTTATGTCACAATACACTCGCTCATAAGAGGAATGTATCTAGTAGACATGTATGGGGACCTTCTCTACATGAGTTGTGATGTAGGTGCACCTACATTCTTTGTCGCATCTAGCATCAATTTGTTAGCCTCTCTATTGTGCTTCCTACCATTTCTAGTGGATGGCTCTGCATGAGTGGTTTCTTCCACTCCATGATCCTCTTCTTGTGGTTGCTACACATCGTTGAGGTTCATCCTTTAGAACTAAGAGTTCCTCTTCTGCATGCAAGTTAAGCTCCCTCTCAAGGGACAATCACATGGCTTTCTCCTCATCAAATTTAACAACTCTCCCGACAATTGTCATCCTATTGGCCAACAAATACAACCAATAGTTGTGGGGAGTATCAATGTACCCCAAAAATACCCCAAACTTTGTTGTTGGTTCTAGCTTCTTCCTGTCATCTTTGGTCACATGGCAATAGATAGATGAGCCAAAAAATTTAAAATATGAAACATCCAATTTCTCACTTAAAAAAGTCTCCCCTGGTGTACTCATGTCAAATATCCGACGAGGACTACAGTTTTACAAAAATACCATTGTGTTGCATGCCCATGCCCATAGATGCAACTGTAGGCCCTGATCATGTAACATAGCTCGTGATGCTCCCACAATTGATATGTTCTTTCTTTCTGCAACCCCATTTTGTTGTGGGTTATGAGGTGCAATCATTTCTCCCTGAATTCCTTCTTTGGCGCAGAAGTTCTTGAATTCATTAGAGATATAATCACCACCATTGTAACTCCTTAGAGCCTTCACCTTCTTCCCTGTATCTTTCTCTACCAGTG
Organism: Pinus albicaulis; assembly: GCA_034641835.2. Lineage (NCBI taxonomy): Eukaryota > Viridiplantae > Streptophyta > Pinopsida > Pinales > Pinaceae > Pinus > Pinus albicaulis. The sequence continues at coordinate 740,842,112 of CM076582.1, read as the reverse complement.
CTTTGAACTCACAAAACTTGGAGAACGTATGATCTTTCTTATGTAGAAAGAAGATCCAACCCTTTCTATAAGAATCATCAACAAAAATCATATAATACCTGTGCATTGATGTGGAAGTTGTTTATAATTTTCCACACACATCTGATTGAACTCTCTCAATGATTGTTTCTACTCAGTTCTCCTTCTCATGAAAGGTGGTATTTGTATACTTCCCCATGGTTCATCCCTTGCATGTGTCTATCTGCGCAAGTGTGCCCTTTGGAAGACCTGTAGAAATATGCTACATGATCCTCAAAGAACTGTGGTGTAGATGGCCCAACATCCTATGCCATAACTCACCAGTATCCTAGATCACCACCTTATCTTCTTTACTGCTCAATGTTGCACAACCATCTACATCACGTTTGTAGAGGTTCTTCACACGAACCCCAATCTTCTTTACTTGTACTATGGCTTTGTGACGAAGGAACACCTTTCGTTCACTGAAAACCACATCATATCCAAGATCCTCCAACATAGCAACTGAAACTAAATCCTTTTTCAAGCTTGGCACATCCATGAAATATTTTAATATGAAAGGTTTACATGTCTATCTCTGGAAAGTGATTGTACCAATCTCGATAGCACTATACCTCCCGTCATCACTCATCTCGATGTGCATCTGAAGATCCTTCTCCTCCAAGCTAATAAAGAGTTATTTATTGCAAGTCATGTGGAAATATGCTCCATTATCCAAGTACCACATATATCCCATCACAATTGACACCATGCATGTGATGAGAGAGAAGTCCAACTCAAATTGTGAGGCCAAAGCTTCACCCGCTGCAGCTCCTGGAGCCTTCTTGTTGTTCTTCTTCTTTCATGGACAATTTTTGGCATAATGTCCATGATCATGACAATGAAAACATTTCACTTTTTACATGCCATGCTTCTTGCCTTCTTTATCAGTCTCGGATTTGGAATAGGAATTCTTCCCTTTCCCCTTCTTTTCCTTACCAACCAAGGCACAATTTTCCTCATCATCAATCTTGGATGAGGATCCATCCCTAGTATTCCTCCGAAACTCTTCTTGTACAAAATCCGACCATAGTCACTCCCAATATGGTAACTTCTCCCTCCCATTCACAGATTCCTGGTAACTATGCCAGCTCTTAGGAAGGCCTAGAAGTGTTAGGCTCACCAAGTCATCATCAACTACAACAATCCAAACACTTCCCAACTCATCTCGAAATTGAGTGAACTTGGTCAAGTATTTCTGGATTGTGTTGCCCTTCTCCATTTTTATTTTCCTGAGCGTGTCCTTGAGTGCCAATTTTCTATGGTCAATACTGCTTTGAAACATATCTGTCAAGGCCTTACACATAGCATATGGAGTTTCCTTTCCATGGAGAATCGAGACAATATGATCTCGAACTCCCTCTAATAAGATCCTTCTCGCCTTTGCTACCTTCTTCTGCCATGCATCAAGAATTTGGGCATCTGTTGCTGCGAGCTTGGGAATATCAGTATCTATGAATTCCTTCAACCCGTTTTCCTCCAACACTGCCTCCATCCTATCCTTCCATGCAATATAATTTGAATTTCCCTTGAGTGCATATTCGAGTCTCAAGCCATTGAAAGACATCTTGATATGTTGCTAGCTATAAAGAATGTATCTGTAAATTTGAATATTGTTCAACACAAACTCAATTTCTTCTCCACTATTGTGATTCCTAGTGCTCTGATACCATGTAGAAATTACACCAATGGATTCAATTTGATCATGCAATGTACTAAAACAATATATTGAATCATTCTACAATATTTGTGGAATATAAATCACGATCGCTCAATCACATACAAGTAAGAGATATAATTAAATCAATCACACAACAAAATATTTTCCTAGGGAAAGCAACTGCTAAAAACCCCTCTATCTCTATTATATAATAAGCCAATGAATCATGAAACAATACAATGCATGTGTGCTCACAAGAACCTCATACACTCTACCAATTGTCTCACATTTATCTAGGCGCAATTGGACGCCAATTCTCACACCACCTTCAACTTGCCTTGTTCACGCAGTCCCTAAGAAAAATAAATCCCTATTAAACAAGAATTCCAACCTTCCTTGACTACGCAATCCTTCATGGGCATCCTGTGGCTTTATAACTGCACCTGGGAAATTCACTAATAATACAACTGATAGTCTACTTCCCTTTAAAATTTGTCTCAACTGGGTCTTCATCAGATTTTACATGCATGCAGCTAATAATAGAAAATCATTAGTTACATGGTAGATCACTACTTGTGAATTAAATGTAATTTAATTCACTTGATCTCTCACTAGTTCATCACTCGGTTAGAACTAGTTAAACTAATTTTAACTCAATTATTTTGAGTTAACTGATTAAAATCACACTATACTAGTGCATTAACTACAACTGGACCCCCAAAATAATAGAATCACTCTACATGCCTCACCATTAACGCTCAACTCAAAATTATTGAGCTAACTAAGTGTATCTCACTTAGTTAACTATTACAAGTTGTTATGCGATAAGATTACAATTTATTTTATAATTTATTTAAGGGAAAAATAAATTAGACACACATTTTATTGTTGACTTTTCAATAGAAGTATCCTCTCTCCAACAATACCAAAGTATGACGTTGGCCTAGGTGGCCAGACCAAGGAGAATCGTGGAATTCCTTCAAGAGGTGTCTCTTAAGTCCTAATGAATTCAAAACATAGGGATGGTAGCCATAGAACAAGAGACCATCTCACACAAAAAAAATTCTTGTATTCCCTTCCTTTCCCTGCTTCATCATGCTCTTCGCCTGAGTATTTGTCTCTAAGCTTGCACAAAGTCTTCTCGACAACTCATCATTCATATGAATCTGATTCTCACTTGGTTTAGTACAATATTCTTCCTCGTTAATCGTATGCAGTGTGTGCATTTCTAGTAAGGGAATTTTCCATAACATTGAGTCTACCCAAACTATACTCAATTTTTTGCCAAGAAATAGTGCCAACGAGTTATCTTTGCTGACAAATTTGGTTGAGATGCAAAGTAACTAGTTGCAATGTTGTCTATCTTCACAATAAATAGTTTCCCAATAAAATAGTGTCTCCACACTTTAAGAAAATGGATGGTCACAATCATCTCCTTCTCATGAACCAGATATCGTCGCCCTCTTTCCTGCAATTTACGACTCTCATATGCCACCAAATTTCCATCTTGCATGAGCACACCAATCAAAAAATCATAAGAATCTATTTGTAAATTGAACTATTGCTCAAATTAAGGCAACTTCAATATCGGTGTTGTCACCATCCTCTTCTTCAATTCTTAAAATTCTTCATGACATCTCTCAATCCAATTCCATCTCTTGCCTTTCTTCAACAAGTTTGTTGGCAACTTAGTTATCTAGAATAGCCCTCTATAAATCTCCTTTGGTAGTTCCCCATCCCCAAGAAATCTCTCACATCATGGACATTTTTCAGTTCACCTTAATTCCACAAACCTTCTCCAGGTCCATCTGTTGTGAAAATTTCAAGTCTAAAATCCTATTGCAACAACTGGAATTAATTTTTCTAATTGTTAATGAATTAAAAACTTATTTTCTATGAAAATTATCGAATAAATCACACTGAAACCTTCACAACTAAAACTGTGGAAAATAATAGTGTTGGAAACTAAGAAATATTCTAGCATACACACACAAAATTTTGACATAGTTATTTTTGGACTAAAGTCCCTGGAAAAACCCAACTTGAGAAAAGAAGTACAACAGCTAAGGGTTTTTATTATTATGAAGCATTGAAATAATCTAAGTAAAATGTGGATTTTGAATACCGGCTATCCTACATGTTATCACCCTATTTGGACCTCAGGCTGAAAAAGGGAAATCAGGGTAACATCTAAACCATGCTCAACCTTGTAGCTAGCCCTACAAGGTCAGGAGAGGGTTCTCTCCGTGAAAATATATTCAACAAAGTACAAAAATGAACTGATTTTAGGCTAGGTATAATAATGGGAAAATGTTTTAATGAAATGAAATAATTTTTCAGGGATGTGTGGGACAAAGGGACAGTTTGAAACTGAGGAATTAAGTCAGGATACAGGGTATTTCATGGGGCAAGGTAGGCAGGAAATTTTAGCAATTAAAGTTTAAATAATGATGGAATGGAAATACTGGTGAGGAGATGAAAAGGGCATGGGATATGGATCCTTTTAAAACAGAATAAAAACACAGAATATTGAATGATTTCCCAAGCAAGAGCATAAAAATGGATTCTACCTTTCTATCCTGAAAGCATTCAACCAGAAATGTTTATGGATGAAAGGTGAACATAACAAATTTACATATGAACACAAAGGAGAGAAAAAATGCTAAATTTCATACCACATGGATCCCACAAATCAAAGCTGAATCTCTTTATTAATTCCCTGTTCAAAACTGTTACAATGGAGCACAGAGCGTCCTCCTTGATTTTCCACACTATTCCCCTACTTACTGATTTACAGACTAGTTTACAAATGATTTAAAATTACATTAAATAGACCAGATTTGTGGGAAGTAGATCCAAAGAAGAGGGAGTTGTTTTCCAGCTCAAGAAATAAAATCTGAACATGGAAAAGGAACCAAAAGACTGCCCCTAAAAAGGAGGAACAACAAGACATTTTGACCACTTGGGAAAATTCACTGATACGCTGGACGGGTGTAAAATAGACAATCTAAAATGTAGATCCCTATTTTCCCGCTGTTGTATAAATCTCTATCTCATTTACCTCTCGGCCCTTTGACTATTTCTTTCCATTATTACTTTGAAGAAAACTGACTTTTAATCAAATGCTTTTGAAATAAAATAAATCGAAATTATGCCTTTAGTGAAGGGAGAAACCCATTTCGAATGAGAAAAAAGGACGGGAAAGGAGGTGGGGTCCAAAATCGCAATCGCAATCAGAATCAATGGGAAGAGGGGATACAATATATAGTAGAACATTTTGAAAATATATGTTGCGATGGTGTCATCGCAATCGGAATCGGAGCAGGATAGGGAGAAAATGTATTGAGATGAGGCAAAACCTCCAATGTGATTGGCATAGGTCCGATGGGGTAATACAACAATAGAGCGGGGAAATTCCTTTGAAAAAAAACGAAAATGATTTTTCACTTTATATAAAGGGAAGCATGATTTTTATCATTGAAAGGGGCGGAGGGCCTTTAAGGTGGGACCGGGGTATGAATCGCAATCGGAATCGGGAGATCAGGGCGTGCGTATTACATAATAAAATTCCTCTGATGCAATGGGGTTAAGAAATGGGAATCCTTTATAAAATGTAATAAAAGGTGATTTGGAATTTACAAAGGGGAAATTCCTTTTGTATTATAAATAGGCAGAGAATTATATGGCAGGACCCAGGGTCAATCGAAATCAGGAGGTGAAAGGGAAGCGAGAGCAAAGCATTATGTGAAAACGTCGATGCCGATGGAGCGACGGGCTGTGAGCCATCGGATCGTTGGGCAGATTGACGGCGATGGTGTAATCGGAGGGAGTCAATCAGAGGGGAATGATTGAAAGTGCCGATCGGGATGGACTGATGAAGTTTGGGCCATCCGATCGGATGAGCAGATCGACGGTCGGGATCTCGTCGGGTATATGCAATCAGCGAATTTCAATTGGAGGTATGGCAATCGGGGGGACTCAATGTAATCACATCAGAGTTTTTAAAAAGGGCCAATCGGGGCACACAATATGTATGGTGCGATTGCGATCAGAGGGAGGGTATTTATAATATAAAACCTTTAAACTTTATTATAAATTTTAAAAGGTATGGAGGGGAAGTGGTTTGGAACGACGAGGATTATGATAAAAAGTTTAAACTTTATTATAAAGGGGTATGGAGGGGAAGTGGTTTAACTAAATCGCATATGTATTTAAAAGATTTTAATAATGCGATTTTGCCATTGGATGGGGGAAAATGGGGTTTTATAAAAGAAAAACATAAAACTTTAATAAAATAAATTTTAGGAAGAAATGGGAAAATGGGTTGGTTTAGGGTATAGGGGAATTTTGTTCACTTAGGCATAAATTTCAATCCAGAAGTTAGTTTTGAGAGTGTAATATACCGTGGGAAAGCTCTTTCTGGGCTCTTTCTGCTGGACATACTTAGAATATGATTTGACACTGAAAATGCTGTGGAAAATTTCTCTGAAAGGCAGGGTGATGACTTTGTGGAGATAGCAGCTTCTAAAATGTGACTTATTTACATATGTTGACATAAAATTACATAATATATGATAATAAAGGAAAAGTATCATGTTTTCACCTCAAAACATGGTTTTGAGGTGAAAATTACATCAAATTGAATAAAACATTTCTTCGATCTTCCCAGGTGTTGTGACTTTGAGTTTATTGACTTCCTCATGACCTTGCTGACATTTATTGACACTTGACTCATTAATTTGACCATGTTGAGATCCTAGAATCTAATGAGACCCATCCTATGACCTACTAACATGACTCACAAATTGAAAGTAGCTCATGACTGAAGACCATAGAGAGGAGAATCAACAAGTTTCACATGAGGGAAAACTGATGAAAAATCACTACCATCAATGGATCCATGACCTAGCTGAATGGTGAAATTTATTGGTATGGGACTCCTAATATGCAAATGCAAAAGAGAAATTTTGATCACTAATGGCAGTATGACTAGACTTACACTAATACTATAGAAAAACACTAGCAAAAATAATGCGAGAAATTATGCTCACTCTGATCATTCTGAGCAATTGACTACCATTGAAAAGTTAGCAGTCTAACTGGACCTGCACAGGCTCTACGTCACACTGAAGCTTCCTGAATCGACTGCCAATCTAGTTGTTCTACCTGTTGCTAACTAGGAAAATGCTTCTTTGGCACTCTAGAACCCCTTCCCGACCTCTAGAACTAAAGATGTCTTCTCCTCAACAAAAATCGAACTACACTTGAAGCTTCTACGCAGCCTCCTAGAGAAATTTCAGCCCCTCTGCAATGTACTCACTTGATCTGGAAAAATAGTCCTCCAGCTTCATTTTACTTGCCTCTCTCTGTCTCTGCTTCCTTCTCTATCTCAAACTCTTCCTATTGTTGCCTATGGAAAATTTAACTCTCTAAGGAAATCGATCTTTGTGTATGTGTTTTCCATCTACCCATCGAATTCTTCTCATAATCTTCTATTAGGACTCCAACGACCAAGATTAAATATTAATCGATGGATAATATTATTTCCATTCGATCCGTGTGATTTTCTAAATGATTCACACCTTATCTTAATTAATTATGATTAATTAACCATATTTCCTAAGTTTAGACTTAGGAAACATTTTATTTTTTCTAAATTAGTCTACTTCTATTATATCATACAGTCAAAAAGATTACAGTCCTCATCCTCTGGAGTTGGCAAGCCAATTCTGGCGGGAAATTTCATTTCCAAAACAACATAAAAGGGGTTGCCCCAGACGGGGAAACCAACCCAAGAGATGAGTTCATGAAGTTTAGAATATGCTACCCATAGTGGGAAACTAGCCTCGTACATCACACATTTAAAACAAAACCAAAGAACAAGAAGCAACAAAGTATCAGGAAATTGACTAGAATTAGAAAGAAGAACCCATAAGTTATGTTGTTGGATTCCTATCATCCTGTACTAGTGATTGGAACGGCTCCTCCACAATTCTGCACACGTACTCAGACTCATTGTCCTCCATCTTGGACACCTGTGCATTTGATAAAGAAAGGAGATTTGCATGGGTGTTTCACAGAGGGGAGGAAGCCACATGAGCCTCAGTATCTGCACTGGTGCCATCTGTGTCTGAGCACGAGCTGCAACTGTGTTCACTGTTCGAGGCCTGCTAAATAGGCAAGGCCACCATCTTGCAAGGGGAGAAGGGGGAGGCAGGAGAGATGGTGGACTTATGACAACGTTTTATGGAGCGAATACTAGAGCCAGAGGCTTCAGAGGGAGACTCAGGAAGGTGAAGAGACAGGTGAGCAGTGAGGTTAATGGGCTCCAGGACCTCTGGCTCTGCCCAGTCAATCGAGAGGTTCATTGTTCGGCTAGCAGTGGCAGAAATATGCTACCTGGAGGGGAGACCGCTTCCAGTGCCTCTACGACACTGCATGCGGTGGCGATGGGGCATAACGGAGGAACAAGAATGAGGCTGAGGCGATGTAAGGATCACTACGTCACAGTAGGGACAAGAGGGAGAGTCGAATGCCAAATTTAAATGAGCAGTGGAGCAGAGAATCAATAAGCAGAGCAAGGGCATGGACGAGGCGCAAGGAGCGTCAGAACGAAGCTAGAGGGAGTGCCGAATGCCGAAGTGAGAAGCAAGGTGAGCAGGTTTAAGGGCCATGGAGGGCAGCAAAGGCGTGGTAGGAAAAATTAATGAGCACAGGACTGTGTTAATGGCGGAGTGGGGTGAGGACGTCGATGGGAGATGTTCAAGGGTGGCAAATAATCTCTCCACGCACCATACTTTAAGCTGGATGGGGTGGCCATGTGCGCCTGCGTGAGGAGTACAGGTGTCCCTCATCCATGTGGCTAGGTGGCTGCCATATTTACTGCTATCTAACACCCGCATCCAAGGTAGACTTAGGAAATATTTAAAAATAGGTTAATAATCTAATTGAGACACTTCTGTGTGGAATTTCCAAAAATCATTTTTGGGTTATGGAGAACTCAAGTGTTTCATCCTCTATAAAAAATTTCAATACTAGAACACCTCTAATGCTACAAAAACTAACACTCTAGCTTAGCCAGGAAGGTGTTCTAGTGTTGCACCACTATTTTTACAACACCCTATCGTTGTATCATCCTCTATCATGTTGTTGATGTCTCGCCATTGTGACTATCTGCCACTGACCACCAACCACTGTGAAACTCCGATGTTGCATCTATTCTATTGTTGACACTGCTATACTACTGCCAACTCTACATATTCACTTCAACTCCCTCTCATTTGTTGTTGCTGCAACTGCAACAATTGCAATTGAGAAGCATCCTAAATATTGAATCATATGTGTCTGCTACATCTGTCTCCTGAGTCCTAATTGCTACTAGCCTCTGCATTGTCCACTTAGGAATCTGCTTTGCTACTAACTCTGCATTGTTTCCAATGCTGCAATGTGCTCCTCAACATCTGACTACTAATAGTCATTAACTGTCACTTGGGAATCTGACTATATCGTCACCATTCATCCATCCAACTACTTAATATTGTGGGCCCCTGTAGCAAGGTAATTGTTATCACCCAAAAATTTTAGCACATCATTGTGACAAGGTTACAAAATTTCATGGATCAAATTTGGGTTATTGGAGTCAATTTAGGTTTTATCAAGGGTAGGTTTTAGATTTTTGTAGTTTAAAGCTCATCGTTAGGTTCAAATAAAGTCTTCTTTAAAGTATTTTCATGTCAAATATTCATCATTTTCATTTGTGGGTTATTTCCTAAAGTTTCAGGTCAAAAATATTCAATTAGCCAAAAAAACCTATTTTCGTAGCACCACCCATTGAAAAAAGTTGTTTTGCGCTATGAAAACGCTGATAGTTTCATAGCGCAAACATGAAAAATTGCACTGCAGGTGCTATGAAAGCGCGAATTTATAACTGTCCTGTCAGTTGAGTTGGCAGATGTCAGAAACTGTTGGGAAAGGGTAGGTTAGTAGCATGTCGAGTCATGTAATGATGAAATTCGATGTACACACCCACGTTTGCAATCATCATTGTCACTATAGGTTATGAATGAGGAATCATTCAGTTATGAGATGACATTTTAAATTTCAAAATCTTTCCTAATTGGTCATTCTCGTTTCCTTTTGCCTCCATTCGAAATTTTTGAGCTCTAAGTGTCAAGCTAAACTTATGAATTATTCATACAAAGAGTTACTACACCCCTATCAAGCGAGGCTGATATTTTTTCAAGCAAGGTTGTTGTTACAATTATTCAAGCGAGGTTGCTATTACTTTTTTTTCAAGTGAGGCTGAAAGATTTGTTCAAGAACATGGCATAGGAAAATAAAATTCACAGAGGAGGACACTACTTAAGGCATGAACCTGAAGACATGAAGGCAATAATTGAAGAGCCAACAGTGATGGAAGCATTCAAAAGAGTAGGTTTCCTTAGGTTTTGTGAGAAGTTGCAGGGTTGTCACACACAGGTATCCAAGGAATTTTCCATGAACTTCAATGGAACAGCTACAAAGGTCAGGATGTTGAGTGTGTCTATTACACAAGAGGTCATTGTTGTTGTTACAGAGATACCGAGAGGACAAGAAACCTGGTTCAAAAGTTTCAAATTTGATATGGAGAAATGCAAATAGTTCATGAAACCTGAGTACATAGACATGGACCTTAACAATGCTATCCCTAGAGGCTGCATCAAAGACACTTATTCAAAGCTATTGCTCAACATTCAGAATCATTTTACATGTGAAGGCAGATATCACAAGGTTTACTCATATCATTTGAAGTTGCTTCTGCACTTTACTAGTAATATTTCACTTTATTTTCCTTTTTATTTGCATAGGAGTCTTGCAAAGATGGCTGATAAGTTGCAAGAAAAATATGAAGGGAGTGAAACATCCTTATTTCATCATGGTTTAATGAAGTTATTTATTTTATATGAGCTTCAGAAGATAGGCAGAGATTGGTCATATTTCTTTTTTATAAATGGATTTGAGTTGGAAATCCTAACACCTGCAAGAAACCATAAATCTAAAGGAGTTCCATCACCACTGGCAGCAGAACCAAGTCAACCTATGGCTGCAAAACCAAAAACAACTCCAAAAGTGAAGCCAAGAAAACAAACTAAAAAAGGGCCAAAGAAGGTGCAAATACTTGATACTCCAACTCTCCCACCTGAAAAATAGAGGTCAAAGGTTGTCAAAGATGTAGAATAGAAACAATTTGTTAGCAAGGAGACCAAAAGAGTAACTAGAAGCCAAGCAGTGGCATTAAAAGGAAAGGCATTTGCTACAGAGGAAAGCCCAGTAACAAAGGGGAGTATAGAGGACATTCTTCATGCCATTGATATAGAAGAGACACCCATTGTCTAAGATGAGTTATATGGGGAAGATGAGCATAAATTGAAGAAGGCCAAGTCTGCAAAGAAACTAGAGTTTGAGGGGGGAAATGCAGCTTTCATATTTCAAGCAAGAAATCCTATGACTAGGCAGGCTAGGAAAATAAAGGAAGGCAGCAAGCAAGTTCAAAAATCCACTGAGACAAGTAAAGCTCCTAAATAAGTTGTTGATCTTTCATCACCTATAGTGAAGCATACAATCAACATAACAAAGAGGGGAAAAGAAGAAATGATAGAAAAAACAGAGTTTCATCATCTTGAGGAAAAATTGAGTTTGGAAAACCAGGGAATTGCTGTCATGAGAAAGAGGGCTAGAAAGCATAGTGTTGAGAAAGCAAAGTTTAAAAGGATGAAGGCATTGTGGGAAGGGAAAACTGATTCTATTTCTGAAACTCCAAGTTGTGCTGAGCAATTTTTCAAGTGGACAGTTCCAGCAATAAAGGAAGCCAAGTTTGTCAGAGTAATAAATACTCATTTGAGAGCTACTAATAGAAGACTTAAAGATCAAGTGGAGGAATTAGATCAGAAGCTGAAGTTGATTCATGATGAGCTAAAGAGCAGAGGTATTAAAGTTACAGTGATAGAAGAGCCAATAGCTAAATCAAGTGAAAATGAAGAAGGAACCTCAAGAATGCTAGAATGACTGTGATTTTATAGTTGATATGATTTTTAAATGATGGAGACAGATATATTTTAATTTTTTGGCATAGCTACAATTTTAATTTTTGAAAATTTTTGACAAAACTGCATACTCAGCAGTTGCGTAGCGTAGTCAGTGTAAAAAAGCAGAAAAGCGCTACGAAACTGTTGTAGCTGCTTTTCTTGCTCATTTTGGTCAGTTTTTGAAATGTTGAAGAGTAATTCAAGAACTGTAACTGATATGGGAGATGTATTAAAGGGTAAGTAAAATGATTCAAGTGGAAAGAATTCAATTTTTTGAGAATTAATACTTAAAATGGCAGTGTTCAAAGGCGCCACGAAACTACTATGTTTTCGTAGCGCAGTATATTACAACTCTTTTGAAAATTTTTGGAAGTGGTTTTGGACAGCTGGAGACTAGGGATAAGTGATGAGATATCATTAGATAATCTCCAACATCTAAGGATCACGAAATCAATTTTAATTGATGATCAAAATGTTCAAAGAATGTAAAGGGTTTTATGCCTAAAAAACAGGGTATTGTTTCCTGCTTTTGTGGAGGTCAAAAAAAGTGGTCATGAAGAGCTGAAGCCCATCATCCAAATTCAACAAAGTGATTATACACTTGGCAATGATGTAAATCTGAATAGATAAGGTTGTTAGAGATAGCATTAAGCAGTTTGAGTCCTTTTTGGAATAGTAATGTTTAAGTGGATTAGGTGTCTTTTTGTAATAAATTCCATTTATTATGGTTATGCAAGGTGTCAGTAGTTAGAAATTCTATGTATCTAGCCTAGAGGTGGATCATCTCATGTTGTAAGAGGTCTATTAAAGGCCAAGTGGTCGAATTTGTAAAGGGTTGGACATTTTTGGCAAAACTGTGCTTGTTGTGAATTTACTGGTTTTCATCTAATACAGAGATCTTCTACTTGACCAACTTGAGATTCAGAAGGAGCTTTAGTGTTTTCCTATTCTATTTGAATATTTTATATATCTCATTGTAGTGGTGTTTCATCTATGTTACTCAGAACTCATATTTTAGATTCTTTGACTTCCTATATAAGTGAACTGACTGTGTTTTTACAGTTTCATGTGTGTGTACCTTATGACTAAAACTCTGATATGCCTCAACTTCCATGTTAAGTAGATTCACTGAATTACTGAGCTACTTTGACTCCATAAGCCCAATTTATTCATTCTGATGTGATTCTCAACCTAAATCTATCATTTATCTGTTTATTGCCTAAATAGAGTTAGCCATCTATATTTTTATCCAAATCATTAACCTTTGAGAGAGCCCTCTTAGGCTAAGGAGGCTAAGCCTCAGCCAAAAGACTAGGTCTGAAATAGTTACATGAAATTTACTGATCAAGTCGCCTATCAGATCCAATTTTGTGATAACATTTTGGTGTGTCTGCCGGGAGCCTGAAGATTATACTTTCCCGGAAATTTGAAGATAAACTTATGAAGGTAGCAGGAGCTCAGAAAAATTTTCGAGGCTGCATCTACCTTGGTGACTCCATTCAAAATTTATATGATCAAAGGTGGCTTAGAGAAGGAGATACACGAGGAGTAATCCTGACTTAGATCCACCTACCATCCTAGACAATCCAAACACTATTTCCAGGGGAAGTCAAATAATTTCTTATATATCAGGTACTCCATCACATTCGAAATCCTTGTCCTTTGAAATATTAAGAAGTCCAGAAGATAAAAGAGTTGATGATAAAATCCAGGAAACCTTGTTTAGGTTTGAAAGTGAAAAATAATTAACTGAAATCATCTTAGAATTGCATAAGATAGGTATTGATACCTCAACCCTAGTAAGACAGGAAGACAAAGAGGAGTTTTGGGAAGTTGTTACTTCTAAGTTGTTGTTGGAAAGGGAGTCTTTAAATAAGTTGGAAAAGATTGACCCTTTTGAAGTCTTGTTGAAAAGTAAAGTTGGTTTACCTCTTCCTGATTGTAGTTTAATTGTTAGTGGACAACAAAGACCAAAAAATCCTCCTCATAACAGTTCTTCATCCTCTACTGTTGCTATCCCAAATGCTACCATAGTCCTTTTTACCATGGCTGAAAATGTACCTCCTCCACCTGTTGCAACTTCTAGATATGCCCCTCTTGTTCTTCTAGCTGTTTTACATGACCTCCCTAGCAAATATGCTACTAGAATCAAAACTTGGGTAAGTGATGAAGAGATTACAGTAGAGGAACATGTAGACCAATTTAATGATTTTATAGACAGGGAGGAGGTTGATCATGAAGATGTTAGGTTGAGATTGTTTTCTCAGAGTTTTACTGGCGAAGTTAGGAAGTGGTTCAAAGCCCTTAATCCTGGAAGTATTCATAATTGGAATGAGTTCGAAGATACCTTTTTGAAAAAATGGGGAAATAGAGCTAATCCAATTTAAGCCCTCACTGAGTATAACAGTTTAAGAAGAGCTATTGATGAATTTGTTCAAAACTTTGCAAAAAAATTTAATAAGGTTTATGACTCTATTCCTGCCCATTTAAAACCTCCACAAGCCTTAGCTCAGATGAGATATGCTGAAGCTTTTGATTATGACTTTTCTATACTGCTGAGAGAGAGAGAATACCCTACACTTCCTGAAATGAAAAATGATACAGTGAAGGTGGAGGTTAATATGATAGTAGCCAAAAAGTCAAAAATGGGTAAGACTAAGTTAAAAGAAGAAGATAATCCTTCCTCCTCTACCTCTGATGATAAATTTGATTCAATGATAAAAATAATAGAAAATTTGATGGATAGACTAGCCCTTGGGAATACCTCTGCTCCTCCTGCACAACATGAACCTCAGTTTAGAAACCCTCAGTTCAGCAGACCTCAGAATCAACAGAGACCAAGAGAAAACAGAAATAAGTAGCCTGATCCTCCAATGAGACCTCCTTTCCAGCAGAACTTAGTTGATGAAGAAGATGAACCTGAAATACCTGAAGAGTCTATTCACTGTTTTTATGAAGAAATGTCTGGTATTTTCTTGATTAAAGAGGAACATGATGAATCAGATCATGGTAATCATGGAGAGGAACCATCAGATTATATCAAAGGGTATCAACATGCTATCTTTGAAATGAAAAATCAATACAATCTCAGAAACAGAAATGTGCCTATCATTTCAAATAAGACACAGCCTAAGAAAGATACACCCAAAGCTGCTGATGGTAAGAAAGATGCTCCTAAGGTCACCAAAGGTAAGAAAGATACACCAGATCTTCCTCCTATCAAAGAAGCTGAAAAATATGTTTCTGTTTTCAGTTTGAAAAATGAAATTTCTAAGATTAAAATTCCAGTACCTTTTAGTGAGATTCTCAAAGTCAATGAGTATATAATCAAGATTGTTAAGATGTTGAATTCACAACTAGGAGATACTGATATTTTAAATATACAAGAGGATCATCCAACAATTTACTTGGGTCCAAGATTATAAGATGAAAAGAATGAGGAGGTGCCTCCTTTTTATGTGAGCCTTAGCATTCATGACATGACATTACATAATGCTATGTTAGATTCAAGGGCCTCTCACAAACTTATGCCTAAATTAATCATGGAAAGGATGGGGTTAGAAATAAATAGACCATATAAGGACTTGTTTTCTTTTGATTCAAAAAGATTTCAATACATTTGTTTAATTAAGGATGTTGTTGTTAGTCTTACAAAAGTCCTTGCCAATATAGTGGTCATGGACATCGTGGTAGTAGAAATTCCAATAAAATTTGGCATCCTATTATCAAGGTCATGGGTAGCAAAAATCAAAGGTACAATGCAGATGGACCTTACCTATGCCACCATACCTATTTTTGGTGAGCAAAGGAGATTGTATCGAGAGACAAGAATGGCTTACATGGTGAGTAGTAAAGAGAAAACCAAAAATTTTCCAGTTTATGCTCTTGATACTGAACTTGGATCTACTATTCTTTTCAATGAGTTGACTAATGAAGCAGAGGGTGAGAAGAAAACAGAAAATCGGAGATCTGAAATTCAGCAGTCCAGAAATCAGCAAACAGAAGATTAGCAAGTCAGTGATAAGGAGGCGGAAGGTTGGTGGTCATTTCATTTTGATGGATAAGTAGGAAGAGAAGGGGCAGGAGCAGGGATTTGGATCACAAGTCCAAGTGATGAGAGTAAGTACTTTTCCTACAAATTGAACTTTGATTGCATGAATAACATGGCTGAGTATGAATCTTTGATTTTGGTCTTAGAGGTTTTGAAAAGAATGAATGCTCAAAACATTTCTATTTTTGGAGATTTAGAATTAGTCATTAAACAAGTTTAAGGTGTTTATCAAACAAAGGATATAATGATGAGGGCATATAGGAACTTAGTTTTGGAAATGTTGGAAAACTTCCAAGCTTATTCATTCATGGTCAAAACTAGAGAACAAAACTCCATCGCTGATTCTCTTGCTGTCTCTGCAAGTCTTTTCATTATTCCTATGCATTCCATAGAAAAATATGAGGTTGAAATTCACCATAGACTAACTATCCCTGATAATATTACTCATTGGAAATTTTTTGAGGATAACCAACAAGTGAAGAAATTTATTGGTCTAAAAGAAGAGTTTTAAAATATACAAGTAGATCAACAAAATATGCTTGCTGAATCTAAAGGGAATTCTGAAGTTTTGCAGGTAAAGAATAATTCCATACCAAAGGGACTCATACCTCTTGAAAAACTTTCTGATCAGAATGATTTTTTTAAATCCCCTAAGATACAAGCTGATGATGAAGAAGTTGAGAGTTGTAATCTTGGTACAGTAGCTATGCCCAAAATGATTAAACTTTCAAATTTTCTTTCAGTTGATATGAAGTACAAGTATATTGAGATGATGAAAAGATTCATAGATGTTTTTTCTTGGAATTATGTTGATTTGAAAGAATATGTACCCACTATTATCCAACATATTGTTCCCATCAAAGAAAATGAAAGGCCTTTCAAGCAGAAGTTGAGGAGGATCAATCCACTTCTCATGCCATTGATTGATAAGGAGATCAAGAAACTCTTTGACGCAAAAATAATTGTCCCAATCAGATTTTCAAATTTGTTTGCAAACTTAGTTCCAGTTAGGAAAAAGAGTGGAGAAATCAGAATATGTATAGACTTCAGAAACTTGAATAAAGCCTCTCTGAAGGACAATTATCCTCTCCCAAAGATGGATCAAATTTTGCAAAATGTTGTTGGTTCTCAAAGGATGTTTATGCTTGATGGTTTTTCAGGTTATAATAAGATCCTTGTACATCCGGATGATCAGGAAAAAACAACCTTTACTACACCATGGGGCACTTTTATGTATGCCAAGATGCCATTTGGTCTCATGAATGCAGGAGCTACCTTTCAGAGGGAAATAGAAATTGCTTTATCTGAAGAGAAGGAAAAGATGGTGGTTGTTTATCTTGATGACATAACAGTCTTCTCAAGGCGGGAAGAAGATCACTTGAAACACTTAGAAAGAATTCTGCTGAAATGTAGAAGGTTTGGCATCTCTCTAAATCCCACCAAAAGTATTTTTTCTTTAACTTCAAGAAAATTACTTGGACACATCATTTCTAAAGATGGGATTAAGATTGATCCAACAGGGTCAAGGCAATTTAGAAGGTGGATTTTCCAAGAAGCAGGAAGGAGATTCAATCTTTCCTGGGAAAGGTAAATTTTGTAAGGCGATTTATTCCTAATTTTGTTGAGATTGTGAAAGATATAACAAGGGTGCTGAAGAAGGGAGTTGACATTAAGTGGATAGCAGAAGCAAAGAACTCATTTGAGGAGATC